>CM060708.1:107944462-109144462 GCA_030686995.1 Artemisia argyi
TAATTGTATGTGACTAAATACCCAAAAGTAACACGCTTTGTGTGACTAAATGTTGCAAAAGGCCACACAAACATACAATTCATGTGGCCATTGCATGATCAATAGTCACACAAAACACACATTCCTTCACTTTAAACACCATATGGTCACACATATTCACACTTTTGGACACTTTATGCTTAATTGTATGTGACTAAATACCCAAAAGTAACATGCTTTATGTGACTTAATGTTGCAAAAGGCCACACAAACATACAATTCATGTGGCCATTGGATGATCAATAGTCACACAAAACACACAATCCTTCACTTTAAACACCATATGGTCACACATATTCACACTTTTGGCCACTTTATGCTTAATTTTATGTGATTAAATACCCAAAAGTAACATGCTTTGTGTGACTAAATGTTGCAAAAGGCCACACAAACATACAATTCATGTGGCCATTGGATGATCAATAGTCACACAAAACACACATTCCTTCACTTTAAACACCATATGGTCATACATATTCACACTTTTGTCCACTTTATGCTTAATTGTATGTGACTAAATACCCAAAAGTAACACGCTTTGTGTGACTAAATGTTGCAAAAGGCCAGACAAACATACAATTCATGTGGCCATTGCTTGATCAATAGTCACACAAAACACACATTCCATCACTTTAAACACCATATGGTCACACATATTCACACTTTTGGCCACTTTATGCTTAATTGTATGTGACAAAATACCCATAAGTAACATGCTTTGTGTGACTAAATGTTGCAAAAGGCCACACAAACATACAATTCATGTGGCCATTGGATGATCAATAGTCACACAAAACACACATTCCTTCACTTTAAACACCATATGGTCACACATATTCACACTTTTGGCCAATTTATGCTTAATTGTATGTGACTAAATACCCATAAGTAACATGCTTTGTGTGACTAAATGTTGCAAAAGGCCACACAAACATACAATTCATGTGGCCATTGGATGATCAATAGTCACACAAAACACACATTCCTTCACTTTAAACACCATTTGGTCACACATATTCACACTTTTGGCCAATTTATGCTTAATTGTATGTGACTAAATACCCATAAGTAACATGCTTTGTGTGACTAAATGTTGCAAAAGGCCACACAAACATACAATTCATGTGGCCATTGGATGATCAATAGTCACACAAAACACACATTTGTTCACTTTAAACACCATATGGTCACACATATTCACACTTTTGGCCACTTTATGCTTAATTGTATGTGACTAAATACCCAAAAGTAACACGCTTTGTGTGACTAAATGTTGCAAAAGGCCACACAAACATACAATTCATGTGGCCATTGCATGATCAATAGTCACACAAAACACACATTCCTTCACTTTAAACACCATATGGTCACACATATTCACACTTTTGGACACTTTATGCTTAATTGTATGTGACTAAATACCCAAAAGTAACACGCTTTGTGTGACTAAATGTTGCAAAAGGCCACACAAACATACAATTCATGTGGCCATTGCTTGATCAATAGTCACACAAAACACACATTCCTTCACTTTAAACACCATATGGTCACACATATTCACACTTTTGGACACTTTATGCTTAATTGTATGTGACTAAATACCCAAAAGTAACATGCTTTATGTGACTAAATGTTGCAAAAGGCCACACAAACATACAATTCATGTGGCCATTGGATGATCAATAGTCACACAAAACACACATTCCTTCACTTTAAACACCATATGGTCACACATATTCACACTTTTGGTCACTTTATGCTTAATTGTATGTGACTAAGTACCCAAAAGTAACATGCTTTGTGTGACTAAATGTTGCAAAAGGCCACACAAACATACAATTCATGTGACCATTGGATGATCAAAAGTCACACAAAACACACATTCCTTCACTTTAAACATCATATGGTCACACATATTCTCACTTTTGGCCACTTTATGCTTAATTGTATGTGACTAAATACCCAAAAGTAACATGCTTTGTGTGACTAAATGTTGCAAAAGGCCACACAAACATACAATTCATGTGGCCATTGGATGATCAATAGTCACACAAAACACACATTCCTTCACTTTAAACACCATATGGTCATACATATTCACACTTTTGTCCACTTTATGCTTAATTGTATGTGACTAAATACCCAAAAGTAACACGCTTTGTGTGACTAAATGTTGCAAAAGGCCAGACAAACATACAATTCATGTGGCCATTGCTTGATCAATAGTCACACAAAACACACATTCCATCACTTTAAACACCATATGGTCACACATATTCACACTTTTGGCCACTTTATGCTTAATTGTATGTGACAAAATACCCAAAAGAAACATGCTTTGTGTGACTAAATGTTGCAAAAGGCCACACAAACATACAATTCATGTGGCCATTGGATGATCAATAGTCACACAAAACACACATTCCTTCACTTTAAACACCATATGGTCACACATATTCACACTTTTGGCCAATTTATGCTTAATTGTATGTGACTAAATACCCATAAGTAACATGCTTTGTGTGACTAAATGTTGCAAAAGGCCACACAAACATACAATTCATGTGGCCATTGGATGATCAATAGTCACACAAAACACACATTCCTTCACTTTAAACACCATTTGGTCACACATATTCACACTTTTGGCCAATTTATGCTTAATTGTATGTGACTAAATACCCATAAGTAACATGCTTTGTGTGACTAAATGTTGCAAAAGGCCACACAAACATACAATTCATGTGGCCATTGGATGATCAATAGTCACACAAAACACACATTTGTTCACTTTAAACACCATATGGTCACACATATTCACACTTTTGGCCACTTTATGCTTAATTGTATGTGACTAAATACCCAAAAGTAACACGCTTTGTGTGACTAAATGTTGCAAAAGGCCACACAAACATACAATTCATGTGGCCATTGCATGATCAATAGTCACACAAAACACACATTCCTTCACTTTAAACACCATATGGTCACACATATTCACACTTTTGGACACTTTATGCTTAATTGTATGTGACTAAATACCCAAAAGTAACATGCTTTGTGTGACTAAATGTTGCAAAAGGCCACACAAACATACAATTCATGTGGCCATTGGATGATCAATAGTCACACAAAACACACATTCCTTCACTTTAAACACCATATGGTCACACATATTCACACTTTTGGCCACTTTATGCTTAATTTTATGTGACTAAATACCCAAAAGTAACATGCTTTGTGTGACTAAATGTTGCAAAAGGCCACACAAGCATACAATTCATGTGGCCATTGGATGATCAATAGTCACACAAAACACACATTCCTTCACTTTAAACACCATATGGTCACACATATTCACACTTTTGGTCACTTTATGCTTAATTGTATGTGACTAAGTACCCAAAAGTAACATGCTTTGTGTGACTAAATGTTGCAAAAGGCCACACAAACATACAATTCATGTGACCATTGGATGATCAACAGTCACACAAAACACACATTCCTTCACTTTAAACATCATATGGTCACACATATTCACACTTTTGGCCACTTTATGCTTAATTGTATGTGACTAAATACCCAAAAGTAACATGCTTTGTGTGACTAAATGTTGCAAAAGGCCACACAAACATACAATTCATGTGGCCATTGGATGATCAATAGTCACACAAAACACACATTCCTTCACTTTAAACACCATATGGTCATACATATTCACACTTTTGTCCACTTTATGCTTAATTGTATGTGACTAAATACCCAAAAGTAACACGCTTTGTGTGACTAAATGTTGCAAAAGGCCAGACAAACATACAATTCATGTGGCCATTGCTTGATCAATAGTCACACAAAACACACATTCCATCACTTTAAACACCATATGGTCACACATATTCACACTTTTGGCCACTTTATGCTTAATTGTATGTGACAAAATACCCAAAAGAAACATGCTTTGTGTGACTAAATGTTGCAAAAGGCCACACAAACATACAATTCATGTGGCCATTGGATGATCAATAGTCACACAAAACACACATTCCTTCACTTTAAACACCATATGGTCACACATATTCACACTTTTGGCCAATTTATGCTTAATTGTATGTTACTAAATACCCATAAGTAACATGCTTTGTGTGACTAAATGTTGCAAAAGGCCACACAAACATACAATTCATGTGGCCATTGGATGATCAATAGTCACACAAAACACACATTCCTTCACTTTAAACACCATTTGGTCACACATATTCACACTTTTGGCCAATTTATGCTTAATTGTATGTGACTAAATACCCATAAGTAACATGCTTTGTGTGACTAAATGTTGCAAAAGGCCACACAAACATACAATTCATGTGGCCATTGGATGATCAATAGTCACACAAAACACACATTTGTTCACTTTAAACACCATATGGTCACACATATTCACACTTTTGGCCACTTTATGCTTAATTGTATGTGACTAAATACCCAAAAGTAACACGCTTTGTGTGACTAAATGTTGCAAAAGGCCACACAAACATACAATTCATGTGGCCATTGCATGATCAATAGTCACACAAAACACACATTCCTTCACTTTAAACACCATATGGTCACACATATTCACACTTTTGGACACTTTATGCTTAATTGTATGTGACTAAATACCCAAAAGTAACATGCTTTGTGTGACTAAATGTTGCAAAAGGCCACACAAACATACAATTCATGTGGCCATTGGATGATCAATAGTCACACAAAACACACATTCCTTCACTTTAAACACCATATGGTCACACATATTCACACTTTTGGCCACTTTATGCTTAATTTTATGTGACTAAATACCCAAAAGTAACATGCTTTGTGTGACTAAATGTTGCAAAAGGCCACACAAGCATACAATTCATGTGGCCATTGGATGATCAATAGTCACACAAAACACACATTCCTTCACTTTAAACACCATATGGTCACACATATTCACACTTTTGGTCACTTTATGCTTAATTGTATGTGACTAAGTACCCAAAAGTAACATGCTTTGTGTGACTAAATGTTGCAAAAGGCCACACAAACATACAATTCATGTGACCATTGGATGATCAACAGTCACACAAAACACACATTCCTTCACTTTAAACATCATATGGTCACACATATTCACACTTTTGGGTACTTACTGCGTGGAAACATAAGTCTAGGTTCTGATGGAACAGTGGTAGCAGGGGATGATGTATCAGCGGGTGTACAAGTAATCTCGGGTGGTGCAGTAGGGGAAACATAAGGAATAGGTAATGGTGAACGGGCAGTAGAAGACACAGAGTCTTCACTATCGGAGTCTGTGATGGTGTACAGTATAACATTTGGGTTTGCAGACATGGTTCTGTGATAATCAAGGTGAAATAAAATGAATAACTCAAAATGAAATCACCATAAACAATGAACATGCACATATGATGAAATGATGAGATGCTATGATAATGTGGTTATAGTCTAGGGTCAATGATACATCCTAGTTCTCTATAACCTTAGCTCTGGTACCAATCTGTCACACCCCCAATTTACCTGACTTGCAGCGGAATGGAATGCCTGAGGGTGTAACTGTCATAGCACCATAACAAGGAAATATTGAACGACCTAAAGTGTCGTTTGGAAAATACATATCGTTTGGTTTATTGAAAAGCATCCAGTGCTACAAAACATAGGTCCCCAAAGTGTTGAAACGTTTACAGAAAACAAGTTCTGAAAATGTCAAACGATAATTTACACAAGTGCATGAAAATCCAAAATGTAGTGCATCCTCCCTGGCACACCCTAATGACTCCATGCATGTAATATGATGATGCCTTAGTTACCTGAAAATACATTGCGAAAACGGTCAACACGAATGTTGGTGAATAATCATAGGTTTGTAAATTAAATCGTATGTACATAAGCCACAAGTATAAAGTAAACCGACATAAATGTCAAAATGCTACATTGTCCCTTAAGCTCATGACCCCGAAGCTAGACTTTGTAATGCCCCAACAGAGTGTTTACCAGACACTCACTTGATAAGACATGAAATGCATTCGTCCCGTTGGAGCAACCCAACGCGAATGGAGGCGTCACCCTCAATAGATCTATTCACTCACTCTCGCTTAGTACTTGAAATTAACGGTCCATGATATTGAAAAGGGGACTTGTTATGATATGGTATGAAGGCAACTTAAGCAATGTATGGAATTTGTAATACTTGGGCATGTACGAAAGTAATTGATGCAATGTATTCTCCCCCGTGGGATTTGAAATCAAATAAGTAATTGAAAAACGGGGCTATGAAAACTCACCTCAACTGATGATACTGATATGAAATGAAGTGAACAACAATGATCGGTTAACTGCCGCAACCTATAATGAATGATGAATGATCTCATTTAGATCACCAAATGATGTTTATGAATGACCATGCTCATGTTTCTATACCACTCTACTCTTTGGAAAAACACTTGTATTGTCAAAAATATATAATCCAAGAATTTGGAAAATATTGCTATTAGAAAATATAAATAGCTAGTTATAATATATATATACTTATATATATATAACGTAAGTTCTCATGTTGATGTTGAAATACTCGGGTTGTAAACCTTGAAATGATGAAAACATACTCATAATAACTAATACTACGTTAGTTTAAAAGCTCGGTACTTGATATTACTTCTAGCTTGAAAATGTACTTCGTAGTTTTTGCGCCAAATTATATAAAAGCTGTCAATTAATAAAGGGTTTTAGCCGATATTCAAACGAGTATATCTTTATCGTTACTTGTCCGTTTTACTTGTTCTCTATATCCACGGTTTTGTCTTAGTATGTAGTAATATATTTTGGAAAGCTCGGCTCCTCCGGGTTACGTCTAAAGTCTCTTTTTGACCGACGAAAAACGTCCAACAGCAACTAATTTCCAGAAAATACATTTCGTCTACAATCTTGCAAAAATCATAACTTCTTCGTTATAGACTCTTTTTAATCCGTTCTTTCGCCTACGGATTCGTTTTTGAAAGTATTTTCTAAAAATTTTGCCAAAGTTTCCTTGGTGTTTACTGATTTTCCAGATTTTTACAAAATGGGACAGCATGTCTAAAATAGGTTCCAAATCAAGTTTCCAAGGTTAAAAACCAATTTCTACCATCACCAATCCTCTTGTAATCAACACATGACTAATCTAATCTTACCATACACCTTCTTAGGGTGCCATGGACTCCTAACCAAGTTATTAGAGCTAGGGGATTCATAACAAGAAAGTTAGGGTTTGTATGTTTCATTTTAGCAAAAATAAAGTGTAGTATAGCTACTTATACATGGTTTTTAGCATGATTCTTATGTAATACATGTAAAAATAGGATGATTCATGAAAAAATAAAGATGAAAACTTACTTGACAAAATGAGGTGATTATTGGATGATTATGCTTGATATTCTTGTGTTTTTGTTGCTTGTATCTTGATTAGACTTGTAAAATGAATAACTTTTGTGTTTTACTTCATGAAAAATGATCACTTGATCAATGAGAGTGATTTGGGTCGTGGGTTTCAAGATGGAGTGGAAGAGATGAGCAAGTTTGATCTTAGCTAGAAAAGTATGTATTATGATTTTTAGAAATTTGGTAAAGTATGTAATAATAGGTTTATTAGTTAAATAATTAGGAGTTAATGCTAGGGGTTAAAGGGGTGGTCTTGGGCTGGTTTTCAAAGGGTAGGAGGGGGGGGGGTTAGGGTACTTGGGAATTAATTAGGAAACCTTGAAAGAATTTGCACTAGTTAGCGTTTTTAGTTACGATCGGGTATCGGTTTTATTAGAAATAAATGTTCACAAAGTATACCGGGATGAAATTAGTTATAATAATGTTAAAAACATATTAAAAATATGTTGGGTACATTTACTGAGTGATCGGGTGATTAATGTTTAGTTTTAACGAAAACCGACGTTATATTCATACGCGTACGTTAAAAATAAAATAAATTTCCAAAATACTGGGTAACTGAATGTTATAACTTTTATGATGTTAAAATGGATATAAAAATATGTCGGGACCATTGTGGGAATATTTAGATATATTCGTCGTGTATAAACCGGGTGTTAACGTTTATTATAATTACGTATACGTAAAAACGTTAAATATACTGAATATGGAAATTTGAAAATCCTGAGAGTGGTATAACATGAAAATGCTGTTATGATGATATGCAGACTATCCCCAGTCCGTATGCAGTGTACTTAACACTAATGAAATGAATTCGCACCTAAACCAATCCTGTTACGCGAATTTGAATACCCGTAAACTAAATTTACGATGAAATGAGTAATGCAAGTGAATGGTGAAAACTTTTCCGGAAATGAATAGTGTTTGGTGAATAGTAAATTTTCAAAAAGTTTCTCAGAACATCAAACTGACCTCGAAAACGATGAATAGTAAAACGATGAATAGTGTTTTGATGAATAGTGATTTATGAATAGTAAAAAGTCGAAGTTTGGGAAAATGACCTGAAATGGTAAATGACGTGAAATGGTGAGTTGTGACATCCGCCCACCCAAATAGGAATTCAGTCCCTGAATTCAGCTAGTGTTGGTCTCGGTAATAGGTTTGGTGATAAGGTGTGGATACTTGCGTTGCATTTGGTCCTCTCGTTCCTAAGTAAACTCGGTTCCTCTTCGAGAATTCAAGCGAACCTTAACGATCGGAATTCTACTATGCTTTAACTGTTTGACCTCTCGGTCCATGGTTTCAACTGGTTCCTCTACAAAGTTAAGTTTGTCATCTAACTGAATCTCTTCTAATGGTATAACGGATGACTCATCTGAAAGGCATTTCTTAAGGTTCGAGACAACTAATCCATACTGATAACAATGTCAAAACTTCCAAGTTCTACGGGCATAAGGTCTATATTGTATGGGTGATTTAGGAAATTGATGGTGCAACCACGGATAACTGTGTTGGTGTTAACTAAAGACCTATCGGCTAATTCAACAATATAGGGAATGTCTAAAGTAGTTGGTTCTATGTTAAGTAAAGGTGCAAATGTAGTAGATATAAAACTTCTATCCGCTCCTGAATCAAATAAAATGGATGCATAACGATTATTAACGAAGAACGTACCCGTAACAACATTCGGGTCCTCACGGGCATCTTCTCCTCCCATAACATAAGCCCTTCCTCGAGCTACTCCTCCTTGGTTTCCAGCTCCTTGATTCTTCCTCTTTGGGCACTCACTCCTATAGTGTCCAATTTCTCCGCAGTCGAAACATGTTACTGGTGGTTTCTGATTTCCACCCAAGTTTGGATTCCAGCAATCCCTGGTGTAGTGACCAGCCTTCTTGTAGTTGCCACATATATCTGGGCAACGTCCTGGGTTATGGTGTTTCTGACACTTATCACATTTGGGTAGATTTCCAGCATACCCTCTCCCTTCAGTAGGTCCTGCAGCATAGGCCCTTGTCACTTCCTGCCTCTTATTTCCACCTTGGTTATCGTCAAACCTCCTTTTGTTGTTGTTATTGTTGTTTGGGTTGTTGTTTCGGTTGTTGTTGTAGTTGGTGTTGTTGGAACGGTTATTGTTGTTACTTGCAGCAGACTTTCCTTTCAACACTTGGACCATAAGTTTCTGAGTTATACGAATGGCCTCCTCCATTGTTTGTGGGTCGAAAGACATCACATCCCCTCGGATGCTTTCGGGTAATCCCCCAGTAAAGTTCTCCATCTTTTTCTCATCGTCCGGAACCATAGTTGGACACAGTGTAGCCAACTCCTGAAACTTCCTGATATAAGTCTCAATATCATCTCCTTGAGTTACCAACTGGTAGAACTCTGTTTCTAGCTTTTGCACCTCAGTACGAGGGCAAAACTTCTTGGTCATCAGCTTTTTGAATTCAGCCCATGTGAGTTTGTAAGCATTCTCCATGCCAATGGGCTGAGCATACGAATTCCACCAAGACATGGCTTCATCCAGCAGCGTACCTGTAGCAAACTTAACCTTGTGAACATCCTGACAACCACACATGAGAAAAACGTTCTCAGTCTTCTCAAACCAGCGGATTAAAGCAACCGCTCCCTCATTTCCCTTATACTTGATAGGATCACTAGTCTTGAAATCCTTCCAAGTACATTCACGCCTAATAGTGGGTTGAACCACTTCAGCAGTAGGTGGAACCTCAGCAGTCCTAGCAGCAACTTCAGCTCTTTCAATCTCTAGAGCTTCTGCTACACTATCCCTGACCAACTTGCGGATAGCTGCTTGTGTCATAACAGGTGTTTCCGATGTAGCCTTTGCCTTCTTTGGCGCCATACTTCTGATAAATAATAATCGACAACAACCATGAGAAAACTATAATAGAAATAGTCATCGTACAAAAATATACGCCCACAACATGTATATATACAACCACAACAAGTATAAATACAACCACGACATGTACGAGTACAACCACAACCTGTAATAAATACATTAACCATAAAGAGCAACCATGAAACATCATAAATATAATTATGAAAATTTCGGCCTACATGGACCGATATATATATATAGCACAACATTTCCAACATAGTAGAGTCGCACTTGATATATTTGTTTGTACAACAACCAAAAGACTACAAGTTCTTGAACTACGTCCCACACCTCGGGACTAGGAAATAGTAAAAGCTAATATAATACTAGTCTATGTCTATGCTCCTCCAGGTGCTCTAGACGGTCCAGGAGCTCCAGATGCTCCAAGCTCTCCCCTCAAGCGGCGAATCTCACGATCCATCGCAACCACGATTTCCTCCAGATGCTGAACTCGTAACTGAGAAGAAACATCCCTGCCCTCCAAAATGACCAACCTCTCTCGAAGCAATGCTAACTGATCTACCTGCTCCCACTGAGTCTCCTGTGTCGCCTGAGCTCTATCTCTAATCTCAGGTAACTCATCCCTAAGCAGATTGAGCTGCTCCTGATGCCTCAACTGCCGGGCCTCAAGTCCATGGTATGTCGTATCAATGCCAACCCTGCCCTGCACTAGATCCTCCACCTGCTCCTCGACAGTCTCAAGTCGAGTAGTGATGATCTCATCAACTCTATATCCCAACCTATCTACTTGCTCCTGCTGAGCACCCAACTGATCCTCTAAAGTGACAGCTGTAGGGCTCCTAGCCGCAGCTGCTCTAGAACTCTCACCTACGTGGTATACTGGTGGTGGTTCTGCTGATTCTGACTCTGTAGTGGTAGGTGAATCTGGAGTGGTAAACCTAACACGCTTCCTAAGTGGCAAGAGTGAAGTCGATATGCATGTAGTAGCAGGTATGGCTAGTGGTGGTGTAGGTAACATAGGAATAGTGGGTACCTTAAAGGTAGATGTAATAGGGCAAACTCTCTTCCTAGGACCTATAGTAGTCTTACTGCGTGGAAACATAAGTCTAGGTTCTGATGGAACAGTGGTAGCAGGGGATGATGTATCAGCGGGTGTACAAGTAATCTCGGGTGGTGCAGTAGGGGAAACATAAGGAATAGGTAATGGTGAACGGGCAGTAGAAGACACAGAGTCTTCACTATCGGAGTCTGTGATGGTGTACAGTATAACATTTGGGTTTGCAGACATGGTTCTGTGATGATCAAGGTGAAATAAAATGAATAACTCGAAATGAAATCACCATAAACAATGAACATGCACATATGATGAAATGATGAGATGCTATGATAATGTGGTTATAGTCTAGGGTCAATGATACATCCTAGTTCTCTATAACCTTAGCTCTGGTACCAATCTGTCACACCCCCAATTTACCTGACTTGCAGCGGAATGGAATGCCTGAGGGTGTAACTGTCATAGCACCATAACAAGGAAATATTGAACGACCTAAAGTGTCGTTTGGAAAATACATATCGTTTGGTTTATTGAAAAGCATCCAGTGCTACAAAACATAGGTCCCCAAAGTGTTGAAACGTTTACAGAAAACAAGTTCTGAAAATGTCAAACGATAATTTACACAAGTGCATGAAAATCCAAAATGTAGTGCATCCTCCCTGGCACACCCTAATGACTCCATGCATGTAATATGATGATGCCTTAGTTACCTGAAAATACATTGCGAAAACGGTCAACACGAATGTTGGTGAATAATCATAGGTTTGTAAATTAAATCGTATGTACATAAGCCACAAGTATAAAGTAAACCGACATAAATGTCAAAATGCTACATTGTCCCTTAAGCTCATGACCCCGAAGCTAGACTTTGTAATGCCCCAACAGAGTGTTTACCAGACACTCACTTGATAAGACATGAAATGCATTCGTCCCGTTGGAGCAACCCAACGCGAATGGAGGCGTCACCCTCAATAGATCTATTCACTCACTCTCGCTTAGTACTTGAAATTAACGGTCCATGATATTGAAAAGGGGACTTGTTATGATATGGTATGAAGGCAACTTAAGCAATGTATGGAATTTGTAATACTTGGGCATGTACGAAAGTAATTGATGCAATGTATTCTCCCCCGTGGGATTTGAAATCAAATAAGTAATTGAAAAACGGGGCTATGAAAACTCACCTCAACTGATGATACTGATATGAAATGAAGTGAACAACAATGATCGGTTAACTGCCGCAACCTATAATGAATGATGAATGATCTCATTTAGATCACCAAATGATGTTTATGAATGACCATGCTCATGTTTCTATACCACTCTACTCTTTGGAAAAACACTTGTATTGTCAAAAATATATAATCCAAGAATTTGGAAAATATTGCTATTAGAAAATATAAATAGCTAGTTATAATATATATATACTTATATATATATAACGTAAGTTCTCATGTTGACGTTGAAATACTCGGGTTGTAAACCTTGAAATGATGAAAACATACTCATAATAACTAATACTACGTTAGTTTAAAAGCTCGGTACTTGATATTACTTCTAGCTTGAAAATGTACTTCGTAGTTTTTGCGCCAAATTATATAAAAGCTGTCAATTAATAAAGGGTTTTAGCCGATATTCAAACGAGTATATCTTTATCGTTACTTGTCCGTTTTACTTGTTCTCTATATCCACGGTTTCGTCTTAGTATGTAGTAATATATTTTGGAAAGCTCGGCTCCTCCGGGTTACGTCTAAAGTCTCTTTTTGACCGACGAAAAACGTCCAACAGCAACTAATTTCCAGAAAATACATTTCGTCTACAATCTTGCAAAAATCATA
Organism: Artemisia argyi; assembly: GCA_030686995.1. NCBI lineage: Eukaryota > Viridiplantae > Streptophyta > Magnoliopsida > Asterales > Asteraceae > Artemisia > Artemisia argyi. The sequence goes on from CM060708.1 coordinate 107,957,712, forward strand.
ACTTCTTCGTTATAGACTCTTTTTAATCCGTTCTTTCGCCTACGGATTCGTTTTTGAAAGTATTTTCTAAAAATTTTGCCAAAGTTTCCTTGGTGTTTACTGATTTTCCAGATTTTTACAAAATGGGACAGCATGTCTAAAATAGGTTCCAAATCAAGTTTCCAAGGTTAAAAACCAATTTCTACCATCACCAATCCTCTTGTAATCAACACATGACTAATCTAATCTTACCATACACCTTCTTAGGGTGCCATGGACTCCTAACCAAGTTATTAGAGCTAGGGGATTCATAACAAGAAAGTTAGGGTTTGTATGTTTCATTTTAGCAAAAATAAAGTGTAGTATAGCTACTTATACATGGTTTTTAGCATGATTCTTATGTAATACATGTAAAAATAGGATGATTCATGAAAAAATAAAGATGAAAACTTACTTGACAAAATGAGGTGATTATTGGATGATTATGCTTGATATTCTTGTGTTTTTGTTGCTTGTATCTTGATTAGACTTGTAAAATGAATAACTTTTGTGTTTTACTTCATGAAAAATGATCACTTGATCAATGAGAGTGATTTGGGTCGTGGGTTTCAAGATGGAGTGGAAGAGATGAGCAAGTTTGATCTTAGCTAGAAAAGTATGTATTATGATTTTTAGAAATTTGGTAAAGTATGTAATAATAGGTTTATTAGTTAAATAATTAGGAGTTAATGCTAGGGGTTAAAGGGGTGGTCTTGGGCTGGTTTTCAAAGGGTAGGAGGGGGGGGGGTTAGGGTACTTGGGAATTAATTAGGAAACCTTGAAAGAATTTGCACTAGTTAGCGTTTTTAGTTACGATCGGGTATCGGTTTTATTAGAAATAAATGTTCACAAAGTATACCGGGATGAAATTAGTTATAATAATGTTAAAAACATATTAAAAATATGTTGGGTACATTTACTGAGTGATCGGGTGATTAATGTTTAGTTTTAACGAAAACCGACGTTATATTCATACGCGTACGTTAAAAATAAAATAAATTTCCAAAATACTGGGTAACTGAATGTTATAACTTTTATGATGTTAAAATGGATATAAAAATATGTCGGGACCATTGTGGGAATATTTAGATATATTCGTCGTGTATAAACCGGGTGTTAACGTTTATTATAATTACGTATACGTAAAAACGTTAAATATACTGAATATGGAAATTTGAAAATCCTGAGAGTGGTATAACATGAAAATGCTGTTATGATGATATGCAGACTATCCCCAGTCCGTATGCAGTGTACTTAACACTAATGAAATGAATTCGCACCTAAACCAATCCTGTTACGCGAATTTGAATACCCGTAAACTAAATTTACGATGAAATGAGTAATGCAAGTGAATGGTGAAAACTTTTCCGGAAATGAATAGTGTTTGGTGAATAGTAAATTTTCAAAAAGTTTCTCAGAACATCAAACTGACCTCGAAAACGATGAATAGTAAAACGATGAATAGTGTTTTGATGAATAGTGATTTATGAATAGTAAAAAGTCAAAGTTTGGGAAAATGACCTGAAATGGTAAATGACGTGAAATGGTGAGTTGTGACATTGTATGTGACTAAATACCCAAAAGTAACATGCTTTGTGTGACTAAATGTTGCAAAAGGCCACACAAACATACAATTCATGTGGCCATTGGATGATCAATAGTCACACAAAACACACATTCCTTCACTTTAAACACCATATGGTCACACATATTCACACTTTTGGCCACTTTATGCTTAATTTTATGTGACTAAATACCCAAAAGTAACATGCTTTGTGTGACTAAATGTTGCAAAAGGCCACACAAGCATACAATTCATGTGGCCATTGGATGATCAATAGTCACACAAAACACACATTCCTTCACTTTAAACACCATATGGTCACACATATTCACACTTTTGGTCACTTTATGCTTAATTGTATGTGACTAAGTACCCAAAAGTAACATGCTTTGTGTGACTAAATGTTGCAAAAGGCCACACAAACATACAATTCATGTGACCATTGGATGATCAACAGTCACACAAAACACACATTCCTTCACTTTAAACATCATATGGTCACACATATTCACACTTTTGGCCACTTTATGCTTAATTGTATGTGACTAAATACCCAAAAGTAACATGCTTTGTGTGACTAAATATGCAAAAGGCCACACAAACATACAATTCATGTGGCCATTGGATGATCAATAGTCACACAAAACACACATTCCTTCACTTTAAACACCATATGGTCATACATATTCACACTTTTGGCCACTTTATGCTTAATTGTATGTGACTAAATACCCAAAAGTAACACGCTTTGTGTGACTAAATGTTGCAAAAGGCCACACAAACATACAATTCATGTGGCCATTGCTTGATCAATAGTCACACAAAACACACATTCCATCACTTTAAACACCATATGGTCACACATATTCACACTTTTGGCCACTTTATGCTTAATTGTATGTGACAAAATACCCATAAGTAACATGCTTTGTGTGACTAAATGTTGCAAAAGGCCACACAAACATACAATTCATGTGGCCATTGGATGATCAATAGTCACACAAAACACACATTCCTTCACTTTAAACACCATATGGTCACACATATTCACACTTTTGGCCACTTTATGCTTAATTGTATGTGACTAAATACCCATAAGTAACATGCTTTGTGTGACTAAATGTTGCAAAAGGCCACACAAACATACAATTCATGTGGCCATTGGATGATCAATAGTCACACAAAACACACATTTGTTCACTTTAAACACCATATGGTCAAACATATTCACACTTTTGGCCACTTTATGCTTAATTGTAGGTGACTAAATGTAACAATTCACATTTTCAGGTTAACTTCTATTCCCGGAAAATTTCACTATTCACTTTTACTATTCATTTTTCCCGAAACTTTCCCGAAAGTTGATTTTTTATTTGATATTCTCGGGTGATAAATCATTTCCATGACAAATTAAAAGTTTGACATTCATAAGCTCATTTTCGTGAAAGTTATTAAGGAATTACACGTTTTAGGGTAAAACGTCATTCAGAAATTCTACGCACAACGAAATTCGATCCCGTCAGGTGACCCCACATCGGAAAAATGTTTGACACGCTCATGATTTATTTGAGAATTAATCGTGACTGAGAAAAACATGACCAAAGACTTCCCGGCAGGTCACCCAAGCCTGTACTACTCTCGCATGAGCACGCTTAACCGTTTGGGCGATTAACCGTTAGACCACAAAACGCGTTTCTAAGAAGATTTGAGTTTTCAACATATTAGAAAAAGTCAACATATTCTTTCCCTCCTCCATTGACCAAAAATCATCCCTTGATGTTATAAGTCATTTCGTGATTTTTAGACTTACGGTTTGATGTCTAAAAGACATTTAATACCAACCGACACTAGACTGAGCCCAGTCTAGACATTATAAGTCATTTTAAATCATTTTTATCACATTAGAAAAGTAACATTTTACTTTTCTCAATTTTACGCAATATTCAGCGTTTTACGCGAATTACGCGTTTTAGACCCGTGTTTCCAGTTTTTAGCAGGGTTTTAGCACCCGATGGAACCTACCACTCATTTTATATTTTATTATGGAACTTATTGACATGTTTATCAATACTTTCAAATTCCATAATTTTACGACACCCGGTTTTACGTTTTGAGGCTTAATCATTTACGATTGGCATTTCCCGGAGTCAAAACTAACCAAGTATCTTGGATAATACCAAGAAAAGTCCACACCCTTGCTCTCCAAGCTTACAAACCGACCTAGGAGGGGGGGAGTCATCCCATGTGGCTTCATCTCATGAAATTACCCCTAGATCATCTCTAAATTACAACTTGGTCACCAAGTTTTGGTAATTTCCTAGTTGTTTCCTAACCTCCTCATTTGGACTATAAATAGCCCCTCCTCCCTTCACTTGAACGCCACACACCACACCCCATTTCATTCCACACTTAGCTTTATTTCTTCCAAGTTCTTGCAAGGTTCAAGTGATTCTTCAAGATAGAAACCCTAGCTAGATTATCATTCACCAAAACTCTTCCAATCCCTAATATACTTGGTGATTTCTCTTGAGTTTGAATCCACTCAAGTCACCTAAACCTTCATCATTCATCTTTCAAGAATACCAAGGGTAGAAAGATTGCATGAAGTGAAGTGGGTTGAAGCAAGTCTATCAATGTCCTATCCTTACATGTTAACTTCCTTTCATGTTTGAAAGCCAAAAGTTGTAGGCCAAACCCTAACATGATTCTTGTTAAATAATCATGTTCATGTTATTTACATGTTATTCTTGCTATATTATGTCTTGTAGTTATGTCCATGATGTATAAAAGTGAGCAAAACAAGTTATTGTTATCGATTGTTACAACAAGTTACTAAAACAAGTAAACTAGTGACTTTCTTGGAGAACCACGACCAAAATGGTAAAATTATGATATTGGATTATTACATATTGTAGTAGAGGACTTAACAAGGAAACCGTAGCAATTTGAACCACCTAAAACGAGTATACGAGTCAAACGTTACGCCCATTTGAAGTTACCAAAACTTTTCGGCAAACTGCCAAATACCATTCTGATCAAATTTGGGTTTTGAAAGTCATACTTCTGGTCCGATTCATCAAAAAGTTAAAACACGAAAGTTGTCCGAAACGACGTTTTCGTTCAGGAATAAAGAAGCTCGAGACCTAAAAATGCTTTCCGAGTGATAAAATTCTTCAAATTCTAAACAGCCCATTTTTAGGCGAAAGTCATTAGATTATGGTTATATTTTGAAAGGAACAAGAGGTCTTATGACCTATAATCAAGACCACAACCATGGCTAGAGCCAAGGTTGTGTCTCATGACCTTGGAACAAGGACCAAAGGTCATGGCTAGGCCATGACGAAATGACCAAGTAAACCTACATAGGCGTAAACATGAAACAAGGAATTGGCGATATATTGAACAAGCAATTTGGATCTACTTCACTTGAAAAGGAATCATGAGATATACAAAGAGAAAATGGTCATACAAGACTTATGAAACTACCCCTAATAACAATCTTCATGTACAAATAAACTTTCCTAAGTTTATTCAAGTATCGGACATGTAACTTTTCGGATCAAAACTTATATCTATATATTTCATCAACTACTACAATAGTAGGGAGCCTCATGTGAGGAGTTCATTATGTAAACCGTCGAGTTGAGTTGTGGATTTACGAGTTAAAGTGTCCTGGCTCCTCGAACGCTTACTAACATGACTTCTGAATTATGTCGGCCCGAACGGTAGTGAACGATATACCAAAACATACATGTTTCATAAATCTTTCTTTCAAAGACTTACAATATACATCATACCACATCATGGACTAGATGCAAGATATATATATATTGGCACTTATTCATATTCTTTACTCCAATCCTAAGTCGCGACATTCTATTATAGGTTGCTCATAGAACCTTCGCGATTCGACCGTTATATTCATTACTTGCTATCTTACTTAAGGTGAGTTCATAGCCCCACTTTACATTACTTCAATGTTTTACAAACCCTTGGGGGGAATACATGCTATTATTTTTCTACTCGAACACAATGCTTTCTAATGTATGCTACCCGACGATGTTTTATTGTCACTAAGTAACGATTGCCATGTTCGAAGTCCCTATATCATAAACCATTAGTCACTACCTATAGTGAGTGCGAATATTGTGAATAGATCTATTGGGATTGACGGATCCCATTTGTGTTGAACATCTACGAGTTCACACAAATGCACTATATTTGAGATTTAGAGGTATAATGGCAAAAGTACCTGGATAGGGCTTCTATAATGCCAATTTGTGGTTCGATGTTAATGCTTTGGTTGTATGAGCTTAGTGCAATAAATAACGATTTTGTTTTCTAACTATGAATGTGTGATTAATTACCTCACATTACGATTATTGTGTTCAAACGATTTAACTAAACTCTACGAATTCCACTCAACCTTTGTGTTGACCTCTCAAGCATGTATTTCAGGTTCATGACGATCAAGGATGGCACGGAAGCGCACGGATACTCAAGAGGGCTATAAATTTTATTATCATTCAAAACTCATTTAATTTGTAAACATGGAACCATCTGGGACCTCATTTTGTAATCTCTGATATTTATACAATTTGAATGATAAATCTTTTAAAACGACTCAATTGGAGTTCGTTTTCTATTATTGTGACTATTGTGCCGTCAAGTATTCCGCTGCACCCATGAATTGGGGGTGTTACAGATTGGTACCAGAGCCATGGTTATAGAGAAACGGGTCTAACTGAGACCTAAACTATAACCACATGTACAAACAAAAACATTTTATAGCCTTCCGCTCTCCGTGTCTTCCATCCTCCAGACGATTATGGATTTAGTAAGCATGTTATGTTGCACAAACATATTAGTATATTCATATATACCCATTTTGAGCATTTCCCCGTAAGCATTAGTATATTGATATATAAACTTGGTTTATTTTCAATCATTTTATCTAAACATATCCGCGTATGCCTATTCTATGGCATTTCGGCACAATTACATTCTCCCAATCATGTTCCTACTCCAACATTCATTTTCCAAGACATTGTGAGATACAATGGTCTCATTCATTTCCAAGACATTGTGAGATACAATGGTCTCATTCATTTCCAAGACATTGTGAGATACAATGGTCTCATTCATTTTCCAAGACATTGTGAGATACAATGGTCTCATTCATTTTCCAAAACATTGTGAGATACAATGGTCTCATTCATTTCCAAGACATTGTAAGATACAATGGTCTCATTCATTTTCCAAGACATTGTATGATACAATGGTCTTAACCATTTCTCAAATGTTTTGAGTCACACAATGGTTTAACCTACTTCCCAGACATTGTGAATTGCACAATGGTCTAACCTACTCCCGAGACATTGTGTTTTGTGCAATGGTCTCTAAAATTATTCCATCACATCATCAATATCATTTCATATGATATCAAAAACCCGTCACAACCTATCAATTTCTAAATAGAAATATGAGATTTCTAAAGGACAAACAAATCCATCACCTACAAAAGCTGAAGTTCAGCTTTACATTTATCAAAGTTTTCTTCTGAAACCTTCATTGTTAAAAGTTCGCGATCCTGGCCAAGTATGTTCTATTTTAGAACTACTTAAAACTTCCTTTCCAAACGTACCTACCCTTACTACCTTCTATGCAATGGAATATGAAAACATACGTTACAAGTCTTGTATGGACGGGACTTGCAACTTAAGGGTTTGACATCGCCTTTGTTTAGTGAACAGTTTCCCGAAAGCAACGGACATATCAAAAGTATACCTAGTTTAGGTATTTGAAAATTTTATCGAACCTTGGCTAAATATAGACTAGTCACGTATATTTAACCTAGGGACAGTGGAATATAGTCTGACTAACTATATTCGACTTAGAATTTTCAAATACTGAGAGTAGTTGTACTAGGGTTATGTTTAGGTTGATTTCCTACATAAACACGATAAACCACCAGAATACATTAAAACAATCTAGAGACACGATAGTGCCTTACCACTCAGCAAGATCTTAACACCTTATTTGTATGATCTAAATTTCATTCTTGAAATTTTTCGTTTATGAGATAATCCGAACTACTATCTTGGGATAGTTATCAATTATTCTCTTCATCCTGTAGAAGTACTATCCTGTTTAGGTCCTAAGGATACCATTCCATCATAAACTTTTAAAATCTCTTATGATTTTTAAAGAAAACTCAACATCTATACCTAAGAGTATTAATGTTAAGCATACACTAAGCACTTTTGTTCATCAACATATCACAACATTACCTTCACAACCGTGGCAAACACAAGCTCATTAACAGATCTTGATGCACTTTTAAAGCTCAAATCATCCTTAGTTACACCACAAGCACCCTTATCAGCTTTACAAGATTGAATATTCATCTTGCACTTTTGGAACACCAGTATCATCTCGTAATACACTACCTTGTAACTCACCGGCTAAGTATGAATGTTGTGTCGGGAATTCTTGAGTAGGATGATTTATAATGTCCTTATTTGAATGGATTGGGATGCCTTTTCATTTAAATAAAGAAATTATAAATCATCGAACCATACGTTTATATTCCTTTAGTTACATTGTTTGGGATGCCTCTCTATGTAAATAAAGAATTATAAACAAGTGGGCTTAATTATATCCGAAATAACATAAGTATGAAGTCAATAAACACTATATACAATAACAGATTACCTACTAGGCTATGATTGCAACGACTATCCCAATTTCCATTTGTACGAGGTTTACATTTTGGTTTTCATAATGATAGTGCAATAACAAACAAACTCATTGCGAGGCCATGTAACCATATGCATGTGCAGTCTTACCAAACTCATTACGGGGCCATGTAACCATACGCATGCGCAGTCGTACCAAACTCATTACGAAGCCATGTAGCCATATGCATGGGCAGCCGTACAATTCAAACAGGACTTGGTCCAACCACATGTTCAACACTTAATCCATTATTCGATTCCTATATCAATTGCTATTGATATTTGACAACTATATCAAGTTCTATTTGATATTCAATTACTATCTCAATTCCTATTAATATTCGACTACTATATCAATTTCCTTTGATATTCGACTATTACCATACCTTTCCTACATAAAAGTTATGCCGACACACGACGCAGACCCCTAGAATTCCAAATCGGAGATAGGGTTATGCTAAAGGTATCGCCTTGGAAAGGCTTGATACGATTCGGTAAACGAGGAAAACTAAACCCAAGATACATCGGACCATTCAAAATCCTAGCCAGGGTTGGCCCTGTGGCGTACAGACTTGAGCTTCCATCAGAACTCAGTAGTGTACACCCGACTTTCCATGTATCTAACCTAAAGAAATGCTTGTCGGATGAATCACTAGTGATTCCACTCGATGAAATTCAACTCAATGACGATCTTCAATTTATTGAGGAACCCGTAGAAATCATGGACCGAGAGGTCAAACAACTCAAACAAAGCCGTATTCCAATTGTCAAAGTTCGTTGGAACTCACGACGTGGTCCTGAATACACATGGGAACGAGAGGACCAGATACGTAAGACATACCCACATCTTTTTACCAACAAAGTTTCTACTCCCAACGCAAATTGATCTCCGGGACGGAGCTCTCATATGGGGTGGAGACTGTAACAATTCACATTTTCAGGTTAACTTCTATTCCCGGAAAATTTCACTATTCACTTTTACTATTCATTTTTCCCGAAACTTTCCCGAAAGTTGATTTTTTATTTGATATTCTCGGGTGATAAATCATTTCCATGACAAATTAAAAGTTTGACATTCATAAGCTCATTTTCGTGAAAGTTATTAAGGAATTACACGTTTTAGGGTAAAACGTCATTCAGAAATTCTACGCACAACGAAATTCGATCCCGTCAGGTGACCCCACATCGGAAAAATGTTTGACACGCTCATGATTTATTTGAGAATTAATCGTGACTGAGAAAAACATGACCAAAGACTTCCCGGCAGGTCACCCAAGCCTGTACTACTCTCGCATGAGCACGCTTAACCGTTTGGGCGATTAACCGTTAGACCACAAAACGCGTTTCTAAGAAGATTTGAGTTTTCAACATATTAGAAAAAGTCAACATATTCTTTCCCTCCTCCATTGACCAAAAATCATCCCTTGATGTTATAAGTCATTTCGTGATTTTTAGACTTATGGTTTGATGTCTAAAAGACATTTAATACCAACCGACACTAGACTGAGCCCAGTCTAGACATTATAAGTCATTTTAAATCATTTTTATCACATTAGAAAAGTAACATTTTACTTTTCTCAATTTTACGCAATATTCAGCGTTTTACGCGAATTACGCGTTTTAGACCCGTGTTTCCAGTTTTTAGCAGGGTTTTAGCACCCGATGGAACCTACCACTCATTTTATATTTTATTATGGAACTTATTGACATGTTTATCAATACTTTCAAATTCCATAATTTTACGACACCCGGTTTTACGTTTTGAGGCTTAATCATTTACGATTGGCATTTCCCGGAGTCAAAACTAACCAAGTATCTTGGATAATACCAAGAAAAGTCCACACCCTTGCTCTCCAAGCTTACAAACCGACCTAGGAGGGGGGGAGTCATCCCATGTGGCTTCATCTCATGAAATTACCCCTAGATCATCTCTAAATTACAACTTGGTCACCAAGTTTTGGTAATTTCCTAGTTGTTTCCTAACCTCCTCATTTGGACTATAAATAGCCCCTCCTCCCTTCACTTGAACGCCACACACCACACCCCATTTCATTCCACACTTAGCTTTATTTCTTCCAAGTTCTTGCAAGGTTCAAGTGATTCTTCAAGATAGAAACCCTAGCTAGATTATCATTCACCAAAACTCTTCCAATCCCTAATATGTAACACCCCCAATTCATGGATGCAGCGGAATTCGAACTGGGTGTTACTCGACGGCACAATAGTCACAATAATAGAAAACGAACTCCAATTGAGTCGTTTTAAAAGATGTATCATTCAAATTATATAAATATCAGAGATTTCAAAATGAGGTCCCAATTGGTTCCATGTTTACAAATCACATTAAATGAGTTTTGAATGATAATAAAATTTATAGCCCTCTTGAGTATCCGTGTCCTTCCGTGTCATCCTTGATCGTCATGAACCTGAAATACATGCTTGAGAGGTCAACACAAAGGTTGAGTGATATTCATAGAGTTTGTTAAATCGATTGAACACAATATGTTGGTAGTGTGAGTTATAGGCTCACACCAATGTTTGGAAAACAAAACAGGTAGGCTACGTTATTATACGCCCGGAACATGTATTATACACTAAGCTTATGACACCATAACGTTAACGTGTACCAATATCGATCGGCAGATTTATCCCGGTAGGTACTTTGCTAACATACCTAAATCTCAAATATTATTGCATTTGTTTGAACTTAGTCAATACAAATGGGATTCGTCAATCCCAATAGGCCTATTAATAATATTCGCGCTCACTATTGCTAGTGATTAAATGGTTCATAATCAAGGATATCGGTTTAGCAAGGCTGGTACTTAGTGATAATAAAACAATCAGGTAAGCATACAATTTAAAAACATTATGCTCGGTTATAAATAGCATGTATTTCCCCCAAGGGTTTGTAAAACAATTAAGTAATCGAAAGTGGGGCTATGAACTCACCTTAAGTAAGATATCAAGTAATGAATGTGATGGTCGAATCGCGAAGGTTTCTACGAGCAACATATATTAGAATGTCGCGACTTAGGATCGGAGTAAAGAATATGAAGTAGTGCCTATATATATATATATATATCTTGCATTTATAGTCCATGATGTGGTATGATGTATATTGTAAGTCTTTGAAAGAAATGATTCATGAAACATGTATGTCTTGTATATCGTTTACTACCGTTCGGGCCGACATAATTCAGAAGTCATGTTAGTAAGCGTTCGAGGAGCCAGGACACTTTAACTCGTAAATCCACAACTCATCTCGACGGCTTACATAATGAAATCCTCACATGAGGCTCCCTACTATTGTAGTAGTTGATAAAGTATATAGATATAAGTTTTGATCCGAAAAGTTACTTGTCCGATATTTGAATAAACTTAGGAAAGTTTATTAGTACATGAAGATTGTTATTAGGGTATGTTTCATAAGTTTTGTATGACCATTTTCTCTTGGTAATATCTCATGGTTCCCTTTTAAGTGAAGTAGATCCAAATTGCTTGTTCAAGTTCTCGCTAATTCCTTGTTTCATGTTTTCGCCTAAATAAGCTTGTATGGTCGTTTCGTCATGGCCTAGCCATGACCTTTGGTCCTTGTTCCAAGGTCATGAGACTCAACCTTGGCTCTAGCCATGGTTGTGGTCTTGATTCTAGGTCATAAGACCCCTTTGGTCTTCATAAACCATAACCTAGATGTAATGACTTTGTCTAAAAATGGGCTGTTTTGAATTTGAAGAAATTTATCACTCGGAAAGCGTTTTCAGGGCTCGAGCTTCTTTGTTCCTGAACGAAAACGTCGTTCCGGACAACTTTCGTGTTTTAACTTTTTGATGAATCGGACCAGAAGTGGGACTTTCAAAACCCAAATTTGATCAGAATGGTATTTGGCAGTTTTGCCGGAAATCTTTGGTAATTTCAAATCGCCATAACTTTTGACTCGTATACTCGTTTTGGGTGGTTCAAATTGCTATGGTTTCCTTGTTAAGTCCTATACTGTAATATGTAATGATCCAACATCATATTTTTACCATTTTGATCAGGTATTACCAAGAAAGTCACTAGTTTACTTGTTTTAGTAACTTGTTGTAACAATCAATAACAATAACTTGTTTTGGTCATTTTTATACATCATGGACATGATAACAAGACAATATATAGCACAAATAATATGTAAATAACATGAACATGATTATTTAACAAGAATCAAGTTAGGGTTTGGCTCACAACTTTTGGCTTTCAAAGATGAAAGGAAGTTAACATGTAAGGATAGGACTTTGATAGACTTGCTTCAACCCACTTCACTTCATGCAATCTTTCTACTCTTGTAATCTTGAAAGAGAGATGATGAAAATTGAGGTGACTTGAGTGGATTCAAACTCAAGAGAAATCACCAAAGTTCTAAAGATTTGAAGTAGTTTTGATGAATCAAAACTAAACTAGGGTTTATGTATGGATATTGCACTTGATTTCTTGGATGGAACTTGAAGTAAACTAGTAAAATGAAGGGTGTTGTGTGTGTGGGTCGTTCATATGGTCAAGGAGTGGGAGGAGAAGCATTTATATGCAAATGAGGAGGTTACATTGTTGACTAGTCAACACTTGGAGGCCAAGTTGAACACATGTTCACATCTCATGACACAAGGCATAAGATCAAGCCACATGGGTGGTGAATCCCCCCTCCAAGGCTGTTCATGAGCTTGGAGAGCAAGGGTGTGGACTTTTCTTGGTATTATCCAAGATACTTGGTTAGTTTTGACTCCGGGAAATGCCAATCGTAAATGATTAAGCCTCAAAACGTAAAACCGGGTGTCGTAAAATTATGGAACTTGAAAGTATTGATAAACATGTCAATAAGTTCCATAATAAAATATAAAATGAGTGGTAGGTTCCATTTGGGTGTAAAACCCTGCTAAAAACTGGAAACACGGGTCTAAAACGCGTAATACGTAAAACGTACGAATATTGCGTAAAATTGAGAAAAGTAAAATGTTACTTTTCTAATGTGATAAAAATGATTTAAAATGACTTATAATGTCTAGACTGGGCTCAGTCTAGTGTCGGTTGGTATTAAATGTCTTTTAGACATCAAACCGTAAGCCTAAAAATCACGAAATGACTTATAACATCAAGGGATGATTTTTGGTCAATGGAGGAGGGAAAGAATATGTTGACTTTTTCTAAGAAGTTGAAAACTCAAATAGTCTTAGAAACGCGTTTTGTGGTCTAACGGTTAATCGCCCAAACGGTTAAGCGTGCTCATGTGAGATTAGTACAGGCTTGGGTGACCTGCTGGGAAGTTTTTGGTCATATTTTTCTCAGTCACGATTAATTCTCAAATAAATCATGAGTGTGTAAAATATTTTACTGATGTGGGGTCACCTGACGGGGTTGAATTTCGTTGTGCGTAGAATTTCTGATTGACGTTTTACCCTAAAACGTGTAATTCCGTGTAATTCCTTAATAACTTTCACGAAAATGAGCTTATGAAAGTTAAACTTTTAATTTGCCATGGAAATGATTTATCACTCGATAAAATCAAATAAAAATCAACTTTCGGGAAAGTTTCGGGAAAAAAATGAATAGTAAAAGTGAATAGTGAAATTTTCCGGGAATGGTAATTAACCTGAAATTGTGAATTGTTACATAATATACTTGGTGATTTCTCTTGAGTTTGAATCCACTCAAGTCACCTAAACCTTCATCATTCATCTTTCAAGAATACCAAGGGTAGAAAGATTGCATGAAGTGAAGTGGGTTGAAGCAAGTCTATCAATGTCCTATCCTTACATGTTAACTTCCTTTCATGTTTGAAAGCCAAAAGTTGTAGGCCAAACCCTAACATGATTCTTGTTAAATAATCATGTTCATGTTATTTACAAGTTATTCTTGCTATATTATGTCTTGTAGTTATGTCCATGATGTATAAAAGTGAGCAAAACAAGTTATTGTTATCGATTGTTACAACAAGTTACTAAAACAAGTAAACTAGTGACTTTCTTGGAGAACCACGACCAAAATGGTAAAATTATGATATTGGATTATTACATATTGTAGTAGAGGACTTAACAAGGAAACCGTAGCAATTTGAACCACCTAAAACGAGTATACGAGTCAAACGTTACGCCCATTTGAAGTTACCAAAACTTTTCGGCAAACTGCCAAATACCATTCTGATCAAATTTGGGTTTTGAAAGTCATACTTCTGGTCCGATTCATCAAAAAGTTAAAACACGAAAGTTGTCCGAAACGACGTTTTCGTTCAGGAACAAAGAAGCTCGAGACCTAAAAATGCTTTCCGAGTGATAAAATTCTTCAAATTCTAAACAGCCCATTTTTAGGCGAAAGTCATTAGATTATGGTTATATTTTGAAAGGAACAAGAGGTCTTATGACCTATAATCAAGACCACAACCATGGCTAGAGCCAAGGTTGTGTCTCATGACCTTGGAACAAGGACCAAAGGTCATGGCTAGGCCATGACGAAATGACCAAGTAAACCTACATAGGCGTAAACATGAAACAAGGAATTGGCGATATATTGAACAAGCAATTTGGATCTACTTCACTTGAAAAGGAATCATGAGATATACAAAGAGAAAATGGTCATACAAGACTTATGAAACTACCCTTAATAACAATCTTCATGTACAAATAAACTTTCCTAAGTTTATTCAAGTATCGGACATGTAACTTTTCGGATCAAAACTTATATCTATATATTTCATCAACTACTACAATAGTAGGGAGCCTCATGTGAGGAGTTCATTATGTAAACCGTCGAGTTGAGTTGTGGATTTACGAGTTAAAGTGTCCTGGCTCCTCGAACGCTTACTAACATGACTTCTGAATTATGTCGGCCCGAACGGTAGTGAACGATATACCAAAACATACATGTTTCATAAATCTTTCTTTCAAAGACTTACAATATACATCATACCACATCATGGACTAGATGCAAGATATATATATTGGCACTTATTCATATTCTTTACTCCAATCCTAAGTCGCGACATTCTATTATAGGTTGCTCATAGAACCTTCGCGATTCGACCGTTATATTCATTACTTGCTATCTTACTTAAGGTGAGTTCATAGCCCCACTTTACATTACTTCAATGTTTTACAAACCCTTGGGGGGAATACATGCTATTATTTTTCTACTCGAACACAATGCTTTCTAATGTATGCTACCCGACGATGTTTTATTGTCACTAAGTAACGATTGCCATGTTCGAAGTCCCTATATCATAAACCATTAGTCACTACCTATAGTGAGCGCGAATATTGTGAATAGATCTATTGGGATTGACGGATCCCATTTGTGTTGAACATCTACGAGTTCACACAAATGCACTATATTTGAGATTTAGAGGTATAATGGCAAAAGTACCTGGATAGGGCTTCTATAATGCCAATTTGTGGTTCGATGTTAATGCTTTGGTTGTATGAGCTTAGTGCAATAAATAACGATTTTGTTTTCTAACTATGAATGTGTGATTAATTACCTCACATTACGATTATTGTGTTCAAACGATTTAACTAAACTCTACGAATTCCACTCAACCTTTGTGTTGACCTCTCAAGCATGTATTTCAGGTTCATGACGATCAAGGATGGCACGGAAGCGCACGGATACTCAAGAGGGCTATAAATTTTATTATCATTCAAAACTCATTTAATTTGTAAACATGGAACCATCTGGGACCTCATTTTGTAATCTCTGATATTTATACAATTTGAATGATAAATGTCACAACTCACCATTTCAAGTCATTTCAGGTCATTTCCCGAACTTTGGAAAAACACTATTCATCAAACACTATTCATCAAAACACTATTCATCAGTTTACTATTCATCGTTTTCGAGGTCAATTTGATATTCTGAGAAACTTTTGGGAAATTTACTATTCATGGAACACTATTCATTGCGGGAAAAGATTTCATCATTCATGTGCATTACACATTTCATCGTAAATTTAGTTTACGGATATTCAAATTCGCGTAACCGGATTGGGTTAGGTGCGAATTCATTTCATTAGTGTTGAGAACACTGCATACAGACTGGAGATAGTCTGCATATCATCATAACAGCATTTACATGTTATACCACTCTTAGAATTTTCAAATTACTATATTCAGTACATTTAACGTTTTTACGTATAAGTATTTATAGTAAACGTTAACACCCGGTTTATACACGACGAATATATCTAAATATTCCCACGATGGTCCCGACATATTTTTATATCTATTTTAACATCATAAAAGTTATAACATTCATTTACCCAGTATTTTGGAAATTTATTTTATTTATAACGTACGCGTATGAATATAACGACGGTTTTCGTGAAAACTAAACAATAATCACCCGATCACTCAGTAAATGTACCCAACATATTTTTAATATGTTTTTATCATTATTATAACTTTTATTTCATCCCGGTTAACTTCGTGAACGTTTATTGCTATTAAACCCGGTACCCGATTTTAACGAATAACGCGTAATAACACTTAACGCTACACTATATTTTCTAAGTGATCAAAACCGTTTTGGCTACCCCTTTTCACACCCAAAACCGGCCCTATGCAACACCCCTTTAACCATGTGCCTTTAATTTCCTATATTATACTAATAAACACTTATAAACATTACTTAACCAAAAATCATAAATCATAACACACCTTTTTAAGAAAGAACAAAGTTCATCTCTTCTCCATCCTCACTTCATACCCACGACCTCACCACCATCTTATGATCCATCCATGGTTTTTCAAAAGCTAAAGCTACAAACTTGTTCCTTTTATCATTCTAAACAAGAATCAAGCAACAAAAACACAAGAACATCAAGCATAATCATCCAATAATCATCTCATTTGGTCAAGTAAGTTTTCATCTTTATTTTTTCATGAATCATCCTATTTTTACATGTATTACATAAGTATCATGCTAAAAACCATGTACAAGTAGCTATACCACACTTTATTTTGGCTAAAAACAAACATACAAACCCTAACTTATTTGTTATGAATCCCCTAGCTCTAATAACTTGGTTAGGAGTCCATGGCACCCTAAGAAGGTGTATGGTAAGATTAGATTAGTCATGTGGTGATTACAAGAGGTTTGGTGATGGTAGAAATTGGTTTTTAACCTTGGAAACTTGATTTGGAACCTATTTTAGACATGCTGTCCCGTTTTGTAAAAATCTGGAAAATCAGTAAACACCAAGGAAACTTTGGCAAAATTTTTAGAAAATACTTTCAAAAACGAATCCGTAGGCGAAAGAACGGATTAAAAAGAGCTTATAACGAAGAAGTTATGATTTTTGCAAGATTGTTGACGAAATGTATTTTCTGGAAATTAGTTGCTGTTGGACGTTTTTCATTGGACAAAAAGAGACTTTAGACGTAACCCGGAGGAGCCGAGCTTTCCAAAATATATTACTACATACTAAGACGAAACCGTGGATATAAAGAACAAGTAAAACGGACAAGTAACGACAAAGATATACTCGTTTGAATATCGGCTAAAACCCTTTTATAATTGACAGCTTTTAATATAATTTGGCGCAAAAACTACGAAGTGCATTTTTAAGCTAAACATAATGTCAAGTACCGAGCTTTATAACTAACGTAGTATTAGTTATTATGAGTATGTTTTCATCATTTCAAGGATTACAACCCGAGTATTTCAACGCTAACAAGGAAACTTACGTTATATATATATAAGTATATATGTATTATAACTAGCCATTTATATTTTCTAATAGCAATATTTTCCAAATTTTTGGAATATATACTTTTGATAACAACAAGTGTTTTTCAAAGAGTAGAGTGGTATAGAAACATGAGCATGGTCATTCATAACATCATTTGGTGATCTAAATGAGATCATTCATCATTCATATTAGGTTGCGGCTAGTATGCGCGCCTTGTTTTCAGCTCAGTACATGTTCATGGTACCATCATATTGGGTTACGACAGCAAATTGTTCATTGGGGTTCATTTCATTTCATGACAGTTTCATCAGTTAAGGTGAGTTTTCATAGCCCCGTTTTCAATTCAACATTTTTGATTGTTTTCAAATCCCACGGGGGGAATACATTGCATCAATCATTTTAGTACGAGCCCAAGTATTCAAACATGTACATAGCTTAAGTTACCTTGCCAAGTGCTAAGTCCCCTGTAACATCATGAACCGTTAATTTCAAGTACTAAGCGAGAGTGAGTGGATAGATCTATCGAGGGTGACGCCTCCATCCGTGGTAGTGGATACCAACAGTAAGCGGATGCATGTCATGTCTTTTACATTTGAATGTTTCGGCAGAACATTCGGGAGGGGCATAGAATTTCATCAGTCATAGCTTCGGTGTCATGAGCTTAAGGCTATTGTACAATTTTCATGAGATTTTTATCTTGCACTTTTACTTGTGGTGGCCGTACATAAGTACATTTTACAAACCTATGGAATTCACCAACATTCGTGTTGACGTTTTAGCAATGTATTTCAGGTTATTAAGGTAGCTCATGTGACATGCATTTGGACCTTCATGGAGTCGCGGAGTCGACGTGTCTCATCATTATTTCATGCACTTATGTAAACGTTTGATCTAGTATGACTTGTTTTTGTAAACTTGCAACACATTTTGGGGACCTCATTTTGTAAACTCTGAATTATTTCAATGATCAAATGCAGTATTTTCCAAACGACACTTTAGGTCGTTCAATGTAACTGTAACTGTGGTGCTATGACAGACACCCCCAGGTATTCCATTCCGCTGCAAGTCAGGTAAATTGGGGGTGTGACAGATTGGCATCAGAGCTAAGGTTATAGCGAACTAGGATGTATCTTGGACCCTAGACTATAACCGCATCATCATAGCATCTCATCATTTCATCATAAGTGCATAATCATGATACATGTTGTTTCATACATACCCTGTGCGAGTTATTTATACTCATATCCGTATATGTATATCATTTTATTGACCTGGTTCACAAGTGACATGCCTTCAGATACTCACTCTGACATCCTTTTATCGGATTCCGACATGAAGATGCCTTGTCATCTTCCACTACCATTATACCATCAGTTGCACTTACACCACCATTAGCACTATTGATTTGCCATAGGAACAGAGTCTTCCTATCATTCAGCCCGTACATAGAATGCCTTTTGATAGTGTATTCAGAATAAATCTTAATGGACTTATTAGGATGCTAATTGCAAGGAAGATAGTGTGTTTTCTTTCCATCACTAGTAGGACACTTACTACTCAGGTACTATCACCACCATCAGTTACTTATTACACTATTGACCTTCCCACAGTGTGTACTATAGTTTTACCTTTTGGATGTCGCGAGGTAGCGCGAAAGAGGGTAGTATTCCATACACTAGTACATCATTGTCATTTCCTTTTCCATTCCCACTTGCCATGAACTAGATGACATCTAGTAGACTATTACCATTCGACAAGATTCACCCACGTATCCAATACACCATTCAAGCTATTTTACTATCATATGGGGAAACCGTTTTACAGAAAAATTTTCTGAAGTAAGCTATTTTATTACCATCCTATACATTGATTTTTCTGTCATTACACCAAGTATTTACTATTGTTACGCGAAGCAATTTTCATGTTACTTGAAAGAAAACATCAGGATACCATTTTAATAACAATGCGTTGAACACCATCTAAAACTTTTGAGAAAAGTTATGATATTTTGACAAAATCCAACATCGCATCATTAGTCCTCAATTATACATAGCCTGATCACCTATGTAAAATTCAGGAAGGATTATGCCATGAAGGAAATAATTACCTTTTCAAAGGATTGTTGATAACAATCTTCATCCAAAAGTTTTGTAAACAAAGGAACTCATTCATAAACATCCATTTTGCCGAACTATCCCTGGATACTTACCCTACCTGTCACTCACTTAGCCATTAAGTTGGATTCTTCCCATTGAATTTGTCACAACTCGTAATTTCCGGTCATTTTTCCAAACTTCGACAATTTACTATTCACAAGTTACTATTCATCATTTACTATTCATCGATCACTATTCATCATTTTTGAGGTCAATTTGACATTTCGAGAAACATTCAGAAATTTTACTATTCACTTGACACTATTCATTCCCGGAAGAAAACCACGATTCACGTGCATTACTCATTTCATCGTAAACTTAGTTTACGGGTATTCAATATTCGCGTAACCGTATTGGTTCAGGAGCGAATTCATGCATTATCATTGAGACATTTCATACGGACTAGAAATAGTCCGCATATCATTATTATGGCACTTACATACTATTCCACTCGTAGGATATATTCAAATTAATACTTTTGATATATTTGACTTTATACGTATGTTTATTCTTAAATAAACGTTAACAAATGACCAATAATGTGAATAACACGTCCGACACTCCCGACTATGATCCAAATATATCTTTATATTCATTTTAATAATATAAAAATTATAATATTAATTTACCCGGTGTTTTCAAATCAATGACTATATTTCACAGTCGAAGCTTATTACTCAGTCGGTTTGCGATATTTCAACCCGATAATTATTTTAACACCCGATTATCATCAGGAATATTATTTTACAACTTTTACAACTTCATCATATTTTATTTTAACTCGTTGCGATTTATTTTTAGTTAACTCGGTACCCGATAACACCCAAAATATACACAAAATACACTAACTCATCAACAACTAGACAAGAACATTAAATGGCACAATTTCTTCCTTCCTTTTTCCCAATTACACGCCAACATGCTCCCTAAGTCAAAGATTTCTTAATTACTTGCACATGTTTTGCAACCAACAAATATCTAACCATGTATCCATTTCATTTCTTTCATTTTATACTTCAAGTAACTAGCAAAAAGCTCTCATTTCTTCCTTTCTTCTTCATATTTTCGGCTCAAACAAAAACAACAAGAAGAAACATCAATTTTTCCAAGATCAAGTGATAATCTAGGTTATTTAGTACTTCTTGTTAGGGTTTTGAAGTTTAAACACAAGGTTTTGCAAGTTTTTCATCTCCACTAGCCCACTAATCTTCAAGTAAGTTATCAAGACCTATTTTTATAAATTATTCAAGTTGTTTCATTGATCATTCAAGTTTATTCAAGATATATATGCATGTATTGTTTATACCACTTTATTTTACAAACTCTTAACTTTTGAAACCTAGAAAGTGTTTATAGTTAGATCCTTGTTAGATCTACTTGGTTATGATGTTTAGGAACCCATGACACCCTAAGAAGGTGTATGGTAGGATTAGACTAGTTTTGTGGTGATTGAAAGTGGTTTGGTTGAAGTAGAAACTAGATTGAAACCTTGAAAATGGTTTTTGAACAAGTAAAAATACATGCTGTCCTATTTTGGTTCACCCAGAAAACTCCGAATTTACACAGTAACTTTTGATAATATTTTCAGAAAATGCTTTCCGAAACGAAACCGTGGCCGCTTGAATCACTAAAATCCGAGTTACGACGAAAAAGATATGCTATTTTCAATTTTAACGACGAAAACTATATTTTCCGGAAATGCTTGCTGATGAACAGTACTCACGGGCAAATTTGAGCATAAAACTTGATCTAGCCATCATAAATTGTCAAAAACATGTTAGTATTTTATCCCACGATTCCGTGGATATAAAGAACGAGTAAAACGGGCTTAAAACGACAAATATATTCACGTTTCAGTAACGGCAAAATAAATATAGTTTTGACAGCTTTTCGACAAACATAATATACAACTAGGTAGTAACTTATATTACTAGAAATATTACTCAAGTACTCAAATTCATAACTAATAAAGTATTAGTGATTTCAAGTATATTATCGTGGTTTTTAAGACGTTATGTCAAAGATTTCAAATCGGGGATTGCAATACTAATACTTATATATATACGATATATATATGGATTTCGGCTAGTTTATTTTCTAGATTGCCATATTTTCCCAAATTTTGGAAAATGAATATTTGGATATTAACAAGTATTTTTACAAGTTACGAGTGGTATAGGCATCATATGCACGTGCATTCATTTCATTATGTCATGATCTAAGGTAGATCGTTATTACTCATATTAGGTTGCGGTTAGAGATCATGCCTCATTTCAGTGTATCCATTTTTGTCATCGTAGCTATCGCTCCAGGTGAGTCATAGCCCCTACTTTTTCAATTGTTTTATCAACTCTTTGGGGGAGAATACATGCTCGTTTTACTTAAAACGCACTACTTGTTTTACCTGGTTGATTTCTCAAATATTCCAGCTTTATCTAAATATTATTTGATCACCTGCACTTCATTGGTATGCTTGACTACCGGTATTTCTTTGGTATATTTAATCACCTGCATTCATTGGTATGTTTGATTTCCTGTATTTCATGGGATTGATTATCCTTGTTTATATGACCTCATAGTCCCCAATTGTTCTTATATGTCCATTGTAATACTGTGGTATTCCCCACTTGGCTGTGATGTCAAACGTAATATTGTGGTATTCCCCACTTGGCTGTGATGTCAAACGTATTGTGGTATTCCCCACTTGGCTGTGATGTCAAACGTAATATTGTGGTATTCCCCACTTGGCTGTGATGTCAAACGTAGTATTGCTGTTTCCCTACTTGGTTGACCTATATGTTCATCGTAATATTGTGGTATTCCCCACTTGGCTGTGATGTCAAACGTATTGTGGTATTCCCCACTTGGCTGTGATGTCAAACGTAATATTACTGTTTCATTTCTTGACTGAATTGCGATGCCTTTGCATCAACTTTATTACGGGTTTTCCCGCTTGACTGATTTATCATATGGCCTCATTGACTGAATTATTTATATAGCCGTTTTGCTATATTTATCTGGGAATTTGGATACCAGTATTTCTTTTGTTCACGTAAACTTTAACACTTTTGGCAGTGGGTTGTAAACACACAGGTTACAAGTCTCTTATGGCGGGACTTGCAACTGAGTGGATTTACGGCCTTTGCTGGGCGATCTTTTCTCTATAGGCATTATTTGATAAACGAACTCTATGAACTCACCAACCTCGTGTTGACACTTTAGCATGTATTTTCAGGTCTTAACTTATGGCACGCTACAGGAGGTTTTGGCAGGGCATGGCATGGTCATAGAAGACTCTGATTATTTATATGGGGACCGTTTTAAACCATTTTTAAGGGCCTACTTCCGCACTACTTTTAAAATGTAAATTCAACATTTATGACTTAACTATTTTATTCTATATAATTGAAGTGAAAACCATTTTTGTACTTGTGTCGTGATATCAATTGAGTTACACCCCAGCTGCATGTATGCTTCCGCTGGACCCGATTTTGGGGGTGTGACAGATTGGTATCAGAGCTTTGGCTATAGCGAACTAAGTGTTTTTAAAACCTAGACTATAGCTACTTTTACGAAAAACTTAACCCTATGACCGTCACGTGCCTGCCTGCCAAGATGATGCCTCACTTGTGGTTTGTTGCTGACTTAGGTGATGAGATTTGTGTCTCATTATCTGGTATATTATACTCACTTATTCTAGTTGATTTCTATCATTGTCTTTTTTATAAGCATGTTCACGTATCATATATGTCACCCTGTTATGTTTCTCCCTGCATAGTTTCATCATTCGACCTCGAGTTTGGTCACCTGCCTTAGTCTTTCTGAACGTCTTGGTATTGGGAAGGACATGGTATTAGTATAACTGAACTGAGTATTTCAAAATTCATGGAACCTCGGTGGAATATAGACTGGTCATCTATATTCAACCCGGGATAGTGAGATATAGGCTGACCACCTATGTCTGACTCAGAGATGAATTTTGCAACACTGAGAATGGTTATAATAAGATTATGTCTGGATTGAATTCTCAACTCATTTTCCAAATGCTTCATTTACGTGTGTGCATACTCTCGTTGTCATAACATTCCTACTTTTCATCACTTCGTGAACCACCGATTGGAAGCTTGTCAACTAGTCATTTTATTTCATGAATCTTCATATTTATACACAATGCACTTACATTTTCTTTTATCACAATCTCGTTTTGTCGCACTTGTCACAGTCTTTTCCCTTCTTACTATCACTATCATTTCCTTTTCCACCCCCATATATATATAGGAATTAGGTGACACCTTATAGAGTCCTATGTCACTCATCACTCACTACTATCAATATTGATAAGTGGATATTATCAATGACCTCCCTAGGAAAGATTTTCCATACCATCTATGAGGAGGATCCCTCGGTACAGTAAGACCATTCAAAACTCAACAGAAATCCCAAGATATCACAAAACCATTCGAACCACTATCACTGGCCTAATCACCAAAAAAATTCCATCATCTGGAAAGTATTGGCTTAACTAAATTATAAGGATTAGTTTCGATACGAGTGCTCGCTAAGCAACACCATAGAGATAAATCCAACCTTTTAACCGAGACTATAAATTGAACATGTCCTCACCAATAGACTTTATTCGAACATGTTAGACACCTATGCCTTTGTGCAGACATACATACCTGACTATTTTATCCTCTTAATATTTTCACTTTTAAATGGATTTTTCTTCAAACTATAGTTATGCAAAACATATATCTTGTATGAAATACTTTTCTAAGGCACTTATTTTGACAAGCTAATTTCTTTTAGTTAATTTTTTTTTTACAAAACTACTAGATGCTAAGAAATTTTAAACATCGATTTTTGATAAATCATATTATCCATCTTATGTTGAAAATAGTTCTATCTTGCATAACTATTAAATTTTGAAACATAAAGAAAGATGTTACTTAAAAAGCCGGTTGCTTAAAAATTTTAAATTAATTTACTCAGGGAAGGGTTATGAACAAAACACACAATCTCAAAACAAACTTTGAAAATCAATAACTATAATACATCATTTATACCTTTAGGAGTTGTAATTTGATGACCTATAACTTGGGGAAAATCTTAGTAATGGAGACTAAGCACCGTAGGTGGAGAAAGACCCAATTCATGACATTCCTGCGGAGGAATCACAACCTTATCCTAATCTATTATTTTCAACAACACCCTTGACGGATCTAACCTTGTAAGCCTTTCAAAACAAGATTCATGATACCCATTTCAATTATTCCTAATAAGGGAATTTAATTCACCTCAACTCCTAGCGATTTCATTAAGATCTCTTTGGAACCACACCACCTATCATTTGTAGACCAATGGTCAGAATTTGAGATTGATTTAAACATAGGGAGATATGCCCAAATCGGGTGTGATTGACTCTAGAAATGGTTGGACTAACCATTTTCCATAAATCAGATTCCTTTATAACCATAGTTACCACACGAGCCTAGAGACTATACCATTTGAAGCACTCTATGGTCGAAGTGCCAACATCCAAGGACGGATCGAAATTCGGAAAAATCCAAACTCACTAGTCCAGTAGGCATTCATGAAATAACCAGAAATTTCCTACAAGTCAAGAATCAATTTCAAATTCTATAAGTTGTAAACCATTAAAACTTCAAATTGGTAGCCAGATCATGTTGAAAGTTCTGCCTAGGAAAGGCATGATATTATTCGGAAAAATTTGGAAAGTTAAACCTGATATACACTGGACCACGTAATATTTCAGACAGAGTAGGCCTAGTGGCCACCAGACTTGAGCCTTGTTAGAGAACAGCCGGATTACACAACTATGGTTCGCCTATTCAAACCCCAGGAAATGACTTTCAGATTAGTCACTTATGGTCCCATTTGGAAAGGAATCCAACCCAAAGACAAACGTAAACTTGGTAAGAGAACCAATAGAAATCATGGACTGTTAGGTCGAACGGTTGAAGCGGAGTCGAATTCCTATCGTGGAAGTTCGCTGAAATTCTCAATTATCACCATCTTTTCACCAATACCATTCTAGAGACTCACACAAACTGAACTTCGGGACGAAGTTCCTGTTAGAAGGGAAGACTGTCACAACTCGTAATTTCCGGTCATTTTTCCAAACTTCGACAATTTACTATTCACAAGTTACTATTCATCATTTACTATTCATCGATCACTATTCATCATTTTTGAGGTCAATTTGACATTTCGAGAAACATTCAGAAATTTTACTATTCACTTGACACTATTCATTCCCGGAAGAAAACCACGATTCACGTGCATTACTCATTTCATCGTAAACTTAGTTTACGGGTATTCAATATTCGCGTAACCGTATTGGTTCAGGAGCGAATTCATGCATTATCATTCAGACATTTCATACGGACTA
This sequence comes from Artemisia argyi, assembly GCA_030686995.1. Taxonomy (NCBI): domain Eukaryota; kingdom Viridiplantae; phylum Streptophyta; class Magnoliopsida; order Asterales; family Asteraceae; genus Artemisia; species Artemisia argyi. The sequence goes on from CM060708.1 coordinate 107,984,314, forward strand.
GAAATAGTCCGCATATCATTATTATGGCACTTACATACTATTCCACTCGTAGGATATATTCAAATTAATACTTTTGATATATTTGACTTTATACGTATGTTTATTCTTAAATAAACGTTAACAAATGACCAATAATGTGAATAACACGTCCGACACTCCCGACTATGATCCAAATATATCTTTATATTCATTTTAATAATATAAAAATTATAATATTAATTTACCCGGTGTTTTCAAATCAATGACTATATTTCACAGTCGAAGCTTATTACTCAGTCGGTTTGCGATATTTCAACCCGATAATTATTTTAACACCCGATTATCATCAGGAATATTATTTTACAACTTTTACAACTTCGTCATATTTTATTTTAACTCGTTGCGATTTATTTTTAGTTAACTCGGTACCCGATAACACCCAAAATATACACAAAATACACTAACTCATCAACAACTAGACAAGAACATTAAATGGCACAATTTCTTCCTTCCTTTTTCCCAATTACACGCCAACATGCTCCCTAAGTGTCACACCCCTAAAAATCGGGTCCAGCGGAAGCATACATGCTGCTGGGGTGTAACTCAATTGGTATTACAACGCAAGTTCAAAAACGGTTTTCGCTTGAATCATTTAGAATAAAATAGCTTAATCAAAATGTTAAATTTACATTTTTAATAGTAGTGCGGAAGTAGGCCTTTAGAATAATTTAAAACGGTCCCCATAAGAATATCAGAGTCTTCTATGACCATGCCATGCCCTGCCAAAACCTTCTGTAGTGTGCCATTGCTCAAGACCTGAAAATACATGCTAAAACGTCAGCATAAAGCTGGTGAGTTCATAGTGTTTAGTAAACAAGTATTTCCCGTAAACAAGTGTTTCCAGTAATCAAGTATTTTCCGAAATCAAGTATTTTCCAGCAAAGGCATCGTAAATCCACTGTCAAATATAGTATGAGTAAGACATGTGTGCTTAAAAGAATGTTTCCACAGCAAAACGCATAAATAGTTTAACAAACAAAGTTTCATAGCACCAGTTTAGGAAAGAATATTGATTGCACTAAGTTCAAGGCACCGAAAAGGTTTTCTAGCTATATGCAGGAGGTTACGCTCCCAAGAACTTCTAGGTAATCAAACATACCTAGGATATTGTAGGTAATCAAACATACCCAAGAACTTCTAGGTAATCAAACATACCTAGGATATTGTAGGTAATCAAACATACCCAAGGACTTCTAGGTAATCAAACATACCTAGGATATTGTAGGTAATCAAACATACCCAAGAACTTCTAGGTAATCAAACATACCTAGGATATTGTAGGTAATCAAACATACCCAAGAACTTCTAGGTAATCAAACATACCTAGGATATTGTAGGTAATCAAACATACCCAAGAACTTCTAGGTAATCAAACATACCTAGGATATTGTAGCTACCGGTCCTTAACTTAGGCAATATTTGGCAATCAGTAAATAGTTTAAATTTATGCACTCATGTCCATGAGTAAATAGCAAGTAGGTAGCAAGTGAATAATATTGTACTCGGATAATCAACAAGTATTTAGATAAAGCTGAAAATATTTGAGTAATCAACTATGTAAAGCGAGTAATGCGTTTTAGTAAAACGAGCATTGAATTCAAATAGCAAGGAGCATGTATCTTCCCCCAAAACAGTTGTAAAACAAGTAAAAGTAGGGGTTATGAACTCACCTGGTGCAATAGCTACGATGACAACAATGAACACACAGAAATGAGGCACGATCTCTAATCGCAACCTAATATGAATGATAGTCTAATGTAAGAAACGAAATGATGCTACACATGCAAATACGTATGTTATCGATACCACTCATTAGTTTTGAAAATAACGTTTATCGTCGACAAATACGTTTTTGACGTCTCGTTAGGTTAATAACCACTTTTCATGTAAATATGTTGAAACGGTACTCCACGATCCTTGTTTGGTGATCTATCGGCAAATATAAGGTTTTCGTCGCAAAAATAACCTTTTTATTACTTGAAAATATGCCCAAAATGGCCTCGCAAAACATGTCGCGAAATATTGTACGTTAAGGGTTAGTGATGAAACTCGGCGTTTTCGAAAACCTTGTAACAATATCTAGAAGTCGTGTCATTTAACTTTTGGCGATACGGGTCTCGATCGATGAGAAAATCGACTCTTATTGTTGTTACTTGAAAATATTATGTTCAACACTTAGAAAATTTCATTATAGCAAAAGCTGTCAAAATATGTAGTTTATCGGGTATATAGATGAGGTCGTAGTTTATTCGTTATAAGTCTATTTGACGAACGGCCAATTGATTTGGAAAGTAGACTAGGAGTACTTGATTTTACTTAACTACGGTTCGGACTCAAACTGATCCGATCATAAAGAAAAACAGCCGTGAAAGTAGTGTCTCGCAAAGACAGTTTTGCGGCAAAAATTGTAATAGAAAAGCTGATGGAAAATATATATATATCGTCGGATTTCAAACACTTGTATCTTTTTCGTTATAAGCCCGTTTTCTATGTTCTTTATATCCCCGCGAAGGTAATCAAGTATACTAATATATTTTTGATAAGTCGGGATGGCTAGATCAAGTTTTAGGCCTCGAAACAGTCCACTAAAATCGTGGGACAGCAAGGTATTTTTCAGAAAATAGTTTTCGTCGTTAAAATTGAAAATATCATAACTTCTTCGTCGTAACTCGGATTTTATCCCCGTTTTCGGCCACGGCTTCGTTTCGGAATGTATTTTCTAAATCTTTGGTCTAAAGTTACCCAAAACCCACTGATCTTTCCAGATCTTACGTTTTTGGACAGAACCTTTATTTAGTTTGTAAAAATCAATTTTTCTAGTTCAAGACTTGTTTAGATCTTACCCAAACTACCTCAAATCAACTCCACAAGTACCCAATCCTACCATACACCTTCTTAGGGTGTCATGGGTTCCTAAACATCACCAATCTTAGTGGATCTAATGAGATTGCTAGTAAAAATTGTAGATCTATGTTTATAAACAAAAATAAACAATAAGTGGTATGGATCTTACATACTTGCATGTTTTACCAATATATCTTGAAAATACATAAGAATATAAAGTAAATGAAAGTATGAAAAGATCAAAAGTAGTCTTGAAGCTTACTTGAATATTTGAGGTGATTTGAAGATGATTATGTTAAGAAACATAGGGTTTTTACCACAAAACCCCAACTAGATCATGATTAGAACTTGAATAACACTTGGATCTTGAAAAGTTTATGGTTTTTCCCCTTTGTTCCTTGCCTTGGCCGATTATGTGTATGGAGAGAAAGAGAGAGATGAATATTTTTGATAGTTGATAAGAAATGAAAATAAATGAATGAAATATGTATATATATTTAAGCAAGGGACAAGATCCCCTTTTTAGGGAAATTAGGCAAGGGGGGGGCGGCAATCAAGGGAAAAAAAAAGAAGAAAATTTGGACTTGTAAGAAGTTGGTGATATTTGTGTAAGAGTTTGTGTTTATATATAGTTTTAAGGTGTACCGGGTACCGAGTTAACTAAAAATAAATCATGACGCGATGAAATAAAATATGACGAAGTTGTAAAAGTTGTAAAATATTATTCCTGATGATAATCGGGTGTTAAAATAATTATCGTGTTGAAATAACGCAAACCGACGGAGTAATAAGCTCCGACCGTGAGATATAGTAATTGATTTCAAAACACCGGGTAAATTAATAATATAATTTTTATATTATTATAATGAGTATGAAAATATGTTAGGATCATAATCGGGAGTATTGGGTATACGTTCGTAGTAAAAACTGAGTGGTAACGTTAATTACAAATTAAGCATACGTATATAGAAATAATGCATATCCGTGTAGTAAGTAATGTGATGATAATATGTAGACTGCTCCAGTCTATATGATGTGTCATTAATGAATGATGCATGAATTCACAGGGAAACCACATTGGTTACGCGAATTTGAAGACTCGTAAACTCAGTTTACGATGAAATGAACGGCAATCGTGAATAGTGATTTCCCTCCGGAAATGAATAGTGTCACGTGAATAGTAAAATTTTTGAACGCTACTCGGAATCACAAACTGACTCCGAAAATGATGAATAGTAAAATGATGAATAGTGACCGGTGAATAGTAACCGGTGAATAGTAACTGATGAATAGTGAATAGGAGAAATGTCCCGAAAATGCGGGTTGTTACAGTCTCACCCCCTTAGAAGGAACTTCGTCCCGAAGTTCAGTTTGTGTTGGTCTCTGAAGTTGTATTGGTGAAAAGATGATGATTTTCATCGTATAAGCTATTGAGCTCTAACAAGATTCAAGTCTGACGGCCACTGGGCCTACTCTGTCAGAAGTCGTAAATGGTTCAGTGTATATCGGGTTTAACTTTATGAAGTTTTCTGAATGGTATTATGCCTTTCCTAGGCAGAACTTTCAACATAATCATGCCACGAACTTGAAATTCTAGTGGTTTACCGCTTATCGAACTTGTAATTGATTCTTGATTTGCAGGAAATTCCTGGTTATTCCATGAATGCTTACGGTACTAGTGAGTTGGGCTTTTCGAAATTTCGATCCGTCAATGGATGTGGGCACTTCGACCAAAGAGTGCCTCAAATGGTGTAGTCTCTATGCTCGCGCAATAACTATGGTTGCCACTGAATTTGGTTTATGGCAAATGGTTAATCCAACCATTTCTAGTGTCAATCACACCCGATTTGGGCATATCTCCCTAGGTTTGAATCAATCTCAAATTCTGACCATTGGTCTACAGATGATAGGTGGTGTGGTTCCAAAGAAATCTTAATGAAATCGCTAGGAGTTGAGGTGAATCAAATTCCTTTATTAGGAATAATTGAAATGGGTATCATGAATCTTGTTTTGAAAGACTTACAGGGTTAAATCCGTAAAAGGGTGTTGTTGAAAATAATAGATTAGGATAAGGTTGTGATCCTCCACAGGATGTCAGGAATTGAGTCTTTCTCCACCTACGGTGCTTAGTCTCCATTACTAAGATTTTCCCCAAGTTATAGGTCATCAACTCACAAACTCTTAAAGGTATAAGTGAGGTAATATAGTGACTGATTTTCAAAGTTTGTTTTGAGATTGTGTTTTGTTCATAAACCCTTCCCGAATAAATGAATTTACAAGTTTAAGCAAACGGCTTTTTAGGTAACATCCTTCTTGATGTTTCAAAATTTAGTAGTTATGCAATATAGGAAAATTTTCAACATAAGGTGGATAATATGGTTTACCAAAGATCGATGTTTAAAATTTTGTAACATTCAATAGTTTTGTAAAAGATTTAGCCGAAAGGAATTTGCTTTGTCAAAATAAGTGCATCAGAAAAGTATTTCTTACAAGATATATGTTTTGTATAACGGTAGTTTGGAGAAAATCCATTTAAAAGTGAAAGTATTAAGAGGATAAAATAGCCAGGTACGTATGTCTGCACAAATGCATAGGTGTATAACATGTTTGAATAAAGTCTATTGGTGAGGACATGTTCAATCTATAGTCTCGGTTAAAAGGTTGGATTTATCTCTATGGTGTTGCTTAGTGAGCACTCGTGTCGAAATGAATCTTGTAATTTAGTCAAGCCAATACTTTCCAGATAGTGGAATTTTGGCGATCAGGCCAGTGATCGTGGTTCGAATTGTTTTGTGATATCCTGAGATTTCTGTTGAGTTATGAATGATCTTAAGGTACCGAGGGATCATCCTCATAGAAGGTATGGAAAGTCTTTCCTAGGGAGGTCATTGATAATATCCACTTATCAATATAGGGAGTAGTGAGGGATGAGTGACATTGGAATCTATAGAGTGTCACCTAATTCTTTGTATATATGGGGGTGGGGAAAAGAAATGATAGTGATGGTGAGAAGGGAAGAGACTGTGACAACTGCACAAAATGAGATTGTGACAAAAGAAAATATTGTGATATGAGTGTATTGTGCATAAATATGAAAGTTCATGAAATAAATGACTAGCTGACATGCTTTCAATCGGTGGTTTACGAAGTGATGAAAAGTATGAAGGTTCCAACAACAAGAGTATACACACACATGAATGAAACATTTAGAAATTGAGTAGGGAATTCAATCCAGACAAAATTTTATTATAACCATTCTCAGTGTTACAAAATTCATCTCTGAGCCAGACATAGGTGGTCAGCCTATATCTCACTATCCCGGGTTGAATATAGATGACCAGTCTATCTTCCACCGAGGTTCCATGAATTTTGAAATACTCAGCTCAATTATACTAAGACTATGTCCTTCACAAATACCAAGACGTTCTGAAAGACAAAAGCAAGTGACCAAAACTCGAGGTCAAATGATGAAACTATGCAAGGAAAAACATAACGCGGTGAAATATATGATACATGAACATGTTTATATGAAAGACAGTTATAGTAATCAACTATGGTAAATGAATATAGTATATCAGATAATGAGACACAAATCTCATTACCTAAGTCAGCAACAAACTACAAATGAGGCATCATCTTGGCAGGCAGGCACGTGACGGTCATAGGGTTAAGTTTTCGTAAAAGTAGCTATAGTCTAGGTTTTAAAAACACTTAGTTCGCTATAGCCAAAGCTCTGATACCAATCTGTCACACCCCTAAAAATCGGGTCCAGCGGAAGCATACATGCTGCTGGGGTGTAACTCAATTGGTATTACAACGCAAGTTCAAAAACGGTTTTCGCTTGAATCATTTAGAATAAAATAGCTTAATCAAAATGTTAAATTTACATTTTTAATAGTAGTGCGGAAGTAGGCCTTTAGAATAATTTAAAACGGTCCCCATAAGAATATCAGAGTCTTCTATGACCATGCCATGCCCTGCCAAAACCTTCTGTAGTGTGCCATTGCTCAAGACCTGAAAATACATGCTAAAACGTCAGCATAAAGCTGGTGAGTTCATAGTGTTTAGTAAACAAGTATTTCCCGTAAACAAGTGTTTCCAGTAATCAAGTATTTTCCGAAATCAAGTATTTTCCAGCAAAGGCATCGTAAATCCACTGTCAAATATAGTATGAGTAAGACATGTGTGCTTAAAAGAATGTTTCCACAGCAAAACGCATAAATAGTTTAACAAACAAAGTTTCATAGCACCAGTTTAGGAAAGAATATTGATTGCACTAAGTTCAAGGCACCGAAAAGGTTTTCTAGCTATATGCAGGAGGTTACGCTCCCAAGAACTTCTAGGTAATCAAACATACCTAGGATATTGTAGGTAATCAAACATACCCAAGAACTTCTAGGTAATCAAACATACCTAGGATATTGTAGGTAATCAAACATACCCAAGGACTTCTAGGTAATCAAACATACCTAGGATATTGTAGGTAATCAAACATACCCAAGAACTTCTAGGTAATCAAACATACCTAGGATATTGTAGGTAATCAAACATACCCAAGAACTTCTAGGTAATCAAACATACCTAGGATATTGTAGGTAATCAAACATACCCAAGAACTTCTAGGTAATCAAACATACCTAGGATATTGTAGCTACCGGTCCTTAACTTAGGCAATATTTGGCAATCAGTAAATAGTTTAAATTTATGCACTCATGTCCATGAGTAAATAGCAAGTAGGTAGCAAGTGAATAATATTGTACTCGGATAATCAACAAGTATTTAGATAAAGCTGAAAATATTTGAGTAATCAACTATGTAAAGCGAGTAATGCGTTTTAGTAAAACGAGCATTGAATTCAAATAGCAAGGAGCATGTATCTTCCCCCAAAACAGTTGTAAAACAAGTAAAAGTAGGGGTTATGAACTCACCTGGTGCAATAGCTACGATGACAACAATGAACACACAGAAATGAGGCACGATCTCTAATCGCAACCTAATATGAATGATAGTCTAATGTAAGAAACGAAATGATGCTACACATGCAAATACGTATGTTATCGATACCACTCATTAGTTTTGAAAATAACGTTTATCGTCGACAAATACGTTTTTGACGTCTCGTTAGGTTAATAACCACTTTTCATGTAAATATGTTGAAACGGTACTCCACGATCCTTGTTTGGTGATCTATCGGCAAATATAAGGTTTTCGTCGCAAAAATAACCTTTTTATTACTTGAAAATATGCCCAAAATGGCCTCGCAAAACATGTCGCGAAATATTGTACGTTAAGGGTTAGTGATGAAACTCGGCGTTTTCGAAAACCTTGTAACAATATCTAGAAGTCGTGTCATTTAACTTTTGGCGATACGGGTCTCGATCGATGAGAAAATCGACTCTTATTGTTGTTACTTGAAAATATTATGTTCAACACTTAGAAAATTTCATTATAGCAAAAGCTGTCAAAATATGTAGTTTATCGGGTATATAGATGAGGTCGTAGTTTATTCGTTATAAGTCTATTTGACGAACGGCCAATTGATTTGGAAAGTAGACTAGGAGTACTTGATTTTACTTAACTACGGTTCGGACTCAAACTGATCCGATCATAAAGAAAAACAGCCGTGAAAGTAGTGTCTCGCAAAGACAGTTTTGCGGCAAAAATTGTAATAGAAAAGCTGATGGAAAATATATATATATCGTCGGATTTCAAACACTTGTATCTTTTTCGTTATAAGCCCGTTTTCTATGTTCTTTATATCCCCGCGAAGGTAATCAAGTATACTAATATATTTTTGATAAGTCGGGATGGCTAGATCAAGTTTTAGGCCTCGAAACAGTCCACTAAAATCGTGGGACAGCAAGGTATTTTTCAGAAAATAGTTTTCGTCGTTAAAATTGAAAATATCATAACTTCTTCGTCGTAACTCGGATTTTATCCCCGTTTTCGGCCACGGCTTCGTTTCGGAATGTATTTTCTAAATCTTTGGTCTAAAGTTACCCAAAACCCACTGATCTTTCCAGATCTTACGTTTTTGGACAGAACCTTTATTTAGTTTGTAAAAATCAATTTTTCTAGTTCAAGACTTGTTTAGATCTTACCCAAACTACCTCAAATCAACTCCACAAGTACCCAATCCTACCATACACCTTCTTAGGGTGTCATGGGTTCCTAAACATCACCAATCTTAGTGGATCTAATGAGATTGCTAGTAAAAATTGTAGATCTATGTTTATAAACAAAAATAAACAATAAGTGGTATGGATCTTACATACTTGCATGTTTTACCAATATATCTTGAAAATACATAAGAATATAAAGTAAATGAAAGTATGAAAAGATCAAAAGTAGTCTTGAAGCTTACTTGAATATTTGAGGTGATTTGAAGATGATTATGTTAAGAAACATAGGGTTTTTACCACAAAACCCCAACTAGATCATGATTAGAACTTGAATAACACTTGGATCTTGAAAAGTTTATGGTTTTTCCCCTTTGTTCCTTGCCTTGGCCGATTATGTGTATGGAGAGAAAGAGAGAGATGAATATTTTTGATAGTTGATAAGAAATGAAAATAAATGAATGAAATATGTATATATATTTAAGCAAGGGACAAGATCCCCTTTTTAGGGAAATTAGGCAAGGGGGGGGCGGCAATCAAGGGAAAAAAAAAGAAGAAAATTTGGACTTGTAAGAAGTTGGTGATATTTGTGTAAGAGTTTGTGTTTATATATAGTTTTAAGGTGTACCGGGTACCGAGTTAACTAAAAATAAATCATGACGCGATGAAATAAAATATGACGAAGTTGTAAAAGTTGTAAAATATTATTCCTGATGATAATCGGGTGTTAAAATAATTATCGTGTTGAAATAACGCAAACCGACGGAGTAATAAGCTCCGACCGTGAGATATAGTAATTGATTTCAAAACACCGGGTAAATTAATAATATAATTTTTATATTATTATAATGAGTATGAAAATATGTTAGGATCATAATCGGGAGTATTGGGTATACGTTCGTAGTAAAAACTGAGTGGTAACGTTAATTACAAATTAAGCATACGTATATAGAAATAATGCATATCCGTGTAGTAAGTAATGTGATGATAATATGTAGACTGCTCCAGTCTATATGATGTGTCATTAATGAATGATGCATGAATTCACAGGGAAACCACATTGGTTACGCGAATTTGAAGACTCGTAAACTCAGTTTACGATGAAATGAACGGCAATCGTGAATAGTGATTTCCCTCCGGAAATGAATAGTGTCACGTGAATAGTAAAATTTTTGAACGCTACTCGGAATCACAAACTGACTCCGAAAATGATGAATAGTAAAATGATGAATAGTGACCGGTGAATAGTAACCGGTGAATAGTAACTGATGAATAGTGAATAGGAGAAATGTCCCGAAAATGCGGGTTGTTACACTAAGTCAAAGATTTCTTAATTACTTGCACATGTTTTGCAACCAACAAATATCTAACCATGTATCCATTTCATTTCTTTCATTTTATACTTCAAGTAACTAGCAAAAAGCTCTCATTTCTTCCTTTCTTCTTCATATTTTCGGCTCAAACAAAAACAACAAGAAGAAACATCAATTTTTCCAAGATCAAGTGATAATCTAGGTTATTTAGTACTTCTTGTTAGGGTTTTGAAGTTTAAACACAAGGTTTTGCAAGTTTTTCATCTCCACTAGCCCACTAATCTTCAAGTAAGTTATCAAGACCTATTTTTATAAATTATTCAAGTTGTTTCATTGATCATTCAAGTTTATTCAAGATATATATGCATGTATTGTTTATACCACTTTATTTTACAAACTCTTAACTTTTGAAACCTAGAAAGTGTTTATAGTTAGATCCTTGTTAGATCTACTTGGTTATGATGTTTAGGAACCCATGACACCCTAAGAAGGTGTATGGTAGGATTAGACTAGTTTTGTGGTGATTGAAAGTGGTTTGGTTGAAGTAGAAACTAGATTGAAACCTTGAAAATGGTTTTTGAACAAGTAAAAATACATGCTGTCCTATTTTGGTTCACCCAGAAAACTCCGAATTTACACAGTAACTTTTGATAATATTTTCAGAAAATGCTTTCCGAAACGAAACCGTGGCCGCTTGAATCACTAAAATCCGAGTTACGACGAAAAAGATATGCTATTTTCAATTTTAACGACGAAAACTATATTTTCCGGAAATGCTTGCTGATGAACAGTACTCACGGGCAAATTTGAGCATAAAACTTGATCTAGCCATCATAAATTGTCAAAAACATGTTAGTATTTTATCCCACGATTCCGTGGATATAAAGAACGAGTAAAACGGGCTTAAAACGACAAATATATTCACGTTTCAGTAACGGCAAAATAAATATAGTTTTGACAGCTTTTCGACAAACATAATATACAACTAGGTAGTAACTTATATTACTAGAAATATTACTCAAGTACTCAAATTCATAACTAATAAAGTATTAGTGATTTCAAGTATATTATCGTGGTTTTTAAGACGTTATGTCAAAGATTTCAAATCGGGGATTGCAATACTAATACTTATATATATACGATATATATATGGATTTCGGCTAGTTTATTTTCTAGATTGCCATATTTTCCCAAATTTTGGAAAATGAATATTTGGATATTAACAAGTATTTTTACAAGTTACGAGTGGTATAGGCATCATATGCACGTGCATTCATTTCATTATGTCATGATCTAAGGTAGATCGTTATTACTCATATTAGGTTGCGGTTAGAGATCGTGCCTCATTTCAGTGTATCCATTTTTGTCATCGTAGCTATCGCTCCAGGTGAGTCATAGCCCCTACTTTTTCAATTGTTTTATCAACTCTTTGGGGGAGAATACATGCTCGTTTTACTTAAAACGCACTACTTGTTTTACCTGGTTGATTTCTCAAATATTCCAGCTTTATCTAAATATTATTTGATCACCTGCACTTCATTGGTATGCTTGACTACCGGTATTTCTTTGGTATATTTAATCACCTGCATTCATTGGTATGTTTGATTTCCTGTATTTCATGGGATTGATTATCCTTGTTTATATGACCTCATAGTCCCCAATTGTTCTTATATGTCCATTGTAATACTGTGGTATTCCCCACTTGGCTGTGATGTCAAACGTAATATTGTGGTATTCCCCACTTGGCTGTGATGTCAAACGTAGTATTGCTGTTTCCCTACTTGGTTGACCTATATGTTCATCGTAATATTGTGGTATTCCCCACTTGGCTGTGATGTCAAACGTATTGTGGTATTCCCCACTTGGCTGTGATGTCAAACGTAATATTACTGTTTCATTTCTTGACTGAATTGCGATGCCTTTGCATCAACTTTATTACGGGTTTTCCCGCTTGACTGATTTATCATATGGCCTCATTGACTGAATTATTTATATAGCCGTTTTGCTATATTTATCTGGGAATTTGGATACCAGTATTTCTTTTGTTCACGTAAACTTTAACACTTTTGGCAGTGGGTTGTAAACACACAGGTTACAAGTCTCTTATGGCGGGACTTGCAACTGAGTGGATTTACGGCCTTTGCTGGGCGATCTTTTCTCTATAGGCATTATTTGATAAACGAACTCTATGAACTCACCAACCTCGTGTTGACACTTTAGCATGTATTTTCAGGTCTTAACTTATGGCACGCTACAGGAGGTTTTGGCAGGGCATGGCATGGTCATAGAAGACTCTGATTATTTATATGGGGACCGTTTTAAACCATTTTTAAGGGCCTACTTCCGCACTACTTTTAAAATGTAAATTCAACATTTATGACTTAACTATTTTATTCTATATAATTGAAGTGAAAACCATTTTTGTACTTGTGTCGTGATATCAATTGAGTTACACCCCAGCTGCATGTATGCTTCCGCTGGACCCGATTTTGGGGGTGTGACAGAATTCCCTAGAAGAGACTTTCCATATCAATTACATGCAGGATTCCTTTATACAATAGAAGCAACGAAAGGATTACAGAACTACTAACCAGAACTAGAAGTATATAGAGAGAGAATTCATAACTCAACAACAATCCTCAGATACTGCGAGACTATCCTAAACACCATCTCTGACTTAGTTGTCCAATGTCATTTTTCAAGGGTACTAGCTATACTGAGCTACAGGATTGAACTCAATATAGATGTCCGCAGGACAACACAATAGAAATAAACCAAGCTTCTAATTGAGACTGTAGAGCATTTCATTTAAACATGGCCTCATCCATACATAAACTTTCCTGCAGTAAGTTTTCACAAAGTACAATTGTTTGAATCAAGAATATCGATGTAGATTCCTTTAAGGTATTATGTCTAGAAATTTCAGATAACCTCACCTTCATACCAAGCAAGGGATCAAGCCAGAACATATCTCCTCATCTACATGGGAAAACAGAATAGACATTCATCGACACAACATCAAGTGATACATTCGTCTTGTCTATTACAACAATAAACAATTTCAGGACTTAAGTTAGTCTAAATACCTATGCTTGTAGTTATGCCAGATAACCACCAATAGACATTATCCAACCTCAGGAACTAAGTGTTAGACATCTATGCATTTAAGCGAACATTTCCTATTCTACCATTTTATCCTTTTCAGTGTTTTCACTTTTAAATAAAGTTGATGCGTTTACATAAATCACATACCTTGTGGAAAAATGATTCCTGAAATTCCTATTTTGAACCAGTTTTAGCAACACTATTGTACAATGAGAAATATACATAAACATCAAACTTTGGTAAGCAGTCTTAATCACAACATGTTTGAAAACAGTTCCTATTTCATAACTACTGGATTTTGAATCATCAAGAAAAATATTACCCAGTAAATCATTTGCTCCATTTTCTAAATTCGTTTATTCAGAAAAGGATTTCAACTAAAACTCATAATCGCGAGACAAATTTCCATAACGAATTTCCATACAACATCGCTTATGCATTTAGGATTTGTGACTTGACAGTAAAGAATATTGGTATATGTGATGAAGGAATTTGGAAGGACATCACAAATTGATCACGAACTTCAGTAGTCGAGACCAAACCCAATAGACAAGGAAAAACATATGTCTTATCATCCGTTGGAACAAAACACAAGGAATCAAATTGTTACCTATATTCTATCCCTTCATATAACGCCAAGTTCGAAGGACCGAACGTTATGGAATTAGTCACAAAGGTTTATTGTACCCATTCCAGTATTTCCTGTTAAGGAAACCGATTCAACTTGGACCTCAGGTATTCATTTCAGGATTTCCTTCAGAAACCCATTTAGATGTGAACATCACCTATCATCCTCAGAACGATGGTCAAAGCGAGAGAACAATTCAAACATAGGAAAGTATGCTCAAAGCATGAGTGATTGACCCTAGAAATGGTTGGACAAATCATTTAACATAAATCAAATTCATCTACAACAATAGTTATCACACCAACAACGGGAAACTGGCAGAAGTTAGATTGGTACATAACACACATCATTTGGATTGGATATCCTGAACAACAAACCAACCAGATTCAGGTAGGAGAACAAACTAAGTTAAAAGCATTGCCTTGGATTGGCACGATACAAATTGGATAACAAGAAAGGTTGAACCTTTAGCATATTGGACTATTTAAGATTCATTTTAGAATCGACCAACTAGCATACAAACTTGAGTTCTGGCAGAATTCAGCAGTATATATTACAGTATCACATTTAAAACATTAAGAAGCACAGACCATCTATTGATGGGCCAAACTCAGAAAAAGCTCAACTCACTAGTTCAGTAGGCATTCATGAGATAACCAGAAATTTCCTACAAGTCAAGAATCAGTTACAAGTTCAATAAGTCGTAAACCATTAAAACTTCAAGTTCTGCAGAGTTATGCAGAAAGTTCTGCCTAGGAAAGGCATGTTATCGTTCAGAAAACTTGGAAAGTTACACCAATATACGCTGGACCATTTATATTTTGACAGAGTAGGCCTAGTGGCCGTCAGACTTGAACATTGCCAGAGAACAACAGGATAACACGAACATATTTCACATTTTCAGATCCCCAGAAATGACTTTCAGATGAGTCACTCATGATTCCATTGGAAGGGATCCAACCCAAATGACAATCTCAGACCTTGAAAGAGAACCAACAGAAATCATGGACCGTGTGGTCAAACAGTTGAATCAGAGTCGAATTCCTATCGTTAGAGTTCGCTGGAATTCTCGAATATCATCATCTTTTCACCAATACATTCTCAGAGACCAACATAAACTGAACTTCGGGACGAAGTTCCATTTAGAGGGGAAGACTGTCACAACTCACCATTTCAAGTCATTTCAGGTCATTTCCCGAACTTTGGAAAAACACTATTCATCAAACACTATTCATCAGTTTACTATTCATCGTTTTCGAGGTCAATTTGATATTCTGAGAAACTTTTGGGAAATTTACTATTCATGGAACACTATTCATTGCGGGAAAAGATTTCATCATTCATGTGCATTACACATTTCATCGTAAATTTAGTTTACGGATATTCAAATTCGCGTAACCGGATTGGGTTAGGTGCGAATTCATTTCATTAGTGTTGAGAACACTGCATACGGACTGGAGATAGTCTGCATATCATCATAACAGCATTTACATGTTATACCACTCTTAGAATTTTCAAATTACTATATTCAGTACATTTAACGTTTTTACGTATAAGTATTTATAGTAAACGTTAACACCCGGTTTATACACGACGAATATATCTAAATATTCCCACGATGGTCCCGACATATTTTTATATCTATTTTAACATCATAAAAGTTATAACATTCATTTACCCAGTATTTTGGAAATTTATTTTATTTATAACGTACGCGTATGAATATAACGACGGTTTTCGTGAAAACTAAACAATAATCACCCGATCACTCAGTAAATGTACCCAACATATTTTTAATATGTTTTTATCATTATTATAACTTTTATTTCATCCCGGTTAACTTCGTGAACGTTTATTGCTATTAAACCCGGTACCCGATTTTAACGAATAACGCGTAATAACACTTAACGCTACACTATATTTTCTAAGTGATCAAAACCGTTTTGGCTACCCCTTTTCACACCCAAAACCGGCCCTATGCAACACCCCTTTAACCATGTGCCTTTAATTTCCTATATTATACTAATAAACACTTATAAACATTACTTAACCAAAAATCATAAATCATAACACACCTTTTTAAGAAAGAACAAAGTTCATCTCTTCTCCATCCTCACTTCATACCCACGACCTCACCACCATCTTATGATCCATCCATGGTTTTTCAAAAGCTAAAGCTACAAACTTGTTCCTTTTATCATTCTAAACAAGAATCAAGCAACAAAAACACAAGAACATCAAGCATAATCATCCAATAATCATCTCATTTGGTCAAGTAAGTTTTCATCTTTATTTTTTCATGAATCATCCTATTTTTACATGTATTACATAAGTATCATGCTAAAAACCATGTACAAGTAGCTATACCACACTTTATTTTGGCTAAAAACAAACATACAAACCCTAACTTATTTGTTATGAATCCCCTAGCTCTAATAACTTGGTTAGGAGTCCATGGCACCCTAAGAAGGTGTATGGTAAGATTAGATTAGTCATGTGGTGATTACAAGAGGTTTGGTGATGGTAGAAATTGGTTTTTAACCTTGGAAACTTGATTTGGAACCTATTTTAGACATGCTGTCCCGTTTTGTAAAAATCTGGAAAATCAGTAAACACCAAGGAAACTTTGGCAAAATTTTTAGAAAATAATTTCAAAAACGAATCCGTAGGCGAAAGAACGGATTAAAAAGAGCTTATAACGAAGAAGTTATGATTTTTGCAAGATTGTTGACGAAATGTATTTTCTGGAAATTAGTTGCTGTTGGACGTTTTTCATTGGACAAAAAGAGACTTTAGACGTAACCCGGAGGAGCCGAGCTTTCCAAAATATATTACTACATACTAAGACGAAACCGTGGATATAAAGAACAAGTAAAACGGACAAGTAACGACAAAGATATACTCGTTTGAATATCGGCTAAAACCCTTTTATAATTGACAGCTTTTAATATAATTTGGCGCAAAAACTACGAAGTGCATTTTTAAGCTAAACATAATGTCAAGTACCGAGCTTTATAACTAACGTAGTATTAGTTATTATGAGTATGTTTTCATCATTTCAAGGATTACAACCCGAGTATTTCAACGCTAACAAGGAAACTTACGTTATATATATATAAGTATATATGTATTATAACTAGCCATTTATATTTTCTAATAGCAATATTTTCCAAATTTTTGGAATATATACTTTTGATAACAACAAGTGTTTTTCAAAGAGTAGAGTGGTATAGAAACATGAGCATGGTCATTCATAACATCATTTGGTGATCTAAATGAGATCATTCATCATTCATATTAGGTTGCGGCTAGTATGCGCGCCTTGTTTTCAGCTCAGTACATGTTCATGGTACCATCATATTGGGTTACGACAGCAAATTGTTCATTGGGGTTCATTTCATTTCATGACAGTTTCATCAGTTAAGGTGAGTTTTCATAGCCCCGTTTTCAATTCAACATTTTTGATTGTTTTCAAATCCCACGGGGGGAATACATTGCATCAATCATTTTAGTACGAGCCCAAGTATTCAAACATGTACATAGCTTAAGTTACCTTGCCAAGTGCTAAGTCCCCTGTAACATCATGAACCGTTAATTTCAAGTACTAAGCGAGAGTGAGTGGATAGATCTATCGAGGGTGACGCCTCCATCCGTGGTAGTGGATACCAACAGTAAGCGGATGCATGTCATGTCTTTTACATTTGAATGTTTCGGCAGAACATTCGGGAGGGGCATAGAATTTCATCAGTCATAGCTTCGGTGTCATGAGCTTAAGGCTATTGTACAATTTTCATGAGATTTTTATCTTGCACTTTTACTTGTGGTGGCCGTACATAAGTACATTTTACAAACCTATGGAATTCACCAACATTCGTGTTGACGTTTTAGCAATGTATTTCAGGTTATTAAGGTAGCTCATGTGACATGCATTTGGACCTTCATGGAGTCGCGGAGTCGACGTGTCTCATCATTATTTCATGCACTTATGTAAACGTTTGATCTAGTATGACTTGTTTTTGTAAACTTGCAACACATTTTGGGGACCTCATTTTGTAAACTCTGAATTATTTCAATGATCAAATGCAGTATTTTCCAAACGACACTTTAGGTCGTTCAATGTAACTGTAACTGTGGTGCTATGACAGACACCCCCAGGTATTCCATTCCGCTGCAAGTCAGGTAAATTGGGGGTGTGACAGATTGGCATCAGAGCTAAGGTTATAGCGAACTAGGATGTATCTTGGACCCTAGACTATAACCGCATCATCATAGCATCTCATCATTTCATCATAAGTGCATAATCATGATACATGTTGTTTCATACATACCCTGTGCGAGTTATTTATACTCATATCCGTATATGTATATCATTTTATTGACCTGGTTCACAAGTGACATGCCTTCAGATACTCACTCTGACATCCTTTTATCGGATTCCGACATGAAGATGCCTTGTCATCTTCCACTACCATTATACCATCAGTTGCACTTACACCACCATTAGCACTATTGATTTGCCATAGGAACAGAGTCTTCCTATCATTCAGCCCGTACATAGAATGCCTTTTGATAGTGTATTCAGAATAAATCTTAATGGACTTATTAGGATGCTAATTGCAAGGAAGATAGTGTGTTTTCTTTCCATCACTAGTAGGACACTTACTACTCAGGTACTATCACCACCATCAGTTACTTATTACACTATTGACCTTCCCACAGTGTGTACTATAGTTTTACCTTTTGGATGTCGCGAGGTAGCGCGAAAGAGGGTAGTATTCCATACACTAGTACATCATTGTCATTTCCTTTTCCATTCCCACTTGCCATGAACTAGATGACATCTAGTAGACTATTACCATTCGACAAGATTCACCCACGTATCCAATACACCATTCAAGCTATTTTACTATCATATGGGGAAACCGTTTTACAGAAAAATTTTCTGAAGTAAGCTATTTTATTACCATCCTATACATTGATTTTTCTGTCATTACACCAAGTATTTACTATTGTTACGCGAAGCAATTTTCATGTTACTTGAAAGAAAACATCAGGATACCATTTTAATAACAATGCGTTGAACACCATCTAAAACTTTTGAGAAAAGTTATGATATTTTGACAAAATCCAACATCGCATCATTAGTCCTCAATTATACATAGCCTGATCACCTATGTAAAATTCAGGAAGGATTATGCCATGAAGGAAATAATTACCTTTTCAAAGGATTGTTGATAACAATCTTCATCCAAAAGTTTTGTAAACAAAGGAA
Organism: Artemisia argyi; assembly: GCA_030686995.1. Classification (NCBI taxonomy): domain Eukaryota; kingdom Viridiplantae; phylum Streptophyta; class Magnoliopsida; order Asterales; family Asteraceae; genus Artemisia; species Artemisia argyi. The sequence goes on from CM060708.1 coordinate 108,003,634, forward strand.
CTCATTCATAAACATCCATTTTGCCGAACTATCCCTGGATACTTACCCTACCTGTCACTCACTTAGCCATTAAGTTGGATTCTTCCCATTGAATTTGTCACAACTCGTAATTTCCGGTCATTTTTCCAAACTTCGACAATTTACTATTCACAAGTTACTATTCATCATTTACTATTCATCGATCACTATTCATCATTTTTGAGGTCAATTTGACATTTCGAGAAACATTCAGAAATTTTACTATTCACTTGACACTATTCATTCCCGGAAGAAAACCACGATTCACGTGCATTACTCATTTCATCGTAAACTTAGTTTACGGGTATTCAATATTCGCGTAACCGTATTGGTTCAGGAGCGAATTCATGCATTATCATTGAGACATTTCATACGGACTAGAAATAGTCCGCATATCATTATTATGGCACTTACATACTATTCCACTCGTAGGATATATTCAAATTAATACTTTTGATATATTTGACTTTATACGTATGTTTATTCTTAAATAAACGTTAACAAATGACCAATAATGTGAATAACACGTCCGACACTCCCGACTATGATCCAAATATATCTTTATATTCATTTTAATAATATAAAAATTATAATATTAATTTACCCGGTGTTTTCAAATCAATGACTATATTTCACAGTCGAAGCTTATTACTTAGTAACACCCAGTTCGAATTCCGCTGCACCCATGAATTGGGGGTGTTAAACTAAATACCCAAAAGTAACACGCTTTGTGTGACTAAATGTTGCAAAAGGCCACACAAACATACAATTCATGTGGCCATTGCATGATCAATAGTCACACAAAACACACATTCCTTCACTTTAAACACCATATGGTCACACATATTCACACTTTTGGACACTTTATGCTTAATTGTATGTGACTAAATACCCAAAAGTAACATGCTTTGTGTGACTAAATGTTGCAAAAGGCCACACAAACATACAATTCATGTGGCCATTGGATGATCAATAGTCACACAAAACACACATTCCTTCACTTTAAACACCATATGGTCACACATATTCACACTTTTGGCCACTTTATGCTTAATTTTATGTGACTAAATACCCAAAAGTAACATGCTTTGTGTGACTAAATTTTGCAAAAGGCCACACAAACATACAATTCATGTGGCCATTGGATGATCAATAGTCACACAAAACACACATTCCTTCACTTTAAACACCATATGGTCACACATATTCACACTTTTGGTCACTTTATGCTTAATTGTATGTGACTAAGTACCCAAAAGTAACATGCTTTGTGTGACTAAATGTTGCAAAAGGCCACACAAACATACAATTCATGTGACCATTGGATGATCAACAGTCACACAAAACACACATTCCTTCACTTTAAACATCATATGGTCACACATATTCACACTTTTGGCCACTTTATGCTTAAATGTATGTGACTAAATACCCAAAAGTAACATGCTTTGTGTGACTAAATGTTGCAAAAGGCCACACAAACATACAATTCATGTGGCCATTGGATGATCAATAGTCACACAAAACACACATTCCTTCACTTTAAACACCATATGGTCATACATATTCACACTTTTGGCCACTTTATGCTTAATTGTATGTGACTAAATACCCAAAAGTAACACGCTTTGTGTGACTAAATGTTGCAAAAGGCCACACAAACATACAATTCATGTGGCCATTGGATGATCAATAGTCACACAAAACACACATTCCTTCACTTTAAACACCATATGGTCACACATATTCACACTTTTGGCCACTTTATGCTTAATTGTATGTGACTAAATACCCATAAGTAACATGCTTTGTGTGACTAAATGTTGCAAAAGGCCACACAAACATACAATTCATGTGTCCATTGGATGATCAATAGTCACACAAAACACACATTTGTTCACTTTAAACACCATATAGTCACACATATTCACACTTTTGGCCACTTTATGCTTAATTGTATGTGACTAAATACCCAAAAGTAACACGCTTTGTGTGACTAAATGTTGCAAAAGGCCACACAAACATACAATTCATGTGGCCATTGCATGATCAATAGTCACACAAAACACACATTCCTTCACTTTAAACACCATATGGTCACACATATTCACACTTTTGGACACTTTATGCGTAATTGTATGTGACTAAATACCCAAAAGTAACATGCTTTGTGTGACTAAATGTTGCAAAAGGCCACACAAACATACAATTCATGTGGCCATTGGATGATCAATAGTCACACAAAACACACATTCCTTCACTTTAAACACCATATGGTCACACATATTCACACTTTTGGCCACTTTATGCTTAATTTTATGTGACTAAATACCCAAAAGTAACATGCTTTGTGTGACTAAATGTTGCAAAAGGCCACACAAACATACAATTCATGTGGCCATTGGATGATCAATAGTCACACAAAACACACATTCTTTCACTTTAAACACCATATGGTCACACATATTCACACTTTTGGTCACTTTATGCTTAATTGTATGTGACTAAGTACCCAAAAGTAACATGCTTTGTGTGACTAAATGTTGCAAAAGGCCACACAAACATACAATTCATGTGACCATTGGATGATCAACAGTCACACAAAACACACATTCCTTCACTTTAAACATCATATGGTCACACATATTCACACTTTTGGCCACTTTATGCTTAATTGTATGTGACTAAATACCCAAAAGTAACATGCTTTGTGTGACTAAATGTTGCAAAAGGCCACACAAACATACAATTCATGTGGCCATTGGATGATCAATAGTCACACAAAACACACATTCCTTCACTTTAAACACCATATGGTCATACATATTCACACTTTTGGCCACTTTATGCTTAATTGTATGTGACTAAATACCCAAAAGTAACACGCTTTGTGTGACTAAATGTTGCAAAAGGCCACACAAACATACAATTCATGTGGCCATTGGATGATCAATAGTCACACAAAACACACATTCCATCACTTTAAACACCATATGGTCACACATATTCACACTTTTGGCCACTTTATGCTTAATTGTATGTGACAAAATACCCATAAGTAACATGCTTTGTGTGACTAAATGTTGCAAAAAGCCACACAAACATACAATTCATGTGGCCATTGGATGATCAATAGTCACACAAAACACACATTCCTTCACTTTAAACACCATATGGTCATGCATATTCACACTTTTGGCCACTTTATGCTTAATTGTATGTGACTAAATACCCAAAAGTAACACGCTTTGTGTGACTAAATGTTGCAAAAGGCCACACAAACATACAATTCATGTGGCCATTGCTTGATCAATAGTCACACAAAACACACATTCCATCACTTTAAACACCATATGGTCACACATATTCACACTTTTGGCCACTTTATGCTTAATTGTATGTGACAAAATACCCATAAGTAACATGCTTTGTGTGACTAAATGTTGCAAAAGGCCACACAAACATACAATTCATGTGGCCATTGGATGATCAATAGTCACACAAAACACACATTCCTTCACTTTAAACACCATATGGTCATACATATTCACACTTTTGGCCACTTTATGCTTAATTGTATGTGACTAAATACCCAAAAGTAACACGCTTTGTGTGACTAAATGTTGCAAAAGGCCACACAAACATACAATTCATGTGGCCATTGCTTGATCAATAGTCACACAAAACACACATTCCATCACTTTAAACACCATATGGTCACACATATTCACACTTTTGGCCACTTTATGCTTAATTGTATGTGACAAAATACCCATAAGTAACATGCTTTGTGTTACTAAATGTTGCAAAAGGCCACACAAACATACAATTCATGTGGCCATTGGATGATCAATAGTCACACAAAACACACATTCCTTCACTTTAAACACCATATGGTCACACATATTCACACTTTTGGCCACTTTATGCTTAATTGTATGTGACAAAATACCCATAAGTAACATGCTTTGTGTGACTAAATGTTGCAAAAGGCCACACAAACATACAATTCATGTGGCCATTGGATGATCAATAGTCACACAAAACACACATTCCTTCACTTTAAACACCATATGGTCACACATATTCACACTTTTGGCCACTTTATGCTTAATTGTATGTGACTAAATACCCAAAAGTAACACGCTTTGTGTGACTAAATGTTGCAAAAGGCCACACAAACATACAATTCATGTGGCCATTGCATGATCAATAGTCACACAAAACACACATTCCTTCACTTTAAACACCATATGGTCACACATATTCACACTTTTGGACACTTTATGCTTAATTGTATGTGACTAAATACCCAAAAGTAACATGCTTTGTGTGACTAAATGTTGCAAAAGGCCACACAAACATACAATTCATGTGGCCATTGGATGATCAATAGTCACACAAAACACACATTCCTTCACTTTAAACACCATATGGTCACACATATTCACACTTTTGGCCACTTTATGCTTAATTTTATGTGACTAAATACCCAAAAGTAACATGCTTTGTGTGACTAAATGTTGCAAAAGGCCACACAAACATACAATTCATGTGGCCATTGGATGATCAATAGTCACACAAAACACACATTCCTTCACTTTAAACACCATATGGTCACACATATTCACACTTTTGGTCACTTTATGCTTAATTGTATGTGACTAAGTACCCAAAAGTAACATGCTTTGTGTGACTAAATGTTGCAAAAGGCCACACAAACATACAATTCATGTGACCATTGGATGATCAACAGTCACACAAAACACACATTCCTTCACTTTAAACATCATATGGTCACACATATTCACACTTTTGGCCACTTTATGCTTAATTGTATGTGACTAAATACCCAAAAGTAACATGCTTTGTGTGACTAAATGTTGCAAAAGGCCACACAAACATACAATTCATGTGGCCATTGGATGATCAATAGTCACACAAAACACACATTCCTTCACTTTAAACACCATATGGTCATACATATTCACACTTTTGGCCACTTTATGCTTAATTGTATGTGACTAAATACCCAAAAGTAACACGCTTTGTGTGACTAAATGTTGCAAAAGGCCACACAAACATACAATTCATGTGGCCATTGCTTGATCAATAGTCACACAAAACACACATTCCATCACTTTAAACACCATATGGTCACACATATTCACACTTTTGGCCACTTTATGCTTAATTGTATGTGACAAAATACCCATAAGTAACATGCTTTGTGTGACTAAATGTTGCAAAAGGCCACACAAACATACAATTCATGTGGCCATTGGATGATCAATAGTCACACAAAACACACATTCCTTCACTTTAAACACCATATGGTCACACATATTCACACTTTTGGCCACTTTATGCTTAATTGTATGTGACTAAATACCCATAAGTAACATGCTTTGTGTGACTAAATGTTGCAAAAGGCCACACAAACATACAATTCATGTGTCCATTGGATGATCAATAGTCACACAAAACACACATTTGTTCACTTTAAACACCATATAGTCACACATATTCACACTTTTGGCCACTTTATGCTTAATTGTATGTGACTAAATACCCAAAAGTAACACGCTTTGTGTGACTAAATGTTGCAAAAGGCCACACAAACATACAATTCATGTGGCCATTGCATGATCAATAGTCACACAAAACACACATTCCTTCACTTTAAACACCATATGGTCACACATATTCACACTTTTGGACACTTTATGCGTAATTGTATGTGACTAAATACCCAAAAGTAACATGCTTTGTGTGACTAAATGTTGCAAAAGGCCACACAAACATACAATTCATGTGGCCATTGGATGATCAATAGTCACACAAAACACACATTCCTTCACTTTAACACCATATGGTCACACATATTCACACTTTTGGCCACTTTATGCTTAATTTTATGTGACTAAATACCCAAAAGTAACATGCTTTGTGTGACTAAATGTTGCAAAAGGCCACACAAACATACAATTCATGTGGCCATTGGATGATCAATAGTCACACAAAACACACATTCCTTCACTTTAAACACCATATGGTCACACATATTCACACTTTTGGTCACTTTATGCTTAATTGTATGTGACTAAGTACCCAAAAGTAACATGCTTTGTGTGACTAAATGTTGCAAAAGGCCACACAAACATACAATTCATGTGACCATTGGATGATCAACAGTCACACAAAACACACATTCCTTCACTTTAAACATCATATGGTCACACATATTCACACTTTTGGCCACTTTATGCTTAATTGTATGTGACTAGATACCCAAAAGTAACATGCTTTGTGTGACTAAATGTTGCAAAAGGCCACACAAACATACAATTCATGTGACTATTGGATGATCAATAGTCACACAAAACACACATTCCTTCACTTTAAACACCATATGGTCATACATATTCACACTTTTGGCCACTTTATGCTTAATTGTATGTGACTAAATACCCAAAAGTAACACGCTTTGTGTGACTAAATGTTGCAAAAGGCCACACAAACATACAATTCATGTGGCCATTGCTTGATCAATAGTCACACAAAACACACATTCCATCACTTTAAACACCATATGGTCACACATATTCACACTTTTTGCCACTTTATGCTTAATTGTATGTGACAAAATACCCATAAGTAACATGCTTTGTGTGACTAAATGTTGCAAAAGGCCACACAAACATACAATTCATGTGGCCATTGGATGATCAATAGTCACACAAAACACACATTCCTTCACTTTAAACACCATATGGTCACACATATTCACACTTTTGGCCACTTTATGCTTAATTGTATGTGACTAAATACCCATAAGTAACATGCTTTGTGTGACTAAATGTTGCAAAAGGCCACACAAACATACAATTCATGTGGCCATTGGATGATCAATAGTCACACAAAACACACATTTGTTCACTTTAAACACCATATGGTCACAAATATTCACACTTTTGGCCACTTTATGCTTAATTGTATGTGACTAAATACCCAAAAGTAACACGCTTTGTGTGACTAAATGTTGCAAAAGGCCACACAAACATACAATTCATGTGGCCATTGCATGATCAATAGTCACACAAAACACACATTCCTTCACTTTAAACACCATATGGTCACACATATTCACACTTTTGGACACTTTATGCGTAATTGTATGTGACTAAATACCCAAAAGTAACATGCTTTGTGTGACTAAATGTTGCAAAAGGCCACACAAACATACAATTCATGTGGCCATTGGATGATCAATAGTCACACAAAACATACATTCCTTCACTTTAAACACCATATGGTCATGCATATTCACACTTTTGGCCACTTTATGCTTAATTGTATGTGACTAAATACCCAAAAGTAACACGCTTTGTGTGACTAAATGTTGCAAAAGGCCACACAAACATACAATTCATGTGGCCATTGCTTGATCAATAGTCACACAAAACACACATTCCATCACTTTAAACACCATATGGTCACACATATTCACACTTTTGGCCACTTTATGCTTAATTGTATGTGACAAAATACCCATAAGTAACATGCTTTGTGTTACTAAATGTTGCAAAAGGCCACACAAACATACAATTCATGTGGCCATTGGATGATCAATAGTCACACAAAACACACATTCCTTCACTTTAAACACCATATGGTCATACATATTCACACTTTTGGCCACTTTATGCTTAATTGTATGTGACTAAATACCCAAAAGTAACACGCTTTGTGTGACTAAATGTTGCAAAAGGCCACACAAACATACAATTCATGTGGCCATTGCTTGATCAATAGTCACACAAAACACACATTCCATCACTTTAAACACCATATGGTCACACATATTCACACTTTTGGCCACTTTATGCTTAATTGTATGTGACAAAATACCCATAAGTAACATGCTTTGTGTGACTAAATGTTGCAAAAGGCCACACAAACATACAATTCATGTGGCCATTGGATGATCAATAGTCACACAAAACACACATTCCTTCACTTTAAACACCATATGGTCACACATATTCACACTTTTGGCCACTTTATGCTTAATTGTATGTGACTAAATACCCATAAGTAACATGCTTTGTGTGACTAAATGTTGCAAAAGGCCACACAAACATACAATTCATGTGGCCATTGGATGATCAATAGTCACACAAAACACACATTTGTTCACTTTAAACACCATATGGTCACACATATTCACACTTTTGGCCACTTTATGCTTAATTGTATGTGACTAAATACCCAAAAGTAACACGCTTTGTGTGACTAAATGTTGCAAAAGGCCACACAAACATACAATTCATGTGGCCATTGCATGATCAATAGTCACACAAAACACACATTCCTTCACTTTAAATACCATATGGTCACACATATTCACACTTTTGGACACTTTATGTGTAACACCCCCAATTCATTGATGCAGCGGAATTCAAACTGGGTGTTACTCGACGGCTCAATAGTCACAATAATAGAAAACGAACTCCAATTGAGTTGTTTTAAAAGATGTATCATTCAAATTATATAAATATCAGAGGTTTCAAAATGAGGTCCCAATTGGTTCCATGTTTACAATGTATAATGAATGAGTTTTGAATGATAATAAAATTTATAGCCCTCTTGAGTATCCATGTCCTTCCGTGCCATCCTTGATCGTCATGAACCTGAAATACATGCTTGAGAGGTCAACACAAAGGTTGAGTGATATTCATAGAGTTTGTTAAATCGATTGAACACAATATGTTGGTAGTGTGAGTTATAGGCTCACACCAATGTTTGGAAAACAAAACAGGTAGGCTACGTTATTATACGCCCGGAACATGTATTATACACTAAGCTTATGACACCAAAACGTTAACGTGTACCAATATCGATCGGCGGTTTTATCCCGGTAGGTATGTTGCTGGCATACCCAGGTCTCAAATATTAATGCATTTGTATGAATGTATTCACTACAAATGGGATTCGTCAATCCCAATAGGCCTATTCACAATATTTGCGCTCACTATTGCTAGTGATTAAATGGTTCATAATAAGGGATCTCGGTTTAGCAAGGTTGGTACTTAGTGATAATAAAACAATCAGGCAAGCATACAATTTTAAAAACATTGTGCTCGGTTAAAAATAGCATGTATTCCCCCCAAGGGTTTGTAAAACAATTAAGTAATAGAAAGTGGGGCTATGAACTCACCTTAAGTAAGATAGCAAGTAATGAAGGTAATGGTCGGATCGTGTAGGTTTCTATGAGCAACCTATAATAGAATGTCGCGACTTAGGATCGGAGTAAAGAATATGAAGTAGTGCCTATATATATATCTTGCATTTAGTCCATGATGTGGTATGATGTATAATGTAAGTCTTTGAAAGAAATGATTCATGAAACATGTATGTTTTGTATATCATTCACTACCGTTCGGGCCGACATAATTCAGAAGTCATGTTAGTAAGCGTTCGAGGAGCCAGGACACTTTAACTCGTAAATCCACAACTCAACTCGACGGCTTACATAATGAACTCCTCACATGAGGCTCCCTACTATTGTAGTAGTTGATGAAATATATAGATATAAGTTTTGATCCGAAAGGTTACATGTCCGATATTTGAATAAACTTAGGAAAGTTTATTTGTACATGAAGATTGTTATTAGGGGTAGCTTCATAAGCCTTAAATGACCATGTTCTCTTGGTAAAATCTCATGGTTTCCTTTTAAGTGAAGTAGATCCAAATTGCTTGTTCAAGTTATCGCCTAACTCATTGTTTCATGTTTACGCCTATGTGAGTTGTTATGGTCATTTCGTCATGGCCTAGCCATGACCTTTGGTCCTTGTTCCAAGGTCATGAGACTCAACCTTGGTTCTAGTCATGTTTGTGGTCTTGATTATAGGTCATAAGACCTCTTGTTCCTTTCAAAGTATAACCATAATCTAGTGACTTTCGCCTAAAAATGGGCTGTTTAGAATTTGAAGAATTTTATCACTCGGAAAGCGTTTTTAGGGCTCGAGCTTCTTTGTTCCTGAACGAAAACGTCGTTTCGGACAACTTTCGTGTTTTAACTTTTTGATGAATCGGAGCAGAAGTGGGACTTTCAAAACCCAAATTTGATCAGGAAGCTATTTGGCAGTTTTGCCGGAAATCTTTGGTAATTTCAAATCGTCATAACTTTTGACTCGTATACTCGTTTTGGGTGGTTCAAATTGCTATGGTTTCCTTGTTAAGTCCTCTACTGTAATATGTAATGATCCAACATCATATTTTTACCATTTTGATCAGGTCTTACCAAGAAAGTCACTAGTTTACTTGTTTTAGTAACTTGTTGTAACAATCAATAACAATAACTTGTTTTGGTCATTTTTATACATCATGGACATGATAACAAGACAATATATAGCATGAATAATATGTAAATAACATGAACATGATTATTTAACAAGAATCAAGTTAGGGTTTGGCTCACAACTTTTGGCTTTCAAAGATGAAAGGAAGTTAACATGTAAGGATAGGACATTGATAGACTTGCTTCAACCCTTTTTCACTTCATGCAATCTTTCTACCCTTGGTATTCTTGAAAGATGGATGATGAAGGTTTAGGTGACTTGAGTGGATTTAAACTCAAGAGAAATCACCAAGTATATAAGGTTATGGAAGTGTTTGATGAATGATAACCTATCTAGGGTTTTTACCTTGAACTAGCACTTGAATCTTGCTTAGAACTTGGAAGAGAATTAGCAAATGGATTGGTGTTGGTGTGTGTGGAAGTGGACGGCAACAAAGGGCAAGGGAGGGTTTTATAGGAGCTTGAGGAGGTTAAAAATGTTGACTAGTCCAACCTTGGAGGCCAAGGTGAACACATGGACTAATCTTAAGGCCTTTAAGCTTGAGATCAAGCCACCTAGTGTGAAAACCCCCCCCCCCATATGGCGGTTCACAAGGCTTGGAGGACAAGGTGTGGACTTTGCTTGGTATTATCCAAGATACTTGGTTAGTTTTGACTCCGGGAAATGCCAATCGTAAATGATTAAGCCTCAAAACGTAAAACCGGGTGTCGTAAAATTATGGAATTTGAAAGTATTGTTAAACATGTCCATATAGTCCATAATAAAATATAAAATGAGTGGTAGGTTCCATTTGGGTGGTAAACCCTGCTAAAAACTGGAAACACGGGTCTAAAACGCGTAATTCGCGTAAAACGCTGAATATTGCGTAAAATTGAGAAAAGTAAAATGTTACTTTTCTAATGTTATAAAAATGATTTAAAATGACTTATAATGTCTAGACTGGGCTCAGTCTAGTGTCGGTTGGTATTAAATGTCTTTTAGACATCAAACCGTAAGCCTAAAAATCAAGGAATGACTTATAACATCAAGGGATGATTTTTGGTCAATGGAGGAGGGAAAGAATATGTTGACTTTTTCTAATAAGTTGAAAACTCAAAAAGTCTTAGAAACTCGTTTCGTGGTCTCACGGTTAATCGCCCAAATGGTTAAGCGTGCTCATGCGAGAGTAGTGCAGGCATGGGTGACCTGCTGGGAAGTTTTTGGTCATGTTTTTCTCAGTCACGATTAATTCTCAAATAAATCATGAGTGTGTCAAACATTTTTCTGATGTGGGGTCACCTGACGGGATCGAATTTCATCGTGCGTAGAATTTCTGAATGACGTTTTACCCTAAAACGTGTAATTCCTTAATAACTTTCACAAAAATGATCTGACGAATGTCAAACATTTAATTTGCCATGGAAATGATTTATCACTCGAGAATATCAAATAAAAATCAACTTTCGGGAAAGTTTCGGGAAAAATGAATAGTAAAAGTGAATAGTGAAATTTTCTGGGAAAAATTAATTAACCTGAAAATGCGAATTGTTACAGTCTCTACCCCTTACGGGGAACTTCGTCCCGAAGTTCTGTGTGTATCATATGTTGGAGTGGTATCGATGAAAAGGTGTGGTTACTTATGAGGACTAGAGTCTGGAATTACCAGTGATGTAATTTGATTTGTCATTTCGGTGTATGGTGTAGGATGAGGCTTCCTTTTATGTAGGAAAGGTATGGTAATAGTCGAATATCAAAGGAAATTGATATAGCAGTCGGATATTAATAGGAATTAATATAGTAGTTGAATATCAAATAGAACTTGATATAGTTGTCAAGTATCAATAGCAATTGATATAGGAATCGAATAATGGATTAAGTGTTGAACATGTGGTTGGACCAAGTCCTGTTTTGAATTGTACGGCTGCCCATGCATATGGCTACATGGCTTCGCAATGAGTTTGGTACGACTGCGCATGCGTATGGTTACATGGCCCCGTAATGAGTTTGTTTGTTATTGCACTATCATTATGAAAACCAAAATGTAAACCTCGTACAAATGGAAATTGGGATAGTCGTTGCAATCATAGCCTAGTAGGTAATCGGTTGTTGTACCTAGTGTTTATGTCATGGTTTGAAGCGATGTCGGTGAAAAGATAGGATTTCTTGTGGCGAATAAAATGTAGGTATCATGCCATACCCGAGCAATGTAATGTAGGTATCAAGCCATACCCGAGCAATGTAATGTAGGTATCAAGCCATACCCGAGCAATGTAATGTAGGTTGACTTCATACTTATGTTATTTCGGATATAATTAAGCCCACTTGTTTATAATTCTTTATTTACATAGAGAGGCATCCCAAACAATGTAACTAAAGGAATATAAACGTATGGTTCGATGATTTATAATTTCTTTATTTAAATGAAAAGGCATCCCAATCCATTCAAATAAGGACATTATAAATCATCCTACTCAAGAATTCCCGACACAACATTCATACTTAGCCGGTGAGTTACAAGGTAGTGTATTACGAGATGATACTGGTGTTCCAAAAGTACAAGATGAATATTCAAACTTGTAAAGCTGATGAGGGTACTTGTGGTGTAACTAAGGATGATTTGAGCTTTAAAAGTGCATCAAAATCTGTAAATGAGCTTGTGGTTCCAACGGTTGTGAAGATAATGTTATGATATGTTGATGAATAAAAGTGTGTAGTGTATGCTTAACATTAATACTCTTAGGTATAGATGTTGAGTTTGCTTTAAAAATCTTAAGAGATTTTAAAAGTTTATGATGGAATGGTATCCTAAACAGGATGGTACTTCTACAGGATGAAGAGAATAATTGATAACTATCCCAAGATAGTAGTTCGGATTATCTCATAAATGAAAAATTTCAAGAATGAAATTAGGTAACACAAATAAGGTGTTAAGATTTCGCTGAGTGGTAAGACATTATCGTGTCTCTAGATTGTTTTAATGTATTCTGGTGGTTTATCATGTTCATGTAGGAAATCAATCTAAACATAACCCTAGTACAACTATTCTCAGTATTTGAAAATTTTAAGTCGAATATAGTTAGTCAGACTATATTCCACTGTCCCTAGGTTAAATATAGGTGACTAGTCTATATTTAGCCAAGGTTCGATAAAATTTTCAAATACCTAAATTAGGTATACTTGTGATACGTCCGTTGCTTTCGGGAAACTGTCCACTAAACAAAGGCGATGTCAAACCATTCAGTTGCAAGTCCCGCCATAAGAGACTTGTAACGTATGTTTTCACATTCCATTGCATAGAAGATAGTACGGGTAGATATGTGTGGAAAGGAAGTTGAAGTAATTCTAAAACAGTCTATACTGGGCTAGAATTACAAACTTTTAACAATGAAGGTTTCAGAAGAAAACTTTGATGGATGTAGAGAAAGTTCAGCTTTTGTCGATGATGGATTAGTTTGTCCTTTAGAAATTCATATTTCTTGTTTGGAAATCGATAGATTGTGATGGGTTTTTGATATCATAAGAAATGATATTGATTATGTGATGGAATAATTCTAGAGACCATTTGCACAAAACACAAAGTCTCGGAAGTAGGTTAGACCATTGTGTAATTCACAATGTCTGGGAAGTAGGTTAAACCGTTGTGTGACTCAAAACATTTGTGTCACACCCCCAATTTACCTGACTTGCAGCGGAATGGAATACCTGGGGGTGTCTGTCATAGCACCACAGTTACAGTTACATTGAACGACCTAAAGTGTCGTTTGGAAAATACTGCATTTGATCATTGAAATAATTCAGAGTTTACAACATGAGGTCCCCAAAATGTGTTGCATGTTTATGAAAAACAAGTCGTACTAGATCAAATGTTTACATAAGTGCATGAAATAATGATGAGACGCGTCGACTCCGCGACTCCATGAAGGTCCAAATGCATGTCACATGAGCTACCTTAGTAACCTGAAATACATTGCTAAAACGTCAACACGAATGTTGGTGAATTCCATAGGTTTGTAAAATGTACTGATGTACGGCCACCACAAGTAAAAATGCAAGATAAAAATCTCGTGAAAATTGTACAATAGCCTTAAGCTCATGACACCGAAGCTATGACTGATGAAATTCTATGCCCCTCCCGAATGTTCTGCCGAAACATTCAAATGTAAAAGACATGACATGCATCCGCTTACTGTTGGTATCCACTACCACGGATGGAGGCGTCACCCTCGATAGATCTATCCACTCACTCTCGCTTAGTACTTGAAATTAACGGTTCATGATGTTACAGGGGACTTAGCACTTGGCAAGGTAACTTAAGCTATGTACATGTTTGAATACTTGGGCTCGTACTGAAATAATTGATGCAATGTATTCCCCCCGTGGGATTTGAAATCAAAATATTGTATTGAAAACGGGGCTATGAAAACTCACCTCAACTGATGAAACTGTCATGAAATGAAATGAACCCCAATGAACAATTTGCTGCCGCAACCCAATATGATGGTACCATGAACATGTAATGAGCTGAAAAACAAGGCGCGCACACTAGCCGCAACCTAATATGAATGATGTACGATCTACTTTAGATCACCAAATGATGTTATGAATGACCATGCTCATGTTTCTATACCACTCTACTCTTTAGGAAAACACTTGTATTGTCAAAAATATATAATCCAAAACTTTGGAAAATATTGCTATTAGAAAATATAAATGGCTTGTTATAATATATATACTTATATATATATAACGTAAGTTTCCATGTTAGTGTTGAAAAACTCGGGTTGTAATCCTTGAATTGATGAAAACATACTCATAATAACTAATACTACGTTAGTTTAAAAGCTCGGTACTTGATATTATGTTTAGCTTGAAAATGCACTTCGTAGTTTTTGCGCCAAAATATATAAAAGCTGTCAATTAGAAAAGGGTTTTAGCCGATATTCAAACGAGTATATCTTTGTCGTTACTTGTCCGTTTTACTTGTTCTTTATGTCCACGGTTTCGTCTTAGTATGTAGTAATATATTTTGGAAAGCTCGGCTTCTCCGGGTTACGTTTAAAGCCTCTTTTTGACCGACGAAAAATGTCCAACAGCAACTATTTTTCCAGAAAATACTTTTCGTCAATAATCTTGCAAAAATCATAACTCCTTCGTTATAGACTCTTTTTAATCCGTTCTTTCGCCTACGGATTCGTTTTTGAAAGTATTTTCTAAAAATTTTGCCAAAGTTTCCTTGGTGTTTACTGATTTTCCAGATTTTTACAAAACGGGACAGCATGTCTAAAATGAGTTCCAAATCATGTTTCCAAGGTTAAAAACCAATTTCTACCATCACCAATCCTCTTGTAATCACCACATGACTAATCTAATCTTACCATACACCTTCTTAGGGTGCCATGGACTCCTAACCAAGTTATTAGAGCTAGGGGATTCATAACAAGAAAGTTAGGGTTTGTATGTTTCATTTTTGACAAAATAAATAGTGGTATAGCTAGTTGTACATGGTTTTTAGCATGGAAATCATGAAATACAAGTAAATATAAGATGTTTCATGTAAAAATAAATTTGATAACTTACTTGATAAAATGAGATGATTAGATGATGATTATGCTTGGATTTCTTGTGTTTTTGTTGCTTGATTCTTGATTAGAATGATAAAAGGAACAAGTTTGTAGCTTTAGCTTTTGAAAAATGGTGGATGGATCATGAAGTGGTGATGAAGTCGTGGTTTATGATGGGGAGGAAGGAGATGAGAAGCTTTTTGATCTTTCTTAAAAAGTGTAGATTATGATTTGTTATTTTTGGTTAAGTGTATTATTTAGAGGTTTATTACTATAAAATGAGTACATTAATGCATAGGGTTAAAAGGGTGTTCATGGGCTGGTTTTCAAAGGGTGAAGGGGGGAGGGGGGGTAGGGGTACTTGGTAGTTATTTAGGAAACCTTGCATGAATTTTGTGCTATTTTGTGTTTTTAGTTACAATCGGGTACCGGTTTTAATAGAAATAATTGTTCACGAAGTTAACCGGGATGAAATAAAGTCATAATAATGTTGAAAATATGTTAAAAATATGTTGGGTACATTTACTGAGTGATCGGGTGATTATTGTTTAGTTTTCACGAAAACCGTCGTTATATTCATACGCGTACGTTATAAATAAAATAAATTTCCAAAATACTGAGTAACTGAATGTTATAACTTTTATGATGTTAAAATGGATATAAAAATATGTCGGGACCATTGTGGGAATATTTAGATATATTCGTCGTGTATAAACCGTGTGTTAACGTTTACTATAATTACTTATACGTAAAAACGTTAAATATACTGAATATAGTAATTTGAAAATCCTAAGAGTGGTATAACATGTAAATGACCTACTGATGATATGCAGACTATCTCCAGTCCGTTTGCAGTGTTCTCAACACTAATGAAATGAATTCGCACTTAACCCAATATGGTTACGCGAATTTGAATACCCGTAAACTAAATTTACGATGAAATGTGTAATGCACGTGAATGATGAAATCTTTTCCCGCAATGAATAGTGTTTCGTGAATAGTAAATTTCCCAAAAGTTTCTCAGAATATCAAATTGACCTCGAAAACGATGAATAGTGTTTTGATGAATAGTGTTTTGATGAATAGTGTTTGATGAATAGTGTTTTTCCAAAGTTCGGGAAATGACCTGAAATGACCTGAAATGGTGAGTTGTGACAGTCTTCCCCTCTAAATGGAACTTCGTCCCGAAGTTCAGTTTATGTTGGTCTCTGAAAACGTATTGGTGAAAAGGTGATGATATTCGAGAATTCCAGCGAACTCTAACGATAGGAATTCGACTCTGTTTCAACTGTTTGACCACATGGTCCATGATTTCTGTTGGTTCTCTTACAATGTCTGAGATTGTTATTTGGGTTGGATCCATTCCAATGGAATCATGAGTGACTCATCTGAAAGTCATTTCTGGGGATCTGAAAACGTGAAATATGTTTGTGTAATCCTGTTGTTCTCTGGCAATGTTCAAATCTGACGGCCACTAAGCCTACCCTGTCTGAAATATAAATGGTCCAGTGTATATTGGTGTAACTTTCCAAGTTTTATGAATGATAACATGCCTTTCCTAGGCAGAACTTTCTGCATAACTCTGCAGAACTTGAAGTTTTAATGGTTTACGACTTATTGAACTTGTAACTGATTCTTGACTTGTAGAAAATTTCTGGTTATCTCATGAATGCCTACTGAACTAATGAGTTGAGCTTTTTCCAAGTTTGGCCCATCAATAGATGGTCTGCGCTTCTTAATGTTTTACATGTGGTACTGGTAATATATACTGCTGAATTCTGCCAGAACTCAAGTTTGTATGCTAGTTGGTCGATTCTAAAATGAATCTTAAATAGTCCAATATGCTAAAGGTTCAACCTTTCTTGTTATCCAATTTGTATCATGCCAATCCAAGGCAATGCTTTTAACTTAGTTTGTTCTCCCACTTGAATCTGGATGGTTTGTAATTCAGGATACCTAATCCAAATGATGTGTGTTATGTACCAATCTAACTTCTGCCAGTTTCCCGTTGTTGGTGTGATAACTATTGTTGTAGATGAATTTGATTTATGTTAAGTGATTAGTCCAACCATTTCTAAGGTCAATCACTCATGCTCTGAGCATACTTTCCTATGTTTGAATTGTTCTGTCGCTTTGACCATCGGTCTGAGGGTGATAGGTGATGTTCACAACTAAATGGGTTTATGAAGGAAATCCTGAAATGAATACCTGAGGTCCAAGTTGAATCGGTTTCCTTAACAGGAAATACTGAAATGGGTACAATAAACCTTTGTGACTAATTCCATAACGTTCGGTCCTTCGAACTTGGCGTTATCTGAAGGGATAGAATATAGGTAACAATTTGATTCCTTGTGTTTTGTTCCAACGGATGATAAGACATATGTTCTTCTTTGTCTATTGGGTTTGGTCTCCACTACTGAAGTTCGCGATTAATTTGTGATGTTCCTCCTAATTCCTTCATCACATAATCCAAATATTCTCTATTGTCCAGTCACAAATCCTAAATGCATAAGCGATGTTGTAGGGAAGTTGGTTATGGAAATTTGTCTCGCGATTATGAGTTTTAGTTGAAATCCTTTTCTGAATAAACGAATTTAGAAAATGGAGCAAATGATTTACTGGGTAATATTTTTTTCCTGATGATTCAAAATCCAGTAGTTATGAAATAGGAACTGTTTTCAAACATGTTGTGATTACGACTGCTTACCAAAGTTTGATGTTTAAGTATTTTCCTCATTGTACCATAGTGTTGCTAAAGATTGACCAAAAAGGATCGTACTTGTTCAAAATAGGAATTTCAGAAATCATTTTTCCACAAGGTATGTGATTTATGTAAACGCATCAACTTTATTTAAAAGTGAAAACACTGAAAGGATAAAATGATAGAATAGGAAATGTTCGCTTAAATGCATAGATGTCTAACACTTAGTTCCTGAGGTTGGATAATGTCTATTGGTGGTTATCTGACATAACTACAAGCATAGGCATTTAGACTAACTTAAGTCCTGAAATAGTTCATCGTTGTAATTGGCAAGACGAAGGTATCACTTGATGTTGTGTCGATGAATGTCTATTCTGTTTTCCCATGTAGATGAGGAGATATGTTCTGGCTTGATCCCTTGCTTAGTATGAAGGTGAGGTTATCTGAAATTTCTAGTGACATAAGGCCTTAGAGGAAATTACATCGATATTCTTGTTTCAAACAATTGTCCTTTGTGAAAACTTACTGCAGGAAAGTTTATGTATGGATGAGGCCATGTTTAAATGAAATGCTCTACAGTCTCAATTAGAAGCTTGGTTTATTTCTATTGTGTTGTCCTGCGGACATTTATTGAGTTCAATCCTGTAGCTCAGTATAGCTAGTACCCTTGAATAATGACATTGGACAACTAAGTCAGAGATGGTAATTAGGATGGTCTCGCAGTATCTGAGGATTTGTTGTTGAGTTATGAATTCTCTCACTATATGCTTCTAGTCCTGGTTAGTAGTTCTGTAATCCTTTCATTGCTTTTATTGTATAAAGGAATCCTGCATGTAATTGATATGGAAAGTCTCTTCTAGGAAAATCAATGGGAAAATCCAACTTAATGGCTAAGTGAGTGACTTGTGGGGTAAGTATCCAGGGATAGTTCAGCAAAATGGATGTTTATGAATGAGTTCCTTTGTTTACAAAACTTTTGGATGAAGATTGTTATTACAATCCTTTGAAAAGGTAATTATTTCCTTCATGGCATAATCCTTCCTGAATTTTACATAGGTGATCAGGCTATGTATAATTGAGGACTAATGATGCGATGTTAGATTTTTGTCAAAATATCATAACTTTCCTCAAAAGTTTTAGATGGTGTTCAACGCATTGTTATTAAAATGGTATCCTGATGTTTTCTTTCAAATAACATGAAAATTGCCTCGCGTAATAATAGTAAATACTTGATGTAATGACAGAAAATCAGTTTATAGGATGGTAATAAAATAGCTTACTTCAGAAATTTTTCTGTAAAACAGTTTCCCCATATGATAATACAATAGCTTGAATGGTGTATTGGATACGTGAGTGAATCTTGTCGAATGGTAATAGTCTACTAATTCGTCAAAAACGAAATCAACCTAATTCCTGAAGAATCTGCGGATGTTTCTGTTGAGTCCGTGTTATTGGTATTATCTACTAGATGTCATCTAGTTCATGGCAAGTGGGAATGGAAAAGGGAAATGACAATGATGGTACCAGTGAATGAAATACTACCCTCTTTCACGCTACCTCGCGACATCCAAAAGGTAAAACTAAAGTACACACTGTGGGAAGGCCAATAGTGTAATTAGTAACTGATGGTGGTGATAGTACCTGAGTAATAAGTGCCCTACTAGTGATGGAAAGAAAACACACTATCTTCCTTGCAATAAGCATCCTAATAAGTCCATTAAGATTAATTCTGAATACACTACCAAAAGGCATTCTATGTACGGGCTGAATGATAGGAAGACTCTGTTCCTATGGCAAATCAATAGTACTAATGGTGGTGTAAATGCAACTGGTGGTATAATGGTAGTGTAAAATGACAAGGCATCTTCAATGTTGGAATCCGATAAAAGGATGTCAGGGTGAGTATTTGAAGACATGTCACTTGTGAACCAGGTCAATAAAATGATATACATATACGGATATGAGTATAAATAACTTGCACAGGGGATGTATGAAACAACATGTATCATGATTATGCACTTATGATGAAATGATGAGATGCTATGATGATGCGGTTATAGTCTAGGGTCCAAGATACATCCTAGTTCGCTATAACCTTAGCTCTGATGCCAATCTGTCACACCCCCAATTTACCTGACTTGCAGCGGAATGGAATACCTGGGGGTGTCTGTCATAGCACCACAGTTACAGTTACATTGAACGACCTAAAGTGTCGTTTGGAAAATACTGCATTTGATCATTGAAATAATTCAGAGTTTACAACATGAGGTCCCCAAAATGTGTTGCATGTTTATGAAAAACAAGTCGTACTAGATCAAATGTTTACATAAGTGCATGAAATAATGATGAGACGCGTCGACTCCGCGACTCCATGAAGGTCCAAATGCATGTCACATGAGCTACCTTAGTAACCTGAAATACATTGCTAAAACGTCAACACGAATGTTGGTGAATTCCATAGGTTTGTAAAATGTACTGATGTACGGCCACCACAAGTAAAAATGCAAGATAAAAATCTCGTGAAAATTGTACAATAGCCTTAAGCTCATGACACCGAAGCTATGACAGATGAAATTCTATGCCCCTCCCGAATGTTCTGCCGAAACATTCAAATGTAAAAGACATGACATGCATCCGCTTACTGTTGGTATCCACTACCACGGATGGAGGCGTCACCCTCGATAGATCTATCCACTCACTCTCGCTTAGTACTTGAAATTAACGGTTCATGATGTTACAGGGGACTTAGCACTTGGCAAGGTAACTTAAGCTATGTACATGTTTGAATACTTGGGCTCGTACTGAAATAATTGATGCAATGTATTCCCCCCGTGGGATTTGAAATCAAAATATTGTATTGAAAACGGGGCTATGAAAACTCACCTCAACTGATGAAACTGTCATGAAATGAAATGAACCCCAATGAACAATTTGCTGCCGCAACCCAATATGATGGTACCATGAACATGTAATGAGCTGAAAAACAAGGCGCGCACACTAGCCGCAACCTAATATGAATGATGTACGATCTACTTTAGATCACCAAATGATGTTATGAATGACCATGCTCATGTTTCTATACCACTCTACTCTTTAGGAAAACACTTGTATTGTCAAAAATATATAATCCAAAACTTTGGAAAATATTGCTATTAGAAAATATAAATGGCTTGTTATAATATATATACTTATATATATATAACGTAAGTTTCCATGTTAGTGTTGAAAAACTCGGGTTGTAATCCTTGAATTGATGAAAACATACTCATAATAACTAATACTACGTTAGTTTAAAAGCTCGGTACTTGATATTATGTTTAGCTTGAAAATGCACTTCGTAGTTTTTGCGCCAAAATATATAAAAGCTGTCAATTAGAAAAGGGTTTTAGCCGATATTCAAACGAGTATATCTTTGTCGTTACTTGTCCGTTTTACTTGTTCTTTATGTCCACGGTTTCGTCTTAGTATGTAGTAATATATTTTGAAAAGCTCGGCTTCTCCGGGTTACGTTTAAAGCCTCTTTTTGACCGACGAAAAATGTCCAACAGCAACTATTTTTCCAGAAAATACTTTTCGTCAATAATCTTGCAAAAATCATAACTCCTTCGTTATAGACTCTTTTTAATCCGTTCTTTCGCCTACGGATTCGTTTTTGAAAGTATTTTCTAAAAATTTTGCCAAAGTTTCCTTGGTGTTTACTGATTTTCCAGATTTTTACAAAACGGGACAGCATGTCTAAAATGAGTTCCAAATCATGTTTCCAAGGTTAAAAACCAATTTCTACCATCACCAATCCTCTTGTAATCACCACATGACTAATCTAATCTTACCATACACCTTCTTAGGGTGCCATGGACTCCTAATCAAGTTATTAGAGCTAGGGGATTCATAACAAGAAAGTTAGGGTTTGTATGTTTCATTTTTGACAAAATAAATAGTGGTATAGCTAGTTGTACATGGTTTTTAGCATGGAAATCATGAAATACAAGTAAATATAAGATGTTTCATGTAAAAATAAATTTGATAACTTACTTGATAAAATGAGATGATTAGATGATGATTATGCTTGGTTTTCTTGTGTTTTTGTTGCTTGATTCTTGATTAGAATGATAAAAGGAACAAGTTTGTAGCTTTAGCTTTTGAAAAATGGTGGATGGATCATGAAGTGGTGATGAAGTCGTGGTTTATGATGGGGAGGAAGGAGATGAGAAGCTTTTTGATCTTTCTTAAAAAGTGTAGATTATGATTTGTTATTTTTGGTTAAGTGTATTATTTAGAGGTTTATTACTATAAAATGAGTACATTAATGCATAGGGTTAAAAGGGTGTTCATGGGCTGGTTTTCAAAGGGTGAAGGGGGGGGGGGGGGTAGGGGTACTTGGTAGTTATTTAGGAAACCTTGCATGAATTTTGTGCTATTTTGTGTTTTTAGTTACAATCGGGTACCGGTTTTAATAGAAATAATTGTTCACGAAGTTAACCGGGATGAAATAAAGTCATAATAATGTTGAAAATATGTTAAAAATATGTTGGGTACATTTACTGAGTGATCGGGTGATTATTGTTTAGTTTTCACGAAAACCGTCGTTATATTCATACGCGTACGTTATAAATAAAATAAATTTCCAAAATACTGAGTAACTGAATGTTATAACTTTTATGATGTTAAAATGGATATAAAAATATGTCGGGACCATTGTGGGAATATTTAGATATATTCGTCGTGTATAAACCGTGTGTTAACGTTTACTATAATTACTTATACGTAAAAACGTTAAATATACTGAATATAGTAATTTGAAAATCCTAAGAGTGGTATAACATGTAAATGACCTACTGATGATATGCAGACTATCTCCAGTCCGTTTGCAGTGTTCTCAACACTAATGAAATGAATTCGCACTTAACCCAATATAGTTACGCGAATTTGAATACCCGTAAACTAAATTTACGATGAAATGTGTAATGCACGTGAATGATGAAATCTTTTCCCGCAATGAATAGTGTTTCGTGAATAGTAAATTTCCCAAAAGTTTCTCAGAATATCAAATTGACCTCGAAAACGATGAATAGTGTTTTGATGAATAGTGTTTTGATGAATAGTGTTTGATGAATAGTGTTTTTCCAAAGTTCGGGAAATGACCTGAAATGACCTGAAATGGTGAGTTGTGACAATTTGAGAAATGATTAAGACCATTGTATCATACAATGTCTTGGAAAATGAATGAGACCATTGTATCTCACAATGTCTTGAAAAATGAATGAGACCATTGTATCTCACAATGTCTTGGAAAATGAATGAGACCATTGTATCTCACAATGTCTTGAAAAATGAATGAGACCATTGTATCTCACAATGTCTTGGAAAATGAATGAGACCATTGTATCTCACAATGTCTCGGAAAATGAATGAGACCATTGTATCTCACAATGTCTTGGAAAATGAATGAGACCATTGTATCTCACAATGTCTTGGAAAATGAATGTTGGAGTAGGAACATGATTGGGAGCATGTAGTTGTGCCGAAATGCCATAGAATAGGCATACGCAGATATGTTTAGATAAAATGATTGAAAATAACTCGAATGTGTATATAAATATACTAGTATTTGTTCGTATAGTGTAAAATGCCTAGTGTGTATATATGAATATACATATATGTTCATGTAGCATAAAATGCTTAATAAGTCCATAATCGTCTGGAGGATGGAAGACACGAAGATCGGAAGGCTATAAAATGTTTTTGCTTGTAGTGTGGTTATAGTTTAGGTCTCAATTAGACCCGTTTCTCTATAACCATGGCTCTGGTACCAATCTGTAACACCCCCAATTCATTGATGCAGCGGAATTCAAACTGAGTGTTACTCGACGGCTCAATAGTCACAATAATAGAAAACGAACTCCAATTGAGTTGTTTTAAAAGATGTATCATTCAAATTATATAAATATCAGAGGTTTCAAAATGAGGTCCCAATTGGTTCCATGTTTACAATGTATAATGAATGAGTTTTGAATGATAATAAAATTTATAGCCCTCTTGAGTATCCATGTCCTTCCGTGCCATCCTTGATCGTCATGAACCTGAAATACATGCTTGAGAGGTCAACACAAAGGTTGAGTGATATTCATAGAGTTTGTTAAATCGATTGAACACAATATGTTGGTAGTGTGAGTTATAGGCTCACACCAATGTTTGGAAAACAAAACAGGTAGGCTACGTTATTATACGCCCGGAACATGTATTATACACTAAGCTTATGACACCAAAACGTTAACGTGTACCAATATCGATCGGCGGTTTTATCCCGGTAGGTATGTTGCTGGCATACCCAGGTCTCAAATATTAATGCATTTGTATGAATGTATTCACTACAAATGGGATTCGTCAATCCCAATAGGCCTATTCACAATATTTGCGCTCACTATTGCTAGTGATTAAATGGTTCATAATAAGGGATCTCGGTTTAGCAAGGTTGGTACTTAGTGATAATAAAACAATCAGGCAAGCATACAATTTTAAAAACATTGTGCTCGGTTAAAAATAGCATGTATTCCCCCCAAGGGTTTGTAAAACAATTAAGTAATAGAAA
Source organism: Artemisia argyi (assembly GCA_030686995.1). Lineage (NCBI taxonomy): Eukaryota > Viridiplantae > Streptophyta > Magnoliopsida > Asterales > Asteraceae > Artemisia > Artemisia argyi. Next base: position 108,028,846 of record CM060708.1, read on the forward strand.
GTGGGGCTATGAACTCACCTTAAGTAAGATAGCAAGTAATGAAGGTAATGGTCGGATCGTGTAGGTTTCTATGAGCAACCTATAATAGAATGTCGCGACTTAGGATCGGAGTAAAGAATATGAAGTAGTGCCTATATATATATCTTGCATTTAGTCCATGATGTGGTATGATGTATAATGTAAGTCTTTGAAAGAAATGATTCATGAAACATGTATGTTTTGTATATCATTCACTACCGTTCGGGCCGACATAATTCAGAAGTCATGTTAGTAAGCGTTCGAGGAGCCAGGACACTTTAACTCGTAAATCCACAACTCAACTCGACGGCTTACATAATGAACTCCTCACATGAGGCTCCCTACTATTGTAGTAGTTGATGAAATATATAGATATAAGTTTTGATCCGAAAGGTTACATGTCCGATATTTGAATAAACTTAGGAAAGTTTATCTGTACATGAAGATTGTTATTAGGGGTAGCTTCATAAGCCTTAAATGACCATGTTCTCTTGGTAAAATCTCATGGTTTCCTTTTAAGTGAAGTAGATCCAAATTGCTTGTTCAAGTTATCGCCTAACTCATTGTTTCATGTTTACGCCTATGTGAGTTGTTATGGTCATTTCGTCATGGCCTAGCCATGACCTTTGGTCCTTGTTCCAAGGTCATGAGACTCAACCTTGGTTCTAGTCATGTTTGTGGTCTTGATTATAGGTCATAAGACCTCTTGTTCCTTTCAAAGTATAACCATAATCTAGTGACTTTCGCCTAAAAATGGGCTGTTTAGAATTTGAAGAATTTTATCACTCGGAAAGCGTTTTTAGGGCTCGAGCTTCTTTGTTCCTGAACGAAAACGTCGTTTCGGACAACTTTCGTGTTTTAACTTTTTGATGAATCGGAGCAGAAGTGGGACTTTCAAAACCCAAATTTGATCAGGAAGCTATTTGGCAGTTTTGCCGGAAATCTTTGGTAATTTCAAATCGTCATAACTTTTGACTCGTATACTCGTTTTGGGTGGTTCAAATTGCTATGGTTTCCTTGTTAAGTCCTCTACTGTAATATGTAATGATCCAACATCATATTTTTACCATTTTGATCAGGTCTTACCAAGAAAGTCACTAGTTTACTTGTTTTAGTAACTTGTTGTAACAATCAATAACAATAACTTGTTTTGGTCATTTTTATACATCATGGACATGATAACAAGACAATATATAGCATGAATAATATGTAAATAACATGAACATGATTATTTAACAAGAATCAAGTTAGGGTTTGGCTCACAACTTTTGGCTTTCAAAGATGAAAGGAAGTTAACATGTAAGGATAGGACATTGATAGACTTGCTTCAACCCTTTTTCACTTCATGCAATCTTTCTACCCTTGGTATTCTTGAAAGATGGATGATGAAGGTTTAGGTGACTTGAGTGGATTTAAACTCAAGAGAAATCACCAAGTATATAAGGTTATGGAAGTGTTTGATGAATGATAACCTATCTAGGGTTTTTACCTTGAACTAGCACTTGAATCTTGCTTAGAACTTGGAAGAGAATTAGCAAATGGATTGGTGTTGGTGTGTGTGGAAGTGGACGGCAACAAAGGGCAAGGGAGGGTTTTATAGGAGCTTGAGGAGGTTAAAAATGTTGACTAGTCCAACCTTGGAGGCCAAGGTGAACACATGGACTAATCTTAAGGCCTTTAAGCTTGAGATCAAGCCACCTAGTGTGAAACCCCCCCCCCCCCCATATGGCGGTTCACAAGGCTTGGAGGACAAGGTGTGGACTTTGCTTGGTATTATCCAAGATACTTGGTTAGTTTTGACTCCGGGAAATGCCAATCGTAAATGATTAAGCCTCAAAACGTAAAACCGGGTGTCGTAAAATTATGGAATTTGAAAGTATTGTTAAACATGTCCATATAGTCCATAATAAAATATAAAATGAGTGGTAGGTTCCATTTGGGTGGTAAACCCTGCTAAAAACTGGAAACACGGGTCTAAAACGCGTAATTCGCGTAAAACGCTGAATATTGCGTAAAATTGAGAAAAGTAAAATGTTACTTTTCTAATGTTATAAAAATGATTTAAAATGACTTATAATGTCTAGACTGGGCTCAGTCTAGTGTCGGTTGGTATTAAATGTCTTTTAGACATCAAACCGTAAGCCTAAAAATCAAGGAATGACTTATAACATCAAGGGATGATTTTTGGTCAATGGAGGAGGGAAAGAATATGTTGACTTTTTCTAATAAGTTGAAAACTCAAAAAGTCTTAGAAACTCGTTTCGTGGTCTCACGGTTAATCGCCCAAATGGTTAAGCGTGCTCATGCGAGAGTAGTGCAGGCATGGGTGACCTGCTGGGAAGTTTTTGGTCATGTTTTTCTCAGTCACGATTAATTCTCAAATAAATCATGAGTGTGTCAAACATTTTTCTGATGTGGGGTCACCTGACGGGATCGAATTTCATCGTGCGTAGAATTTCTGAATGACGTTTTACCCTAAAACGTGTAATTCCTTAATAACTTTCACGAAAATGATCTGACGAATGTCAAACATTTAATTTGCCATGGAAATGATTTATCACTCGAGAATATCAAATAAAAATCAACTTTCGGGAAAGTTTCGGGAAAATGAATAGTAAAAGTGAATAGTGAAATTTTCTGGGAAAAATTAATTAACTTGAAAATGCGAATTGTTACATTATGCGTAATTGTATGTGACTAAATACCCAAAAGTAACATGCTTTGTGTGACTAAATGTTGCAAAAGGCCACACAAACATACAATTCATGTGGCCATTGGATGATCAATAGTCACACAAAACACACATTCCTTCACTTTAAACACCATATGGTCATGCATATTCACACTTTTGGCCACTTTATGCTTAATTGTATGTGACTAAATACCCAAAAGTAACACGCTTTGTGTGACTAAATGTTGCAAAAGGACACACAAACATAAAATTCATGTGGCCATTGCTTGATCAATAGTCACACAAAACACACATTCCATCACTTTAAACACCATATGGTCACACATATTCACACTTTTGGCCACTTTATGCTTAATTGTATGTGACAAAATACCCATAAGTAACATGCTTTGTGTGACTAAATGTTGCAAAAGGCCACACAAACATACAATTCATGTGGCCATTGGATGATCAATAGTCACACAAAACACACATTCCTTCACTTTAAACACCATATGGTCACACATATTCACACTTTTGGCCAATTTATGCTTAATTGTATGTGACTAAATACCCATAAGTAACATGCTTTGTGTGACTAAATGTTGCAAAAGGCCACACAAACATACAATTCATGTGGCCATTGGATGATCAATAGTCACACAAAACACACATTTGTTCACTTTAAACACCATATGGTCACACATATTCACACTTTTGGCCACTTTATGCTTAATTGTATGTGACTAAATACCCAAAAGTAACATGCTTTGCGTGACTAAATGTTTCAAAAGGCCACACAAATATACAATTCATGTGGCCATTGGATGATCAATAGTCACACAAAACACACATTCCTTCACTTTAAACACCATATGGTCATGCATATTCACACTTTTGGCCACTTTATGCTTAATTGTATGTGACTAAATACCCAAAAGTAACACGCTTTGTGTGACTAAATGTTGCAAAAGGCCACACAAACATAAAATTCATGTGGCCATTGCTTGATCAATAGTCACACAAAACACACATTCCATCACTTTAAACACCATATGGTCACACATATTCACACTTTTGGCCACTTTATGCTTAATTGTATGTGACTAAATACCCATAAGTAACATGCTTTGTGTGACTAAATGTTGCAAAAGGCCACACAAACATACAATTCATGTGGCCATTGCATGATCAATAGTCACACAAAACACACATTCCTTCACTTTAAACACCATATGGTCACACATATTCACACTTTTGGACACTTTATGCGTAATTGTATGTGACTAAATACCCAAAAGTAACATGCTTTGTGTGACTAAATGTTGCAAAAGGCCACACAAACATACAATTCATGTGGCCATTGGATGATCAATAGTCACACAAAACACACATTCCTTCACTTTAAACACCATATGGTCACACATATTCACACTTTTGGCCACTTTATGCTTAATTTTATGTGACTAAATACCCAAAAGTAACATGCTTTGTGTGACTAAATGTTGCAAAAGGCCACACAAACATACAATTCATGTGGCCATTGGATGATCAATAGTCACACAAAACACACATTCCTTCACTTTAAACACCATATGGTCACACATATTCACACTTTTGGTCACTTTATGCTTAATTGTATGTGACTAAGTACCCAAAAGTAACATGCTTTGTGTGACTAAATGTTGCAAAAGGCCACACAAACATGTCACAACTCACCATTTCGCGTCATTTACCATTTCAGGTCATTTTCCGAAACATCGACTTTTTATTATTCATAAATCACTATTCATCAAAACACTATTCATCATTTTCGAGGTCAGTTTGATATTCTGAGAAACTTTTGGGAAATTTACTATTCACCAAACACTATTCATTTCCGGAAAAGTTTTCACTATTCACTTGCATTACTCATTTCATCGTAAATTTTGTTTACGGGTATTCAAATTCGCGTAACCGGATTGGTTTAGGTGCGAATTCATTTCATTAGTGTTAAGTACACTGCATACGGACTGGAGATAGTCTGCATATCATCATAACAGCATTTTCATGTTATACCACTCTCAGGATTTTCAAATTATTACATTCAGTACATTTAACGTTTTTACGTATAAGTATTTATAGTAAACGTTAACACCCGGTTTATACACGACGAATATATCTAAATATTCCCACGATGGTCCCGACATATTTTTATATCCATTTTAACATCATAAAAGTTATAACATTCAGTTACCCAGTATTTTGGAAATTTATTTTATTTATAACGTACGCGTATGAATATAACGACGGTTTTCGTGAAAACTAAACAATAATCACCCGATCACTCAGTAAATGTACCCAACATATTTTTAACATGTTTTTAACATTATTATAACTTTATTTCATCCCGGTAAACTTCGTGAACGTTTATTTCTAATAAAACCGGTACCCGATCGTAACTAAAAACACAAACTAGCACAAATTCATACAAGGTTTTCTAATTAAATCACAAGTACCCTACCCCCCCCCCCCCCCCCCCCTTCACCCTTTGAAAAACCGGCCATGTGCCACCCCTTTTAACCTTGGGCATTAACTTGCCCATTTTATACTAATAAACCTCTTATAACCTTACTTTACCAAATTACTAGAATCATATTATCACTTTTTAGCTAAGATCAAAAACTTGCTCATCTCTTCCATCCTCTCTTCAACCCACGACCCAAATTAATCACCAAGATCAAGTGATCATTTTTCATAAGTTAAAACACTAAACTTGTTCCTTTTACATGCCTAATCAAGAATCAAGCAACAAAAACACAAGAACATCAAGCATAATCATCCTATAATCATCTCATTTTGTCAAGTAAGTATTCAACTTTATTTTTTCATGGATCATCTTATTTTTACATGTATTTCATAAGTATCATGCTAAAAATCATGTACAACTAGCTATACCACCCTTTATTTTGTCTAAAAAGAAACATACAAACCCTAACTTTTTAGTTATGAATCCCCTTGCTCTAATAACTTGGTTAGGAGTCCATGGCACCCTAAGAAGGTGTATGGTAAGATTAGATTAGCTATGTGGTGATTACAAGAGGATTGGTGATGGTAGAAATTAGTTTTAAACCTTGAAAACTTGATTTGGAACCTATTTTAGACATGCTGTCCCGTTTTGTAAAAACCTGGAAAATCAGTAAACACCAAGGGAACTTTGGCAAAATTTTTAGAAAATACTTTCAAAAACGAATCCGTAGGCGAAAGAACGGATTAAAAAGAGTTTATAACGAAGAAGTTATGATTTTTGCAAGATTGTTGACGAAAAGTATTTTCTGGAAAAATAGTTGCTGTTGGACGTTTTTCGTCGGTCAAAAAGAGGCTTTAGACGTAACCCGGAGGAGCCGAGCTTTCCAAAATATATTACTAAATACTAAGACGTAACCGTGGACATAAAGAACAAGTAAAACGGACAAGTAACGACAAAGATATTCACGTTTGAATATCGGCTAAAACCATTTCTATTTGACAGCTTTTAATAAAAGTGGCACAAAAACTACGAAGTACATTTATAAGCTAGAAGTAATATTATGTACCAAGCTTTATAACTAATGAAATATTAGTTATTACAAGTATATTTTCATCATTTCAAGGCGATATTTCAAGGATTACAACCCGAGTATTTCAACACTAACATGGAAGCATACGATATATATATAAGTATATATATTGCAACTAGCTTATTTTATTTTCTAATAGCAATATTTTTCCAAATTCTTGGATTATATATTTTGATAACACAAGTGTTTTTCCAAAGGGTAGAATGGTATAGAAACATGTGCATGGACATTCATAACATCATTTCATGATCTAAAGTAGATCGTTCATCATTCATATTAGGTTGCGGCTAGTGTGCGCGCCTTGTTTTTCAGCTCATTACATGTTCATGGTACCATCATATTGGGTTGCGGCAGCTAATTGTTCATTGGTGTTCATTTCATTTCATCACAGTTTCATCAGTTAAGGTGAGTCATAGCCCCTACTCTTTTAAATTGTTTTGCAAACTCTTTGGGGGAGAATACATGCTCGTTTTACTTAAACGCATTACTTGCTTTACATGGTTGATTACTCAAACAATTTCAGCTTTATCTAAATACTTGTTTGATTATCCGAGTACAAAACAATTCACTTGCTATTTACTCATGGACATGAGTGCATAAAGTTAAACTATTTACCGATTTCCTAAGATTGCCTAAGTTAAGGACCGGTAGCTACAATTTCAACGGGTATAGATTTACCTGCATTGGGTATGTTTGATTACCTACAATTTCAACGGGTATAGATTTACCTGCATTGGGTATGTTTGATTACCTACAATTTCAACGGGTATAGATTTACCTGCATTGGGTATGTTTGATTACCTACAATTTCATGGGTATGTTTGATTACCTACAATTACTTGGGAGCGTAACCTCCTACAGATAGCTAGAAAACCTTTTCGGTGCCTTGAACTTAGTGCAATCAATATTCAATTTATGCGTTTTGCTTATGGTCAGATTCATTTTGTGGCGACATCGCCATGGCTATTGTACATACAAAAATTACTTATGGAATTACGATACTTTTCCACCACTATTACTACGGAATTACAATGCCTTTGCAACAACCTTACGACTGATTTATTACAAACTTATTACATTTGGCAGTGGGTTGTAAACATACAGGTTACAAGTCTCTTATGGCGGGACTTGGAACTGAGTGGATTTACGATGCCTTTGCTGGGAAATCTTCATTTCAATGCATTACATTCTTTTTCACAAGACTCTATGAACTCACCAACCATTGTGTTGACACTTTAGCATGTATTTTCAGGTTATAACCAATGGCACGCTACAGGAGGTTTTGGCAGGGCATGGCATGGTCATAGAAGACTCTGATTTAATCATTTGGGGACCGTTTTAAATTATTTTAAAGGCCTACTTCCGCATTACTTTTAACAATGTAAATTCAACATTTTGATTTAACTATTTTATTCAAAATGATTCAAGTGCAAACTATTTTTGATCTTGTGTCGAGATACCAATTGAGTTACACCCCAGCTACATGTATGCTTCCGCTAGACCCGATTTTGGGGGTGTGACAGATTGGCATCAGAGCTATGGCTATAGCGAACTAAGTGTTTTTAAAACCTAGACTATAGCTACTTTCAAGAAAACTTAACCCTATGACCGTCACATGCCTGCCTGCCAAGCTGAAGCCTCATTTGTGGTTAGTTGCTGACATAGGTGATGAGATTTGTGTCTCATTATCTGATATATTATATTCACTTATTCTAGTTGATTACTATAATTATCTTTCATATAAGCATGTTCACGTATCATATATGTCACCGCATTATGTTTTTCCTTGCATAGTTTCATCATTTGACCTCGAGTTTGGTCACCTGCATTACTCTTTCAGAACATTTTGAGTATTTGTGAAGGACATAGTCTTAGTATGACTGAGCTGAGTATTTCAAAATTCATGGAACCTCGGTGGAATATAGACTGGTCATCTATATTCAACCCGGGATAGTGAGATATAGGCTGACCACCTATGTCTGACTCAGAAATGAATTTTGCAACACTGAGAATGGTTATAATAAAATTCTGTCTGTAATAAATTCTCAACTCATTTTCCAAATGTTTCATTCATGCATGTGTGAGTATACCCTCATTGTCAGAACATTCATACTTTTCATCACCTCATGAACCGCCACTTGGAAGTATGTCAATTGATCATTTCATTTCATTTCATGAACATTCACGTCTATGCATGATACACTTACATCATGGTATTTTCTTTTATCACAATCTCATTTTGTCGCAGTTGTCACAGTCTCTTCCCTTCTCACCATCACTATCATTACCTTTCCCCATCCCCATATATATATAGAATTAGCTGACACTTTATGGATTCCTATGCCACTCATCGCACACTACTCCCTATATTGATAAGTGGATATTATCAATGACCTCCCTAGGAAAGACTTTCCATACCATCTATAAGGAGAATCTCTCGGTACATTAAGACCGTTCAAAACTCAACATAAATCTCAGGATATCACAAAACAATTCGAACCCCTATCATTGGCCTGGTCACCAAAATTCCACCATCTAGAAAGTATTGGCTTGACTGAATTACAGGATTATTTTCAATAACGAGTGCTCACTAAGCAACACCATAGAGATAAATCCAACCTCTTAACAGAGACTATAGATTGAACATGTCCTCACCAATAGACTTTATCCAAACATGTTAGACACCTATGCCTTTGTGCAGACATACATACTTGACTATTTTATCCTCTTAATACTTTCACTTTCAAATGTATTTTTCTCCAAACTACAGTTATACAAGACATATATGTTGTAAGAAATACTTTTATGAGGCACTCTATGGTCGAAGTGCCAACCTCCAATGACGGCTTGAAATTTAGAAAAGCCCAGCTCATTAGTCCAGTAAGTATTCATGAAATAACCAGGAACTTCCTACAAAATCAAGAATCAGTTACAAGTTCGATAAGGTGTAAACCCTTAGGATTTCAAGTTTGTGGTAGAGTTATGTTGAAAGTTCTGCCTAGGAAAGGCATGATACCATTCAGAAAACTTGCGAAGTTAAACCCGATATACACTGGACCATGTAATATTTTAGACAGAGTAGGCCTAGTGGCCGTCAGACTTGAGCCTTGTTAGAGAACAACAGGATTACACAACCATGTACTATCATCTTTTCAGATTAGTCACTCATAATCCCATTTGGAAAGGAATCCAACCCAAAGTCAAATATAAACCTTGTAGGAGAACCAATAGAAATCATGGAATGTAAGGTCGAACAGTTGAAGCAAAGTCGAATTCCTATCGTGAGAGTTCGCTGGAATTCTCGAATATATCATCACTTTTCACCAATACCACTTCAGAGACCAACATAAACTAAACTTCGGGACGAAGTTCCTTTTAGACGGGAAGAATGTCACAACTCACCATTTCGCGTCATTTACCATTTCAGGTCATTTTCCGAAACATCGACTTTTTACTATTCATAAATCACTATTCATCAAAACACTATTCATCATTTTCGAGGTCAGTTTGATATTCTGAGAAACTTTTGGGAAATTTACTATTCACCGAACACTATTCATTTCCGGAAAAGTTTTCACTATTCACTTGCATTACTCATTTCATCGTAAATTTTGTTTACGGGTATTCAAATTCGCGTAACCGGATTGATTTAGGTGCGAATTCATTTCATTAGTGTTAAGTACACTGCATACGGACTGGAGATAGTCTGCATATCATCATAACAGCATTTTCATGTTATACCACTCTCAGGATTTTCAAATTATTACATTCAGTACATTTAACGTTTTTACGTATAAGTATTTATAGTAAACGTTAACACCCGGTTTATACACGACGAATATATCTAAATATTCCCACGATGGTCCCGACATATTTTTATATCCATTTTAACATCATAAAAGTTATAACATTCAGTTACCCAGTATTTTGGAAATTTATTTTATTTATAACGTACGCGTATGAATATAACGACGGTTTTCGTGAAAACTAAACAATAATCACCCGATCACTCAGTAAATGTACCCAACATATTTTTAACATGTTTTTAACATTATTATAACTTTATTTCATCCCGGTAAACTTCGTGAACGTTTATTTCTAATAAAACCGGTACCCGATCGTAACTAAAAACACAAACTAGCACAAATTCATACAAGGTTTTCTAATTAAATCACAAGTACCCTACCCCCCCCCCCCCCCTTCACCCTTTGAAAAACCGGCCATGTGCCACCCCTTTTAACCTTGGGCATTAACTTGCCCATTTTATACTAATAAACCTCTTATAACCTTACTTTACCAAATTACTAGAATCATATTATCACTTTTTAGCTAAGATCAAAAACTTGCTCATCTCTTCCATCCTCTCTTCAACCCACGACCCAAATTAATCACCAAGATCAAGTGATCATTTTTCATAAGTTAAAACACTAAACTTGTTCCTTTTACATGCCTAATCAAGAATCAAGCAACAAAAACACAAGAACATCAAGCATAATCATCCTATAATCATCTCATTTTGTCAAGTAAGTATTCAACTTTATTTTTTCATGGATCATCTTATTTTTACATGGATTTCATAAGTATCATGCTAAAAATCATGTACAACTAGCTATACCACCCTTTATTTTGTCTAAAAAGAAACATACAAACCCTAACTTTTTAGTTATGAATCCCCTTGCTCTAATAACTTGGTTAGGAGTCCATGGCACCCTAAGAAGGTGTATGGTAAGATTAGATTAGCTATGTGGTGATTACAAGAGGATTGGTGATGGTAGAAATTAGTTTTAAACCTTGAAAACTTGATTTGGAACCTATTTTAGACATGCTGTCCCGTTTTGTAAAAACCTGGAAAATCAGTAAACACCAAGGGAACTTTGGCAAAATTTTTAGAAAATACTTTCAAAAACGAATCCGTAGGCGAAAGAACGGATTAAAAAGAGTTTATAACGAAGAAGTTATGATTTTTGCAAGATTGTTGACGAAAAGTATTTTCTGGAAAAATAGTTGCTGTTGGACGTTTTTCGTCGGTCAAAAAGAGGCTTTAGATGTAACCCGGAGGAGCTGTGCTTTCCAAAATATATTACTACATACTAAGACGTAACCGTGGACATAAAGAACAAGTAAAACGGACAAGTAACGACAAAGATATTCACGTTTGAATATCGGCTAAAACCATTTCTATTTGACAGCTTTTAATAAAAGTGGCACAAAAACTACGAAGTACATTTATAAGCTAGAAGTAATATTATGTACCAAGCTTTATAACTAATGAAATATTAGTTATTACAAGTATATTTTCATCATTTCAAGGCGATATTTCAAGGATTACAACCCGAGTATTTCAACACTAACATGGAAGCATACGATATATATATAAGTATATATATTGCAACTAGCTTATTTTATTTTCTAATAGCAATATTTTTCCAAATTCTTGGATTATATATTTTGATAACACAAGTGTTTTTCCAAAGGGTAGAATGGTATAGAAACATGTGCATGGACATTCATAACATCATTTCATGATCTAAAGTAGATCGTTCATCATTCATATTAGGTTGCGGCTAGTGTGCGCGCCTTGTTTTTCAGCTCATTACATGTTCATGGTACCATCATATTGGGTTGCGGCAGCTAATTGTTCATTGGTGTTCATTTCATTTCATCACAGTTTCATCAGTTAAGGTGAGTCATAGCCCCTACTCTTTTAAATTGTTTTGCAAACTCTTTGGGGGAGAATACATGCTCGTTTTACTTAAACGCATTACTTGCTTTACATGGTTGATTACTCAAACAATTTCAGCTTTATCTAAATACTTGTTTGATTATCCGAGTACAAAACAATTCACTTGTTATTTACTCATGGACATGAGTGCATAAAGTTAAACTATTTACCGATTTCCTAAGATTGCCTAAGTTAAGGACCGGTAGCTACAATTTCAACGGGTATAGATTTACCTGCATTGGGTATGTTTGATTACCTACAATTTCAACGGGTATAGATTTACTTGCATTGGGTATGTTTGATTACCTACAATTTCAACGGGTATAGATTTACCTGCATTGGGTATGTTTGATTACCTACAATTTCATGGGTATGTTTGATTACCTACAATTACTTGGGAGCGTAACCTCCTACAGATAGCTAGAAAACCTTTTCGGTGCCTTGAACTTAGTGCAATCAATATTCAATTTATGCGTTTTGCTTATGGTCAGATTCATTTTGTGGCGACATCGCCATGGCTATTGTACATACAAAAATTACTTATGGAATTACGATACTTTTCCACCACTATTACTACGGAATTACAATGCCTTTGCAACAACCTTACGACTGATTTATTACAAACTTATTACATTTGGCAGTGGGTTGTAAACACACAGGTTACAAGTCTCTTATGGCGGGACTTGGAACTGAGTGGATTTACGATGCCTTTGCTGGGAAATCTTCATTTCAATGCATTACATTCTTTTTCACAAGACTCTATGAACTCACCAACCATTGTGTTGACACTTTAGCATGTATTTTCAGGTTATAACCAATGGCACGCTACATGAGGTTTTGGCAGGGCATGGCATGGTCATAGAAGACTCTGATTTAATCATTTGGGGACCGTTTTAAATTATTTTAAAGGCCTACTTCCGCATTACTTTTAACAATGTAAATTCAACATTTTGATTTAACTATTTTATTCAAAATGATTCAAGTGCAAACTATTTTTGATCTTGTGTCGAGATACCAATTGAGTTACACCCCAGCTACATGTATGCTTCCGCTGGACCCGATTTTGGGGGTGTGACAAAACATACAATTCATGTGACCATTGGATGATCAACAGTCACACAAAACACACATTCCTTCACTTTAAACATCATATGGTCACACATATTCACACTTTTGGCCACTTTATGCTTAATTGTATGTGACTAAATACCCAAAAGTAACATGCTTTGTGTGACTAAATGTTGCAAAAGGCCACACAAACATACAATTCATGTGGCCATTGGATGATCAATAGTCACACAAAACACACATTCCTTCACTTTAAACACCATATGGTCATACATATTCACACTTTTGGCCACTTTATGCTTAATTGTATGTGACTAAATACCCAAAAGTAACACGCTTTGTGTGACTAAATGTTGCAAAAGGCCACACAAACATACAATTCATGTGGCCATTGCTTGATCAATAGTCACACAAAACACACATTCCATCACTTTAAACACCATATGGTCACACATATTCACACTTTTGGCCACTTTATGCTTAATTTTATGTGACAAAATACCCATAAGTAACATGCTTTGTGTGACTAAATGTTGCAAAAGGCCACACAAACATACAATTCATGTGGCCATTGGATGATCAATAGTCACACAAAACACACATTCCTTCACTTTAAAAACCATATGGTCACACATATTCACACTTTTGGCCACTTTATGCTTAATTGTATGTGACTAAATACCCATAAGTAACATGCTTTGTGTGACTAAATGTTGCAAAAGGCCACACAAACATACAATTCATGTGGCCATTGGATGATCAATAGTCACACAAAACACACATTTGTTCACTTTAAACACCATATGGTCACACATATTCACACTTTTGGCCACTTTATGCTTAATTGTATGTGACTAAATACCCAAAAGTAACACGCTTTGTGTGACTAAATGTTGCAAAAGGCCACACAAACATACAATTCATGTGGCCATTGCATGATCAATAGTCACACAAAACATACATTCCTTCACTTTAAACACCATATGGTCACACATATTCACACTTTTGGACACTTTATGCGTAATTGTATGTGACTAAATACCCAAAAGTAACATGCTTTGTGTGACTAAATGTTGCAAAAGGCCACACAAACATACAATTCATGTGGCCATTGGATGATCAATAGTCACACAAAACACACATTCCTTCACTTTAAACACCATATGGTCACACATATTCACACTTTTTGCCACTTTATGCTTAATTTTATGTGACTAAATACCCAAAAGTAACATGCTTTGTGTGACTAAATGTTACAAAAGGCCACACAAACATACAATTCATGTGGCCATTGGATGATCAATAGTCACACAAAACACACATTCCTTCACTTTAAACACCATATGGTCACACATATTCACACTTTTGGTCACTTTATGCTTAATTGTATGTGACTAAGTACCCAAAAGTAACATGCTTTGTGTGACTAAATGTTGCAAAAGGCCACACAAACATACAATTCATGTGACCATTGGATGATCAACAGTCACACAAAACACACATTCCTTCACTTTAAACATCATATGGTCACACATATTCACACTTTTGGCCACTTTATGCTTAATTGTATGTGACTAAATACCCAAAAGTAACATGCTTTGTGTGACTAAATGTTGCAAAAGGCCACACAAACATACAATTCATGTGGCCATTGGATGATCAATAGTCACACAAAACACACATTCCTTCACTTTAAACACCATATGGTCATACATATTCACACTTTTGGCCACTTTATGCTTAATTGTATGTGACTAAATACCCAAAAGTAACACGCTTTGTGTGACTAAATGTTGCAAAAGGCCACACAAACATACAATTCATGTGGCCATTGCTTGATCAATAGTCACACAAAACACACATTCCATCACTTTAAACACCATATGGTCACACATATTCACACTTTTGGCCACTTTATGCTTAATTGTATGTGACAAAATACCCATAAGTAACATGCTTTGTGTGACTAAATGTTGCAAAAGGCCACACAAACATACAATTCATGTGGCCATTGGATGATCAATAGTCACACAAAACACACATTCCTTCACTTTAAAAACCATATGGTCACACATATTCACACTTTTGGCCACTTTATGCTTAATTGTGTGTGACTAAATACCCATAAGTAACATGCTTTGTGTGACTAAATGTTGCAAAAGGCCACACAAACATACAATTCATGTGGCCATTGGATGATCAATAGTCACACAAAACACACATTTGTTCACTTTAAACACCATATGGTCACACATATTCACACTTTTGGCCACTTTATGCTTAATTGTATGTGAGTAAATACCCAAAAGTAACACGCTTTGTGTGACTAAATGTTGCAAAAGGCCACACAAACATACAATTCATGTGGCCATTGCATGATCAATAGTCACACAAAACACACATTCCTTCACTTTAAACACCATATGGTCACACATATTCACACTTTTGGACACTTTATGCGTAATTGTATGTGACTAAATACCCAAAAGTAACATGCTTTGTGTGACTAAATGTTGCAAAAGGCCACACAAACATACAATTCATGTGGCCATTGGATGATCAATAGTCACACAAAACACACATTCCTTCACTTTAAACACCATATGGTCACACATATTCACACTTTTGGCCACTTTATGCTTAATTGTATGTGACTAAATACCCAAAAGTAACACGCTTTGTGTGACTAAATGTTGCAAAAGGCCACACAAACATACAATTCATGTTGCCATTGCATGATCAATAGTCACACAAAACATACATTCCTTCACTTTAAACACCATATGGTCACACATATTCACACTTTTGGACACTTTATGCGTAATTGTATGTGACTAAATACCCAAAAGTAACATGCTTTGTGTGACTAAATGTTGCAAAAGGCCACACAAACATACAATTCATGTGGCCATTGGATGATCAATAGTCACACAAAACACACATTCCTTCACTTTAAACACCATATGGTCACACATATTCACACTTTTGGCCACTTTATGCTTAATTTTATGTGACTAAATACCCAAAAGTAACATGCTTTGTGTGACTAAATGTTACAAAAGGCCACACAAACATACAATTCATGTGGCCATTAGATGATCAATAGTCACACAAAACACACATTCCTTCACTTTAAACACCATATGGTCACACATATTCACACTTTTGGTCACTTTATGCTTAATTGTATGTGACTAAGTACCCAAAAGTAACATGCTTTGTGTGACTAAATGTTGCAAAAGGCCACACAAACATACAATTCATGTGACCATTGGATGATCAACAGTCACACAAAACACACATTCCTTCACTTTAAACATCATATGGTCACACATATTCACACTTTTGGCCACTTTATGCTTAATTGTATGTGACTAAATACCCAAAAGTAACATGCTTTGTGTGACTAAATGTTGCAAAAGGCCACACAAACATACAATTCATGTGGCCATTGGATGATCAATAGTCACACAAAACACACATTCCTTCACTTTAAACACCATATGGTCATACATATTCACACTTTTGGCCACTTTATGCTTAATTGTATGTGACTAAATACCCAAAAGTAACACGCTTTGTGTGACTAAATGTTGCAAAAGGCCACACAAACATACAATTCATGTGGCCATTGCTTGATCAATAGTCACACAAAACACACATTCCATCACTTTAAACACCATATGGTCACACATATTCACACTTTTGGCCACTTTATGCTTAATTGTATGTGACAAAATACCCATAAGTAACATGCTTTGTGTGACTAAATGTTGCAAAAGGCCACACAAACATACAATTCATGTGGCCATTGGATGATCAATAGTCACACAAAACACACATTCCTTCACTTTAAAAACCATATGGTCACACATATTCACACTTTTGGCCACTTTATGCTTAATTGTGTGTGACTAAATACCCATAAGTAACATGCTTTGTGTGACTAAATGTTGCAAAAGGCCACACAAACATACAATTCATGTGGCCATTGGATGATCAATAGTCACACAAAACACACATTTGTTCACTTTAAACACCATATGGTCACACATATTCACACTTTTGGCCACTTTATGCTTAATTGTATGTGAGTAAATACCCAAAAGTAACACGCTTTGTGTGACTAAATGTTGCAAAAGGCCACACAAACATACAATTCATGTGGCCATTGCATGATCAATAGTCACACAAAACACACATTCCTTCACTTTAAACACCATATGGTCACACATATTCACACTTTTGGACACTTTATGCGTAATTGTATGTGACTAAATACCCAAAAGTAACATGCTTTGTGTGACTAAATGTTGCAAAAGGCCACACAAACATACAATTCATGTGGCCATTGGATGATCAATAGTCACACAAAACACACATTCCTTCACTTTAAACACCATATGGTCACACATATTCACACTTTTGGCCACTTTATGCTTAATTTTATGTGACTAAATACCCAAAAGTAACATGCTTTGTGTGACTAAATGTTGCAAAAGGCCACACAAACATACAATTCATGTGGCCATTGGATGATCAATAGTCACACAAAACACACATTCCTTCACTTTAAACACCATATGGTCACACATATTCACACTTTTGGTCACTTTATGCTTAATTGTATGTGACTAAGTACCCAAAAGTAACATGCTTTGTGTGACTAAATGTTGCAAAAGGCCACACAAACATACAATTCATGTGACCATTGGATGATCAACAGTCACACAAAACACACATTCCTTCACTTTAAACATCATATGGTCACACATATTCACACTTTTGGTGTAACACCCCCAATTCATGGTTGCAGCGGAATTCAAACTGGGTGTTACTCGACGGCACAATAGTCACAATAATAGAAAACGAACTCCAATTGAGTCGTTTTAAAAGGTTTATCATTCAAATTATATAAATATCAGAGATTACAAAATGAGGTCCCAATTGGTTCCATGTTTACAATGTATAATAAATGAGTTTTGAATGATAATAAAATTTATAGCCCTCTTGAGTATCCGTGTCCTTCCGTGCCATCCTTGATCGTCATGAACCTGAAATACATGCTTGAGAGGTCAACACAAAGGTTGAGTGATATTCATAGAGTTTGTTAAATCGATTGAACACAATATGTTGGTAGTGTGAGTTATAGGCTCACACCAATGTTTGGAAAACAAAACAGGTAGGCTACGTTATTATACGCCCGGAACATGTATTATACACTAAGCTTATGACACCATAACGTTAACGTGTACCAATATCGATCGGCAGATTTATCCCGGTAGGTACTTTGCTAACATACCTAAATCTCAAATATTAATGCATTTGTTTGCACTTAGTCAAAACAAATGGGATTCGTCAATCCCAATAGGCCTATTATTAATATTCGCGCTCACTATTGCTAGTGATTAAATGGTTCATAATCAAGGATATCGGTTTAGCAAGGCTGGTACTTAGTGATAATAAAACAATCAGGTAAGCATACAATTTAAAAACATTGTGCTCGGTTATAAATAGCATGTATTTCCCCCAAGGGTTTGTAAAACAATTAAGTAATCGAAAGTGGGGCTATGAACTCACCTTAAGTAAGATAGCAAGTATTGAATGTAACGGTCGAATCGTGAAGGTTTCTACGAGCAACCTATAATAGAATGTCGCGACTTAAGATCGGAGTAAAGAATATGAAGTAGTGCCTATATATATATATATATCTTGCATTTAGTCCATGATGTGGTATGATGTATAGTGTAAGTCTTTGAAAGAGAAGATTCATGAAACATGTATGTTTTGTATATCGTTTACTACCGTTCGGGCCGACATAATTCAGAAGTCATGTTATTAAGCGTTCGAGGAGCCAGGACACTTTAACTCGTAAATCCACAACTCAACTCGACGGCTTACATAATGAACTCCTCACATGAGGCTCCCTACTATTGTAGTAGTTGATGAAATATATAGATATAAGTTTTGATCCGAAAGGTTACATGTCCGATATTTGAATAAACTTAGGAAAGTTTATTTGTACATGAAGATTGTTATTAGGGGTAGTTTCATAAGTCTTGAATGACCATTTTCTCTTGGTAAAATCTCATGGTTTCCTTTAGATGAAGTAGATCCAAATTGTATGTTCAAGTTATCGCCAACTTCTCTAATTCATGTATTTGCCTTGGTAAGCTTGTATGGTCATTTCGTCATGGCCTATCCATGACCTTTGGTCCTTGTTCCAAGGTCATGAGACACAACCTTGGCTCTAGCCATGGTTGTGGTCTTGATTATAGGTCATAAGACCTCTTGTTCCTTTCAAAGTATAACCATAATCTTGTGACTTTCGCCTAAAATGGGCTGTTTAGAATTTGAAGAATTTTATCACTCGGAAATTGTTTTTAGGTCTCGAGCTTCTTTATTCCTGAACGAAAACGTCGTTCCGGACAACTTTCGTGTTTTAACTTTTTGATGAATCGGAGCAGAAGTGGGACTTTCAAAACCCAAATTTGATTAGAATGGTATTTGGCAGTTTTGCCGGAAATCTTGGTAATTTCAAATGGGCGTAACTTTTGACTCGTATACTCGTTTTGGGTGGTTCAAATTGCTATGGTTTCCTTGTTAAGTCCTCTACTGTAATATGTAATGATCCAACATCATATTTTTACCATTTTAATCAGGTCTTACCAAGAAAGTCACTAGTTTACTTGTTTTAGTAACTTGTTGTAACAATCAATAACAATAACTTGTTTTGCTCACTTTTATACATCATGGACATTAATACAAGACATAATATAGCACAAATAATATGTAAATAACATGAACATGATTATTTAACAAGAATCAAGTTAGGGTTTGGCTCACAACTTTTGGCTTTCAAAGATGAAAGGAAGTTAACATGTAAGGATAGGACTTTGATAGACTTGCTTCAACCCACTTCACTTCATGCAATCTTTCTACTCTTGTAATCTTGAAAGAGAGATGATGAAAATTGAGGTGACTTGAGTGGATTCAAACTCAAGAGAAATCACCAAAGTTCTAAAGATTTGAAGTAGTTTTGATGAATCAAAACTAAACTAGGGTTTATGTATGGATATTGCACTTGATTTCTTGGATGGAACTTGAAGTAAACTAGTAAAATGAAGGGTGTTGTGTGTGTGGGTCGTTCATATGGTCAAGGAGTGGGAGGAGAAGCATTTATATGCAAATGAGGAGGTTACATTGTTGACTAGTCAACACTTGGAGGCCAAGTTGAACACATGTTCACATCTCATGACACAAGGCATAAGATCAAGCCACATGGGTGGTGAATCCCCCCTCCAAGGCTGTTCATGAGCTTGGAGAGCAAGGGTGTGGACTTTTCTTGGTATTATCCAAGATACTTGGTTAGTTTTGACTCCGGGAAATGCCAATCGTAAATGATTAAGCCTCAAAACGTAAAACCGGGTGTCGTAAAATTATGGAACTTGAAAGTATTGATAAACATGTCAATAAGTTCCATAATAAAATATAAAATGAGTGGTAGGTTCCATTTGGGTGTAAAACCCTGCTAAAAACTGGAAACATGGGTCTAAAACGCGTAATACGTAAAACGTACGAATATTGCGTAAAATTGAGAAAAGTAAAATGTTACTTTTCTAATGTGATAAAAATGATTTAAAATGACTTATAATGTCTAGACTGGGCTCAGTCTAGTGTCGGTTGGTATTAAATGTCTTTTAGACATTAAACCGTAAGCCTAAAAATCACGAAATGACTTATAACATCAAGGGATGATTTTTGGTCAATGGAGGAGGGAAAGAATATGTTGACTTTTTCTAAGAAGTTGAAAACTCAAATAGTCTTAGAAACGCGTTTTGTGGTCTAACGGTTAATCGCCCAAACGGTTAAGCGTGCTCATGTGAGATTAGTACAGGCTTGGGTGACCTGCTGGGAAGTCTTTGGTCATGTTTTTATCAGTCACGATTAATTCTCAAATAAATCATGAATGTGTCAAACATTTTTCTGATGTGGGGTCACCTGACGGGGTTGAATTTCGTTGTGCGTAGAATTTCTGATTGACGTTTTACCCTAAAACGTGTAATTCCGTGTAATTCCTTAATAACTTTCACGAAAATGAGCTTATGAATGTCAAACTTTTAATTTGCCATGGAAATGATTTATCACTCGATAAAATCAAATAAAAATCAACTTTCGGGAAAAATGAATAGTAAAAATGAATAGTAAAAGTGAATAGTGAATTTTCCGGGAATAGTAATTAACCTGAAATTGCGAATTGTTACAGTCTCTACCCCTTACGGGGAACTTCGTCCCGAAGTTCTTTGTGTGTCATATGTTGGAGTGATGTCGATAAAGATGTGTGGTTACTTATGAGGACTAGAGTCTGGAATTACCAGTGATGTAATTTGATTTGTCATTTCGGTGTATGGTGTAGGATGAGGCTTCCTTTTATGTAGGAAAGGTATGGTAATAGTCGAATATCAAAGGAAATTGATATAGCAGTCGGATATTAATAGGAATTAATATAGTAGTTGAATATCAAATAGAACTTGATATAGTTGTCAAGTATCAATAACAATTGATATAAGAATCGAATCATGGAATAAGCGTTGAACATGTGGTTGGACCAAGTCCTGTTTGAATTGTACGGCTGCCCATGAATATGGCTACATGGCTTCGCAATGAGTTTGGTACGACTGCGCATGCGTATGGTTACATGGCCCCGTAATGAGTTTGTTTGTTATTGCACTATCATTATGAAAACCAAAAGTAAATCTCGTACTAATGGAAATTGGGATAGTTGTTGCAATCATAGCCTAGTAGGTAATCTGTTGTTGTATCTAGTGTTTATTGATTTCATACTTATGTTATTTCGGATATAATTAAGCCCACTTGTTTATAATTCTTTATTTACATAGAGAGGCATCCCAAACAATGTAACTAAAGGAATATAAACGTATGGTTCGATGATTTATAATTTCTTTATTTAAATGAAAAGGCATCCCAATCCATTCAAATAAGGACATTATAAATCATCCTACTCAAGAATTCCCGACACAACATTCATACTTAGCCGGTGAGTTACAAGGTAGTGTATTATGAGATGATACTGGTGTTCCAAAAGTACAAGATGAATATTCAAACTTGTAAAGCTGATGAGGGTACTTGTGGTGTAACTAAGGATGATTTGAGCTTTAAAAGTGCATCAAAATCTGTAAATGAGCTTGTGGTTCCAACGGTTGTGAAGATAATGTTATGATATGTTGATGAATAAAAGTGTGTAGTGTATGCTTAACATTAATACTCTTAGGTATAGATGTTGAGTTTGCTTTAAAAATCTTAAGAGATTTTAAAAGTTTATGATGGAATGGTATCCTAAACAGGATGGTACTTCTACAGGATGAAGAGAATAATTGATAACTATCCCAAGATAGTAGTTCGGATTATCTCATAAATGAAAAATTTCAAGAATGAAATTAGGTAACACAAATAAGGTGTTAAGATTTCGCTGAGTGGTAAGACATTATCGTGTCTCTAGATTGTTTTAATGTATTCTGGTGGTTTATCGAGTTCATGTAGGAAATCAACCTAAACATAACCCTAGTACAACTATTCTCAGTATTTGAAAATTCTAAGTCGAATATAGTTAGTCAGACTATATTCCACTGTCCCTAGGTTAAATATAGGTGACTAGTCTATATTTAGCCAAGGTTCGATAAAAATTTCAAATACTTAAATTAGGTATACTTGTGATATGTCCGTTGCTTTCGGGAAATTGTCCACTAAACAAAGGCGATGTCAAACCCTTAAGTTGCAAGTCCCGCCCATACAAGACTTGTAACGTATGTTTTCATATTCCATTGCATAGAAGGTAGTAAGGGTAGATACGTATGGAAAGGAAGTTTTAAGCAGTTCTAAAATAGAACATACTTGGCCAGGATCACGAACTTTTAATAAGGAAGGTTTCATAAGAAAACTTTGATGAATGTAGAGAAAGTTCAGCTTTTGTCGATGATGGATTAGTTTGTCCTTTAGAAATCTCATATTTCTTGTTTTGAAATCGATAGATTGTGACGGGTTTTTGATATCATAAGAAATGATATTGATGATGTGATGGAATAATTCTAGAGACCATTTGCACAAAACACAATGTCTCGGAAGTAGGTTAGACCATTGTGCAATTCACAATGTCTGGGAAGTAGGTTAGATCATTGTGTGACTCAAAACATTTGAGAAATGATTAAGACCATTGTATCATACAATGTCTTGGAAAATGAATGAGACCATTGTATCTCACAATGTCTTGGAAAATGAATGAGACCATTGTATCTCACAATGTCTTGAAAAGTGAATGAGACCATTGTATCTCACAATGTCTTGAAAAATGAATGAGACCATTGCAATCAGTTACAATGTCTTGGACATATAATGTTGGAGTAGGAACATGATTGGGAGAGTGTGGCTGTGCCGAAATGCCTTAGAATAGGCATACACAGATATGTTTAGTTCATTGTTTAGATAAATGATTGAAAATAAACCGAGTTTATATATCAATATACTAATATGTTCATGTAGCATAAAATGCCTAGTGTGTATATATCAATATACTTATATGTGTTCATGTAGCAAAATGCTTAGTGTGTATATATCAATATACTTATATGTGTTCATGTAGCATAAAATGCTTAGTGTGTATATATCAATATACTTATATGTGTTCATGTAGCATAAAATGCTTTAGTGTGTATATATCAATATACTTATATGTGTTCATGTAGCATAAAATGCTTAGTGTGTATATATCAATATACTTATGCTTACGGGGAAATGCTCAATTATGTTTAGGGTACATATATCAATATGCAATTATGTTTGTGTAGCATAAAAATGCCTACGGAGAAATGCTCAAAATGGGTATATATGAATATACTAATATGTTTGTGTAGCATAACATGCTTACTAAGTCCATAATCGTCTGGAGGATGGAAGACACGGAGAGCGGAAGGCTATAAAATGTTTTTGCTTGTGATTGTAGTTATAGTTTAGGTCTCAATTAGACCCGTTTCTCTATAACCATGGCTCTGGTACCAATCTGTAACACCCCCAATTCATGGTTGCAGCGGAATTCAAACTGGGTGTTACTCGACGGCACAATAGTCACAATAATAGAAAACGAACTCCTATTGAGTCGTTTTAAAAGGTTTATCATTCAAATTATATAAATATCAGAGATTACAAAATGAGGTCCCAATTGGTTCCATGTTTACAATGTATAATTGATGAGTGTGTAAATACTCATCATTTTATACCAATCTGAGCTGCCAAAACATACAAAAACACCCAAATATGTATCAAAATACTTAAAATATCTTAGAGGTGTGTTTTATATGTTTCAAACACAAAATATGCAAAAAAAAATGAAAAACATACAAAGTTTGCATAATTGGCAGTTTCAGTCCCTCAAGTTTCATAAATTTGCAAAACTAGTCCCTGGTAAATCAAAACTTGTACAAATATCATAAAAGGTCCTTGGGATTCATAAGTTGTAAGAAATAGTCCTTTAAAGTTTAAAATCACATATTTACAACTTTGGTCCCTCAACTTTGAAAAAAATGTCAAAAATAGTCCCTAAGGTTTTGAAAAATGGAAAATGTGAAAAGTAAACCTAATACTATTCTAAAATGACACATTTGGTCCTTTTTGTTAACATTTGATATTTACAGGATCAACCCTTCAAAATTCAGAAAATTACAAAAATGATCCCTGGAGTTTAAGGAATTGACAGAAAAGGTCCCTGGGAATTTAATATTTGACATTATCATCTTTGGTCCTTGGGGTTTTCAAGTATGGCAATAATGGTCCCTTCAACTAAAATGAGGAGTTTACACATCAGGTCCCTATACTTTGGCAGATTTGTAAATTTGGTCCTTGTGTACACTTTAAATACCAAACGGATCCTTAAGTTATCTTAAACCAAAATCCAATTCCAATCCAAACACCCCATTTTACAAAAGCCGACCCATATCATTTCTCTTTGGGCCCATGTCTCACCAGTCCACCTCCTGAGCCCACTCCCACCCTTATTAATAAAACGGGGTCATCCCCTACACTTCACACCCCTGCTACTTGCAACTCCACCTCCTCCACCTCACCACTCTACTATCACCCTAAACCCTACACCTCTAACACTCCCTGTCATCACCAAAACCAAAACCCACTCCCTGGGTTTGCCCCAGGAGATGCCACGTGGCAACCCTATATCCACCTTCACAACTTGAGCCTGCCACTACCACCTCTGCCACCCTGAAATTTCCACCACCCCTTATCCCTTCAATATAGCACATCCCAAGACTAATAAATGCACCAAAACCTTCCCTGCTACACGCTACAGTCAAATTGGCACAAAACCAATTTTCCCGCCAAATCTAATCAATGGCTAGGATGAGTTTTTATGATCTAATGGTGCTGGGAAATCATCTTGGGACCCACAAGAAACATTTGGAGGCTATAAATAGAAGGAAGAAGCAGAAGTGGAAGGCAGTTAGTTTAATTAGTGTAGCTTTTAGTTTAAATTAGCCGTAGGTAGTATAATCTTTAATTTAAGTTGTAATTTAAATCAAATTAGCTTGTATTCTGTTTGCTTAATGTATTGTATACTTTATCCAATGTCAATTTCAAGTTTCAGCTCAATCTTCAGTCTAAGCAAATTTTCAGTCAAGAATTTCATAATTGTTAAAAGTTACTAGTGGTTGTAGTTTTGGATTCTTAAGCTTACATAAGCCTTTGACAAAGCCTATGCAAGTTTTGAGACCATCTTAAAACAGTTTTAGTTAAGAAAAATAAAATACAAAAAGAAACAAGAAAATAAAAGAAAAATAGAAAGTCCAAGTGAAAGAAGGAGAAAGAAGGAGGTGATGAATGATATGGGTGTAGAACTCCTTGGGGAGTAATAGGATTGATTTTTGATTGTTCTTTGTTCATGGTATCACACATAATCATTGTAAGCCACATTTTCAAGTTCCTTAATCATATTTGCTTATATTTTGTATTCCTTAGTTAATCTTGTTAATTGTCTTTGATGTAACACCCCCAATTCATGGACGCAGCGGAATTCGAACTGGGTGTTACTGGACGGCACAATAGTCACAATAATAGAAAACGAACTCCAATTGAGTCGTTTTAAAAGATTTATCATTCAAATTATATAGATATCAGAGATTTCGAAATGAGGTCCCAAATGGTTCCATGTTTACAAATTACATTAATTGAGTTTTGAATGATAATAAAATTTATAGCCCTCTTGAGTATCCGTGTCCTTCCGTGCCATCCTTGATCGTCATGAACCTGAAATACATGCTTGAGAGGTCAACACAAAGGTTGAGTGGAATTCGTAGAGTTTAGTTAAATCGTTTGAACACAATAATCGTAGTGTTTGTAGTTAAATCGTTTGAACACAATAATCGTAGTGTTTGTAGTTAAATCGTTTGAACACAATAATCGTAGTGTGAGCTATAGACTCACACCAATGTTTAGAAAACAAAATCGTTATTTATTTCACTAAGCTCATGCAACCAAAACATTAACATCGAACCAACAAAATTGGCATTATAGAAGCCCTATCAAGGTACTTTTGCCATTATACCGCTAAATCTCAAATATAGTGCATTTGTGTGAACTCATTGTTGCTCAACACAAATGGGATTCGTCAATCCCAATAGATCTATTCACAATATTCGCGCTCACTAAAGGTAGTGACTAATGGTTCATGATATAGGGACTTCGAACATGGCAATCGTTACTTAGTGATAATAAAACATCGTCGGGTAGCATACATTAGAAAGCATCGTGTTCGAGTAGAAAAATAATAGCATGTATTCCCCCCATGGGTTTGTAAAATAGTTAAACAATAGAAAGTGGGGCTACGAACTCACCTTAAGTTATGTAGTGAGTAGTGAATGTGATGGTCGAATCGCGAAGGTTTCTACGAGCAACCTATAATAGAATGTTGCGACTTAGGATCGGAGTAGAGAATATGAAGTAGTGCCTATATATATATCTTGCATTAGTCCATGATGTGGTATGATGTATATTGTATGTCCTTGAAAGAAAAGATTCATGAACATGTATGTTTTGTATATCGTTTACTACCGTTCGGGCTGACATATTTCAGAAGTCATGTTAGTAAGCGTTCGAGGAGCCAGGACACTTTAACTCGTAAATCCACAACTCAACTCGACGGCTTACATAATGAACTCCTCACATGAGGCTCCCTACTATTGTAGTAGTTGATAACATATATAGATATAAGTTTTGATTCGAAAAGTTACATGTCCGATATTTGAATAAACTTAGGAAAGTTTATTAGTACATGAAGATTGTTATTAGGGGTAGTTTCATAAGTCTTGAATGACCATTTTCTCTTGGTAATATCTCATGGTTTCCTTTTAGGTGAAGTAGAACCAAATTGCTTGTTCATGTTATCGCCTAATTCATTGTTTCATGTTTACGCCTATGTAAGTTGTTATGGTCATTTCGTCATGGCCTAGCCATGACCTTTGGTCCTTGTTCCAAGGTCATGAGACACAACCTTGGCTCTAGCCATGGTTGTGGTCTTGATTATAGGTCATAAGACCCCTTTGGTCTTCATAAACCATAACCTATATGTAATGACTTTGTCTAAAAATGGGCTGTTTAGAATTTGAAGAAATTTATCACTCGGAAAGCATTTTTAGGTCTCGAGCTTCTTTGTTCCTGAACGAAAACGTCGTTTCGGACAACTTTCGTGTTTTAACTTTTTGATGAATCGGACCAGAAGTGGGACTTTCAAAACCTAAATTTGATCAGGAAGCTATTTGGCAGTTTTGCCGGAAATCTTTGGTAATTTCAAATCGCCATAACTTTTGACTCGTATACTCGTTTTGGGTGGTTCAAATTGCTATGGTTTCCTTGTTAAGTCCTCTACTGTAATTTGTAATGATCCAATATCATAATTTTACCATTTTGGTCGTGGTTTTCCAAGAAAGTCACTAGTTTACTTGTTTTAGTAACTTATGTTGTCAATCAATAACAATAACTTGTTTTGCTCACTTTTATACATCATGGACATAACTACAAGACATAATATAGCAAGAATAACATGTAAATAACATGAACATGATTATTTAACAAGAATCAAGTTAGGGTTTGGCTCACAACTTTTGGCTTTCAAACATGAAAGGAAGTTAACATGTAAGGATAGGACATTGATAGACTTGCTTCAACCCACTTCTTCATGCAATCTTTCTACTCTTGTAATCTTGAAAGATGGATGATGAAGGTTGAGGTGAATTGAGTGGATTTAAACTCAAGAGAAATCACCAAGTATATTAGGGATTGGAAGAGTTTTGGTGAATGATAACCTATCTAGGGTTTCTACCTTGAACTAGCACTTGAATCTTGCATGAAACTAGAAGGAAATAAGCAAAGGATGGAAAGGTTTTGGGGTTTGGGGATGCACGGCACAAGAAGGGGGAAATGGGGGCTTTTATAGTCCAAGTTAGGAAGCTTACTAGGAAAGTGTTACAACTTGGTGACCAAGTTGTAATTAAGTGTTGATTTTAGGGGTAAATTCATGAGTTGAAGCCACATGGGGATGACTCCCCCCCCCCCTAGGCCGGTTTCAAGACCTTGGAGAACAAGGGTTGGACTTTGGATGATATTATCCAAGATATCTAGTGTGTTTTGACTCCGAAAACTGCAAACCGTAAGTTGTTACGCCTCAAAACGTAAAACCGGGTGTCGTAAAATTATGGAATTTGAAAGTATTGATAAACATGTCAATAAGTTCCATAATAAAATATAAAATGAGTGGTAGGTTCCATTTGGGTGTAAAACCCTGCTAAAAACTGGAAACACGGGTCTAAAACGCGTAATTCGCGTAAAACGCTGAATATTGCGTAAAATTGAGAAAAGTAAAATGTTACTTTTCTAATGTTATAAAAATGATTTAAAATGACTTATAATGTCTAGACTGAGCTCAGTCTAGTGTCGGTTCGTATTAAATGTCTTTTAGACATCAAACCGTAAGCCTAAAAATCACGAAATGACTTATAACATCAAGGGATCATTTTTGGTCAATGGAGGAGGGAAAGAATATGTTGACTTTTTCTAATAAGTTGAAAACTCAAATAGTCTTAGAAACGCGTTTTGTGATCTAACGGTTAATCGCCCAAACGGTTAAGCGTGCTCATGCGGGATTAGTACAGGCTTGGGTGACCTGCTGGGAAGTTTTTGGTCATGTTTTTCTCAGCACGATTAATTCTCAAATAAATCATGAGTGTGTCAAACATTTTTCTGATGTGGGGTCTGTAACAATTCACATTTTTCAGGATAATCACCATTCCCGGAAAATTTCACTATTCACTTTTACTATTCATTTTTCCCGAAAATTTTCCCGAAAGTTGATTTTTATTTGATATTCTCAAGTGATAAATCATTTCCATGGCAAATTAAAAGTTTGACATTCATAAGCTCATTTTCGTGAAAGTTATTAAGGAATTACACGGAATTACACGTTTTAGGGTAAAACGTCAATCAGAAATTCTACGCACAACGAAATTCAACCCCGTCAGGTGACCCCACATCAGTAAAATATTTTACACACTCATGATTTATTTGAGAATTAATCGTGACTGAGAAAAATATGACCAAAAACTTCCCAGCAGGTCACCCATGCCTGTACTACTCTCGCATGAGCACGCTTAACCATTTGGGCGATTAACCGTGAGACCACAAAACGCGTTTCTAAGACTTTTTGAGTTTTCAACTTATTAGAAAAAGTCAACATATTATTTCCCTCCTCCATTGACCAAAAATGATCCCTTGATGTTATAAGTCATTTCGTGATTTTTAGGCTTACGATTTGATGTCTAAAAGACATTTAATACCAACCGACACTAGACTGAGCCCAGTCTAGACATTATAAGTCATTTTAAATCATTTTTATAACATTAGAAAAGTAACATTTTACTTTTCTCAATTTTACGCAATATTCAGCGTTTTACGCGAATTACGCGTTTTAGACCCGTGTTTCCAGTTTTTAGCAGGGTTTTACACCCAAATGGAACCTACCACTCATTTTATATTTTATTATGGAACTTATTGACATGTTTATCAATACTTTCAAATTCCATAATTTTACGACACCCGGTTTTACGTTTTGAGGCGTAACAACTTACGGTTTGCATTTCCCGGAGTCAAGTTTCATCCAATATCTAGGATAATACCAAGCAAAAGCCAAAGCTTGCCCTCCAAGCTCAAGGAACCGGCCTAGGAGGGGGGGAGTCACCCCATGTGGCTTCCTCTCATGAATATACCCCTAGATCACCATTATATTACAACTTGGTCACCAAGTTTTAGTAATTTCCTAACACTTTCCTAACCTCCTCATTTTTGGACTATAAATAGCCCTCTCCCTCCCCTTCTTGTGCCGTGCATCCCTAAACCCCATAACCATTCCATCCTTTGCTCATTTCCTTCCAATTTGTTGCATGGTTCAAGTGTTTCATCAAGGTTGAAACCCTAGTTTCTTTTAGATAATCAAAACACTTCCATAACCTCATATACTTGGTGATTTCTCTTGAGTTTGAATCCACTCAAGTCACCTAAACCTTCATCATCCATCTTTCAAGAATACCAAGGGTAGAAAGATTGCATGAAGTGAAAAAGGGTTGAAGCAAGTCTATCAAAGTCCTATCCTTACATGTTAACTTCCTTTCATCTTTGAAAGCCAAAAGTTGTGAGCCAAACCCTAACTTGATTCTTGTTAAATAATCATGTTCATGTTATTTACATATTATTCATGCTATATTATGTCTTGTAGTTATGTCCATGATGTATAAAAATGACCAAAACAAGTTATTGTATTTGATTGTTACAACAAGTTACTAAAACAAGTAAACTAGTGACTTTCTTGGTAAGACCTGATCAAAATGATAAAAATATGATATTGGATCATTACATATTGTATTAGAGGACTTAACAAGGAAACCATAGCAATTTGAACCACCCAAAACGAGTATACGAGTCAAAAGTTACGCCCATTTGAAATTACCAAGATTTCCGGCAAAACTGCCAAATAGCTTCCTGATCAAATTTGGGTTTTGAAAGTCCCACTTCTAGTCCGATTCATCAAAAAGTTAAAACACGAAAGTTGTCCGGAACGACGTTTTCGTTCAGGACTAAAGAAGCTCGAGACCTAAAAATGCTTTCCGAGTGATAAATTTCTTCAAATTCTAAACAGCCCATTTTTAGACAAAGTCATTACATATAGGTTATGGTTTATGAAGACCAAAGGGGTCTTATGACCTATAATCAAGACCACAACCATGGCTAGAGCCAAGGTTGTGTCTCATGACCTTGAAACAAGGACCAAAGGTCATGGCTAGGCCATGACGAAATGACCATACCAACTTTCATAGGCGTAAACATGAAACAAAGAGTTGACGAGAACTTGAACATACAATTTGGATCTACTTCATCTAAAAGGAAACCATGAGATTTTACCAAGAGAAAATGGTCATTCAAGACTTATGAAACTACCCCTAATAACAATCTTCATGTACAAATAAACTTTCCTAAGTTTATTCAAGTATCGGACATGTAACTTTTCGGATCAAAACTTATATCTATATATTTCATCAACTACTACAATAGTAGGGAGCCTCATGTGAGGAGTTCATTATGTAAGCCGTCGAGTTGAGTTGTGGATTTACGAGTTAAAGTGTCCTGGCTCCTCGAACGCTTACTAACATGGCTTCTGAATTATGTCGGCCCGAACGGTAGTGAACGATATACCAAAACATACATGTTTCATAAATCTTTCTTTCAAAGACTTACAATATACATCATACCACATCATGGACTAGATGCAAGATATATATATTGGCACTTATTTATATTCTTTACTCCAATCCTAAGTCGCGACATTCTATTATAGGTTGCTCGTAGAAACCTTCACGATTCAACCGTTACATTCATTACTTGCTATCTTACTTAAGGTGAGTTCATAGCCCCACTTTACATTATTACAATGTTTTACAAACCCTTGGGGGAAATACATGCTATTTTAACCGAGCACAATGTTTTTAAATTGTATGCTTACCTGATTGTTTTATTATCACTAAGTACCAACCTTGCTAAACCGAAATCCTTTATTATGAACCATTTAGTCACTAGCAATAGTGAGCGCGAATATTAATAATAGGCCTATTGGGATTGACGAATCCCATTTGTTTTGACTAAGTGCAAACAAATGCATTAATATTTGAGATTTAGGTATGTTAGCAAAGTACCTACCGGGATAAATCTGCCAATCGATATTGGTACACGTTAACGTTATGGTTTCATAAGCTTAGTGTATAATACATGTTCCGGGCGTATAATAACGTAGCCTACCTGTTTTGTTTTCCAAACATTGGTGTGAGCCTATAACTCACACTACCAACATATTGTGTTCAATCGATTTAACAAACTCTATGAATATCACTCAACCTTTGTGTTGACCTCTCAAGCATGTATTTCAGGTTCATGACGATCAAGGATGGCACGGAAGGACACGGATGTTCAAAAGGGCTATAAATTTTATTATCATTCAAAACTCATTTATTATACATTGTAAACATGGAACCAATTGGGACCTCATTTTGTATCTCTGATATTTATACAATTTGAATGATAAATCTTTTAAAACGACTCAATTGGAGTTCGTTTTCTATTATTGTGTCTATTGTGCCGTCAAGTAACACCCAGTTCGAATTCCGCTGCATCCATGAATTGGGGGTGTTACAGATTGGTACCAGAGCCAGGGTTATAGAGAAACGGGTCTAATTGAGACCTAAACTATAACCACATGTACAAGCAAAAACATTTTATAGCCTTCCGCTCTCCGTGTCTTCCATCCTCCAGACGATTATGGACTTAGTAAGCATGTTATGATACACAAACATATTTTTATATTCATATATACCCATTTTGAGCATTTTCCCCGTAGACATTTTTGTGCTACACAAACATAATTGCATATTGATATATGTACCCTAAACATAATTGAGCATTTCCCCGTAAGCATTTTATGCTACATGAAAACATATAAGTATATTGATATATACACACTAGGCATTTTATGCTACATGAACATATTAGTATATTGATATATAAACTCGGTTTATTTTCAATCATTTTATCTAAACATATCTGCGTATGCCTATTCTAGGGCATTTCGACACAACCAGATTCTCCCAATCATGTTCCTACTCCAACATTTTTTTTCAAGACATTGTAACTGATTACAATGGTCTCATTCATTTTTCCAAGACATTGTGAGATACAATGGTCTCATTCATTTTCCGAGACATTGTGAGATACAATGGTCTCATTCATTTTCCAAGACATTGTGAGATACAATGGTCTCATTCATTTTCCAAGACATTGTGAGATACAATGGTCTCATTCATTTTCCAAGACATTGTGAGATGCAATGGTCTCATTCATTTTCCAAGACATTGTGTGATACAATGGTCTTAATCATTTCTCAAATGTTTTGAGTCACACAACGGTTTAACCTACTTCCCAGACATTGTGAATTACACAATGGTCTAACCTACTTCCGAGACTTTGTGTTTTGTGCAAATGGTCTCTAGAATTATTCCATCACATAATCAATATCATTTCTTATGATATCAAAAACCCGTCACAATCTATCGAATTCAAAACAAGAAATATGAGATTTCTAAAGGACAAACTAATCCATCATCGACAAAAGCTGAACTTTCTCTACATTCATCAAAGTTTTCTTCTGAAACCTTCATTGTTAAAAGTTTGTAATTCTAGCCCAGTATAGACTGTTTTAGAATTACTTCAACTTCCTTTCCACACATATCTACCCGTACTATCTTCTATGCAATGGAATGTGAAAACATACGTTACAAGTCTCTTATGGCGGGACTTGCAACTGAATGGTTTGACATCGCCTTTGTTTAGTGGACAGTTTCCCGAAAGCAACGGACGTATCACAAGTATACCTAGTTTAGGTATGTGAAAATTTTATCGAACCTTGGCTAAATATAGACTAGTCACCTATATTTAACTTAGGGACAGTGGAATATAGTCTGACTAACTATATTCGACTTAGAATTTTCAAATACTGAGAGTAGTTGTACTAGGGTTATGTTCAGATTGATTTCCTACATGAACTCGATAAAACCACCAGAATACATTAAAACAATCTAGAGACACGATAATGTCTTACCACTCAGCGAAATCTTAACACCTTATTTGTGTTACCTAATTTCATTCTTGAAATTTTTCATTTATGAGATAATCCGAACTACTATCCTGGGATAGTTATCAATTCTTCTCTTCATCCCGTAGAAGTACCATCCTGTTTAGGATACCATTCCGTCATAAACTTTTAAAAATCTCTTAAGATTTTTAAAGCAAACTCAACATCGATACCTAAGAGTATTAATGTTAAGCATACACTACACACTTTTGTTCATTAACATATCACATCATTATCTTCACAACCGTTACAAACACAAGCTCATTAACAGATCTTGATGCACTTGTAAAGTTCAAATCATCCTTAGTTACACCACAAGTACCCTCATCAGCTTTACAAGTTTGAATATTCATCTTGTACCTTTGGAACACCAGTATCATCTCGTAATACACTACCTTGTAACTCACCGGCTAAGTATGAATGTTGTGTCGGGAATTCTTGAGTAGGATGATTTATAATGTCCTTATTTGAATGGATTGGGATGCCTTTTCATTTAAATAAAGAAATTATAAATCATCGAACCATACGTTTATATTCCTTTAGTTACATTGTTTGGGATGCCTCTCTATGTAAATAAAGAATTATAAACAAGTGGGCTTAATTATATCCGAAATAACATAAGTATGAAGTCAACCTACATTACATTGCTCGGGTATGGCTTGATACCTACATTACATTGCTCGGGTATGGCTTGATACCTACATTACATTGCTCGGGTATGGCATGATACCTACATTTTATTCACCACAAGAAATCCTATCTTTTCACCGACATCGCTTCAAACCATGACATAAACCCAGGTACAACAACCGATTACCTACTAGGCTATGATTGCAACGACTATCCCAATTTCCATTAGTACGAGGTTTACACTTTGGTTTTCATAATGATAGTGCAATAACAAACAAACTCGTTGCGAGGCCATGTAACCATATGCATGTGCAGTCGTACCAAACTCATTACGGGGCCATGTAGCCATATGCATGGGCAGTCATACCAAACTTATTGTGAAGCCATGTAGCCATATGCATGGGCAGCCGTACAATTCAAACAGGACTTGGTCCAACCACATGTTCAACGCTTATTCCATGATTCGATTCTTATATCAATTTCCATTTATTGGATTCCTATGTAAATTGCTATTGTTGTTCAACTGTTATATCAATTGCTATTGATACTTGACAACTATATCAATTTCCATTTTGATATTTAACTATATCAAGTTCTATTTGATATTCAACTACTATATCGATCCCTATTAATATTCGACTGCTATATCAATTTCCTTTGATATTCGACTATTACCATACCTTTCCTACATAAAAGGAAGCCTCATCCTACACCATACACTGAAATGACAAATCAAATTACATTACCGGAAATCCCAGACTTTGGTCCTCATAAGTAACCACACATCTTTATCGACACCACTCCAACATATGACACACATAGAACTTCGGGACGAAGTTCCCCGTAAGGGGTAGAGACTGTAACAATTCACATTTTTCAGGATAATCACCATTCCCGGAAAATTTCACTATTCACTTTTACTATTCATTTTTCCCGAAAATTTTCCCGAAAGTTGATTTTTATTTGATATTCTCAAGTGATAAATCATTTCCATGGCAAATTAAAAGTTTGACATTCATAAGCTCATTTTCGTGAAAGTTATTAAGGAATTACACGGAATTACACGTTTTAGGGTAAAACGTCAATCAGAAATTCTACGCACAACGAAATTCAACCCCGTCAGGTGACCCCACATCAGTAAATTATTTTACACACTCATGATTTATTTGAGAATTAATCGTGACTGAGAAAAATATGACCAAAAACTTCCCAGCAGGTCACCCATGCCTGTACTACTCTCGCATGAGCACGCTTAACCATTTGGGCGATTAACCGTGAGACCACAAAACGCGTTTCTAAGACTTTTTGAGTTTTCAACTTATTAGAAAAAGTCAACATATTATTTCCCTCCTCCATTGACCAAAAATGATCCCTTGATGTTATAAGTCATTTCGTGATTTTTAGGCTTACGATTTGATGTCTAAAAGACATTTAATACCAACCGACACTAGACTGAGCCCAGTCTAGACATTATAAGTCATTTTAAATCATTTTTATAACATTAGAAAAGTAACATTTTACTTTTCTCAATTTTACGCAATATTCAGCGTTTTACGCGAATTACGCGTTTTAGACCCGTGTTTCCAGTTTTTAGCAGGGTTTTACACCCAAATGGAACCTACCACTCATTTTATATTTTATTATGGAACTTATTGACATGTTTATCAATACTTTCAAATTCCATAATTTTACGACACCCGGTTTTACGTTTTGAGGCGTAACAACTTACGGTTTGCATTTCCCGGAGTCAAGTTTCATCCAATATCTAGGATAATACCAAGCAAAAGCCAAAGCTTGCCCTCCAAGCTCAAGGAACCGGCCTAGGAGGGGGGGAGTCACCCCATGTGGCTTCCTCTCATGAATATACCCCTAGATCACCATTATATTACAACTTGGTCACCAAGTTTTAGTAATTTCCTAACACTTTCCTAACCTCCTCATTTTTGGACTATAAATAGCCCTCTCCCTCCCCTTCTTGTGCCGTGCATCCCTAAACCCCATAACCATTCCATCCTTTGCTCATTTCCTTCCAATTTCTTGCATGGTTCAAGTGTTTCTTCAAGGTTGAAACCCTAGTTTCTTTTAGATAATCAAAACACTTCCATAACCTCATATACTTGGTGATTTCTCTTGAGTTTGAATCCACTCAAGTCACCTAAACCTTCATCATCCATCTTTCAAGAATACCAAGGGTAGAAAGATTGCATGAAGTGAAAAAGGGTTGAAGCAAGTCTATCAAAGTCCTATCCTTACATGTTAACTTCCTTTCATCTTTGAAAGCCAAAAGTTGTGAGCCAAACCCTAACTTGATTCTTGTTAAATAATCATGTTCATGTTATTTACATATTATTCATGCTATATTATGTCTTGTAGTTATGTCCATGATGTATAAAAATGACCAAAACAAGTTATTGTATTTGATTGTTACAACAAGTTACTAAAACAAGTAAACTAGTGACTTTCTTGGTAAGACCTGATCAAAATGATAAAAATATGATATTGGATCATTACATATTGTATTAGAGGACTTAACAAGGAAACCATAGCAATTTGAACCACCCAAAACGAGTATACGAGTCAAAAGTTACGCCCATTTGAAATTACCAAGATTTCCGGCAAAACTGCCAAATAGCTTCCTGATCAAATTTGGGTTTTGAAAGTCCCACTTCTAGTCCGATTCATCAAAAAGTTAAAACACGAAAGTTGTCCGGAACGACGTTTTCGTTCAGGAACAAAGAAGCTCGAGACCTAAAAATGCTTTCCGAGTGATAAATTTCTTCAAATTCTAAACAGCCCATTTTTAGACAAAGTCATTACATATAGGTTATGGTTTATGAAGACCAAAGGGGTCTTATGACCTATAATCAAGACCACAACCATGGCTAGAGCCAAGGTTGTGTCTCATGACCTTGAAACAAGGACCAAAGGTCATGGCTAGGCCATGACGAAATGACCATACCAACTTTCATAGGCGTAAACATGAAACAAAGAGTTGACGAGAACTTGAACATACAATTTGGATCTACTTCATCTAAAAGGAAACCATGAGATTTTACCAAGAGAAAATGGTCATTCAAGACTTATGAAACTACCCCTAATAACAATCTTCATGTACAAATAAACTTTCCTAAGTTTATTCAAGTATCGGACATGTAACTTTTCGGATCAAAACTTATATCTATATATTTCATCAACTACTACAATAGTAGGGAGCCTCATGTGAGGAGTTCATTATGTAAGCCGTCGAGTTGAGTTGTGGATTTACGAGTTAAAGTGTCCTGGCTCCTCGAACGCTTACTAACATGGCTTCTGAATTATGTCGGCCCGAACGGTAGTGAACGATATACCAAAACATACATGTTTCATAAATCTTTCTTTCAAAGACTTACAATATACATCATACCACATCATGGACTAGATGCAAGATATATATATTGGCACTTATTTATATTCTTTACTCCAATCCTAAGTCGCGACATTCTATTATAGGTTGCTCGTAGAAACCTTCACGATTCAACCGTTACATTCATTACTTGCTATCTTACTTAAGGTGAGTTCATAGCCCCACTTTACATTATTACAATGTTTTACAAACCCTTGGGGGAAATACATGCTATTTTAACCGAGCACAATGTTTTTAAATTGTATGCTTACCTGATTGTTTTATTATCACTAAGTACCAACCTTGCTAAACCGAAATCCTTTATTATGAACCATTTAGTCACTAGCAATAGTGAGCGCGAATATTAATAATAGGCCTATTGGGATTGACGAATCCCATTTGTTTTGACTAAGTGCAAACAAATGCATTAATATTTGAGATTTAGGTATGTTAGCAAAGTACCTACCGGGATAAATCTGCCAATCGATATTGGTACACGTTAACGTTATGGTTTCATAAGCTTAGTGTATAATACATGTTCCGGGCGTATAATAACGTAGCCTACCTGTTTTGTTTTCCAAACATTGGTGTGAGCCTATAACTCACACTACCAACATATTGTGTTCAATCGATTTAACAAACTCTATGAATATCACTCAACCTTTGTGTTGACCTCTCAAGCATGTATTTCAGGTTCATGACGATCAAGGATGGCACGGAAGGACACGGATGTTCAAAAGGGCTATAAATTTTATTATCATTCAAAACTCATTTATTATACATTGTAAACATGGAACCAATTGGGACCTCATTTTGTATCTCTGATATTTATACAATTTGAATGATAAATCTTTTAAAACGACTCAATTGGAGTTCGTTTTCTATTATTGTGTCTATTGTGCCGTCAAGTAACACCCAGTTCGAATTCCGCTGCATCCATGAATTGGGGGTGTTACAGGGTCACCTGACGGGATCGAATTTCGTTGTGCGTAGAATTTCTGAATGACGTTTTACCCTAAAACGTGTAATTCCTTAATAACTTTCACGAAAATGAGCTTATGAAAGTTAAACTTTTAATTTGCCATGGAAATGATTTATCATTTGAGAATATCAAATAAAAATCAACTTTCGGGAAAGTTTCGGAAAAGAAATGAATAGTAAAAGTGAATAGTGAAATTTTCCGGGAAAAGTAATTAACCTGAAATTGTGAATTGTTACATTTGATTTCTGTTTGATTAGACTTATAATGGATTAGTTTTATGTTTGGAAGCATTTCATAGGTTAGTTGTTTAATTTGTTTCATTAAAACCTTCAATTCAGAAATTAAAAGGGTGTTTGGCACAGGGGAATACCCTGTGCATTTGTTGTGTTTAATAGATTAAGTGTTGTGCACAAGTCATCTTAGGTCCAAGTCAGTTAAGGCAAGTCATAAAAATGGTAGGTTTAGTTGTGAAAAGTCAAAATCACAAGATCATTACCACCACAGTTAACTGTAGTGGTCATCTAGGTCTATACCTCACCATATCAATACATGATTAGGTATTGTAGCTTAATTTAGTTCATTTATAACTTAATACAACTTATTTGTTCAGTAGGAATCACTAGAAGTTCATACAAGTCAAACTATCAAGTTTTGCTAAAAAGTCAAATTCACACTTAGCAGATTTTTCCAAAAGTTGAGAGAATATTTGTGATTTTTGTGTGTTGATCCAGGGAGTGATACTTGTTCCTACTTGTACTCTATTAGCTCAGGTTTAGTTTTCCCCCCTCCTTATATTTTTAGGATTTTACTTGTGGGCCCCACAATCCTCCAAAGAGGACTGCAGGGCAACCCTTGGCTCTGTATCAGCAGACACCACCCCAAACCACCCACTTTGGTGGTGGTTTGTGGCCACCCCATTGGGTCACACACCTAGGTTTTAGTTTCTACCAACCCCCCTCCTACCAGGGAACTCCCATTGACCACTAGTTTGACCTCTGGACTTGTGGACCCCACCTGAATAAGCCACTCAACTGTGTCCCAATTCTGAGTAGGATTTGGTTCAAAGAAATGCTTAATGTAACTTATTAGCTTATTCTGTGTTCCCCATTGAGTTTTTCTGGCTTAAAGTTGTTCAAGTAACTTATTTTTACCTGAATTATCCAAAGTGGGACCCACACAAGCTCATTTGAGCTCTTTTCCCTTAACAGTCAACATAAGTCAACTGTTAAGGCAAAGGGGGTGTTTGTAGCTTATTTTCAAGTTTCAAAAATATTGTTTTCACAAAAAGTTTTTATTTTTAGGTATAAAGTTAGTTGGTAAAAGAAAAATCCAAAAAAAAAAAAGGTTAGTTTTAAATTAAGTGATAGTTTCTATTTAATTCCATTTAAGTTTAATTTTCATTTTTAAATTTTAATTAAGTCTCTAGTGTTTTTATATTTTTATTAATTATCTTATTTAGTAAAGTAATTTAGGTAAAATTTTCAGATTTTTATATTACCATTTAGTGTTAATTAGATTTAATTTTCATTTTCTTTATTATTAATTAATATCAAATATTAAATAGCTTAATTAGTTCTTATAAGGATAAATCTAGTTTTTATAATTTTCCTAGCTTTAATATAGTATAATAAGTTTTTAGAAAATAAATTTTAGGATTCTACTGTTCATTTTATATTTTTCTTATTTTATTTGTTTAAATTAGAATTAAGTTAATTAAAAGGTAATTAATTATTAGTTTAATCTTAAAACTTAATTTTTAGAGTTTTTATAATTTTTTTAGGATTCCTGTAATGATTAAGTAATTTTATAAATTTTCTTATAATTTTCTAAGTTAATTTAGTATTAATATAAATTAAAAGTAATTTAATTAATTTAATTAAGTTAAATAGTTTTTAATTAATTACAAAACCACAAAAAGACAAAAATATTATTTTTAATTTTTTATACTTTCTTCAAATTCTAATTTAGGTTTAGAAAATATTTTGGTTAATTTTTAGTATAATTTAAATCATTTGTCATTTTTAGTTTATTTAAATTAGGTTTTAATTTAGATTTTAATTAAGTTTAATTAATTAAGTAATAGTTTAATATTATTTTAATCACTTTTATCATTTCTTTTTCATTTTTAATTTTAAGTTTTGAAAAGTGTCAAAAGCACCCCCTGTAGTTTGATAATTACCAAAAACCCACTTTTCCAGTCCGATACGTGATCTTAATTGTGAATTTGTGCATATATCTGATATCTGATTATTGTGAATATTATATCTGTTTGTCAATACCAAAATAACAGTAGCAATATCATTCTCACATCATCTGGCTACTGTCCTCAGTGCCACTTTCTCAAAAACGATTCCAAAAGCACCATTTCAATCTCGTCGGGACTTTAACGACCCGGGAATACACTATACTATCACCGGAGTATTGATTCTAGGCTGTCTTTGACTTGTTGACCTTGGTCAATAATAATCTGACGGTTCGGGCTCAATCAAAATTTGGCGCCGCTGCCGGGGAGGTTGTTGCGTGTTTTAAAATCGTTTTAAGTTTAGTGGTTTTCAAAACCCTCCTTGTAAAAAGTTTTTTTGTAAAAATATAATCATATCAGAAGAAACGTTCATTAACACTTTTCCTGAAGTGTTGAGAAACACCAAAAAAATTAAAAACAATCAAAAACAAACTGTGAAGTTAAATTACTTCGTGTTCTTTAAGATTACAACCTGAAACAGTTGGTTTAAGGTAAGTTCTGACATTAAATTGCGAACTGAAGAGGAAACCTATTTACTTCCTCCCGCCAGCCTGCGAGTAATCTTAAAGGGACGATTTCGGTTAACGAATCAGTTCCAAAAATATTTCCCAAGTTTTCTGCACACACACCCATAAGCCTAAAGCAGTTTTTCAAAAAATCAATTAATAAACCCATAATAAGTTCCCAAACTTAAGATAAAAACTTGCCTTTGTATCCCTGTGAGTAGTGTACCTTTTTCAAAGAAGCTGCTCACTTGTGATTATTGGTTTAAGTTCACTGTGGTTTTGCCTCGAACTTGTGTTGAAAAATTGTTTTTAGTGCATGTGCATTCAGCATGTTTCTCAAAAATACCAAAAATAATCACCTTTACCCTCTCACAGCTTTGATTCTCCATTTCTTACCCTCCAAAACCTTTTGATTCTTTCTATGTCTCATCCA
Source organism: Artemisia argyi (assembly GCA_030686995.1). Taxonomy (NCBI): domain Eukaryota; kingdom Viridiplantae; phylum Streptophyta; class Magnoliopsida; order Asterales; family Asteraceae; genus Artemisia; species Artemisia argyi. The sequence continues at coordinate 108,071,400 of CM060708.1, forward strand.
TACCTTCTGGTTTGCCAGTGGTGTGGTAGTTCTTATAATGGTGGCAATTGCCCCAGTTGTGGCATGATAGAGTCAGGAAACGGGTCTGTCTATAACCAAGATCCATATTCCTATCATGACACCACTGATTCATTCCACCAGCTACCACACCCTCAGTCTCAGCAGTTTTACTGTTGTGAGTACTGTGGTGGTTCACATTACAGTTCTGATTGTCAATCAGGAAACACGCTTGTCTATGAGCAGTTTCCTGATAACAATTATGACTCTAGCACATACAACCCACAGCCACATCAGTTCAACTGTTGTGAGTACTGTGGAGGTTCACACTTCAGCTCTGATTGTCAAACGAGGAATCCATTTCCTTGTAACAATTATGACTCTTCGTACCAAGACCAACCTCCACAGTATCAAACTATCCAAGCAACTCCTCCAATCCAGCAAGACTTTTTAGAGGTTCTTGAGAAATGTAAAGAACTTAAGGAGGAGTTAGCTAATATTTCACTTCGCCATACTCCAAGCTCTTGTGCATATTGTGGGGGTCCTCATGATGATTTTAAATGTCAACCTTACGGTTTTGACACATCCACATCCCCACAATTTCCTTTCATTCCAAATTCTCGTGGGAAAACTATGGCAGAATTACTTGCTGAAGAACGAGAATCTGGAAAAAGCATGGAAGAGTTATTGGCTGAGCAACGAGCAGCTAAATTTCGTGCTAACATTCGAAATACTGCTCTATTTGATGACTATGATGACAGTGATGATGAAGATAACATTGTTATTATTCAAAAAGATTCATCAAGTTCATCAGTTGATATCCCAGCAGTTGAGATTTCATCTCAAACAACTGCTGTCACACCCGAGGTTTCCACTCACTCTCCGAACATGGGGGATGAGCATCTTGACACTATTCCTTCAAAGGAATCGGACGAATTCATAAAGTCTAGTGTTGAGATCCTTATCCCAATCCCAAGAGAGTCACAGGAAACTTCTGATCATGTGTGTGATATTCTTTCCACCCCTAATAATCCAAATGATCAAATTGAGACTGTCTCTGATTCCAGTGATGATTGTTTATCTTATGGAGACATTGAATTTGTTGATGCATCACTTCTCCACTCTAATGTTGACTTTCTTCTTGAAGAGTTCGCTGATGAACTCTCTCATATGGATCCCATCCCACCAAGGGATGAAAATGAAGTCTTTGACTTTAATGCTGATTTGAGAGAGTTAGAATTCTTACTTACTCATGATCCTTCGATTGATCCTACTCAGATCAATCCACTTCCTCCGGAAAGTGAAAATGATCTGGACGAATTCGAGGCTTTTCTTACTGAAGATAGTTCAATTTCATATGAAGTTGATGATAATTATCTTGATCCTGAGGGGGACATTCTTTTTCTAGAAAGTTTGTTAAACGAAGATCCATTTCCCCCCCTCCCACCCAAACAACTTCATAATGAGGAAATCAAATCAGTTGAGGAAACTGATAAATTTCCTGAGATCAAGCTCAAGGACTTGCCTCCTCCACTTGAATATACATTTCTTGAGGAGGAAGTTCTTATCTTAATTGCTATTCAGATCTCTCTTCTTTCCTTCACCTACCAGGTGATTTCTCCTCTTCTTCACTCCTTCGGGAGTGAGGACACTATCTTTGATCCCGGCATTTTCATATATCATTATCTTGAGCCGGGACTATGTCTCATCGGTGTGGAACTTTCACGTGCTTCAAATGTTTATCCAAACATCTTGAATGAAAGTTTTTCCACATCATGCTTTCCCATGGACTAATGAATTCGGGGTCGAGTCACGCTAGCGACTCGGTAAACAAAAACAGAGCATCTTATAGGGTTTTCACCCTAAGTGTGGGGGAGTCCCCCATGCTATGATTACAGAAGTGAAAAACAAAAATGATGTTTTCCACGCTTAGCTTGTAATATTGCCCTTTACGTTCAAAGAGTCGGCATAATAGCCGGGACTTTGAATATTGAGGACAATATTCATGCTTAGTGTGGGGGGGTATTCGCTATTCTAGCGAATTTTATCATATTTTACTATCTTATACCCCCGTTTTATACCAAAATTTTCAAAAATTTTTCACTAAAGCTCAAAATTTTTGTGGTAATCAGTCCGCCAAAGTCTAAACGACAAATGGATTGACTAGTCCAGGAGCAAACGGCTCTTGGTAAAGACATCTCAAATCCGTTGATGGCTGGCAATTTGCCAAAAATTGTATGGTTCCTCAGCTCCCCCGCATCCTCATAAGCAAATGAGCTGGCTAGCCCGCAAGATTATGGCTTGTGGTAAAGACCGTGGAAAAACCATAATTGGTAATCAGCTCACCAAGATGTTGACTATTCCATCAAGAGCTGGCTAGTCCAGAAGCAAACGGCTTTTGGTAAAGACTAATCAAATCCGTTGACAGCTGGTGGTTTGCTCAAAATCACACGGTTATCAGGTGTGCCACAGTTCTTACAACTGGCTACTCCAGAAGTGATGGCTTTTGGTAAAGAGTTCTTTGAAATCCATTAAAACTTCATAAAATATTGCTAGGGACTAGCAATAGTTTAGTGTGGGGGATTGATGAGTGTGTAAATACTCATCATTTTATACCAATCTGAGCTGCCAAAACATACAAAAACACCCAAATATGTATCAAAATACTTAAAATATCTTAGAGGTGTGTTTTATATGTTTCAAACACAAAATATGCAAAAACAAATGAAAAACATACAAAGTTTGCATAATTGGCAGTTTCAGTCCCTCAAGTTTCATAAATTTGCAAAACTAGTCCCTGGTAAATCAAAACTTGTACAAATATCATAAAAGGTCCTTGGGATTCATAAGTTGTAAGAAATAGTCCTTTAAAGTTTAAAATCACATATTTACAACTTTGGTCCCTCAACTTTGAAAAAAATGTCAAAAATAGTCCCTAAGGTTTTGAAAAATGGAAAATGTGAAAAGTAAACCTAATACTATTCTAAAATGACACATTTGGTCCTTTTTGTTAACATTTGATATTTACAGGATCAACCCTTCAAAATTCAGAAAATTACAAAAATGATCCCTGGAGTTTAAGGAATTGACAGAAAAGGTCCCTGGGAATTTAATATTTGACATTATCATCTTTGGTCCTTGGGGTTTTCAAGTATGGCAATAATGGTCCCTTCAACTAAAATGAGGAGTTTACACATCAGGTCCCTATACTTTGGCAGATTTGCAAATTTGGTCCTTGTGTACACTTTAAATACCAAACGGATCCTTAAGTTATCTTAAACCAAAATCCAATTCCAATCCAAACACCCCATTTTACAAAAGCCCACCCATATCATTTCTCTTTGGGCCCATGTCTCACCAGTCCACCTCCTGAGCCCACTCCCACCCTTATTAATAAAACGGGGTCATCCCCTACACTTCACACCCCTGCTACTTGCAACTCCACCTCACCACTCTACTATCACCCTAAACCCTACACCTCTAACACTCCCTGTCATCACCAAAACCAAAACCCACTCCCTGGGTTTGCCCCAGGAGATGCCACGTGGCAACCCTATATCCACCTTCACAACTTGAGCCTTCCACTACCACCTCTGCCACCCTGAAATTTCCACCACCCCTTATCCCTTCAACATAGCACATCCCAAGACTAATAAATGCACCAAAACCTTCCCTGCTACACGCTACAGTCAAATTGGCACAAAACCAATTTTCCCGCCAAATCTAATCAATGGCTAGGATGAGTTTTTATGATCTAATGGTGCTGGGAAATCATCTTGGGACCCACAAGAAACATTTGGAGGCTATAAATAGAAGGAAGAAGCAGAAGTGGAAGGCAGTTAGTTTAATTAGTGTAGCTTTTAGTGTAAATTAGCCGTAGGTAGTATAATCTTTAATTTAAGTTGTAATTTAAATCAAATTAGCTTGTATTCTGTTTGCTTAATGTATTGTATACTTTATCCAATGTCAATTTCAAGTTTCAGCTCAATCTTCAGTCTAAGCAAATTTTCAGTCAAGAATTTCATAATTGTTAAAAGTTACTAGTGGTTGTAGTTTTGGATTCTTAAGCTTACATAAGCCTTTGACAAAGCCTATGCAAGTTTTGAGACCATCTTAAAACAGTTTTAGTTAAGAAAAATAAAATACAAAAAGAAACAAGAAAATAAAAGAAAAATAGAAAGTCCAAGTGAAAGAAGGAGAAAGAAGGAGGTGATGAATGATATGGGTGTAGAACTCCTTGGGGAGTAATAGGATTGATTTTTGATTGTTCTTTGTTCATGGTATCACACAGAATCATTGTAAGCCACATTTTCAAGTTCCTTAATCATATTTGCTTATATTTTGTATTCCTTAGTTAATCTTGTTAATTGTCTTTAATTACTGTTTGATTAGACTTATAATGGATTAGTTTTATGTTTGGAAGCATTTCATAGGTTAGTTGTTTAATTTGTTTCATTAAAACCATCAATTCAGAAATTAAAAGGGTGTTTGGCACAGGGGAATACCCTGTGCATTTGTTGTGTTTAATAGATTAAGTGTTGTGCACAAGTCATCTTAGGTCCAAGTCAGTTAAGGCAAGTCATAAAAATGGTAGGTTTAGTTGTGAAAAGTCAAAATCACAAGATCATTACCACCACAGTTAACTGTGGTGGTCATCTAGGTCTATACCTCAACATATCAATACATGATTAGGTATTGTAGCTTAATTTAGTTCATTTATAACTTAATATAACTTATTTGTTCAGTAGGAATCACTAGAAGTTCATACAAGTCAAACTATCAAGTTTTGCTAAAAAGTCAAATTCACACTTAGTAGATTTTTCCAAAAGTTGAGAGAATATTTGTGATTTTTGTGTGTTGATCCAGGGAGTGATACTTGTTCCTACTTGTACTCTATCAGCTCAGGTTTAGTTTTCCCCCCTCCTTATATTTTTAGGATTTTACTTGTGGGCCCCACAATCCTCCAAAGAGGACTGCAGGGCAACCCTTGGCTCTGTATCAGCAGACACCACCCCAAACCACCCACTTTGGTGGTGGTTTGTGGCCACCCCATTGGGTCACACACCTAGGTTTTAGTTTCTACCAACCCCCCTCCTACCAGGGAACTCCCATTGACAACTAGTTTGACCTCTGGACTTGTGGACCCCACCTGAATAAGCCACTCAACTGTGTCCCAATTCTGAGTAGGATTTGGTTCAAAGAAATGCTTAATGTAACTTATTAGCTTATTCTGTGTTCCCCATTGAGTTTTTCTGGCTTAAAGTTGTTCAAGTAACTTATTTTTACCTGAATTATCCAAAGTGGGACCCACACAAGCTCATTTGAGCTCTTTTCCCTTAACAGTCAACATAAGTCAACTGTTAAGGCAAAGGGGGTGTTTGTAGCTTATTTTCAAGTTTCAAAAATATTGTTTTCACAAAAAGTTTTTATTTTTAGGTATAAAGTTAGTTGGTAAAAGAAAAATCCAAAAAAAAAAAAAAGGTTAGTTTTAAATTAAGTGATAGTTTCTATTTAATTCCATTTAAGTTTAATTTTCATTTTTAAATTTTAATTAAGTCTCTAGTGTTTTTATATTTTTATTAATTATCTTATTTAGTAAAGTAATTTAGGTAAAATTTTCAGATTTTTATATTACCATTTAGTGTTAATTAGATTTAATTTTCATTTTCTTTATTATTAATTAATATCAAATATTAAATAGCTTAATTAGTTCTTATAAGGATAAATCTAGTTTTTATAATTTTCCTAGCTTTAATATAGTATAATAAGTTTTTAGAAAATAAATTTTAGGATTCTACTTTTCATTTTATATTTTTCTTATTTTATTTGTTTAAATTAGAATTAAGTTAATTAAAAGGTAATTAATTATTAGTTTAATCTTAAAACTTAATTTTTAGAGTTTTTATAATTTTTTTAGGATTCCTGTAATGATTAAGTAATTTTATAAATTTTCTTATACTTTTCTAAGTTAATTTAGTATTAATATAAATTAAAAGTAGTTTAATTAATTTAATTAAGTTAAATAGTTTTTAATTAATTACAAAACCACAAAAAGACAAAAATATTATTTTTAATTTTTTATACTTTCTTCAAATTCTAATTTAGGTTTAGAAAATATTTTGGTTAATTTTTAGTATAATTTAAATCATTTGTCATTTTTAGTTTATTTAAATTAGGTTTTAATTTAGATTTTAATTAAGTTTAATTAATTAAGTAATAGTTTAATATTATTTTAATCACTTTTATCATTTCTTTTTCATTTTTAATTTTAAGTTTTGAAAAGTGTCAAAAGCACCCCCTGTAGTTTGATAATTACCAAAAACCCACTTTTCCAGTCCGATACGTGATCTTAATTGTGAATTTGTGCATATATCTGATATCTGATTATTGTGAATATTATATCTGTTTGTCAATACCAAAATAACAGTAGCAATATCATTCTCACATCATCTGGCTACTGTCCTCAGTGCCACTTTCTCAAAAACGATTCCAAAAGCACCATTTCAATCTCGTCGGGACTTTAACGACCCGGGAATACACTATACTATCACCGGAGTATTGATTCTAGGCTGTCTTTGACTTGTTGACCTTGGTCAATAATAATCTGACGGTTCGGGCTCAATCAATAATAAATGAGTTTTGAATGATAATAAAATTTATAGCCCTCTTGAGTATCCGTGTCCTTCCGTGCCATCCTTGATCGTCATGAACCTGAAATACATGCTTGAGAGGTCAACACAAAGGTTGAGTGATATTCATAGAGTTTGTTAAATCGATTGAACACAATATGTTGGTAGTGTGAGTTATAGGCTCACACCAATGTTTGGAAAACAAAACAGGTAGGCTACGTTATTATACGCCCGGAACATGTATTATACACTAAGCTTATGACACCATAACGTTAACGTGTACCAATATCGATCGGCAGATTTATCCCGGTAGGTACTTTGCTAACATACCTAAATCTCAAATATTAATGCATTTGTTTGCACTTAGTCAAAACAAATGGGATTCGTCAATCCCAATAGGCCTATTATTAATATTCGCGCTCACTATTGCTAGTGATTAAATGGTTCATAATCAAGGATATCGGTTTAGCAAGGCTGGTACTTAGTGATAATAAAACAATCAGGTAAGCATACAATTTAAAAACATTGTGCTCGGTTATAAATAGCATGTATTTCCCCCAAGGGTTTGTAAAACAATTAAGTAATCGAAAGTGGGGCTATGAACTCACCTTAAGTAAGATAGCAAGTATTGAATGTAACGGTCGAATCGTGAAGGTTTCTACGAGCAACCTATAATAGAATGTCGCGACTTAAGATCGGAGTAAAGAATATGAAGTAGTGCCTATATATATATATATATATCTTGCATTTAGTCCATGATGTGGTATGATGTATAGTGTAAGTCTTTGAAAGAGAAGATTCATGAAACATGTATGTTTTGTATATCGTTTACTACCGTTCGGGCCGACATAATTCAGAAGTCATGTTAGTAAGCGTTCGAGGAGCCAGGACACTTTAACTCGTAAATCCACAACTCAACTCGACGGCTTACATAATGAACTCCTCACATGAGGCTCCCTACTATTGTAGTAGTTGATGAAATATATAGATATAAGTTTTGATCCGAAAGGTTACATGTCCGATATTTGAATAAACTTAGGAAAGTTTATTTGTACATGAAGATTGTTATTAGGGGTAGTTTCATAAGTCTTGAATGACCATTTTCTCTTGGTAAAATCTCATGGTTTCCTTTAGATGAAGTAGATCCAAATTGTATGTTCAAGTTATCGCCAACTTCTCTAATTCATGTATTTGCCTTGGTAAGCTTGTATGGTCATTTCGTCATGGCCTAGCCATGACCTTTGGTCCTTGTTCCAAGGTCATGAGACACAACCTTGGCTCTAGCCATGGTTGTGGTCTTGATTATAGGTCATAAGACCTCTTGTTCCTTTCAAAGTATAACCATAATCTTGTGACTTTCGCCTAAAATGGGCTGTTTAGAATTTGAAGAATTTTATCACTCGGAAATTGTTTTTAGGTCTCGAGCTTCTTTACTCCTGAACGAAAACGTCGTTCCGGACAACTTTCGTGTTTTAACTTTTTGATGAATCGGACCAGAAGTGGGACTTTCAAAACCCAAATTTGATTAGAATGGTATTTGGCAGTTTTGCCGGAAATCTTGGTAATTTCAAATGGGCGTAACTTTTGACTCGTATACTCGTTTTGGGTGGTTCAAATTGCTATGGTTTCCTTGTTAAGTCCTCTACTGTAATATGTAATGATCCAACATCATATTTTTACCATTTTAATCAGGTCTTACCAAGAAAGTCACTAGTTTACTTGTTTTAGTAACTTGTTGTAACAATCAATAACAATAACTTGTTTTGCTCACTTTTATACATCATGGACATTAATACAAGACATAATATAGCACAAATAATATGTAAATAACATGAACATGATTATTTAACAAGAATCAAGTTAGGGTTTGGCTCACAACTTTTGGCTTTCAAAGATGAAAGGAAGTTAACATGTAAGGATAGGACTTTGATAGACTTGCTTCAACCCACTTCACTTCATGCAATCTTTCTACTCTTGTAATCTTGAAGGAGAGATGATGAAAATTGAGGTGACTTGAGTGGATTCAAACTCAAGAGAAATCACCAAAGTTCTAAAGATTTGAAGTAGTTTTGATGAATCAAAACTAAACTAGGGTTTATGTATGGATATTGCACTTGATTTCTTGGATGGAACTTGAAGTAAACTAGTAAAATGAAGGGTGTTGTGTGTGTGGGTCGTTCATATGGTCAAGGAGTGGGAGGAGAAGCATTTATATGCAAATGAGGAGGTTACATTGTTGACTAGTCAACACTTGGAGGCCAAGTTGAACACATGTTCACATCTCATGACACAAGGCATAAGATCAAGCCACATGGGTGGTGAATCCCCCCTCCAAGGCTGTTCATGAGCTTGGAGAGCAAGGGTGTGGACTTTTCTTGGTATTATCCAAGATACTTGGTTAGTTTTGACTCCGGGAAATGCCAATCGTAAATGATTAAGCCTCAAAACGTAAAACCGGGTGTCGTAAAATTATGGAACTTGAAAGTATTGATAAACATGTCAATAAGTTCCATAATAAAATATAAAATGAGTGGTAGGTTCCATTTGGGTGTAAAACCCTGCTAAAAACTGGAAACATGGGTCTAAAACGCGTAATACGTAAAACGTACGAATATTGCGTAAAATTGAGAAAAGTAAAATGTTACTTTTCTAATGTGATAAAAATGATTTAAAATGACTTATAATGTCTAGACTGGGCTCAGTCTAGTGTCGGTTGGTATTAAATGTCTTTTAGACATTAAACCGTAAGCCTAAAAATCACGAAATGACTTATAACATCAAGGGATGATTTTTGGTCAATGGAGGAGGGAAAGAATATGTTGACTTTTTCTAAGAAGTTGAAAACTCAAATAGTCTTAGAAACGCGTTTTGTGGTCTAACGGTTAATCGCCCAAACGGTTAAGCGTGCTCATGTGAGATTAGTACAGGCTTGGGTGACCTGCTGGGAAGTCTTTGGTCATGTTTTTCTTAGTCACGATTAATTCTCAAATAAATCATGAGTGTGTCAAACATTTTTCTGATGTGGGGTCACCTGACGGGGTTGAATTTCGTTGTGCGTAGAATTTCTGATTGACGTTTTACCCTAAAACGTGTAATTCCGTGTAATTCCTTAATAACTTTCACGAAAATGAGCTTATGAATGTCAAACTTTTAATTTGCCATGGAAATGATTTATCACTCGATAAAATCAAATAAAAATCAACTTTCGGGAAAGTTTCGGGAAAAATGAATAGTAAAAATGAATAGTAAAAGTGAATAGTGAATTTTCCGGGAATAGTAATTAACCTGAAATTGCGAATTGTTACATTTGGCCACTTTATGCTTAATTGTATGTGACTAAATACCCAAAAGTAACATGCTTTGTGTGACTAAATGTTGCAAAAGGCCACACAAACATACAATTCATGTGGCCATTGGATGATCAATAGTCACACAAAACACACATTCCTTCACTTTAAACACCATATGGTCATACATATTCACACTTTTGGCCACTTTATGCTTAATTGTATGTGACTAAATACCCAAAAGTAACACGCTTTGTGTGACTAAATGTTGCAAAAGGCCACACAAACATACAATTCATGTGGCCATTGCTTGATCAATAGTCACACAAAACACACATTCCATCACTTTAAACACCATATGGTCACACATATTCACACTTTTGGCCACTTTATGCTTAATTGTATGTGACAAAATACCCATAAGTAACATGCTTTGTGTGACTAAATGTTGCAAAAGGCCACACAAACATACAATTCATGTGGCCATTGGATGATCAATAGTCACACAAAACACACATTCCTTCACTTTAAACACCATATGGTCACACATATTCACACTTTTGGCCAATTTATGCTTAATTGTATGTGACTAAATACCCATAAGTAACATGCTTTGTGTGACTAAATGTTGCAAAAGGCCACACAAACATACAATTCATGTGGCCATTGGATGATCAATAGTCACACAAAACACACATTCCTTCACTTTAAACACCATATGGTCACACATATTCACACTTTTGGCCAATTTATGCTTAATTGTATGTGACTAAATACCCATAAGTAACATGCTTTGTGTGACTAAATGTTGCAAAAGGCCACACAAACATACAATTCATGTGGCCATTGGATGATCAATAGTCACACAAAACACACATTTGTTCACTTTAAACACCATATGGTCACACATATTCACACTTTTGGCCACTTTATGCTTAATTGTATGTGACTAAATACCCAAAAGTAACACGCTTTGTGTGACTAAATGTTGCAGAAGGCCACACAAACATACAATTCATGTGGCCATTGCATGATCAATAGTCACACAAAACACACATTCCTTCACTTTAAACACCATATGGTCACACATATTCACACTTTTGGACACTTTATGCTTAATTGTATGTGACTAAATACCCAAAAGTAACATGCTTTGTGTGACTAAATGTTGCAAAAGGCCACACAAACATACAATTCATGTGGCCATTGGATGATCAATAGTCACACAAAACACACATTCCTTCACTTTAAACACCATATGGTCACACATATTCACACTTTTGGCCACTTTATGCTTAATTTTATGTGACTAAATACCCAAAAGTAACATGCTTTGTGTGACTAAATGTTGCAAAAGGCCACACAAACATACAATTCATGTGGCCATTGGATGATCAATAGTCACACAAAACACACATTCCTTCACTTTAAACACCATATGGTCACACATATTCACACTTTTGGTCACTTTATGCTTAATTGTATGTGACTAAGTACCCAAAAGTAACATGCTTTGTGTGACTAAATGTTGCAAAAGGCCACACAAAAATACAATTCATGTGACCATTGGATGATCAACAGTCACACAAAACACACATTCCTTCACTTTAAACATCGTATGGTCACACATATTCACACTTTTGGCCACTTTATGCTTAATTGTATGTGACTAAATACCCAAAAGTAACATGCTTTGTGTGACTAAATGTTGCAAAAGGCCACACAAACATACAATTCATGTGGCCATTGGATGATCAATAGTCACACAAAACACACATTCCTTCACTTTAAACACCATATGGTCACACATATTCACACTTTTGGCCAATTTATGCTTAATTGTATGTGACTAAATACCCATAAGTAACATGCTTTGTGTGACTAAATGTTGCAAAAGGCCACACAAACATACAATTCATGTGGCCATTGGATGATCAATAGTCACACAAAACACACATTCCTTCACTTTAAACACCATATGGTCACACATATTCACACTTTTGGCCAATTTATGCTTAATTGTATGTGACTAAATACCCATAAGTAACATGCTTTGTGTGACTAAATGTTGCAAAAGGCCACACAAACATACAATTCATGTGGCCATTGGATGATCAATAGTCACACAAAACACACATTTGTTCACTTTAAACACCATATGGTCACACATATTCACACTTTTGGCCACTTTATGCTTAATTGTATGTGACTAAATACCCAAAAGTAACACGCTTTGTGTGACTAAATGTTGCAGAAGGCCACACAAACATACAATTCATGTGGCCATTGCATGATCAATAGTCACACAAAACACACATTCCTTCACTTTAAACACCATATGGTCACACATATTCACACTTTTGGACACTTTATGCTTAATTGTATGTGACTAAATACCCAAAAGTAACATGCTTTGTGTGACTAAATGTTGCAAAAGGCCACACAAACATACAATTCATGTGGCCATTGGATGATCAATAGTCACACAAAACACACATTCCTTCACTTTAAACACCATATGGTCACACATATTCACACTTTTGGCCAATTTATGCTTAATTGTATGTGACTAAATACCCATAAGTAACATGCTTTGTGTGACTAAATGTTGCAAAAGGCCACACAAATATACAATTCATGTGGCCATTGGATGATCAATAGTCACACAAAACACACATTCCTTCACTTTAAACACCATATGGTCACACATATTCACACTTTTGGCCAATTTATGCTTAATTGTATGTGACTAAATACCCATAAGTAACATGCTTTGTGTGACTAAATGTTGCAAAAGGCCACACAAACATACAATTCATGTGGCCATTGGATGATCAATAGTCACACAAAACACACATTTGTTCACTTTAAACACCATATGGTCACACATATTCACACTTTTGGCCACTTTATGCTTAATTGTATGTGACTAAATACCCAAAAGTAACACGCTTTGTGTGACTAAATGTTGCAGAAGGCCACACAAACATACAATTCATGTGGCCATTGCATGATCAATAGTCACACAAAACACATATTCCTTCACTTTAAACACCATATGGTCACACATATTCACACTTTTGGCCACTTTATGCTTAATTTTATGTGACTAAATACCCAAAAGTAACATGCTTTGTGTGACTAAATGTTGCAAAAGGCCACACAAACATACAATTCATGTGGCCATTGGATGATCAATAGTCACACAAAACACACATTCCTTCACTTTAAACACCATATGGTCACACATATTCACACTTTTGGTCACTTTATGCTTAATTGTATGTGACTAAGTACCCAAAAGTAACATGCTTTGTGTGACTAAATGTTGCAAAAGGCCACACAAACATACAATTCATGTGACCATTGGATGATCAACAGTCACACAAAACACACATTCCTTCACTTTAAACATCGTATGGTCACACATATTCACACTTTTGGCCACTTTATGCTTAATTGTATGTGACTAAATACCCAAAAGTAACACGCTTTGTGTGACTAAATGTTGCAGAAGGCCACACAAACATACAATTCATGTGGCCATTGCATGATCAATAGTCACACAAAACACACATTCCTTCACTTTAAACACCATATGGTCACACATATTCACACTTTTGGACACTTTATGCTTAATTGTATGTGACTAAATACCCAAAAGTAACATGCTTTGTGTGACTAAATGTTGCAAAAGGCCACACAAACATACAATTCATGTGGCCATTGGATGATCAATAGTCACACAAAACACACATTCCTTCACTTTAAACACCATATGGTCACACATATTCACACTTTTGGCCAATTTATGCTTAATTGTATGTGACTAAATACCCATAAGTAACATGCTTTGTGTGACTAAATGTTGCAAAAGGCCACACAAACATACAATTCATGTGGCCATTGGATGATCAATAGTCACACAAAACACACATTCCTTCACTTTAAACACCATATGGTCACACATATTCACACTTTTGGCCAATTTATGCTTAATTGTATGTGACTAAATACCCATAAGTAACATGCTTTGTGTGACTAAATGTTGCAAAAGGCCACACAAACATACAATTCATGTGGCCATTGGATGATCAATAGTCACACAAAACACACATTTGTTCACTTTAAACACCATATGGTCACACATATTCACACTTTTGGCCACTTTATGCTTAATTGTATGTGACTAAATACCCAAAAGTAACACGCTTTGTGTGACTAAATGTTGCAGAAGGCCACACAAACATACAATTCATGTGGCCATTGCATGATCAATAGTCACACAAAACACACATTCCTTCACTTTAAACACCATATGGTCACACATATTCACACTTTTGGCCACTTTATGCTTAATTTTATGTGACTAAATACCCAAAAGTAACATGCTTTGTGTGACTAAATGTTGCAAAAGGCCACACAAACATACAATTCATGTGGCCATTGGATGATCAATAGTCACACAAAACACACATTCCTTCACTTTAAACACCATATGGTCATACATATTCACACTTTTGGCCACTTTATGCTTAATTGTATGTGACTAAATACCCAAAAGTAACACGCTTTGTGTGACTAAATGTTGCAAAAGGCCACACAAACATACAATTCATGTGGCCATTGCTTGATCAATAGTCACACAAAACACACATTCCATCACTTTAAACACCATATGGTCACACATATTCACACTTTTGGCCACTTTATGCTTAATTGTATGTGACAAAATACCCATAAGTAACATGCTTTGTGTGACTAAATGTTGCAAAAGGCCACACAAACATACAATTCATGTGGCCATTGGATGATCAATAGTCACACAAAACACACATTCCTTCACTTTAAACACCATATGGTCACACATATTCACACTTTTGGCCAATTTATGCTTAATTGTATGTGACTAAATACCCATAAGTAACATGCTTTGTGTGACTAAATGTTGCAAAAGGCCACACAAACATACAATTCATGTGGCCATTGGATGATCAATAGTCACACAAAACACACATTCCTTCACTTTAAACACCATATGGTCACACATATTCACACTTTTGGCCAATTTATGCTTAATTGTATGTGACTAAATACCCATAAGTAACATGCTTTGTGTGACTAAATGTTGCAAAAGGCCACACAAACATACAATTCATGTGGCCATTGGATGATCAATAGTCACACAAAACACACATTTGTTCACTTTAAACACCATATGGTCACACATATTCACACTTTTGGCCACTTTATGCTTAATTGTATGTGACTAAATACCCAAAAGTAACACGCTTTGTGTGACTAAATGTTGCAGAAGGCCACACAAACATACAATTCATGTGGCCATTGCATGATCAATAGTCACACAAAACACACATTCCTTCACTTTAAACACCATATGGTCACACATATTCACACTTTTGGACACTTTATGCTTAATTGTATGTGACTAAATACCCAAAAGTAACATGCTTTATGTGACTAAATGTTGCAAAAGGCCACACAAACATACAATTCATGTGGCCATTGGATGATCAATAGTCACACAAAACACACATTCCTTCACTTTAAACACCATATGGTCACACATATTCACACTTTTGGCCACTTTATGCTTAATTTTATGTGACTAAATACCCAAAAGTAACATGCTTTGTGTGACTAAATGTTGCAAAAGGCCACACAAACATACAATTCATGTGGCCATTGGATGATCAATAGTCACACAAAACACACATTCCTTCACTTTAAACACCATATGGTCACACATATTCACACTTTTGGTCACTTTATGCTTAATTGTATGTGACTAAGTACCCAAAAGTAACATGCTTTGTGTGACTAAATGTTGCAAAAGGCCACACAAACATACAATTCATGTGACCATTGGATGATCAACAGTCACACAAAACACACATTCCTTCACTTTAAACATCGTATGGTCACACATATTCACACTTTTGGCCACTTTATGCTTAATTGTATGTGACTAAATACCCAAAAGTAACATGCTTTGTGTGACTAAATGTTGCAAAAGGCCACACAAACATACAATTCATGTGGCCATTGGATGATCAATAGTCACACAAAACACACATTCCTTCACTTTAAACACCATATGGTCACACATATTCACACTTTTGGCCAATTTATGCTTAATTGTATGTGACTAAATACCCATAAGTAACATGCTTTGTGTGACTAAATGTTGCAAAAGGCCACACAAACATACAATTCATGTGGCCATTGGATGATCAATAGTCACACAAAACACACATTCCTTCACTTTAAACACCATATGGTCACACATATTCACACTTTTGGCCAATTTATGCTTAATTGTATGTGACTAAATACCCATAAGTAACATGCTTTGTGTGACTAAATGTTGCAAAAGGCCACACAAACATACAATTCATGTGGCCATTGGATGATCAATAGTCACACAAAACACACATTTGTTCACTTTAAACACCATATGGTCACACATATTCACACTTTTGGCCACTTTATGCTTAATTGTATGTGACTAAATACCCAAAAGTAACACGCTTTGTGTGACTAAATGTTGCAGAAGGCCACACAAACATACAATTCATGTGGCCATTGCATGATCAATAGTCACACAAAACACACATTCCTTCACTTTAAACACCATATGGTCACACATATTCACACTTTTGGACACTTTATGCTTAATTGTATGTGACTAAATACCCAAAAGTAACATGCTTTGTGTGACTAAATGTTGCAAAAGGCCACACAAACATACAATTCATGTGGCCATTGGATGATCAATAGTCACACAAAACACACATTCCTTCACTTTAAACACCATATGGTCACACATATTCACACTTTTGGCCAATTTATGCTTAATTGTATGTGACTAAATACCCATAAGTAACATGCTTTGTGTGACTAAATGTTGCAAAAGGCCACACAAACATACAATTCATGTGGCCATTGGATGATCAATAGTCACACAAAACACACATTCCTTCACTTTAAACACCATATGGTCACACATATTCACACTTTTGGCCAATTTATGCTTAATTGTATGTGACTAAATACCCATAAGTAACATGCTTTGTGTGACTAAATGTTGCAAAAGGCCACACAAACATACAATTCATGTGGCCATTGGATGATCAATAGTCACACAAAACACACATTTGTTCACTTTAAACACCATATGGTCACACATATTCACACTTTTGGCCACTTTATGCTTAATTGTATGTGACTAAATATCCAAAAGTAACACGCTTTGTGTGACTAAATGTTGCAGAAGGCCACACAAACATACAATTCATGTGGCCATTGCATGATCAATAGTCACACAAAACACACATTCCTTCACTTTAAACACCATATGGTCACACATATTCACACTTTTGGCCACTTTATGCTTAATTTTATGTGACTAAATACCCAAAAGTAACATGCTTTGTGTGACTAAATGTTGCAAAAGGCCACACAAACATACAATTCATGTGGCCATTGGATGATCAATAGTCACACAAAACACATATTCCTTCACTTTAAACACCATATGGTCACACATATTCACACTTTTGGTCACTTTATGCTTAATTGTATGTGACTAAGTACCCAAAAGTAACATGCTTTGTGTGACTAAATGTTGCAAAAGGCCACACAAACATACAATTCATGTGACCATTGGATGATCAACAGTCACACAAAACACACATTCCTTCACTTTAAACATCGTATGGTCACACATATTCACACTTTTGGCCACTTTATGCTTAATTGTATGTGACTAAATACCCAAAAGTAACATGCTTTGTGTGACTAAATGTTGCAAAAGGCCACACAAACATACAATTCATGTGGCCATTGGATGATCAATAGTCACACAAAACACACATTCCTTCACTTTAAACACCATATGGTCACACATATTCACACTTTTGGCCACTTTATGCTTAATTGTATGTGACTAAATACCCAAAAGTAACACGCTTTGTGTGACTAAATGTTGCAAAAGGCCACACAAACATACAATTCATGTGGCCATTGCTTGATCAATAGTCACACAAAACACACATTCCATCACTTTAAACACCATATGGTCACACATATTCACACTTTTGGCCACTTTATGCTTAATTGTATGTGACAAAATACCCATAAGTTGTCACACCCCCAAAATCGGGTCCAGCGGAAGCATACATGTAGCTGGGGTGTAACTCAATTGGTATTACAATACAAGTTCAAAACTGGTTTTCACTTCAATCATTTAGAATAAAATCATTTAACCAAAAGTCTTGAATTTACATCGTTAAAATATAGTGCGGAAGTAGGCCCGTAAAATAATTTAAAACGGTCCCCAAGTGAATATCAGAGTCTTCTATGACCATGCCATGCCCTGCCAAAACCTCCAGTAGCGTATCATTGCTTAATACCTGAAAATACATGCTAAAGAGTGTCAACACGAGGTTGGTGAGTTCATAAGTTTGTATTAAAACAATAGTGTTGTGAGTACAATAGAGAGTTTTGTGACCATTGTGTAACTCACAATGTCATAAAAATAAAGTTTACCTTACAGTAAAATCAGGATTGTGGACCATGAGTAGAGTATGTGATCATTACAACAGATATAATATCACATAGAAAAATAGTCTATTACGCTAGCGCTAAGTTCATGCAACCGAAGCTATAACAGTGTGCATGCTCTAGAAGCATGTTAAATATAAAGGCCCGGCAAGTGTTTATCCCGTTACACTTGTAATTCGACATGTTACACGCTCGCGTTTGCCTATCCGGTCAAACCGAACGGGGGAGTCACCACCAATAGATCTATTTATAACATTCGCGCTTCCCAGCAGGAATTGACGGTTCATGAGTTTGGGCATAGTGGGATTCAAGGGCTTAGGCTAATCCGCGTAATAGTGTAAATAAAGCATAAGTTTCAGTGTGGTCCGTAAAAGTGTTTGCATAAAAGCAATAGTTCACAAAGTGTGTTGCATAAGAGCAAAAGTTCATAAAGTGTGTTGCATAAAAGCAAAAGTTCATAAAGTGTGTTGCATAAAAGCAAAAGTTCATAATGTGTGTTGCATAAAAGCAATAGTTCATAAAGTGTTTTGCATAAAAGCAAAAGTTCATAAAGTGTTTTGCATAAAAGCAAAAGTTCATAAAGTGTTTTGCATAAAAGCAAAAGTTCATAATGTGTTTTGCATAAAAGCAAAAGTTCATAAAGTGTGTTGCATGTTTATAAAGCATTTGTGTATGTGAGAAAATAATCAAATATGCAACCAATATACACATAGGTGCATTTGAATAATCAATCAAGCCTTCAAAGAAACAGTAGTGTTTAAGTAAACAATTGCGCATTCAAGCATTGAGTTTAGTCAAAAACGAGCATGTATTCTCCCCCAAAACAGTTATAAAAACAGGTAAAAGTAGGGGGTATGAACTCACCTGGTGCGATAGCTATGATGACAAAAGTGGATACACTGAAATGAGGCACGATCTCTAATCGCAACCTAATATGAATGATAGTTTCTAGTGTAAGAAATGAAATGATGCTACACATGCAAGTACGTATGTTATCGATACCACTCGTTAGTTTTGGAAATAACGCTTATCGTCGAAAAATACATTTTTTACGTCTCGTTAGGTCAATAACCACTTTTCATGTAAATATGTTGAAACGGTACTCCACGATCCTCGCTTGGTGCTTTATCGGTAAATATAAGGTTTTCGTCGCCAAATATAACATTTTCATTACTTGAAAATATGACCAAAATGGCCTCGCAAAACTAGTCGCGAAATATTGTACGTTATGTGTTAATGGTCAAGCTCGGCATTTTCGAAAACCTTGCAACATTGTATAGAAGTCATGTCATTTAACTTTTGGCGATACGGGTCTCGATCTATGAGAAAATCGACTCTTATTGTTGTTACATGAAAGTATTGTGTTCAATACTTAGAAAATTCCATTATAGTAAAAGCTGTCAAAATATATATAGTTTATCGGGTATATAGATGAGGTCGTAGTTTATTCGTTATAAGTCTATTCGACGAACGGCCAAATGATTTGAAAAGCTTGTTGGAAGATCTTGATTTCATAAAACTACGGCTCGGACTCAAATTGATCCGATCATGAAGAAAAACAGCCGTGAAAGTGGTGTCTCGCAAAGACAGTTTTGCGGCAAAAATTGCCATAGAAAAGCTGATGGAAATATATATATATTGTCGGATTTCAAACACTTGTATCTTTTTCGTTATAAGCCCGTTTTCTATGTTCTTTATATCCCCGGAATCGGGGGATGGCATACTAGTATATTTTTGATAAGTCGGGACGGCTAGATCAAGTTTTAGGCCACAAAACAGTCCATGAAATCTGCCCAACAGCAAGGTATTTTTCATAAAATAGTTTTCGTCGTTAAAATTGAAAATAGCATATCTTTTTCGTTGTAACTCGGATTTTATCCCCGTTTTCGGCCATAGTTCCGTCTCGGAATGTATTTTCTAAATCTTTGGTCCAAAGTTACCCAAAACCCACTGATTTTCCCACGTTTCATGTTTTTGGACAGAATCTTTTTATAGTTTGTAAAAATCAACTTTTCTAGTTCAAGACTTGTTCAAGGCTTAACCAATCTACTTCAAATCAACTCCACAAGTACCAAGTCCTACCATACACCTTCTTAGGGTGTCATGGGTTCCTAAACATCATCAATCTTGGTGGATCTCATGAGATTACTAGTAAAAATTTTAGATCTATATTTATAAAGAAAAGAAATGAGTAATAAGTGGTATGGATCATACATACTTGCATGTTTTGCTACTAGATCATGAAAATATATAAAGTAGATGTTTAAAAGAGTAGGAAAAATTGTTAGTAACTTACTTGAAGATTTGATGATTTTTTGAGCAAGAAAACTTAATAATCTTGAGGTTTTTATTTCAAAACCTTAACAAGATCAATACTATGACTTGATAAACACTTGAATCTTGAAAACTTAATGGTTCTTCTTGGTGTTTCTTGTTTGGCCGATTATACACAAAGGAAGGAGAGGAAATATGGTGTTTTGTTTGAAGTGGAAATGAAGTAAATGTGGAAAATGATATATAGATGTGTATATATATATCCATGTGGAGTCAATGGTCAAAAGTTGGTCCAAGGGGGGGGGGGGGGGGGGACAATTGGGCGGCAAAAGGAGGGAAACAAGGGTGGGTTGTTGGTGGCTTAATTAATAACCTTGTCTATGTGCAAGTATTGGTTAGATTTGTGTATACATTAGGTGTTATCGGGTACCGAGTTAACTAAAAATAAATGTTAACGTGGTGAAATAAAATACGACGAAGTTGTAAAAGTTGTAAAATATTATTCCTGATGAGAATCGGGTGTTGAATAATTATTGAATTGAAATAACGCAAACCGACGGAGTAATAAGCTCCGACCGAAAAATGTAGCCATTGTTTAGAAAACGCCGGGCAAAATAATAATATAATTTTTATATTATTATTATGAGTATGTAAATATGTTAGGATCATAGTCGGGAGTATTGGGTATACGTTAGTAGTAAAACTGAGTGGTATCGTTAATTACAAATTAAGCATACGTATCTAGAAATAATGCATATCCGTGTAGGTTCTCAAATGATGATGATAATGTGTAGACTATTACAGTCTATATGAAGTGTCATTAATGAATGATGCATGAATTCGTAGCTAAACCTAACTGGTTACGCGAATTTGAAGACTCGTAAACTCAGTTTACGAAATGACGAACAATGATCATGAATAGTGATTTCCCTTCGGGAATGAATAGTGTCACATGAATAGTAAAATTTCAAAACGCTTCTCAGAATCACAAACTGACTCCGAAAATGATGAATAGTGACCGATGAATAGTAATCGATGAATAGTAACTGATGAATAGTGAATAGGGGAAATGTCCCGAAAATGCGGGTTGTTACATAAGTAACATGCTTTGTGTGACTAAATGTTGCAAAAGGCCACACAAACATACAATTCATGTGGCCATTGGATGATCAATAGTCACACAAAACACAGATTCCTTCACTTTAAACACCATATGGTCACACATATTCACACTTTTGGCCAATTTATGCTTAATTGTATGTGACTAAATACCCATAAGTAACATGCTTTGTGTGACTATGTCACAACTCACCATTTCAGGTCATTTCAGGTCATTTCCCGAACTTTGGAAAAACACTATTCATCAAAACACTATTCATCAGTTTACTATTCATCATTTTTGGTGTCAGTTTGACATTCCGAGAAGCATTCAGAAATTTTACTATTCATGGAACACTATTCATTGCGGGAAAAGATTTCATCATTCACGAGCATTACACATTTCATCGTAAATTTAGTTTACGGGTATTCAAATTCGCGTAACCGTGTTGGTTCAGGTGCGAATTCATGCATTATCAGTAATGACATTTCATACGGACTGGAGATAGTCTGCATATCATCAGTAGGTCATTTACATGTTATACCACTCTTAGGATTTTCAAATTTCTATATTCAGTATATTTAACGTTTTACGTATTATGATTTCTAAATAAACGTTAACACTCGGTTTATACACGACGAATATATCTAAATATTCCCACAATGGTCCCGACATATTTTTATATCCATTTTAACATCATAAAAGTTATAACATTCAGTTACCCAGTATTTTGGAAATTTATTTTATTTATAACGTACGCGTATGAATATAACGACGGTTTTCGTGAAAACTAAACAATAATCACCCGTTCACTCAGTAAATGTACCCAACATATTTTTAATATGTTTTTATCATTATTATGACTTTATTTCATCCCGGTTAATTTCGTGAACGTTTATTGCTATTAAACCCGGTACCCGATTTTAACGAATAACGCGTAATAACACTTAACGCTACACTATATTTTCTAAGTGATCAAAACCGTTTTGGCTACTCCTTTTCACACCCAAAACCGGCCCAAGATCACACCCTTTAACCATGTGCATTGATTTCTTTTATAATACTAATAAACCTCCAAAAACAATACTTAACCAAAAATCACAAATCATAACATGAAAAGTTCAAGAACAAAAAGGTCTCATCCTTCCCTTTTCTCTCTTCAAAACCACGACCAAAACCAAACCATATGATCCATCCATGGTTTTTCAAAAAGTAAAACACAAAACTTGTTCATTTTACAAGCCTAATCAAGAATCAAGCAACAAAAACACAAGAACATCAAGCATAATCATCCTATAATCATCTCATTTTATCAAGTAAGTTTTCATCTTTATTTTTTCATGGATCATCCTATTTTTACATGTATTTCATAAGTATCATGCTAAAAACCATGTACAAGTAGCTATACCACACTTTATTTTGGCTAAAAAGAAACATACAAACCCTAACTTTTTAGTTATGAATCCCCTTGCTCTAATAACTTGGTTAGGAGTCCATGGCACCCTAAGAAGGTGTATGGTAAGATTAGATTAGCCATGTGGTGATTACAAGAGGTTTGGTGATGGTAGAAATTGATTTTTAACCTTGGAAACTTGATTTGGAACCTATTTTAGACATGCTGTCCCGTTTTGTAAAAATCTGGAAAATCAGTAAACACCAAGGAAACTTTGGCAAAATTTTTAGAAAATACTTTCAAAAACGAATCCGTAGGCGAAAGAACGGATTAAAAAGAGTTTATAACGAAGGAGTTATGATTTTTGCAAGATTGTAGACGAAAAGTATTTTTCTGAAAATGTATGCTGTTGGACGTTTTTCATTGGACAAAAAGAGACTTTAGACATAACCCGGAGGGGTCAAGCTTTCTAAAATATATTACTACATACTAAGACGTAACCGTGGATATAAAGAACAAGTAAAACGGACAAGTAACGACAAAGATATACTCGTTTGAATATCGGCTAAAACCATTTTATAATTGACAGCTTTTATTAAATTTTGCGCAAAAACTACGAAGTACATTTTTGAGCTAGAAGTAATATCAAGTACCGAGCTTTATAACTAACGTAGTATTAGTTATTATGAGTATGTTTTCATCATTTCAAAGATTACAACCCGAGTATTTCAACGTCAACATGAGAACTTACGTTATATATATATAAGTATATATATATTATAACTAGCTATTTATATTTTCTAATAGCAATATTTTCCAAATTCTTGGATTATATATTTTTGATAATACAAGTGTTTTCCTAAAGAGTAGAGTGGTATAGAAACATGAGCATGGTCATTCATAACATCATTTGGTGATCTAAATGAGATCATTCATCATTCATATTAGGTTGCGGCTAGTGTGCGCGCCTTGTTTTTCAGCTCAGTACATGTTCATGGTACCATCATATTGGGTTACGACAGCTAATTGTTCATTGGGGTTCATTTCATTTCATGACAGTTTCATCAGTTAAGGTGAGTTTTCATAGCCCTGTTTTCAATTCAACATTTTGATTGTTTTCAAATCCCACGGGGGGAATACATTGCATCAATCATTTCAGTACGAGCCCAAGTATTCAAACATGTACATAGCTTAAGTTACCTTGCCATGTGACAAGTCCCCTGTATCATCATGAACCGTTAATTTCAAGTACTAAGCGAGAGTGAGTGGATAGATCTATCGAGGGTGACGCCTCCATCCGTGGTAGTGGATACCAACAGTAAGCGGATGCATGTCATGTCTTTTACATTTGAATGTTTTGGCAGAACATTCGGGAGGGGCATAGAATTTCATCAGTCATAGCTTCGGTGTCATGAGCTTAAGGCTATTGTACAATTTTCATGAGATTTTTATCTTGCACTTTTACTTGTGGTGGCCGTACATTATTACAATTTACAAACCTATGGAATTCACCAACATTCGTGTTGACGTTTTAGCAATGTATTTCAGGTTATTAAGGTAGCTCATGTGACATGCATTTGGACCTTCATGGAGTCGCGGAGTCGACGCGTCTCATCATTATTTCATGCACTTATGTAAACGTTTGATCTATTATGACTTGTTTTCATAAACTTGTAACACATTTTTGGGGACCTCATTTTGTAAACTCTGAATTATTTTAATGATCAAATGCAGTATTTTCCAAACGACACTTTAGGTCGTTCAATATTTCCTTGTTATGGTGCTATGACAGTTACACCCCCAGGCATTCCATTCCGCTGCAAGTCAGGTAAATTGGGGGTGTGACAGATTGGCATCAGAGCTAAGGTTATAGCGAACTAGGATGTATCTTGGACCCTAGACTATAACCGCATCATCATAGCATCTCATCATTTCATCATAAGTGCATAATCATGATACATGTTGTTTCATACATACCCTGTGCGAGTTATTTATACTCATATCCGTATATGTATATCATTTTATTGACCTGGTTCACAAGTGACATGTCTTCAGATACTCACCCTGACATCCTTTTATCGGATTCCGACATTGAAGATGCCTTGTCATTTTACACTACCATTATACCACCAGTTGCATTTACACCACCATTAGTACTATTGATTTGCCATAGGAACAGAGTCTTCCTATCATTCAGCCCGTACATAGAATGCCTTTTGGTAGTGTATTCAGAATTTATCTTAATGGACTTATTAGGATGCTTATTGCAAAGAAGATAGTGTGTTTTCTTTCCATCACTAGTAGGGCACTTACTACTTAGGTACTATCACCACCATCAGTTACTTATTACACTATTGGCCTTCCCACAGTGTGTACTTTAGTTTTACCTTTTGGATGTCGCGAGGTAGCGCGAAAGAGGGTAGTATTCCATACACTAGTACCATCATTGTCATTTTCCTTTTCCATTCCCACTTGCCATGAACTAGATGACACCTAGTAGAAAATACCAATAACACGGACTCAACACAAACATCCGTAGATTCTTCAGGAATTAGGTTGATTTCGTTTTTGACGAATTAGAAGACTATTACCATTCGACAAGATTCACTCACGTATCCAATACACCATTCAAGCTATTTTACTATCATATGGGGAAATTGTTTTACAGAAAAATTTCTGAAGTAAGCTATTTTAATTCCATCCTATAAATTGATTTTTCTGTCATTACACCAAGTATTTACTATTGTTATGCGAAGCAATTTTCATGTTACTTGAAACAAAACATCAGGACACCATTTTTATAACAATGCGTTGAACACCATCTAAAACTTTTGAGGAAAGTTATGATATTTTGACAAAATCCAACATCGCATCATTAGTCCTCAATTATACATAGCCTGATCACCTATGTAAAATTCAGGAAGGATTATGCCATAAAGGAAATAATTACCTTTTCAAAGGATTGTTGATAACAATCTTCATCCAAAAGTTTTGTAAACAAAGGAACTCATTCATAAACATCCATTTTGCCGAACTATCCCTGGATACTTACCCTACCTGTCACTCACTTAGCTATTAAGTTGAATTTTCCCATTGACTTCCCTAAGAGAGACTTTCCATATCAATTACATGCAGGATTCCTCAATACAATAAAAGCAACGAAAGGATTACAGAACTACTAACCAGGACTAGAAGCATATAGTGAGAGAATTCATAACTCAACAACAAATTCTAAGATACTGCGAGACCATCCGAATCACCATCTTTAACCTAGTTGTCCAATGTTATTATTCAAGGGTACTAGCTAGACTGAGCTACAGGATTGGACTCAATATAAATGTCCGTAGGACAACGCAATAGAAATAAACCAAGCTTCTAATTGAGACTGTATAGCATTTCATTTGAACATGGCCTCATCCATACATAAACTTTCCCGCAGTAAGTTTTCACAAAGGACAATTGTTTGAAACAAGAATAACAATGTAGATTCCTCTAAGTCATTATGTCTAGAAATTTCAGATGACCTCACCTTCATACCAAGCAAGGGATCAAACCGGAACATATCTCCTCATCTACATGGGAAAACAGAATAGACATTCATCGACACAACATCAAGTGATACCTTCGTCTTGCCAATTACAACGATAAACTATTTCAGGACTTAAGTTAGTCTAAATACCTATGCTTGTAGTTATGCCAGATAACCACCAATAGACATTATCCAATTTCAGGAACTAAGTGTTAGACATCTATGCATTTAAGCGAACATTTCCTATTCTACCATTTTATCCTTGTTAGTGTTTTCACTTTTAAATAAAGTTGATGCGTTTACATAAATCACATACCTTGTGGCAAAATGATTTCTGAAATTCCTATTTTGAACAAGTACGATCCTTTTTGGTCAATCTTTAGCAACACTATGGTACAATGAGAAATATACAGAAACATCAAACTTTGGTAAGCAGTCTTAATCGCAACATGTTTGAAAACATTTTTCTACTTCATAACTACTGAAATTTTGAACCATCAGGAAAAACATTACTTAGTAAATCATTTGCTCCATTTTTCTAAGTTCGTTTATTCAGAAAAAGATTTCAACCAAAACTCACAATCGCGAGACAAATATCCAGAACCAACTTCCCTACAACATCGCTTATGCATTTAGGATATTGTGACTGGACAGTAAAGAATATTGGTATATGTGATGAAGGAATTAGGAAGGACATCACAAATTAATCACGAACTTCAGTAGTGGAGACCAAACCCACTAGACAAAGAAGGACATATGTCTTATCATCCGTTGGAACAAAACACAAGGAATCAAATTGTTACCTATATTCTATCCCTTCAGATAACGCCAAGTTCGAAGGACCGAACGTTATGGAATTAGTCACAAAGGTTTACTGTACCCATTTCAGTTGTTCCTGTTAAGGAAACCGTTTCAACTTGGACCTCAGGTAATCATTTCAGGATTTCCTTCAGAAACCCATTTAGATGTGAACATCACCTATCACCCTCAGACCGATGGTCAAAGCGAGAGAACAATTCAAACATAGGAAAGTATACTCAGAGCATGAGTGATTGACCCTAGAAATGGTTGGAACAATCAATTAACATAAATCAAATTCATCTACAACAATAGCTATCACACCAACAACGGGAAACTGGCAGAAGTTAGGTTGGTACATAACACACATCATTCGGATTGGATACCCTGAACAACAAACCATCCAGATTCAAGTGGGGGAACAAACTAAGTTAAAAGCAATGCCTTGGATTGGCATGATACAAATTGGATAACAAGAAAGGTTGAACCTTTAGCATATTGGACTATTTAAGATTCATTTTAGAATCGACCAACTAGCATACAAACTTGAGTTCTGGCAGAATTCAGCAGTATATATATTACCAGTACCACATTTGAAACCTTAAAGAAGCGCAGACCATCGATTGATGGGCCAAACTCAGAAAAAGCTCAACTCACTAGTTCAGTAGGCATTCATGAGATAACCAGAAATTTTCTACAAGTCAAGAATCAGTTACAAGTTCAATAAGTCGTAAACCATTAAAACTTCAAGTTCTGCAGAGTTATGCAGAAGGTTCTGCCTAGGAAAGGCATGTTATCATTCAGAAAACTTGGAAAGTTACACCAATATACACTGGACCATTTATATTTCAGACAGGGTAGGCCTAGTGGCCGTCAGATTTGAACATTTCCAGAGAACAACAGGATTACACGAACATATTTCACATTTTCAGATCCTCAGAAATGACTTTCAGATGAGTCACTCATGATTCCATAGGAAGGAATCCAACCCAAATGACAATCTCAGACCTTGTAAGAGAACCAACAGAAATCATGGACCGTGTGGTCAAACAGTTGGAACAGAGTCGAATTCCTATTGTTAGAGTTCGCTGGAATTCTCGAATATCATCACCTTTTCACCAATATGTTTTCAGAGACCAACATAAACTGAACTTCGGGACGAAGTTCCTTTTAGGGGGGAAGACTGTCACAACTCACCATTTCAGGTCATTTCAGGTCATTTCCCGAACTTTGGAAAAACACTATTCATCAAACACTATTCATCAAAACACTATTCATCAGTTTACTATTCATCATTTTTGGTGTCAGTTTGACATTCCGAGAAGCATTCAGAAATTTTACTATTCATGGAACACTATTCATTGCGGGAAAAGATTTCATCATTCACGAGCATTACACATTTCATCGTAAATTTAGTTTACGGGTATTCAAATTCGCGTAACCGTGTTGGTTCAGGTGCGAATTCATGCATTATCAGTAATGACATTTCATACGGACTGGAGATAGTCTGCATATCATCAGTAGGTCATTTACATGTTATACCACTCTTAGGATTTTCAAATTTCTATATTCAGTATATTTAACGTTTTACGTATTATGATTTCTAAATAAACGTTAACACTCGGTTTATACACGACGAATATATCTAAATATTCCCACAATGGTCCCGACATATTTTTATATCCATTTTAACATCATAAAAGTTATAACATTCAGTTACCCAGTATTTTGGAAATTTATTTTATTTATAACGTACGCGTATGAATATAACGACGGTTTTCGTGAAAACTAAACAATAATCACCCGATCACTCAGTAAATGTACCCAACATATTTTTAATATGTTTTTATCATTATTATGACTTTATTTCATCCCGGTTAATTTCGTGAACGTTTATTGCTATTAAACCCGGTACCCGATTTTAACGAATAACGCGTAATAACACTTAACGCTACACTATATTTTCTAAGTGATCAAAACCGTTTTGGCTACTCCTTTTCACACCCAAAACCGGCCCAAGATCACACCCTTTAACCATGTGCATTGATTTCTTTTATAATACTAATAAACCTCCAAAAACAATACTTAACCAAAAATCACAAATCATAACATGAAAAGTTCAAGAACAAAAAGGTCTCATCCTTCCCTTTTCTCTCTTCAAAACCACGACCAAAACCAAACCATATGATCCATCCATGGTTTTTCAAAAAGTAAAACACAAAACTTGTTCATTTTACAAGCCTAATCAAGAATCAAGCAACAAAAACACAAGAACATCAAGCATAATCATCCTATAATCATCTCATTTTATCAAGTAAGTTTTCATCTTTATTTTTTCATGGATCATCCTATTTTTACATGTATTTCATAAGTATCATGCTAAAAACCATGTACAAGTAGCTATACCACACTTTATTTTGGCTAAAAAGAAACATACAAACCCTAACTTTTTAGTTATGAATCCCCTTGCTCTAATAACTTGGTTAGGAGTCCATGGCACCCTAAGAAGGTGTATGGTAAGATTAGATTAGCCATGTGGTGATTACAAGAGGTTTGGTGATGGTAGAAATTGATTTTTAACCTTGGAAACTTGATTTGGAACCTATTTTAGACATGCTGTCCCGTTTTGTAAAAATCTGGAAAATCAGTAAACACCAAGGAAACTTTGGCAAAATTTTTAGAAAATACTTTCAAAAACGAATCCGTAGGCGAAAGAACGGATTAAAAAGAGTTTATAACGAAGGAGTTATGATTTTTGCAAGATTGTAGACGAAAAGTATTTTTCTGAAAATGTATGCTGTTGGACGTTTTTCATTGGACAAAAAGAGACTTTAGACATAACCCGGAGGGGTCAAGCTTTCTAAAATATATTACTACATACTAAGACGTAACCGTGGATATAAAGAACATGTAAAACGGACAAGTAACGACAAAGATATACTCGTTTGAATATCGGCTAAAACCATTTTATAAATGACAGCTTTTATTAAATTTGGCGCAAAAACTACGAAGTACATTTTTGAGCTAGAAGTAATATCAAGTACCGAGCTTTATAACTAACGTAGTATTAGTTATTATGAGTATGTTTTCATCATTTCAAAGATTACAACCCGAGTATTTCAACGTCAACATGAGAACTTACGTTATATATATATAAGTATATATATATTATAACTAGCTATTTATATTTTCTAATAGCAATATTTTCCAAATTCTTGGATTATATATTTTTGATAATACAAGTGTTTTCCTAAAGAGTAGAGTGGTATAGAAACATGAGCATGGTCATTCATAACATCATTTGGTGATCTAAATGAGATCATTCATCATTCATATTAGGTTGCGGCTAGTGTGCGCGCCTTGTTTTTCAGCTCAGTACATGTTCATGGTACCATCATATTGGGTTACGACAGCTAATTGTTCATTGGGGTTCATTTCATTTCATGACAGTTTCATCAGTTAAGGTGAGTTTTCATAGCCCCGTTTTCAATTCAACATTTTGATTGTTTTCAAATCCCACGGGGGGAATACATTGCATCAATCATTTCAGTACGAGCCCAAGTATTCAAACATGTACATAGCTTAAGTTACCTTGCCATGTGACAAGTCCCCTGTATCATCATGAACCGTTAATTTCAAGTACTAAGCGAGAGTGAGTGGATAGATCTATCGAGGGTGACGCCTCCATCCGTGGTAGTGGATACCAACAGTAAGCGGATGCATGTCATGTCTTTTACATTTGAATGTTTCGGCAGAACATTCGGGAGGGGCATAGAATTTCATCAGTCATAGCTTCGGTGTCATGAGCTTAAGGCTATTGTACAATTTTCATGAGATTTTTATCTTGCACTTTTACTTGTGGTGGCCGTACATTATTACATTTTACAAACCTATGGAATTCACCAACATTCGTGTTGACGTTTTAGCAATGTATTTCAGGTTATTAAGGTAGCTCATGTGACATGCATTTGGACCTTCATGGAGTCGCGGAGTCGACGCGTCTCATCATTATTTCATGCACTTATGTAAACGTTTGATCTATTATGACTTGTTTTCATAAACTTGTAACACATTTTGGGGACCTCATTTTGTAAACTCTGAATTATTTCAATGATCAAATGCAGTATTTTCCAAACGACACTTTAGGTCGTTCAATATTTCCTTGTTATGGTGCTATCACAGTTACACCCCCAGGCATTCCATTCCGCTGCAAGTCAGGTAAATTGGGGGTGTGACAGACTAAATGTTGCAAAAGGCCACACAAACATACAATTCATGTGGCCATTGGATGATCAATAGTCACACAAAACACACATTTGTTCACTTTAAACACCATATGGTCACACATATTCACACTTTTGGCCAATTTATGCTTAATTGTATGTGACTAAATACCCAAAAGTAACACGCTTTGTGTGACTAAATGTTGCAAAAGGCCACACAAACATACAATTCATGTGGCCATTGCATGATCAATAGTCACACAAAACACACATTCCTTCACTTTAAACACCATATGGTCACACATATTCACACTTTTGGACACTTTATGCGTAATTGTATGTGACTAAATACCCAAAAGTAACATGCTTTGTGTGACTAAATGTTGCAAAAGGCCACACAAACATACAATTCATGTGGCCATTGGATGATCAATAGTCACACAAAACACACATTCCTTCACTTTAAACACCATATGGTCACACATATTCACACTTTTGGCCACTTTATGCTTAATTTTATGTGACTAAATACCCAAAAGTAACATGCTTTGTGTGACTAAATGCTGCAAAAGGCCACACAAACATACAATTCATGTGGCCATTGGATGATCAATAGTCACACAAAACACACATTCCTTCACTTTAAACACCATATGGTCACACATATTCACACTTTTGGTCACTTTATGCTTAATTGTATGCGACTAAGTACCCAAAAGTAACATGCTTTGTGTGACTAAATGTTGCAAAAGGCCACACAAAGATACAATTCGTGTGACCATTGGATGATCAACAGTCACACAAAACACACATTCCTTCACTTTAAACATCATATGGTCACACATATTCACACTTTTGGCCACTTTATGCTTAATTGTATGTGACTAAATACCCAAAAGTAACATGCTTTGTGTGACTAAATGTTGCAAAAGGCCACACAAACATACAATTCATGTGGCCATTGGATGATCAATAGTCACACAAAACACACATTCCTTCACTTTAAACACCATATGGTCATACATATTCACACTTTTGGCCACTTTATGCTTAATTGTATGTGACTAAATACCCAAAAGTAACACGCTTTGTGTGACTAAATGTTGCAAAAGGCCACACAAACATACAATTCATGTGGCCATTGCATGATCAATAGTCACACAAAACACACATTCCTTCACTTTAAACACCATATGGTCACACATATTCACACTTTTGGACACTTTATGCTTAATTGTATGTGACTAAATACCCAAAAGTAACATGCTTTGTGTGACTAAATGTTGCAAAAGGCCACACAAACATACAATTTATGTGGCCATTGCTTGATCAATAGTCACACAAAACACACATTCCATCACTTTAAACACCATATGGTCACACATATTCACACTTTTGGCCACTTTATGCTTAATTGTATGTGACAAAATACCCATAAGTAACATGCTTTGTGTGACTAAATGTTGTAAAAGGCCACACAAACATACAATTCATGTGGCCATTGGATGATCAATAGTCACACAAAACACACATTCCTTCACTTTAAACACCATATGGTCACACATATTCACACTTTTGGCCACTTTATGCTTAATTGTATGTGACTAAATACCCATAAGTAACATGCTTTGTGTGACTAAATGTTGCAAAAGGCCACACAAACATACAATTCATGTGGCCATTGGATGATCAATAGTCACACAAAACACACATTTGTTCACTTTAAACACCATATGGTCACACATATTCACACTTTTGGCCACTTTATGCTTAATTGTATGTGACTAAATACCCAAAAGTAACATGCTTTGTGTGACTAAATGTTGCAAAAGGCCACACAAACATACAATTCATGTGGCCATTGGATGATCAATAGTCACACAAAACACACATTCCTTCACTTTAAACACCATATGGTCACACATATTCACACTTTTGGTCACTTTATGCTTAATTGTATGCGACTAAGTACCCAAAAGTAACATGCTTTGTGTGACTAAATGTTGCAAAAGGCCACACAAAGATACAATTCATGTGACCATTGGATGATCAACAGTCACACAAAACACACATTCCTTCACTTTAAACATCATATGGTCACACATATTCACACTTTTGGACACTTAATGCTTAATTGTATGTGACTAAATACCCAAAAGTAACATGCTTTGTGTGACTAAATGTTGCAAAAGGCCACACAAACATACAATTCATGTGGCCATTGCTTGATCAATAGTCACACAAAACACACATTCCATCACTTTAAACACCATATGGTCACACATATTCACACTTTTGGCCACTTTATGCTTAATTGTATGTGACAAAATACCCATAAGTAACATGCTTTGTGTGACTAAATGTTGCAAAAGGCCACACAAACATACAATTCATGTGGCCATTGGATGATCAATAGTCACACAAAACACACATTCCTTCACTTTAAACACCATATGGTCACACATATTCACACTTTTGGCCACTTTATGCTTAATTGTATGTGACTAAATACCCATAAGTAACATGCTTTGTGTGACTAAATGTTGCAAAAGGCCACACAAACATACAATTCATGTGGCCATTGGATGATCAATAGTCACACAAAACACACATTTGTTCACTTTAAACACCATATGGTCACACATATTCACACTTTTGGCCACTTTATGCTTAATTGTATGTGACTAAATACCCAAAAGTAACACGCTTTGTGTGACTAAATGTTGCAAAAGGCCACACAAACATACAATTCATGTGGCCATTGCATGATCAATAGTCACACAAAACACACATTCCATCACTTTAAACACCATATGGTCACACATATTCACACTTTTGGCCACTTTATGATTAATTGTATGTGACAAAATACCCATAAGTAACATGCTTTGTGTGACTAAATGTTGCAAAAGGCCACACAAACATACAATTCATGTGGCCATTGGATGATCAATAGTCACACAAAACACACATTCCTTCACTTTAAACACCATATGGTCACACATATTCACACTTTTGGCCACTTTATGCTTAATTTTATGTGACTAAATACCCAAAAGTAACATGCTTTGTGTGACTAAATGCTGCAAAAGGCCACACAAACATACAATTCATGTGGCCATTGGATGATCAATAGTCACACAAAACACACATTCCTTCACTTTAAACACCATATGGTCACACATATTCACACTTTTGGTCACTTTATGCTTAATTGTATGCGACTAAGTACCCAAAAGTAACATGCTTTGTGTGACTAAATGTTGCAAAAGGCCACACAAACATACAATTCATGTGGCCATTGCATGATCAATAGTCACACAAAACACACATTCCTTCACTTTAAACACCATATGGTCACACATATTCACACTTTTGGACACTTTATGCGTAATTGTATGTGACTAAATACCCAAAAGTAACATGCTTTGTGTGACTAAATGTTGCAAAAGGCCACACAAACATACAATTCATGTGGCCATTGGATGATCAATAGTCACACAAAACACACATTCCTTCACTTTAAACACCATATGGTCACACATATTCACACTTTTGGCCACTTTATGCTTAATTTTATGTGACTAAATACCCAAAAGTAACATGCTTTGTGTGACTAAATGCTGCAAAAGGCCACACAAACATACAATTCATGTGGCCATTGGATGATCAATAGTCACACAAAACACACATTCCTTCACTTTAAACACCATATGGTCACACATATTCACACTTTTGGTCACTTTATGCTTAATTGTATGCGACTAAGTACCCAAAAGTAACATGCTTTGTGTGACTAAATGTTGCAAAAGGCCACACAAACATACAATTCATGTGGCCATTGCTTGATCAATAGTCACACAAAACACACATTCCATCACTTTAAACACCATATGGTCACACATATTCACACTTTTGGCCACTTTATGCTTAATTGTATGTGACAAAATACCCATAAGTAACATGCTTTGTGTGACTAAATGTTGCAAAAGGCCACACAAACATACAATTCATGTGGCCATTGGATGATCAATAGTCACACAAAACACACATTCCTTCACTTTAAACACCATATGGTCACACATATTCACACTTTTGGCCACTTGATGCTTAATTGTATGTGACTAAATACCCATAAGTAACATGCTTTGTGTGACTAAATGTTGCAAAAGGCCACACAAACATACAATTCATGTGGCCATTGGATGATCAATAGTCACACAAAACACACATTTGTTCACTTTAAACACCATATGGTCACACATATTCACACTTTTGGCCACTTTATGCTTAATTGTATGTGACTAAATACCCAAAAGTAACACGCTTTGTGTGACTAAATGTTGCAAAAGGCCACACAAACATACAATTCATGTGGCCATTGCATGATCAATAGTCACACAAAACACACATTCCATCACTTTAAACACCATATGGTCACACATATTCACACTTTTGGCCACTTTATGATTAATTGTATGTGACAAAATACCCATAAGTAACATGCTTTGTGTGACTAAATGTTGCAAAAGGCCACACAAACATACAATTCATGTGGCCATTGGATGATCAATAGTCACACAAAACACACATTCCTTCACTTTAAACACCATATGGTCACACATATTCACACTTTTGGCCACTTTATGCTTAATTTTATGTGACTAAATACCCAAAAGTAACATGCTTTGTGTGACTAAATGCTGCAAAAGGCCACACAAACATACAATTCATGTGGCCATTGGATGATCAATAGTCACACAAAACACACATTCCTTCACTTTAAACACCATATGGTCACACATATTCACACTTTTGGTCACTTTATGCTTAATTGTATGCGACTAAGTACCCAAAAGTAACATGCTTTGTGTGACTAAATGTTGCAAAAGGCCACACAAAGATACAATTCATGTGACCATTGGATGATCAACAGTCACACAAAACACACATTC
This sequence comes from Artemisia argyi, assembly GCA_030686995.1. Taxonomy (NCBI): domain Eukaryota; kingdom Viridiplantae; phylum Streptophyta; class Magnoliopsida; order Asterales; family Asteraceae; genus Artemisia; species Artemisia argyi. The sequence continues at coordinate 108,108,170 of CM060708.1, forward strand.
CTTCACTTTAAACATCATATGGTCACACATATTCACACTTTTGGCCACTTTATGCTTAATTGTATGTGACTAAATACCCAAAAGTAACATGCTTTGTGTGACTAAATGTTGCAAAAGGCCACACAAACATACAATTCATGTGGCCATTGGATGATCAATAGTCACACAAAACACACATTCCTTCACTTTAAACACCATATGGTCATACATATTCACACTTTTGGCCACTTTATGCTTAATTGTATGTGACTAAATACCCAAAAGTAACATGCTTTGTGTGACTAAATGTTGCAAAAGGCCACACAAACATACAATTTATGTGGCCATTGCTTGATCAATAGTCACACAAAACACACATTCCTTCACTTTAAACACCATATGGTCATACATATTCACACTTTTGGCCACTTTATGCTTAATTGTATGTGACTAAATACCCAAAAGTAACATGCTTTGTGTGACTAAATGTTGCAAAAGGCCACACAAACATACAATTCATGTGGCCATTGGATGATCAATAGTCACACAAAACACACATTCCTTCACTTTAAACACCATATGGTCACACATATTCACACTTTTGGCCACTTTATGCTTAATTGTATGTGACTAAATACCCAAAAGTAACACGCTTTGTGTGACTAAATGTTGCAAAAGGCCACACAAACATACAATTCATGTGGCCATTGCATGATCAATAGTCACACAAAACACACATTCCTTCACTTTAAACACCATATGGTCACACATATTCACACTTTTGGACACTTTATGCTTAATTGTATGTGACTAAATACCCAAAAGTAACATGCTTTGTGTGACTAAATGTTGCAAAAGGCCACACAAACATACAATTTATGTGGCCATTGCTTGATCAATAGTCACACAAAACACACATTCCATCACTTTAAACACCATATGGTCACACATATTCACACTTTTGGCCACTTTATGCTTAATTGTATGTGACAAAATACCCATAAGTAACATGCTTTGTGTGACTAAATGTTGTAAAAGGCCACACAAACATACAATTCATGTGGCCATTGGATGATCAATAGTCACACAAAACACACATTCCTTCACTTTAAACACCATATGGTCACACATATTCACACTTTTGGCCACTTTATGCTTAATTGTATGTGACTAAATACCCATAAGTAACATGCTTTGTGTGACTAAATGTTGCAAAAGGCCACACAAACATACAATTCATGTGGCCATTGGATGATCAATAGTCACACAAAACACACATTTGTTCACTTTAAACACCATATGGTCACACATATTCACACTTTTGGCCACTTTATGCTTAATTGTATGTGACTAAATACCCAAAAGTAACATGCTTTGTGTGACTAAATGTTGCAAAAGGCCACACAAACATACAATTCATGTGGCCATTGGATGATCAATAGTCACACAAAACACACATTCCTTCACTTTAAACACCATATGGTCATACATATTCACACTTTTGGCCACTTTATGCTTAATTGTATGTGACTAAATACCCAAAAGTAACACGCTTTGTGTGACTAAATGTTGCAAAAGGCCACACAAACATACAATTCATGTGGCCATTGCATGATCAATAGTCACACAAAACACACATTCCTTCACTTTAAACACCATATGGTCACACATATTCACACTTTTGGACACTTAATGCTTAATTGTATGTGACTAAATACCCAAAAGTAACATGCTTTGTGTGACTAAATGTTGCAAAAGGCCACACAAACATACAATTCATGTGGCCATTGCTTGATCAATAGTCACACAAAACACACATTCCATCACTTTAAACACCATATGGTCACACATATTCACACTTTTGGCCACTTTATGCTTAATTGTATGTGACAAAATACCCATAAGTAACATGCTTTGTGTGACTAAATGTTGCAAAAGGCCACACAAACATACAATTCATGTGGCCATTGGATGATCAATAGTCACACAAAACACACATTCCTTCACTTTAAACACCATATGGTCACACATATTCACACTTTTGGCCACTTTATGCTTAATTGTATGTGACTAAATACCCATAAGTAACATGCTTTGTGTGACTAAATGTTGCAAAAGGCCACACAAACATACAATTCATGTGGCCATTGGATGATCAATAGTCACACAAAACACACATTTGTTCACTTTAAACACCATATGGTCACACATATTCACACTTTTGGCCACTTTATGCTTAATTGTATGTGACTAAATACCCAAAAGTAACACGCTTTGTGTGACTAAATGTTGCAAAAGGCCACACAAACATACAATTCATGTGGCCATTGCATGATCAATAGTCACACAAAACACACATTCCATCACTTTAAACACCATATGGTCACACATATTCACACTTTTGGCCACTTTATGATTAATTGTATGTGACAAAATACCCATAAGTAACATGCTTTGTGTGACTAAATGTTGCAAAAGGCCACACAAACATACAATTCATGTGGCCATTGGATGATCAATAGTCACACAAAACACACATTCCTTCACTTTAAACACCATATGGTCACACATATTCACACTTTTGGCCACTTTATGCTTAATTGTATGTGACTAAATACCCATAAGTAACATGCTTTGTGTGACTAAATGTTGCAAAAGGCCACACAAACATACAATTCATGTGGCCATTGGATGATCAATAGTCACACAAAACACACATTTGTTCACTTTAAACACCATATGGTCACACATATTCACACTTTTGGCCACTTTATGCTTAATTGTATGTGACTAAATACCCAAAAGTAACACGCTTTGTGTGACTAAATGTTGCAAAAGGCCACACAAACATACAATTCATGTGGCCATTGCATGATCAATAGTCACACAAAACACACATTCCTTCACTTTAAACACCATATGGTCACACATATTCACACTTTTGGACACTTTATGCGTAATTGTATGTGACTAAATACCCAAAAGTAACATGCTTTGTGTGACTAAATGTTGCAAAAGGCCACACAAACATACAATTCATGTGGCCATTGGATGATCAATAGTCACACAAAACACACATTCCTTCACTTTAAACACCATATGGTCACACATATTCACACTTTTGGCCACTTTATGCTTAATTTTATGTGACTAAATACCCAAAAGTAACATGCTTTGTGTGACTAATTGCTGCAAAAGGCCACACAAACATACAATTCATGTGGCCATTGGATGATCAATAGTCACACAAAACACACATTCCTTCACTTTAAACACCATATGGTCACACATATTCACACTTTTGGCCACTTTATGCTTAATTGTATGTGACTAAATACCCATAAGTAACATGCTTTGTGTGACTAAATGTTGCAAAAGGCCACACAAACATACAATTCATGTGGCCATTGGATGATCAATAGTCACACAAAACACACATTTGTTCACTTTAAACACCATATGGTCACACATATTCACACTTTTGGCCACTTTATGCTTAATTGTATGTGACTAAATACCCAAAAGTAACACGCTTTGTGTGACTAAATGTTGCAAAAGGCCACACAAACATACAATTCATGTGGCCATTGCTTGATCAATAGTCACACAAAACACACATTCCATCACTTTAAACACCATATGGTCACACATATTCACACTTTTGGCCACTTTATGCTTAATTGTATGTGACAAAATACCCATAAGTAACATGCTTTGTGTGACTAAATGTTGCAAAAGGCCACACAAACATACAATTCATGTGGCCATTGGATGATCAATAGTCACACAAAACACACATTCCTTCACTTTAAACACCATATGGTCACACATATTCACACTTTTGGCCACTTTATGCTTAATTGTATGTGACTAAATACCCATAAGTAACATGCTTTGTGTGACTAAATGTTGCAAAAGGCCACACAAACATACAATTCATGTGGCCATTGGATGATCAATAGTCACACAAAACACACATTTGTTCACTTTAAACACCATATGGTCACACATATTCACACTTTTGGCCACTTTATGCTTAATTGTATGTGACTAAATACCCAAAAGTAACACGCTTTGTGTGACTAAATGTTGCAAAAGGCCACACAAACATACAATTCATGTGGCCATTGCATGATCAATAGTCACACAAAACACACATTCCTTCACTTTAAACACCATATGGTCACACATATTCACACTTTTGGACACTTTATGCGTAATTGTATGTGACTAAATACCCAAAAGTAACATGCTTTGTGTGACTAAATGTTGCAAAAGGCCACACAAACATACAATTCATGTGGCCATTGGATGATCAATAGTCACACAAAACACACATTCCTTCACTTTAAACACCATATGGTCACACATATTCACACTTTTGGCCACTTTATGCTTAATTTTATGTGACTAAATACCCAAAAGTAACATGCTTTGTGTGACTAAATGCTGCAAAAGGCCACACAAACATACAATTCATGTGGCCATTGGATGATCAATAGTCACACAAAACACACATTCCTTCACTTTAAACACCATATGGTCACACATATTCACACTTTTGGTCACTTTATGCTTAATTGTATGCGACTAAGTACCCAAAAGTAACATGCTTTGTGTGACTAAATGTTGCAAAAGGCCACACAAACATACAATTCATGTGACCATTGGATGATCAACAGTCACACAAAACACACATTCCTTCACTTTAAACATCATATGGTCACACATATTCACACTTTTGGCCACTTTATGCTTAATTGTATGTGACTAAATACCCAAAAGTAACATGCTTTGTGTGACTAAATGTTGCAAAAGGCCACACAAACATACAATTCATGTGGCCATTGGATGATCAATAGTCACACAAAACACACATTCCTTCACTTTAAACACCATATGGTCATACATATTCACACTTTTGGCCACTTTATGCTTAATTGTATGTGACTAAATACCCAAAAGTAACACGCTTTGTGTGACTAAATGTTGCAAAAGGCCACACAAACATACAATTCATGTGGCCATTGCATGATCAATAGTCACACAAAACACACATTCCTTCACTTTAAACACCATATGGTCACACATATTCACACTTTTGGACACTTTATGCTTAATTGTATGTGACTAAATACCCAAAAGTAACATGCTTTGTGTGACTAAATGTTGCAAAAGGCCACACAAACATACAATTCATGTGGCCATTGCTTGATCAATAGTCACACAAAACACACATTCCATCACTTTAAACACCATATGGTCACACATATTCACACTTTTGGCCACTTTATGCTTAATTGTATGTGACAAAATACCCATAAGTAACATGCTTTGTGTGACTAAATGTTGCAAAAGGCCACACAAACATACAATTCATGTGGCCATTGGATGATCAATAGTCACACAAAACACACATTCCTTCACTTTAAACACCATATGGTCACACATATTCACACTTTTGGCCACTTTATGCTTAATTGTATGTGACTAAATACCCATAAGTAACATGCTTTGTGTGACTAAATGTTGCAAAAGGCCACACAAACATACAATTCATGTGGCCATTGGATGATCAATAGTCACACAAAACACACATTTGTTCACTTTAAACACCATATGGTCACACATATTCACACTTTTGGCCACTTTATGCTTAATTGTATGTGACTAAATACCCAAAAGTAACATGCTTTGTGTGACTAAATGTTGCAAAAGGCCACACAAACATACAATTCATGTGGCCATTGGATGATCAATAGTCACACAAAACACACATTCCTTCACTTTAAACACCATATGGTCATACATATTCACACTTTTGGCCACTTTATGCTTAATTGTATGTGACTAAATACCCAAAAGTAACACGCTTTGTGTGACTAAATGTTGCAAAAGGCCACACAAACATACAATTCATGTGGCCATTGCATGATCAATAGTCACACAAAACACACATTCCTTCACTTTAAACACCATATGGTCACACATATTCACACTTTTGGACACTTAATGCTTAATTGTATGTGACTAAATACCCAAAAGTAACATGCTTTGTGTGACTAAATGTTGCAAAAGGCCACACAAACATACAATTCATGTGGCCATTGCTTGATCAATAGTCACACAAAACACACATTCCATCACTTTAAACACCATATGGTCACACATATTCACACTTTTGGCCACTTTATGCTTAATTGTATGTGACAAAATACCCATAAGTAACATGCTTTGTGTGACTAAATGTTGCAAAAGGCCACACAAACATACAATTCATGTGGCCATTGGATGATCAATAGTCACACAAAACACACATTCCTTCACTTTAAACACCATATGGTCACACATATTCACACTTTTGGCCACTTTATGCTTAATTGTATGTGACTAAATACCCATAAGTAACATGCTTTGTGTGACTAAATGTTGCAAAAGGCCACACAAACATACAATTCATGTGGCCATTGGATGATCAATAGTCACACAAAACACACATTTGTTCACTTTAAACACCATATGGTCACACATATTCACACTTTTGGCCACTTTATGCTTAATTGTATGTGACTAAATACCCAAAAGTAACACGCTTTGTGTGTCTAAATGTTGCAAAAGGCCACACAAACATACAATTCATGTGGCCATTGCATGATCAATAGTCACAAAAAACACACATTCCTTCACTTTAAACACCATATGGTCACACATATTCACACTTTTGGACACTTTATGCGTAATTGTATGTGACTAAATACCCAAAAGTAACATGCTTTGTGTGACTAAATGTTGCAAAAGGCCACACAAACATACAATTCATGTGGCCATTGGATGATCAATAGTCACACAAAACACACATTCCTTCACTTTAAACACCATATGGTCACACATATTCACACTTTTGGCCACTTTATGCTTAATTTTATGTGACTAAATACCCAAAAGTAACATGCTTTGTGTGACTAAATGTTGCAAAAGGCCACACAAACATACAATTCATGTGGCCATTGGATGATCAATAGTCACACAAAACACACATTCCTTCACTTTAAACACCATATGGTCACACATATTCACACTTTTGGTCACTTTATGCTTAATTGTATGTGACTAAGTACCCAAAAGTAACATGCTTTGTGTGACTAAATGTTGCAAAAGGCCACACAAACATACAATTCATGTGACCATTGGATGATCAACAGTCACACAAAACACACATTCCTTCACTTTAAACATCATATGGTCACACATATTCACACTTTTGGCCACTTTATGCTTAATTGTATGTGACTAAATACCCAAAAGTAACATGCTTTGTGTGACTAAATGTTGCAAAAGGCCACACAAACATACAATTCATGTGGCCATTGGATGATCAATAGTCACACAAAACACACATTCCTTCACTTTAAACACCATATGGTCATACATATTCACACTTTTGGCCACTTTATGCTTAATTGTATGTGACTAAATACCCAAAAGTAACACGCTTTGTGTGACTAAATGTTGCAAAAGGCCACACAAACATACAATTCATGTGGCCATTGAATGATCAATAGTCACACAAAACACACATTCCTTCACTTTAAACACCATATGGTCACACATATTCACACTTTTGGACACTTTATGCTTAATTGTATGTGACTAAATACCCAAAAGTAACATGCTTTGTGTGACTAAATGTTGCAAAAGGCCACACAAACATACAATTCATGTGGCCATTGCTTGATCAATAGTCACACAAAACACACATTCCATCACTTTAAACACCATATGGTCACACATATTCACACTTTTGGCCACTTTATGCTTAATTGTATGTGACAAAATACCCATAAGTAACATGCTTTGTGTGACTAAATGTTGCAAAAGGCCACACAAACATACAATTCATGTGGCCATTGGATGATCAATAGTCACACAAAACACACATTCCTTCACTTTAAACACCATATGGTCACACATATTCACACTTTTGGCCACTTTATGCTTAATTGTATGTGACTAAATACCCATAAGTAACATGCTTTGTGTGACTAAATGTTGCAAAAGGCCACACAAACATACAATTCATGTGGCCATTGGATGATCAATAGTCACACAAAACACACATTTGTTCACTTTAAACACCATATGGTCACACATATTCACACTTTTGGCCACTTTATGCTTAATTGTATGTGACTAAATACCCAAAAGTAACACGCTTTGTGTGACTAAATGTTGCAAAAGTCCACACAAACATACAATTCATGTGGCCATTGCATGATCAATAGTTACACAAAACACACATTCCTTCACTTTAAACACCATATGGTCACACATATTCACACTTTTGGACACTTTATGCGTAATTGTATGTGACTAAATACCCAAAAGTAACATGCTTTGTGTGACTAAATGTTGCAAAAGGCCACACAAACATACAATTCATGTGGCCATTGGATGATCAATAGTCACACAAAACACACATTCCTTCACTTTAAACACCATATGGTCACACATATTCACACTTTTGGCCACTTTATGCTTAATTTTATGTGACTAAATACCCAAAAGTAACATGCTTTGTGTGACTAAATGTTGCAAAAGGCCACACAAACATACAATTCATGTGGCCATTGGATGATCAATAGTCACACAAAACACACATTCCTTCACTTTAAACACCATATGGTCACACATATTCACACTTTTGGTCACTTTATGCTTAATTGTATGTGACTAAGTACCCAAAAGTAACATGCTTTGTGTGACTAAATGTTGCAAAAGGCCACACAAACATACAATTCATGTGACCATTGGATGATCAACAGTCACACAAAACACACATTCCTTCACTTTAAACATCATATGGTCACACATATTCACACTTTTGGCCACTTTATGCTTAATTGTATGTGACTAAATACCCACAAGTAACATGCTTTGTGTGACTAAATGTTGCAAAAGGCCACACAAACATACAATTCATGTGGCCATTGGATGATCAATAGTCACACAAAACACACATTCCTTCACTTTAAACACCATATGGTCATACATATTCACACTTTTGGCCACTTTATGCTTAATTGTATGTGACTAAATACCCAAAAGTAACACGCTTTGTGTGACTAAATGTTGCAAAAGGCCACACAAACATACAATTCGTGTGGCCATTGCATGATCAATAGTCACACAAAACACACATTCCTTCACTTTAAACACCATATGGTCACACATATTCACACTTTTGGACACTTTATGCTTAATTGTATGTGACTAAATACCCAAAAGTAACATGCTTTGTGTGACTAAATGTTGCAAAAGGCCACACAAACATACAATTCATGTGGCCATTGCTTGATCAATAGTCACACAAAACACACATTCCATCACTTTAAACACCATATGGTCACACATATTCACACTTTTGGCCACTTTATGCTTAATTGTATGTGACAAAATACCCATAAGTAACATGCTTTGTGTGACTAAATGTTGCAAAAGGCCACACTGTAACACCCCCAATTCATGGATGCAGCGGAATTCAAACTGGGTGTTACTCGACGGCACAATAGTCACAATAATAGAAAACGAACTCCAATTGAGTCGTTTTAAAAGATGTATCATTCAAATTATATAAATATCAGAGATTTCAAAATGAGGTCCCAATTGGTTCCATGTTTACAATGTATAATAAATGAGTTTTGAATGATAATAAAATTTATAGCCCTCTTGAGTATCCATGTCCTTCCGTGCCATCCTTGATCGTCATGAACCTGAAATACATGCTTGAGAGGTCAACACAAAGGTTGAGTGATATTCATAGAGTTTGTTAAATCGATTGAACACAATATGTTGGTAGTGTGAGTTATAGGCTCACACCAATGTTTGGAAAACAAAACAGGTAGGCTACGTTATTATACGCCTGGAACATGTATTATACACTAAGCTTATGACACCATAACGTTAACGTGTACCAATATCAATCGGCGGTTTATCCCGGTAGGTACTTTGCTAACATACCTAAATCTCAAATATTAATGCATTTGTTTGCACTTAGTCAAAACAAATGGGATTCGTCAATCCCAATAGGCCTATTATTAATATTCGCGCTCACTATTGCTAGTGATTAAATGGTTCATAATCAAGGATATCGGTTTAGCAAGGTTGGTACTTAGTGATAATAAAACATCGTCGTGAAGCATACATTAGAAAGCATTGTATTCGATTTAGAAATAGCATGTATTCCCCCCAAGGAATTGTAAAACAATTAAGTAATGGAAAGTGGGGCTATGAACTCACCTTAAGTTAAGATAGCAAGTAATGAATGTAACGGTTGAATCGTGTAGGTTTCTACGAGCAACCTATAATAGAATGTCGCGACTTAGGATCGGAGTAAAGACTATGAAGTAGTGCCTATATATATATCTTGCATTATAGTCCATGATGTGGTATGATGTATATTGTATGTCCTTGAAAGAAAAGATTCATGAAACATGTATGTTTTGTATATCGTTTACTACCGTTCGGGCCGACATAATTCAGAAGCCATGTTAGTAAGCGTTCGAGGAGCCAGGACACTTTAACTCGTAAATCCACAACTCAACTCGACGGCTTACATAATGAACTCCTCACATGAGGCTCCCTGCTATTGTAGTAGTTGATGAAATATATAGATATAAGTTTGGATCCAAAAGTTACATGTCCAATAGTTGAATAAACTTAGGAAAGTTTATTTGTACATGAAGATTGTTATTAGGGTAAGTTTATTATAACTTGTATGACAAATACTTGTATGTTCTCATGGTTCCTTAGATGGAGTAGATCCAAATTGTATGTTCAAGTTCTCGTCAACTCTTTGTTTCATGTTTACGCCTATGTAAGTTGGTATGGTCATTTCGTCATGGCCTAGCCATGACCTTTGGTCCTTGTTTCAAGGTCATGAGACACAACCTTGGCTCTATCCATGGTTGTGGTCTTGATTATAGGTCATAAGACCTCTTGTTCCTTTCAAAGTATAACCATAATCTAGTGACTTTCGCCTAAAAATGGGCTGTTTAGAATTTGAAGAATTTTATCACTCGGAAAGCATTTTTAGGTCTCGAGCTTCTTTGTTCCTGAACGAAAACGTCGTTCCGGACAACTTTCGTGTTTTAACTTTTTGATGAATCGGACTAGAAGTGGGACTTTCAAAACCCAAATTTGATCAGGAAGCTATTTGGCAGTTTTGCCGGAAATCTTTGGTAATTTCAAATGGGCGTAACTTTTGACTCGTATACTCGTTTTGGGTGGTTCAAATTGCTATGGTTTCCTTTTTAAGTCCTCTACTACAATATGTAATAATCCAATATCATAATTTTACCATTTTGGTCGTGGTTCTCCAAGAAAGTCACTAGTTTACTTGTTTTAGTAACTTGTTTTAACAATCAATAACAATAACTTGTTTTGGTCATTTTTATACATCATGGACATAACTACAAGACATAATATAGCAAGAATAATATGTAAATAACATGAACATGATTATTTAACAAGAATCAAGTTAGGGTTTGGCTCACAACTTTTGGCTTTCAAAGATGAAAGGAAGTTAACATGTAAGGATAGGACATTGATAGACTTGCTTCAACCCTTTTTCACTTCATGCAATCTTTCTACCCTTGGTATTCTTGAAAGATGGATTATGAAGGTTAAAGTGAATTGAGTGGATTTAAACTCAAGAGAAATCACCAATTATATTAGGGTTTGGAAGAGTTTTGATTACTAGAAACTAAGCTAGGGTTTCTATACTTGAACTTCACTTGAATCTTGCTAGAAATTAGAAGGAAATGAACTAAGGATGAGAGGGATTTGGGGTTGGGGATGCACGGCACCAAGAAGGGGAGGGAGAGGGGCTATTTATAGTCAAAAATGAGGAGGTTAGGAAACTAGTAGGAAATTACCAAAACTTGGTGACCAAGTTGTAATTTAGAGATGATCTAGGGGTAATTTCATGAGATGAAGCCACATGGGATGACTCCCCCCCTCCTAGGTCGGTTTGTAAGCTTGGAGAGCAAGGGTGTGGACTTTTCTTGGTATTATCCAAGATACTTGGTTAGTTTTGACTCCGGGAAATGCCAATCGTAAATGATTAAGCCTCAAAACGTAAAACCGGGTGTCGTAAAATTATGGAACTTGAAAGTATTGATAAACATGTCAATAAGTTCCATAATAAAATATAAAATGAGTGGTAGGTTCCATCGGGTGCTAAAACCCTGCTAAAAACTGGAAACACGGGTCTAAAACGCGTAATTCGCGTAAAACGCTGAATATTGCGTAAAATTGAGAAAAGTAAAATGTTACTTTTCTAATGTTATAAAAATGATTTAAAATGACTTATAATGTCTAGACTGGGCTCAGTCTAGTGTCGGTTGGTATTAAATGTCTTTTAGACATCAAACCGTAAGCCTAAAAATCACGAAATGATTTATAACATCAAGGGATCATTTTTGGTCAATGGAGGAGGGAAAGAATATGTTGACTTTTTCTAATAAGTTGAAAACTCAAAAAGTCTTAGAAACGCGTTTTGTGGTCTCACGGTTAATCGCCCAAATGGTTAAGCGTGCTCATGCGAGAGTAGTACAGGCATGGGTGACCTGCTGGGAAGTTTTTTTGTCATATTTTTCTCAGTCACGATTAATTCTCAAATAAATCATGAGTGTGTAAAATATTTTACTGATGTGGGGTCACCTGACGGGGTTGAATTTCGTTGTGCGTAGAATTTCTGATTGACGTTTTACCCTAAAACGTGTAATTCCGTGTAATTCCTTAATAACTTTCACGAAAATGAGCTTATGAAAGTTAAACTTTTAATTTGCCATGGAAATGATTTATCACTCGATAAAATCAAATAAAAATCAACTTTCGGGAAAGTTTCGGGAAAAAATGAATAGTAAAAGTGAATAGTGAAATTTTCCGGGAATGGTAATTAACCTGAAATTGTGAATTGTTACACACACAAACATACAATTCATGTGGCCATTGGATGATCAATAGTCACACAAAACACACATTCCTTCACTTTAAACATCATATGGTCACACATATTCACACTTTTGGCCACTTTATGCTTAATTGTATGTGACTAAATACCCAAAAGTAACACGCTTTGTGTGACTAAATGTTGCAAAAGGCCACACCAACATACAATTCATGTGGCCATTGCTTGATCAATAGTCACACAAAACACACATTCCATCACTTTAAACACCATATGGTCACACATATTCACACTTTCGGCCACTTTATGCTTAATTGTATGTGACTAAATACCCAAAAGTAACATGTTTTGTCGATGATGGATTAGTTTGTCCTTTAGAAATCTCATATTTCTTGTTTTGAAATCGATAGATTGTGACGGGTTTTTGATATCATAAGAAATGATATTGATGATGTGATGGAATAATTCTAGAGACCATTTGCACAAAACACAATGTCTCGGAAGTAGGTTAGACCATTGTGCAATTCACAATGTCTGGGAAGTTGGTTAGGTCATTGTGTGACTCAAAACATTTGAGAAATGATTAAGACCATTGTATCATACAATGTCTTGGAAAATGAATGAGACCATTGTATCTCACAATGTCTTGGAAAATGAATGAGACCATTGTATCTCACAATGTCTTGGAAAATGAATGAGACCATTGTATCTCACAATGTCTTGGAAAATGAATGAGATCATTGTATCTCACAATGTCTTGGAAAATGAATGAGACTATTGTATCTCACAATGTCTTGGAAAATGAATGAGACCATTGTATCTCACAATTTCTTGGAAAATGAATGAGACCATTGTATCTCACAATGTCTTGGAAAATGAATGAGATCATTGTATCTCACAATGTCTTGGAAAATGAATGAGACCATTGTATCTCACAATGTCTTGGAAAATGAATGTTGGAGTAGGAACATGATTGGGAGAGTGTGGCTGTGCCGAAATGCCTTAGAATAGGCATACACAGATATGTTTAGTCCATTGTTTAGATAAATGATTGAAAATAAACCGAGTTTATATATCAATATTCTAATATGTTCATGTAGCATAAAATGCCTAGTGTGTATATATCAATATACTTATATGTGTTCATGTAGCATAAAATGCTTAGTGTGTATATATCAATATACTTATACGTGTTCATGTAGCATAAAATGCTTACGGGGAAATGCTCAATTATGTTTAGGGTACATATATCAATATGCAATTATGTTTGTGTAGCACAAAAATGTCTACGGGGAAATGCTCAAAATGGGTATATATGAATATACTAATATGTTTGTGAAGCATAACATGCTTACTAAGTCCATAATCGTCTGGAGGATGGAAGACACGGAGAGCGGAAGGCTATAAAATGTTTTTGCTTGTACATGTGTGGTTATAGTTTAGGTCTCAATTAGACCCGTTTCTCTATAACCATGGCTCTGGTACCAATCTGTAACACCCCCAATTCATGGATGCAGCGGAATTCAAACTGGGTGTTACTCGACGGCACAATAGTCACAATAATAGAAAACGAACTCCAATTGAGTCGTTTTAAAAGATGTATCATTCAAATTATATAAATATCAGAGATTTCAAAATGAGGTCCCAATTGGTTCCATGTTTACAATGTATAATAAATGAGTTTTGAATGATAATAAAATTTATAGCCCTCTTGAGTATCCATGTCCTTCCGTGCCATCCTTGATCGTCATGAACCTGAAATACATGCTTGAGAGGTCAACACAAAGGTTGAGTGATATTCATAGAGTTTCTTAAATCGATTGAACACAATATGTTGGTAGTGTGAGTTATAGGCTCACACCAATGTTTGGAAAACAAAACAGGTAGGCTACGTTATTATACGCCTGGAACATGTATTATACACTAAGCTTATGACACCATAACGTTAACGTGTACCAATATCAATCGGCGGTTTATCCCGGTAGGTACTTTGCTAACATACCTAAATCTCAAATATTAATGCATTTGTTTGCACTTAGTCAAAACAAATGGGATTCGTCAATCCCAATAGGCCTATTATTAATATTCGCGCTCACTATTGCTAGTGATTAAATGGTTCATAATCAAGGATATCGGTTTAGCAAGGTTGGTACTTAGTGATAATAAAACATCGTCGTGAAGCATACATTAGAAAGCATTGTATTCGATTTAGAAATAGCATGTATTCCCCCCAAGGAATTGTAAAACAATTAAGTAATGGAAAGTGGGGCTATGAACTCACCTTAAGTTAAGATAGCAAGTAATGAATGTAACGGTTGAATCGTGTAGGTTTCTACGAGCAACCTATAATAGAATGTCGCGACTTAGGATCGGAGTAAAGACTATGAAGTAGTGCCTATATATATATCTTGCATTATAGTCCATGATGTGGTATGATGTATATTGTATGTCCTTGAAAGAAAAGATTCATGAAACATGTATGTTTTGTATATCGTTTACTACCGTTCGGGCCGACATAATTCAGAAGCCATGTTAGTAAGCGTTCGAGGAGCCAGGACACTTTAACTCGTAAATCCACAACTCAACTCGACGGCTTACATAATGAACTCCTCACATGAGGCTCCCTACTATTGTAGTAGTTGATGAAATATATAGATATAAGTTTGGATCCAAAAGTTACATGTCCAATAGTTGAATAAACTTAGGAAAGTTTATTTGTACATGAAGATTGTTATTAGGGTAAGTTTATTATAACTTGTATGACAAATACTTGTATGTTCTCATGGTTCCTTAGATGGAGTAGATCCAAATTGTATGTTCAAGTTCTCGTCAACTCTTTGTTTCATGTTTACGCCTATGTAAGTTGGTATGGTCATTTCGTCATGGCCTAGCCATGACCTTTGGTCCTTGTTTCAAGGTCATGAGACACAACCTTGGCTCTAGCCATGGTTGTGGTCTTGATTATAGGTCATAAGACCTCTTGTTCCTTTCAAAGTATAACCATAATCTAGTGACTTTCGCCTAAAAATGGGCTGTTTAGAATTTGAAGAATTTTATCACTCGGAAAACATTTTTAGGTCTCGAGCTTCTTTGTTCCTGAACGAAAACGTTGTTCCGGACAACTTTCGTGTTTTAACTTTTTGATGAATCGGATCAGAAGTGGGACTTTCAAAACCCAAATTTGATCAGGAAGCTATTTGGCAGTTTTGCCGGAAATCTTTGGTAATTTCAAATGGGCGTAACTTTTGACTCGTATACTCGTTTTGGGTGGTTCAAATTGCTATGGTTTCCTTTTTAAGTCCTCTACTACAATATGTAATAATACAATATCATAATTTTACCATTTTGGTCGTGGTTCTCCAAGAAAGTCACTAGTTTACTTGTTTTAGTAACTTGTTTTGAAATCGATAGATTGTGACGGGTTTTTGATATCATAAGAAATGATATTGATGATGTGATGGAATAATTCTAGAGACCATTTGCACAAAACACAATGTCTCGGAAGTAGGTTAGACCATTGTGCAATTCACAATGTCTGGGAAGTTGGTTAGGTCATTGTGTGACTCAAAACATTTGAGAAATGATTAAGACCATTGTATCATACAATGTCTTGGAAAATGAATGAGACCATTGTATCTCACAATGTCTTGGAAAATGAATGAGACCATTGTATCTCACAATGTCTTGGAAAATGAATGAGATCATTGTATCTCACAATGTCTTGGAAAATGAATGAGACTATTGTATCTCACAATGTCTTGGAAAATGAATGAGACCATTGTATCTCACAATGTCTTGGAAAATGAATGAGACCATTGTATCTCACAATGTCTTGGAAAATGAATGAGATCATTGTATCTCACAATGTCTTGGAAAATGAATGAGACCATTGTATCTCACAATGTCTTGGAAAATGAATGTTGGAGTAGGAACATGATTGGGAGAGTGTGGCTGTGCCGAAATGCCTTAGAATAGGCATACACAGATATGTTTAGTCCATTGTTTAGATAAATGATTGAAAATAAACCGAGTTTATATATCAATATTCTAATATGTTCATGTAGCATAAAATGCCTAGTGTGTATATATCAATATACTTATATGTGTTCATGTAGCATAAAATGCTTAGTGTGTATATATCAATATACTTATACGTGTTCATGTAGCATAAAATGCTTACGGGGAAATGCTCAATTATGTTTAGGGTACATATATCAATATGCAATTATGTTTGTGTAGCACAAAAATGTCTACGGGGAAATGCTCAAAATGGGTATATATGAATATACTAATATGTTTGTGAAGCATAACATGCTTACTAAGTCCATAATCGTCTGGAGGATGGAAGACACGGAGAGCGGAAGGCTATAAAATGTTTTTGCTTGTACATGTGTGGTTATAGTTTAGGTCTCAATTAGACCCGTTTCTCTATAACCATGGCTCTGGTACCAATCTGTAACACCCCCAATTCATGGATGCAGCGGAATTCAAACTGGGTGTTACTCGACGGCACAATAGTCACAATAATAGAAAACGAACTCCAATTGAGTCGTTTTAAAAGATGTATCATTCAAATTATATAAATATCAGAGATTTCAAAATGAGGTCCCAATTGGTTCCATGTTTACAATGTATAATAAATGAGTTTTGAATGATAATAAAATTTATAGCCCTCTTGAGTATCCATGTCCTTCCGTGCCATCCTTGATCGTCATGAACCTGAAATACATGCTTGAGAGGTCAACACAAAGGTTGAGTGATATTCATAGAGTTTGTTAAATCGATTGAACACAATATGTTGGTAGTGTGAGTTATAGGCTCACACCAATGTTTGGAAAACAAAACAGGTAGGCTACGTTATTATACGCCTGGAACATGTATTATACACTAAGCTTATGACACCATAACGTTAACGTGTACCAATATCAATCGGCGGTTTATCCCGGTAGGTACTTTGCTAACATACCTAAATCTCAAATATTAATGCATTTGTTTGCACTTAGTCAAAACAAATGGGATTCGTCAATCCCAATAGGCCTATTATTAATATTCGCGCTCACTATTGCTAGTGATTAAATGGTTCATAATCAAGGATATCGGTTTAGCAAGGTTGGTACTTAGTGATAATAAAACATCGTCGTGAAGCATACATTAGAAAGCATTGTATTCGATTTAGAAATAGCATGTATTCCCCCCAAGGAATTGTAAAACAATTAAGTAATGGAAAGTGGGGCTATGAACTCACCTTAAGTTAAGATAGCAAGTAATGAATGTAACGGTTGAATCGTGTAGGTTTCTACGAGCAACCTATAATAGAATGTCGCGACTTAGGATCGGAGTAAAGACTATGAAGTAGTGCCTATATATATCTTGCATTATAGTCCATGATGTGGTATGATGTATATTGTATGTCCTTGAAAGAAAAGATTCATGAAACATGTATGTTTTGTATATCGTTTACTACCGTTCGGGCCGACATAATTCAGAAGCCATGTTAGTAAGCGTTCGAGGAGCCAGGACACTTTAACTCGTAAATCCACAACTCAACTCGACGGCTTACATAATGAACTCCTCACATGAGGCTCCCTACTATTGTAGTAGTTGATGAAATATATAGATATAAGTTTGGATCCAAAAGTTACATGTCCAATAGTTGAATAAACTTAGGAAAGTTTATTTGTACATGAAGATTGTTATTAGGGTAAGTTTATTATAACTTGTATGACAAATACTTGTATGTTCTCATGGTTCCTTAGATGGAGTAGATCCAAATTGTATGTTCAAGTTCTCGTCAACTCTTTGTTTCATGTTTACGCCTATGTAAGTTGGTATGGTCATTTCGTCATGGCCTAGCCATGACCTTTGGTCCTTGTTTCAAGGTCATGAGACACAACCTTGGCTCTAGCCATGGTTGTGGTCTTGATTATAGGTCATAAGACCTCTTGTTCCTTTCAAAGTATAACCATAATCTAGTGACTTTCGCCTAAAAATGGGCTGTTTAGAATTTGAAGAATTTTATCACTCGGAAAGCATTTTTAGGTCTCGAGCTTCTTTGTTCCTGAACGAAAACGTCGTTCCGGACAACTTTCGTGTTTTAACTTTTTGATGAATCGGACTAGAAGTGGGACTTTCAAAACCCAAATTTGATCAGGAAGCTATTTGGCAGTTTTGCCGGAAATCTTTGGTAATTTCAAATGGGCGTAACTTTTGACTCGTATACTCGTTTTGGGTGGTTCAAATTGCTATGGTTTCCTTTTTAAGTCCTCTACTACAATATGTAATAATCCAATATCATAATTTTACCATTTTGGTCGTGGTTCTCCAAGAAAGTCACTAGTTTACTTGTTTTAGTAACTTGTTTTAACAATCAATAACAATAACTTGTTTTGGTCATTTTTATACATCATGGACATAACTACAAGACATAATATAGCAAGAATAATATGTAAATAACATGAACATGATTATTTAACAAGAATCAAGTTAGGGTTTGGCTCACAACTTTTGGCTTTCAAAGATGAAAGGAAGTTAACATGTAAGGATAGGACATTGATAGACTTGCTTCAACCCTTTTTCACTTCATGCAATCTTTCTACCCTTGGTATTCTTGAAAGATGGATGATGAAGGTTAAAGTGAATTGAGTGGATTTAAACTCAAGAGAAATCACCAATTATATTAGGGTTTGGAAGAGTTTTGATTACTAGAAACTAAGCTAGGGTTTCTATACTTGAACTTCACTTGAATCTTGCTAGAAATTAGAAGGAAATGAACTAAGGATGAGAGGGATTTGGGGTTGGGGATGCACGGCACCAAGAAGGGGAGGGAGAGGGGCTATTTATAGTCAAAAATGAGGAGGTTAGGAAACTAGTAGGAAATTACCAAAACTTGGTGACCAAGTTGTAATTTAGAGATGATCTAGGGGTAATTTCATGAGATGAAGCCACATGGGATGACTCCCCCCCTCCTAGGTCGGTTTGTAAGCTTGGAGAGCAAGGGTGTGGACTTTTCTTGGTATTATCCAAGATACTTGGTTAGTTTTGACTCCGGGAAATGCCAATCGTAAATGATTAAGCCTCAAAACGTAAAACCGGGTGTCGTAAAATTATGGAACTTGAAAGTATTGATAAACATGTCAATAAGTTCCATAATAAAATATAAAATGAGTGGTAGGTTCCATCGGGTGCTAAAACCCTGCTAAAAACTGGAAACACGGGTCTAAAACGCGTAATTCGCGTAAAACGCTGAATATTGCGTAAAATTGAGAAAAGTAAAATGTTACTTTTCTAATGTTATAAAAATGATTTAAAATGACTTATAATGTCTAGACTGGGCTCAGTCTAGTGTCGGTTGGTATTAAATGTCTTTTAGACATCAAACTGTAAGCCTAAAAATCACGAAATGATTTATAACATCAAGGGATCATTTTTGGTCAATGGAGGAGGGAAAGAATATGTTGACTTTTTCTAATAAGTTTAAAACTCAAAAAGTCTTAGAAACGCGTTTTGTGGTCTCACGGTTAATCGCCCAAATGGTTAAGCGTGCTCATGCGAGAGTAGTACAGGCATGGGTGACCTGCTGGGAAGTTTTTTTGTCATATTTTTCTCAGTCACGATTAATTCTCAAATAAATCATGAGTGTGTAAAATATTTTACTGATGTGGGGTCACCTGACGGGGTTGAATTTCGTTGTGCGTAGAATTTCTGATTGACGTTTTACCCTAAAACGTGTAATTCCGTGTAATTCCTTAATAACTTTCACGAAAATGAGCTTATGAAAGTTAAACTTTTAATTTGCCATGGAAATGATTTATCACTCGATAAAATCAAATAAAAATCAACTTTCGGGAAAGTTTCGGGAAAAAATGAATAGTAAAAGTGAATAGTGAAATTTTCCGGGAATGGTAATTAACCTGAAATTGTGAATTGTTACACACACAAACATACAATTCACGTGGCCATTGGATGATCAATAGTCACACAAAACACACATTCCTTCACTTTAAACACCATATGGTCACACATATTCACACTTTTGGCCAATTTATGCTTAATTGTATGTGACTAAATACCCATAAGTAACATGCTTTGTGTGACTAAATGTTGCAAAAGGCCACACAAACATACAATTCATGTGGCCATTGGATGATCAATAGTCACACAAAACACACATTCCTTCACTTTAAACACCATATGGTCACACATATTCACACTTTTGGCCAATTTATGCTTAATTGTATGTGACTAAATACCCATAAGTAACATGCTTTGTGTGACTAAATGTTGCAAAAGGCCACACAAACATACAATTCATGTGGCCATTGGATGATCAATAGTCACACAAAACACACATTTGTTCACTTTAAACACCATATGGTCACACATATTCACACTTTTTGCCACTTTATGCTTAATTGTATGTGACTAAATACCCAAAAGTAACACGCTTTGTGTGACTAAATGTTGCAAAAGGCCACACAAACATACAATTCATGTGGCCATTGCATGATCAATAGTCACACAAAACACACATTCCTTCACTTTAAACACCATATGGTCACACATATTCACACTTTTGGACACTTTATGCTTAATTGTATGTGACTAAATACCCAAAAGTAACATGCTTTGTGTGACTAAATGTTGCAAAAGGCCACACAAACATACAATTCATGTGGCCATTGGATGATCAATAGTCACACAAAACACACATTCCTTCACTTTAAACACCATATGGTCACACATATTCACACTTTTGGCCACTTTATGCTTAATTTTATGTGACTAAATACCCAAAAGTAACATGCTTTGTGTGACTAAATGTTGCAAAAGGCCACACAAACATACAATTCATGTGGCCATTGGATGATCAATAGTCACACAAAACACACATTCCTTCACTTTAAACACCATATGGTCACACATATTCACACTTTTGGCCACTTTATGCTTAATTTTATGTGACTAAATACCCAAAAGTAACATGCTTTGTGTGACTAAATGTTGCAAAAGGCCACACAAACATACAATTCATGTGGCCATTTGATGATCAATAGTCACACAAAACACACATTCCTTCACTTTAAACACCATATGGTTACACATATTCACACTTTTGGACACTTTATGCTTAATTGTATGTGACTAAATACCCAAAAGTAACGTGCTTTGTGTGACTAAATGTTGCAAAAGGCCACACAAACATACAATTCATGTGACCATTGGATGATCAACAGTCACACAAAACACACATTCCTTCACTTTAAACATCATATGGTCACACATATTCACACTTTTGGCCACTTTATGCTTAATTGTATGTGACTAAATACCCAAAAGTAACATGCTTTGTGTGACTAAATGTTGCAAAAGGCCACACAAACATACAATTCATGTGGCCATTGGATGATCAATAGTCACACAAAACACACATTCCTTCACTTTAAACACCATATGGTCATACATATTCACACTTTTGGCCACTTTATGCTTAATTTTATGTGACTAAATACCCAAAAGTAACACGCTTTGTGTGACTAAATGTTGCAAAAGGCCACACAAACATACAATTCATGTGGCCATTGCTTGATCAATAGTCACACAAAACACACATTCCATCACTTTAAACACCATATGGTCACACATATTCACACTTTTGGCCACTTTATGCTTAATTGTATGTGACAAAATACCCAAAAGTAACATGTTTTGTGTGACTAAATGTTGCAAAAGGCCACACAAACATACAATTCATGTGGCCATTGGATGATCAATAGTCACACAAAACACACATTCCTTCACTTTAAACACCATATGGTCACACATATTCACACTTTTGGCCAATTTATGCTTAATTGTATGTGACTAAATACCCATAAGTAACATGCTTTGTGTGACTAAATGTTGCAAAAGGCCACACGAACATACAATTCATGTGGCCATTGGATGATCAATAGTCACACAAAACACACATTCCTTCACTTTAAACACCATATGGTCACACATATTCACACTTTTGGCCAATTTATGCTTAATTGTATGTGACTAAATACCCATAAGTAACATGCTTTGTGTGACTAAATGTTGCAAAAGGCCACACAAACATACAATTCATGTGGCCATTGGATGATCAATAGTCACACAAAACACACATTCCTTGACTTTATACACCATATGGTCACACATATTCACACTTTTGGCCACTTTATGCTTAATTTTATGTGACTAAATACCCAAAAGTAACATGCTTTGTGTGACTAAATGTTGCAAAAGGCCACACAAACATACAATTCATGTGGCCATTGGATGATCAATAGTCACACAAAACACACATTCCTTCACTTTAAACACCATATGGTCACACATATTCACACTTTTGGTCACTTTATGCTTAATTGTATGTGACTAAGTACCCAAAAGTAACATGCTTTGTGTGACTAAATGTTGCAAAAGGCCACACAAACATACAATTCATGTGACCATTGGATGATCAACAGTCACACAAAACACACATTCCTTCACTTTAAACATCATATGGTCACACATATTCACACTTTTGGCCACTTTATGCTTAATTGTATGTGACTAAATACCCAAAAGTAACATGCTTTGTGTGACTAAATGTTGCAAAAGGCCACACAAACATACAATTCATGTGGCCATTGGATGATCAATAGTCACACAAAACATACATTCCTTCACTTTAAACACCATATGGTCATACATATTCACACTTTTGGCCACTTTATGCTTAATTGTATGTGACTAAATACCCAAAAGTAACACGCTTTGTGTGACTAAATGTTGCAAAAGGCCACACAAACATACAATTCATGTGGCCATTGCTTGATCAATAGTCACACAAAACACACATTCCATCACTTTAAACACCATATGGTCACACATATTCACACTTTTGGCCACTTTATGCTTAATTGTATGTGACAAAATACCCATAAGTAACATGCTTTGTGTGACTAAATGTTGCAAAAGGCCACACAAACATACAATTCATGTGGCCATTGGATGATCAATAGTCACACAAAACACACATTCCTTCACTTTAAACACCATATGGTCACACATATTCACACTTTTGGCCACTTTATGCTTAATTGTATGTGACTAAATACGCATAAGTAACATGCTTTGTGTGACTAAATGTTGCAAAAGGCCACACAAACATACAATTCATGTGGCCATTGGATGATCAATAGTCACACAAAACACACATTTGTTCACTTTAAACACCATATGGTCACACATATTCACACTTTTGGCCACTTTATGCTTAATTGTATGTGACTAAATACCCAAAAGTGTCACACCCCCAATTTACCTGACTTGCAGCGGAATGGAATACCTGGGGGTGTCTGTCATAGCACCACAGTTACAGTTACATTGAACGACCTAAAGTGTCGTTTGGAAAATACTGCATTTGATCATTGAAATAACTCAGAGTTTACAAAATGAGGTCCCCAAAATGTGTTGCATGTTTATGAAAAACAAGTCGTACTAGATCAAATGTTTACATAAGTGCATGAAATAATGATGAGACGCGTCGACTCCGCGACTCCATGAAGGTCCAAATGCATGTCACATGAGCTACCTTAATAACCTGAAATACATTGCTAAAACGTCAACACGAATGTTGGTGAATTCCATAGGTTTGTAAAATGTAATGATGTACGGCCACCACAAGTAAAAGTGCAAGATAAAAATCTCATGAAAATTGTACAATAGCCTTAAGCTCATGACACCGAAGCTATGACTGATGAAATTCTATGCCCCTCCCGAATGTTCTGCCGAAACATTCAAATGTAAAAGACATGACATGCATCCGCTTACTGTTGGTATCCACTACCACGGATGGAGGCGTCACCCTCGATAGATCTATCCACTCACTCTCGCTTAGTACTTGAAATTAACGGTTCATGATGTTACAGGGGACTTAACACATGGCAAGGTAACTTAAGCTATGTACATGTTTGAATACTTGGGCTCGTACTGAAATAATTGATGCAATGTATTCACCCCGTGGGATTTGAAAACAATCAAAAATGTTGAATTGAAAACGGGGCTATGAAAACTCACCTTAACTGATGAAACTGTCATGAAATGAAATGAACCCCAATGAACAATTAGCTGTCGTAACCCAATATGATGGTACCATGAACATGTACTGAGCTGAAAAACAAGGCGCGCACACTAGCCGCAACCTAATATGAATGATGAATGATCTCATTTAGATCACCAAATGATGTTATGAATGACCATGCTCATGTTTCTATACCACTCTACTCTTTAGGAAAACACTTGTATTATCAAAAATATATAATCCAAGAATTTGGAAAATATTGCTATTAGAAAATATAAATAGCTAGTTATAATATATATATACTTATATATATATAACGTAAGTTCTCATGTTGACGTTGAAATACTCGGGTTGTAATCTTTGAAATAATGAAAACATACTCATAATAACTAATACTACGTTAGTTATAAAGCTCGGTACTTGATATTACTTCTAGCTCAAAAATGTACTTCATAGTTTTTGCGCCAAATTTAATAAAAGCTGTCAATTATAAAATGGTTTTAGCCGATATTCAAACGAGTATATCTTTGTCGTTACTTGTCCGTTTTACTTGTTCTTTATATCCACGGTTACGTCTTAGTATGTAGTAATATATTTTGGAAAGCTCGGCTCCTCCAGGTTACGTCTAAAGTCTCTTTTTGTCCAATGAAAAACGTCCAACAGCAAACATTTTCTGAAAAATACTTTTCGTCTACAATCTTGCAAAAATCATAACTCCTTCGTTATAGACTCTTTTTAATCCATTCTTTCGCCTACGGATTCATTTTTGAAAGTATTTTCTAAAAATTTTGCCAAAGTTTCCTTGGTGTTTACTGATTTTCCAGATTTTTACAAAACGGGACAGCATGTCTAAAATAGGTTCCAAATCAAGTTTCCAAGGTTAAAAACTAATTTCTACCATCACCAAACCTCTTGTAATCACCACATGACTAATCTAATCTTACCATACACCTTCTTAGGGTGCCATGGACTCCTAACCAAGTTATTAGAGCAAGGGGATTCATAACTAAAAAGTTAGGGTTTGTATGTTTCTTTTTAGCCAAAATAAAGTGTGGTATAGCTACTTGTACATGGTTTTTAGCATGATACTTATGTAATACATGTAAAAATAGGATGATCCATGAAAAAATAAAGATGAAAACTTACTTGACAAAATGAGATGATTATTGGATGATTATGCTTGATGTTCTTGTGTTTTTGTTGCTTGATTCTTGATTAGGCTTGTAAAATGAACAACTTTTGTGTTTTACTTCATGAAAAATGATCACTTGATCAATGAGATTGATTTGGGGTCGTGGGTTGCTAGGGGAAATGGAAGAGATGAGCAAGATTTTTATCTTACTAAAAAGTGTGATTATGATTTTGTGATTTTGGTAAAGTAATGTTATTAGGAGTTTATTAGTTAAATAAAGGTAAGTTAATGCCAAGGGTTAAAAGGGGTGATCATGGTCCGGTTTTTTCAAGGGTGAAGGGGGGGGGGGGGGTTAGGGTACTTGTGATTTAATTAGAAAACCATGTAAGAATTTGCACTAGTTTGCGTTTTTAGTTACGATCGGGTACCGGTTTTATTAGAAATAAATGTTCACGAAGTTTACCAGGATGAAATAAAGTCATAATAATGTTAAAAACATATTAAAAATATGTTGGGTACATTTACTGAGTGATCGGGTGATTATTGTTTAGTTTTCACGAAAACCGTCGTTATATTCATACGCGTACGTTATAAATAAAATAAATTTCCAAAATACTGGGTAACTGAATGTTATAACTTTTATGATGTTAAAATGGATATAAAAATATGTCGGGACCATTGTGGGAATATTTAGATATATTCGTCGTGTATAAACCGGGTGTTAACATTTACTATAAATACTTATACGTAAAAACGTTAAATGTACTGAATATAGAAATTTGAAAATCCTAAGAGTGGTATAACATGAAAATGTTGTTATGATGATATGCAGACTATCTCCAGTCCGTATGAAAAGTCATTACTGATAATGCATGAATTCGCACCTGAACCAATACGGTTACGCGAATTTGAATACCCGTAAACTAAATTTACGAAGAAATGAGTAATGCAAGTGAATGGTGAAAACTTTTCTGGAAATGAATAGTGTTTGGTGAATAGTAAATTTCCAAAAAGTTTCTCAGAATATCAAACTGACCTCGAAAACGATGAATAGTAAAACGATGAATAGTGTTTGATGAATAGTGTTTTTCCAAAGTTCGGGAAATGACCTGAAATGGTGAGTTGTGACAGTCTTCCCCTCTAAAAGGAACTTCGTCCCGAAGTTCAGTTTATGTTGGTCTCTGAGAATGTATTGATGAAAAGGTGATGATAATCGAGAATTCCAGCGAACTCTTAACGACAGGAATGCGACTCTGTTTCAACTGTTTGACCACACGGTCCATGATTTCTGTTGGTTCTCTTACAAGGTCTGAGATTGTCATTTGGGTTGGATCCCTTCCAATGGAATCATGAGTGACTCATCTGTAAGTCATTTCTGGGGATCTGAAAATGTGAAATATGTTCGTGTAATCCTGTTGTTCTCTGACAATGTTCCAGTCTGACGGCCACTATGCCTTCTCTGTCAAAATATAAATGGTCCAGTGTATATTGGTGTAACTTTCCAAGTTTTCTGAACGATAACATGCCTTTCCTAGGCAGAACTTTCTGCATAACTCTGCAGAACTTGAAGTTTTAATGGTTTACAACTTATTGAACTTGTAACTGATTCTTGACTTGTAGAAAATTTCTGGTTATCTCATGAATGCCTACTGAACTAATGAGTTGAGCTTTTTTTTTTCCAAGTTTGGCCCATCAATAGATGGTCTGCGCTTCTTAATGTTTTAAATGTGATACTTGGTAATATATACTGCTGAATTCTGCCAGAACTCAAGTTTGTATGCTAGTTGGTCGATTCTAAAATGAATCTTAAATAGTCCAATATGCTAAAGGTTCAACCTTTCTTGTTATCCAATTTGTATCATGCCAATCCAAGGCAATGCTTTTAACTTAGTTTGTTCTCCCACTTGAATCTGGATGGTTTGTTGTTCAGGATATCCAATCCAAATGATGTGTGTTATGTACCAACCTAACTTCTGCCAGTTTCCCGTTGTTGGTGTGATAACCATTGTTGTAGATGAATTTGATTTATGTTAATTGATTGTTCCAACCATTTCTAGGGTCAATTACTCATGCTCTGAGCATACCTTCCTATGTTTGAATTGTTCTCTCGCTTTGACCATCGTCCTGAGGGTGATAGGTGATGTTCACATCTAAATGGGTTTCTGAAGGAAATCCTGAAATGATTACCTGAAGTCCAAGTTGAATCGGTTTCCTTAACAGGAAAAACTGAAATGGGTACGATAAACCTTTGTGACTAATTCCATAACGTTCGGTCCTTCGAACTTGGCGTTATCTGAAGGGATAGAATATAGGTAACAATTTGATTTCTTGTGTCTTGTTCCAACGGATGATAATACATATGTCTTTCTTTGTCTAGTGGGTTTGGTCTCCACTACTGAAGTTCGTGATTAATTTGTGATGTCCTTCCTAATTCCTTCATCACATAATCCAAATATTCTCTATTGTCCAGTCACAAATCCTAAATGCATAAGCGATGTTGTAGGGAAATTCATTCTGGAAATTTGTCTCGCGATTATGAGTTTTAGTTGAAATCCTTTTCTGAATAAACGAATTTAGAAAAATGGAGCAAATGATTTACTGAGTAATATTTTCCTTGATGATTCAAAATCCAGTAGTTATGAAATAGGAACTATTTTCAAACATGTTGTGATTAAAACTGCTTACCAAAGTTTGATGTTTATGTATATTTCTCATTGTACAATAGTGTTGCTAAAGTTTGACCAAAAAAAAAAAAAAGATCGCACTTGTTCAAAATAGGAATTTCAGAAATCATTTTTCCACAAGGTATGTGATTTATGTAAACGCATCAACTTTATTTAAAAGTGAAAACACTGAAAAGGATAAAATGGTAGAATAGGAAATGTTCGCTTAAATGCATAGATGTCTAACACTTAGTTCCTGAAGTTGGATAATGTCTATTGGTGGTTATCTGGCATAACTACAAGCATAGGTATTTAGACTAACTTAAGTCCTGGAATTGTTTATCGTTGTAATTGGCAAGACGAAGGTATCACTTGATGTTGTGTTAATGAATGTCTATTCTGTTTTCCCATGTAGATGAGGAGATATGTTCTGGTTTGATCCCTTGCTTGGTATGAAGGTGAGGTTATCTGAAATTTCTAGACATAATGCCTTAGAGGAATCTACATCGATATTCTTGATTCAAAAATTTGTACTTTGTGAAAACTTACTGCAGGAAAGTTCATGTATGGATGAGGCCATGTTTAAATGAAATGCTCTACAGTCTCAATTAGAAGTTTGGTTTATTTCTATCGTGTTGTCCTGCGGACATTTATTGATTTCAATCCTGTAGCTCAGTATAGCTAGTACCCTTGAATAATGACATTGGACAACTAGGTCAGAGATGGGGATTAGGATGGTCTCGCAGTATCTGAGGATTGTTGTTGAGTTATGAATTCTCTCACTATATACTTCTAGTCCTGGTTACTAGTTCTGTACTCCTTTCGTTGCTTCTATTGTATAAAGGAATCCTGCATGTAATTGATATGGAAAGTCTCTTCTAGGGAAGTCAATGGGAAAATCCAACTTAATGGCTAAGTGAGTGACAGGTAGGGTAAGTATCCAGGGATAGTTCGGCAAAATGGATGTTTATGAATGAGTTCCTTTGTTTACAAAACTTTTGGATGAAGATTGTTATTAACAATCCTTTGAAAAGGTAATTATTTCCTTCATGGCATAATCCTTCCTGAATTTTACATAGGTGATCAGGCTATGTATAATTGAGGACTAATGATACGATGTTGGATTTTGTCAAAATATCATAACTTTCCTCAAAAGTTTTAGATGGTGTTCAACGCATTGTTATAAAAATGGTGTCCTGATGTTTTGTTTCAAGTAACATGAAAATTGCTTCGCGTAACAATAGTAAATACTTGGTGTAATGACAGAAAAATCAATGTATAGGATGGTAATAAAATAGCTTACTTCAGAAAATTTTTCTGTAAAACAGTTTCCCCATATGATAGTAAAATAGCTTGAATGGTGCATTGGATACGTGGGTGAATCTTGTCGAATGGTAATAGTCTACGAATTCGTCAAAAACGAAATCAACCTAATTCCTGATGAGACAATGCTAAAATGTTGCGAAACGATTGAAGTCTGAGCAAATGGGAATGGAAAAGGAAATGACAATGATGGTACTAGTGTATGGAATACTACCCTCTTTCGCGCTACCTCGCGCCATCCAAAAGGTAAAACTAAAGTACACACTGTGGGAAGGCCAATAGTGTAATAAGTAACTGATGGTGGTAATAGTACCTGAGTAGTATGTGCCCTACTAGTGATGGAAAGAAAACACACTATCTTCCTTGCAATAAGCATCCTAATAAGTCCATTAAGATTAATTCTGAATACACTACCAAAAGGCATTCTATGTACGGGCTGAATGATAGGAAGACTCTGTTCCTATGGCAAATCAATAGTACTAATGGTGGTGTAAATGCAACTGGTGGTATAATGGTAGTGGAAGATAACAAGGCATCTTCAAAGTCGGAATCCGATAAAAGGATGTCAGGGTGAGTATCTGAAGACATGTCACTTGTGAACCAGGTCAATAAAATGATATACATATACGGATATGAGTATAAATAACTCGCACAGAGTATGTATGAAACAACATGTATCATGATTATGCACTTATGATGAAATGATGAGATGCTATGATGATGCGGTTATAGTCTAGGGTCCAAGATACATCCTAGTTCGCTATAACCTTAGCTCTGATGCCAATCTGTCACACCCCCAATTTACCTGACTTGCAGCGGAATGGAATACCTGGGGGTGTCTGTCATAGCACCACAGTTACAGTTACATTGAACGACCTAAAGTGTCGTTTGGAAAATACTGCATTTGATCATTGAAATAACTCAGAGTTTACAAAATGAGGTCCCCAAAATGTGTTGCATGTTTATGAAAAACAAGTCGTACTAGATCAAATGTTTACATAAGTGCATGAAATAATGATGAGACGCGTCGACTCCGCGACTCCATGAAGGTCCAAATGCATGTCACATGAGCTACCTTAATAACCTGAAATACATTGCTAAAACGTCAACACGAATGTTGGTGAATTCCATAGGTTTGTAAAATGTAATGATGTACGGCCACCACAAGTAAAAGTGCAAGATAAAAATCTCATGAAAATTGTACAATAGCCTTAAGCTCATGACACCGAAGCTATGACTGATGAAATTCTATGCCCCTCCCGAATGTTCTGCCGAAACATTCAAATGTAAAAGACATGACATGCATCCGCTTACTGTTGGTATCCACTACCACGGATGGAGGCGTCACCCTCGATAGATCTATCCACTCACTCTCGCTTAGTACTTGAAATTAACGGTTCATGATGTTACAGGGGACTTAACACATGGCAAGGTAACTTAAGCTATGTACATGTTTGAATACTTGGGCTCGTACTGAAATAATTGATGCAATGTATTCCCCCCGTGGGATTTGAAAACAATCAAAAATGTTGAATTGAAAACGGGGCTATGAAAACTCACCTTAACTGATGAAACTGTCATGAAATGAAATGAACCCCAATGAACAATTAGCTGTCGTAACCCAATATGATGGTACCATGAACATGTACTGAGCTGAAAAACAAGGCGCGCACACTAGCCGCAACCTAATATGAATGATGAATGATCTCATTTAGATCACCAAATGATGTTATGAATGACCATGCTCATGTTTCTATACCACTCTACTCTTTAGGAAAACACTTGTATTATCAAAAATATATAATCCAAGAATTTGGAAAATATTGCTATTAGAAAATATAAATAGCTAGTTATAATATATATATACTTATATATATATAACGTAAGTTCTCATGTTGACGTTGAAATACTCGGGTTGTAATCTTTGAAATAATGAAAACATACTCATAATAACTAATACTACGTTAGTTATAAAGCTCGGTACTTGATATTACTTCTAGCTCAAAAATGTACTTCGTAGTTTTTGCGCCAAATTTAATAAAAGCTGTCAATTATAAAATGGTTTTAGCCGATATTCAAACGAGTATATCTTTGTCGTTACTTGTCCGTTTTACTTGTTCTTTATATCCACGGTTACGTCTTAGTATGTAGTAATATATTTTGGAAAGCTCGGCTCCTCCAGGTTACGTCTAAAGTCTCTTTTTGTCCAATGAAAAACGTCCAACAGCAAACAT
Source organism: Artemisia argyi (assembly GCA_030686995.1). Lineage (NCBI taxonomy): Eukaryota > Viridiplantae > Streptophyta > Magnoliopsida > Asterales > Asteraceae > Artemisia > Artemisia argyi. Next base: position 108,140,565 of record CM060708.1, read on the forward strand.
TTTCTGAAAAATACTTTTCGTCTACAATCTTGCAAAAATCATAACTCCTTCGTTATAGACTCTTTTTAATCCGTTCTTTCGCCTACGGATTCATTTTTGAAAGTATTTTCTAAAAATTTTGCCAAAGTTTCCTTGGTGTTTACTGATTTTCCAGATTTTTACAAAACGGGACAGCATGTCTAAAATAGGTTCCAAATCAAGTTTCCAAGGTTAAAAACTAATTTCTACCATCACCAAACCTCTTGTAATCACCACATGACTAATCTAATCTTACCATACACCTTCTTAGGGTGCCATGGACTCCTAACCAAGTTATTAGAGCAAGGGGATTCATAACTAAAAAGTTAGGGTTTGTATGTTTCTTTTTAGCCAAAATAAAGTGTGGTATAGCTACTTGTACATGGTTTTTAGCATGATACTTATGTAATACATGTAAAAATAGGATGATCCATGAAAAAATAAAGATGAAAACTTACTTGACAAAATGAGATGATTATTGGATGATTATGCTTGATGTTCTTGTGTTTTTGTTGCTTGATTCTTGATTAGGCTTGTAAAATGAACAACTTTTGTGTTTTACTTCATGAAAAATGATCACTTGATCAATGAGATTGATTTGGGGTCGTGGGTTGCTAGGGGAAATGGAAGAGATGAGCAAGATTTTTATCTTACTAAAAAGTGTGATTATGATTTTGTGATTTTGGTAAAGTAATGTTATTAGGAGTTTATTAGTTAAATAAAGGTAAGTTAATGCCAAGGGTTAAAAGGGGTGATCATGGTCCGGTTTTTTCAAGGGTGAAGGGGGGGGGGGGTTAGGGTACTTGTGATTTAATTAGAAAACCATGTAAGAATTTGCACTAGTTTGCGTTTTTAGTTACGATCGGGTACCGGTTTTATTAGAAATAAATGTTCACGAAGTTTACCGGGATGAAATAAAGTCATAATAATGTTAAAAACATATTAAAAATATGTTGGGTACATTTACTGAGTGATCGGGTGATTATTGTTTAGTTTTCACGAAAACCGTCGTTATATTCATACGCGTACGTTATAAATAAAATAAATTTCCAAAATACTGGGTAACTGAATGTTATAACTTTTATGATGTTAAAATGGATATAAAAATATGTCGGGACCATTGTGGGAATATTTAGATATATTCGTCGTGTATAAACCGGGTGTTAACGTTTACTATAAATACTTATACGTAAAAACGTTAAATGTACTGAATATAGAAATTTGAAAATCCTAAGAGTGGTATAACATGAAAATGTTGTTATGATGATATGCAGACTATCTCCAGTCCGTATGAAAAGTCATTACTGATAATGCATGAATTCGCACCTGAACCAATACGGTTACGCGAATTTGAATACCCGTAAACTAAATTTACGAAGAAATGAGTAATGCAAGTGAATGGTGAAAACTTTTCTGGAAATGAATAGTGTTCGGTGAATAGTAAATTTCCAAAAAGTTTCTCAGAATATCAAACTGACCTCGAAAACGATGAATAGTAAAACGATGAATAGTGTTTTGATGAATAGTGTTTGATGAATAGTGTTTTTCCAAAGTTCGGGAAATGACCTGAAATGACCTGAAATGGTGAGTTGTGACAAAAAGTAACACGCTTTGTGTGACAAAATGTTGCAAAAGGCCACACAAACATACAATTCATGTGGCCATTGCATGATCAATAGTCACACAAAACACACATTCCTTCACTTTAAACACCATATGGTCACACATATTCACACTTTTGGACACTTTATGCTTAATTGTATGTGACTAAATACCCAAAAGTAACATGCTTTGTGTGACTAAATGTTGCAAAAGGCCACACAAACATACAATTCATGTGGCCATTGGATGATCAATAGTCACACAAAACACACATTCCTTCACTTTAAACACCATATGGTCACACATATTCATACTTTTGGCCACTTTGTGCTTAATTTTATGTGACTAAATACCCAAAAGTAACATGCTTTGTGTGACTAAATGTCGCAAAAGGCCACACAAACATACAATTCATGTGGCCATTGGATGATCAATAGTCACACGAAACACACATTCCTTCACTTTAAACACCATATGGTCACACATATTCACACTTTTGGTCACTTTATGCTTAATTGTATGTGACTAAGTACCCAAAAGTAACATGCTTTGTGTGACTAAATGTTGCAAAAGGCCACACAAACATACAATTCATGTGACCATTGGATGATCAACAGTCACACAAAACACACATTCCTTCACTTTAAACATCATATGGTCACACATATTCACACTTTTGGCCACTTTATGCTTAATTGTATGTGACTAAATACCCAAAAGTAACATGCTTTGTGTGACTAAATGTTGCAAAAGGCCACACAAACATACAATTCATGTGGCCATTGGATGATCAATAGTCACACAAAACACACATTCCTTCACTTTAAACACCATATGGTCATACATATTCACACTTTTGGCCACTTTATGCTTAATTGTATGTGACTAAATACCTAAAAGTAACACGCTTTGTGTGACTAAATGTTGCAAAAGGCCACACAAATATACAATTCATGTGGCCATTGCTTGATCAATAGTCACACAAAACACACATTCCATCACTTTAAACACCATATGGTCACACATATTCACACTTTTGGCCACTTTATGCTTAATTGTATGTGACAAAATACCCATAAGTAACATGCTTTGTGTGACTAAATGTTGCAAAAGGCCACACAAACATACAATTCATGTGGCCATTGGATGATCAATAGTCACACAAAACACACATTCCTTCACTTTAAACACCATATGGTCACACATATTCACACTTTTGGCCACTTTATGCTTAATTGTATGTGACTAAATACCCATAAGTAACATGCTTTGTGTGACTAAATGTTGCAAAAGGCCACACAAACATACAATTCATGTGGCCATTGGATGATCAATAGTCACACAAAACACACATTTGTTCACTTTAAACACCATATGGTCACACATATTCACACTTTTGGCCACTTTATGCTTAATTGTATGTGACTAAATACCCAAAAGTAACACGCTTTGTGTGACTAAATGTTGCAAAAGGCCACACAAACATACAATTCATGTGGCCATTGCATGATCAATAGTCACACAAAACACACATTCCTTCACTTTAAACACCATATGGTCACACATATTCACACTTTTGGACACTTTATGCGTAATTGTATGTGACTAAATACCCAAAAGTAACATGCTTTGTGTGACTAAATGTTGCAAAAGGCCACACAAACATACAATTCATGTGGCCATTGGATGATCAATAGTCACACAAAACACACATTCCTTCACTTTAAACACCATATGGTCACACATATTCACACTTTTGGCCACTTTATGCTTAATTTTATGTGACTAAATACCCAAAAGTAACATGCTTTGTGTGACTAAATGTTGCAAAAGGCCACACAAACATACAATTCATGTGGCCATTGGATGATCAATAGTCACACAAAACACACATTCCTTCACTTTAAACACCATATGGTCACACATATTCACACTTTTGGTCACTTTATGCTTAATTGTATGTGACTAAGTACCCAAAAGTAACATGCTTTGTGTGACTAAATGTTGCAAAAGGCCACACAAACATACAATTCATGTGACCATTGGATGATCAACAGTCACACAAAACACACATTCCTTCACTTTAAACATCATATGGTCACACATATTCACACTTTTGGCCATTTTATGCTTAATTGTATGTGACTAAATACCCAAAAGTAACATGCTTTGTGTGACTAAATGTTGCAAAAGGCCACACAAACATACAATTCATGTGGCCATTGGATGATCAATAGTCACACAAAACACACATTCCTTCACTTTAAACACCATATGGTCATACATATTCACACTTTTGGCCACTTTATGCTTAATTGTATGTGACTAAATACCCAAAAGTAACACGCTTTGTGTGACTAAATGTTGCAAAAGGCCACACAAACATACAATTCATGTGGCCATTGCATGATCAATAGTCACACAAAACACACATTCCTTCACTTTAAACACCATATGGTCACACATATTCACACTTTTGGACACTTTATGCTTAATTGTATGTGACTAAATACCCAAAAGTAACATGCTTTGTGTGACTAAATGTTGCAAAAGGCCACACAAACATACAATTCATGTGGCCATTGGATGATCAATAGTCACACAAAACACACATTCCTTCACTTTAAACACCATATGGTCACACATATTCATACTTTTGGCCACTTTATGCTTAATTTTATGTGACTAAATACCCAAAAGTAACATGCTTTGTGTGACTAAATGTCGCAAAAGGCCACACAAACATACAATTCATGTGGCCATTGGATGATCAATAGTCACACGAAACACACATTCCTTCACTTTAAACACCATATGGTCACACATATTCACACTTTTGGTCACTTTATGCTTAATTGTATGTGACTAAGTACCCAAAAGTAACATGCTTTGTGTGACTAAATGTTGCAAAAGGCCACACAAACATACAATTCATGTGACCATTGGATGATCAACAGTCACACAAAACACACATTCCTTCACTTTAAACATCATATGGTCACACATATTCACACTTTTGGCCACTTTATGCTTAATTGTATGTGACTAAATACCCAAAAGTAACATGCTTTGTGTGACTAAATGTTGCAAAAGGCCACACAAACATACAATTCATGTGGCCATTGGATGATCAATAGTCACACAAAACACACATTCCTTCACTTTAAACACCATATGGTCATACATATTCACACTTTTGGCCACTTTATGCTTAATTGTATGTGACTAAATACCTAAAAGTAACACGCTTTGTGTGACTAAATGTTGCAAAAGGCCACACAAACATACAATTCATGTGGCCATTGCTTGATCAATAGTCACACAAAACACACATTCCATCACTTTAAACACCATATGGTCACACATATTCACACTTTTGGCCACTTTATGCTTAATTGTATGTGACAAAATACCCATAAGTAACATGCTTTGTGTGACTAAATGTTGCAAAAGGCCACACAAACATACAATTCATGTGGCCATTGGATGATCAATAGTCACACAAAACACACATTCCTTCACTTTAAACACCATATGGTCACACATATTCACACTTTTGGCCACTTTATGCTTAATTGTATGTGACTAAATACCCATAAGTAACATGCTTTGTGTGACTAAATGTTGCAAAAGGCCACACAAACATACAATTCATGTGGCCATTGGATGATCAATAGTCACACAAAACACACATTTGTTCACTTTAAACACCATATGGTCACACATATTCACACTTTTGGCCACTTTATGCTTAATTGTATGTGACTAAATACCCAAAAGTAACACGCTTTGTGTGACTAAATGTTGCAAAAGGCCACACAAACATACAATTCATGTGTCCATTGCATGATCAATAGTCACACAAAACACACATTCCTTCACTTTAAACACCATATGGTCACACATATTCACACTTTTGGACACTTTATGCGTAATTGTATGTGACTAAATACCCAAAAGTAACATGCTTTGTGTGACTAAATGTTGCAAAAGGCCACACAAACATACAATTCATGTGGCCATTGGATGATCAATAGTCACACAAAACACACATTCCTTCACTTTAAACACCATATGGTCACACATATTCACACTTTTGGCCACTTTATGCTTAATTTTATGTGACTAAATACCCAAAAGTAACATGCTTTGTGTGACTAAATGTTGCAAAAGGCCACACAAACATACAATTCATGTGGCCATTGGATGATCAATAGTCACACAAAACACACATTCCTTCACTTTAAACACCATATGGTCACACATATTCACACTTTTGGCCACTTTATGCTTAATTGTATGTGACTAAATACCCATAAGTAACATGCTTTGTGTGACTAAATGTTGCAAAAGGCCACACAAACATACAATTCATGTGGCCATTGGATGATCAATAGTCACACAAAACACACATTTGTTCACTTTAAACACCATATGGTCACACATATTCACACTTTTGGCCACTTTATGCTTAATTGTATGTGACTAAATACCCAAAAGTAACACGCTTTGTGTGACTAAATGTTGCAAAAGGCCACACAAACATACAATTCATGTGGCCATTGCATGATCAATAGTCACACAAAACACACATTCCTTCACTTTAAACACCATATGGTCACACATATTCACACTTTTGGACACTTTATGCGTAATTGTATGTGACTAAATACCCAAAAGTAACATGCTTTGTGTGACTAAATGTTGCAAAAGGCCACACAAACATACAATTCATGTGGCCATTGGATGATCAATAGTCACACAAAACACACATTCCTTCACTTTAAACACCATATGGTCACACATATTCACACTTTTGGCCACTTTATGCTTAATTTTATGTGACTAAATACCCAAAAGTAACATGCTTTGTGTGACTAAATGTTGCAAAAGGCCACACAAACATACAATTCATGTGGCCATTGGATGATCAATAGTCACACAAAACACACATTCCTTCACTTTAAACACCATATGGTCACACATATTCACACTTTTGGTCACTTTATGCTTAATTGTATGTGACTAAGTACCCAAAAGTAACATGCTTTGTGTGACTAAATGTTGCAAAAGGCCACACAAACATACAATTCATGTGACCATTGGATGATCAACAGTCACACAAAACACACATTCCTTCACTTTAAACATCATATGGTCACACATATTCACACTTTTGGCCATTTTATGCTTAATTGTATGTGACTAAATACCCAAAAGTAACATGCTTTGTGTGACTAAATGTTGCAAAAGGCCACACAAACATACAATTCATGTGGCCATTGGATGATCAATAGTCACACAAAACACACATTCCTTCACTTTAAACACCATATGGTCATACATATTCACACTTTTGGCCACTTTATGCTTAATTGTATGTGACTAAATACCCAAAAGTAACACGCTTTGTGTGACTAAATGTTGCAAAAGGCCACACAAACATACAATTCATGTGGCCATTGCATGATCAATAGTCACACAAAACACACATTCCTTCACTTTAAACACCATATGGTCACACATATTCACACTTTTGGACACTTTATGCTTAATTGTATGTGACTAAATACCCAAAAGTAACATGCTTTGTGTGACTAAATGTTGCAAAAGGCCACACAAACATACAATTCATGTGGCCATTGGATGATCAATAGTCACACAAAACACACATTCCTTCACTTTAAACACCATATGGTCACACATATTCATACTTTTGGCCACTTTATGCTTAATTTTATGTGACTAAATACCCAAAAGTAACATGCTTTGTGTGACTAAATGTCGCAAAAGGCCACACAAACATACAATTCATGTGGCCATTGGATGATCAATAGTCACACGAAACACACATTCCTTCACTTTAAACACCATATGGTCACACATATTCACACTTTTGGTCACTTTATGCTTAATTGTATGTGACTAAGTACCCAAAAGTAACATGCTTTGTGTGACTAAATGTTGCAAAAGGCCACACAAACATACAATTCATGTGACCATTGGATGATCAACAGTCACACAAAACACACATTCCTTCACTTTAAACATCATATGGTCACACATATTCACACTTTTGGCCACTTTATGCTTAATTGTATGTGACTAAATACCCAAAAGTAACATGCTTTGTGTGACTAAATGTTGCAAAAGGCCACACAAACATACAATTCATGTGGCCATTGGATGATCAATAGTCACACAAAACACACATTCCTTCACTTTAAACACCATATGGTCATACATATTCACACTTTTGGCCACTTTATGCTTAATTGTATGTGACTAAATACCTAAAAGTAACACGCTTTGTGTGACTAAATGTTGCAAAAGGCCACACAAACATACAATTCATGTGGCCATTGCTTAATCAATAGTCACACAAAACACACATTCCATCACTTTAAACACCATATGGTCACACATATTCACACTTTTGGCCACTTTATGCTTAATTGTATGTGACAAAATACCCATAAGTAACATGCTTTGTGTGACTAAATGTTGCAAAAGGCCACACAAACATACAATTCATGTGGCCATTGGATGATCAATAGTCACACAAAACACACATTCCTTCACTTTAAACACCATATGGTCACACATATTCACACTTTTGGCCACTTTATGCTTAATTGTATGTGACTAAATACCCATAAGTAACATGCTTTGTGTGACTAAATGTTGCAAAAGGCCACACAAACATACAATTCATGTGGCCATTGGATGATCAATAGTCACACAAAACACACATTTGTTCACTTTAAACACCATATGGTCACACATATTCACACTTTTGGCCACTTTATGCTTAATTGTATGTGACTAAATACCCAAAAGTAACACGCTTTGTGTGACTAAATGTTGCAAAAGGCCACACAAACATACAATTCATGTGTCCATTGCATGATCAATAGTCACACAAAACACACATTCCTTCACTTTAAACACCATATGGTCACACATATTCACACTTTTGGACACTTTATGCGTAATTGTATGTGACTAAATACCCAAAAGTAACATGCTTTGTGTGACTAAATGTTGCAAAAGGCCACACAAACATACAATTCATGTGGCCATTGGATGATCAATAGTCACACAAAACACACATTCCTTCACTTTAAACACCATATGGTCACACATATTCACACTTTTGGCCACTTTATGCTTAATTTTATGTGACTAAATACCCAAAAGTAACATGCTTTGTGTGACTAAATGTTGCAAAAGGCCACACAAACATACAATTCATGTGGCCATTGGATGATCAATAGTCACACAAAACACACATTCCTTCACTTTAAACACCATATGGTCACACATATTCACACTTTTGGCCACTTTATGCTTAATTGTATGTGACTAAATACCCATAAGTAACATGCTTTGTGTGACTAAATGTTGCAAAAGGCCACACAAACATACAATTCATGTGGCCATTGGATGATCAATAGTCACACAAAACACACATTTGTTCACTTTAAACACCATATGGTCACACATATTCACACTTTTGGCCACTTTATGCTTAATTGTATGTGACTAAATACCCAAAAGTAACACGCTTTGTGTGACTAAATGTTGCAAAAGGCCACACAAACATACAATTCATGTGGCCATTGCATGATCAATAGTCACACAAAACACACATTCCTTCACTTTAAACACCATATGGTCACACATATTCACACTTTTGGACACTTTATGCGTAATTGTATGTGACTAAATACCCAAAAGTAACATGCTTTGTGTGACTAAATGTTGCAAAAGGCCACACAAACATACAATTCATGTGGCCATTGGATGATCAATAGTCACACAAAACACACATTCCTTCACTTTAAACACCATATGGTCACACATATTCACACTTTTGGCCACTTTATGCTTAATTTTATGTGACTAAATACCCAAAAGTAACATGCTTTGTGTGACTAAATGTTGCAAAAGGCCACACAAACATACAATTCATGTGGCCATTGGATGATCAATAGTCACACAAAACACACATTCCTTCACTTTAAACACCATATGGTCACACATATTCACACTTTTGGTCACTTTATGCTTAATTGTATGTGACTAAGTACCCAAAAGTAACATGCTTTGTGTGACTAAATGTTGCAAAAGGCCACACAAACATACAATTCATGTGACCATTGGATGATCAACAGTCACACAAAACACACATTCCTTCACTTTAAACATCATATGGTCACACATATTCACACTTTTGGCCATTTTATGCTTAATTGTATGTGACTAAATACCCAAAAGTAACATGCTTTGTGTGACTAAATGTTGCAAAAGGCCACACAAACATACAATTCATGTGGCCATTGGATGATCAATAGTCACACAAAACACACATTCCTTCACTTTAAACACCATATGGTCATACATATTCACACTTTTGGCCACTTTATGCTTAATTGTATGTGACTAAATACCCAAAAGTAACACGCTTTGTGTGACTAAATGTTGCAAAAGGCCACACAAACATACAATTCATGTGGCCATTGCATGATCAATAGTCACACAAAACACACATTCCTTCACTTTAAACACCATATGGTCACACATATTCACACTTTTGGCCACTTTATGCTTAATTGTATGTGACTAAATACCCAAAAGTAACATGTTTTGTGTGACTAAATGTTGCAAAAGGCCACACAAACATACAATTCATGTGGTTATTGGATAATCAATAGTCACACAAAACACACATTCCTTCACTTTAAACACCATATGGTCACACATATTCACACTTTTGGCCACTTTATGCTTAATTTTATGTGACTAAATACCCAAAAGTAACATGCTTTGAGTGACTAAATGTTGCAAAAGGCCACACAAACACACAATTCATGTGCCCATTGGATGATCAATAGTCACACAAAACACACATTCCTTCACTTTAAACACCATATGGTCACACATATTCACACTTTTGGCCACTTTATGCTTAATTGTATGTGACTAAATACCCAAAACTAACATGCTTTGTGTGACTAAATGTTGCAAAAGGCCACACAAACATACAATTCAAGTGGCCATTGGATGATCAATAGTCACACAAAACACACATTCCTTCACTTTAAACACCATATGGTCACACATATTCACACTTTTGGTCACTTTATGCTTAATTGTATATGACTAAGTAACCAAAAGTAACATGCTTTGTGTGACTAAATGTTGCAAAAGGCCACACAAACATACAATTCATGTGGCAATTAAATGATCAACAGTCACACAAAACACACATTCCTTCACTTTAAACACCATATGGTCACACATATTCACATTTTTGGCCACTTTATGCTTAATTGTATGTGACTAAATACCCAAAAGTAACATGCTTTGTGTGACTAAATGTTGTAAAAGGCCACACAAACATACAATTCATGTGGCCATAGGATGATCAATAGTCACACAAAACACACATTCCTTCACTTTAAACACCATATGGTCACACATATTCACACTTTTGGCCACTTTATGCTTAATTGTATGTGACTAAATACCCAAAAGTAACACGCTTTATGTGACTAAATGTTGCAGAAGGCCACACAAACATACAATTCATGTGGCCATTGTATGATCAATAGTCACACAAAAGACACATTCCATCACTTTAAACACCATATGGTCACACATATTCACACTTTTGGCCACTTTATGCTTAATTGTATGTGACTAAATACCCAAAAGTAACATGCTTTGTGTGACTAAATGTTGCAAAAGGCCACACAAACATACAATTCATGTGGCCATTGGATGATCAATAGTCACACAAAACACACATTCCTTCACTTTAAACACCATATGGTCATACATATTCACACTTTTGGCCACTTTATGCTTAATTGTATGTGACTAAATACCCAAAAGTAACACGCTTTGTGTGACTAAATGTTGCAAAAGGCCACACAAACATACAATTCATGTGGCCATTGCTTGATCAATAGTCACACAAAACACACATTCCATCACTTTAAACACCATATGGTCACACATATTCACACTTTCGGCCACTTTATGCTTAATTGTATGTGACTAAATACCCAAAAGTAACATGTTTTGTGTGACTAAATGTTGCAAAAGGCCATACAAACATACAATTCATGTGGTTATTGGATAATCAATAGTCACACAAAACACACATTCCTTCACTTTAAACACCATATGGTCACACATATTCACACTTTTGGCCACTTTATGCTTAATTTTATGTGACTAAATACCCAAAAGTAACATGCTTTGTGTGACTAAATGTTGCAAAAGGCCACACAAACACACAATTCATGTGGCCATTGGATGATCAATAGTCACACAAAACACACATTCCTTCACTTTAAACACCATATGGTCACACATATTCACACTTTTGGCCACTTTATGCTTAATTGTATGTGACTAAATACCCAAAACTAACATGCTTTGTGTGACTAAATGTTGCAAAAGGCCACACAAACATACAATTCAAGTGGCCATTGGATGATCAATAGTCACACAAAACACACATTCCTTCACTTTAAACACCATATGGTCACACATATTCACACTTTTGGTCACTTTATGCTTAATTGTATATGAGTAAGTACCCAAAAGTAACATGCTTTGTGTGACTAAATGTTGCAAAAGGCCACACAAACATACAATTCATGTGGCCATTAAATGATCAACAGTCACACAAAACACACATTCCTTCACTTTAAACACCATATGGTCACACATATTCACACTTTTGGCCACTTTATGCTTAATTGTATGTGACTAAATACCCAAAAGTAACATGCTTTGTGTGACTAAATGTTGCAAAAGGCCACACAAACATACAATTCATGTGGCCATAGGATGATCAATAGTCACACAAAACACACATTCCTTCACTTTAAACACCATATGGTCACACATATTCACACTTTTGGCCACTTTATGCTTAATTGTATGTGACTAAATACCCAAAAGTAACACGCTTTGTGTGACTAAATGTTGCAAAAGGCCACACAAACATACAATTCATGTGGCCATTGCATGATCAATAGACACACAAAACACACATTCCATCACTTTAAACACCATATGGTCACACATATTCACACTTTTGGCCACTTTATGCTTAATTGTATGTGACTAAATACCCAAAAGTAACATGCTTTGTGTGACTAAATGTTGCAAATGGCCACACAAACATACAATTCATGTGGCTATTAGATAATCAATAGTCACACAAAACACACATTCCTTCACTTTAAACACCATATGGTCACACATATTCACACTTTTGGCCACTTTATGCTTAATTTTATGTGACTAAATACCCAAAAGTAACATGTTTTGTGTGACTAAATGTTGCAAAAGGCCACACAAACGTACAATTCATGTGGCCATTGGATGATCAATAGTCACACAAAACACACATTCCTTCACTTTAAACACCATATGGTCACACATATTCACACTTTTGGCCACTTTATGCTTAATTGTATGTGACTAAATACCCAAAACTAACATGCTTTGTGTGACTAAATGTTGCAAAAGGCCACACAAACATACAATTCAAGTGGCCATTGGATGATCAATAGTCACACAAAACACACATTCCTTCACTTTAAACACCATATGGTCACACATATTCACACTTTTGGTCACTTTATGCTTAATTGTATATGACTAAGTACCCAAAAGTAACATGCTTTGTGTGACTAAATGTTGCAAAAGGCCACACAAACATACAATTCATGTGGCCATTAAATGATCAACAGTCACACAAAACACACATTCCTTCACTTTAAACACCATATGGTCACACATATTCACACTTTTGGCCACTTTATGCTTAATTGTATGTGACTAAATACCCAAAAGTAACATGCTTTGTGTGACTAAATGTTGCAAAAGGCCACACAAACATACAATTCATGTGGCCATAGGATGATCAATAGTCACACAAAACACACATTCCTTCACTTTAAACACCATATGGTCACACATATTCACACTTTTGGCCACTTTATGCTTAATTGTATGTGACTAAATACCCAAAAGTAACACGCTTTGTGTGACTAAATGTTGCAAAAGGCCACACAAACATACAATTCATGTGGCCATTGCATGATCAATAGACACACAAAACACACATTCCATCACTTTAAACACCATATGGTCACACATATTCACACTTTTGGCCACTTTATGCTTAATTGTATGTGACTAAATACCCAAAAGTAACATGCTTTGTGTGACTAAATGTTGCAAATGGCCACACAAACATACAATTCATGTGGCTATTAGATAATCAATAGTCACACAAAACACACATTCCTTCACTTTAAACACCATATGGTCACACATATTCACACTTTTGGCCACTTTATGCTTAATTTTATGTGACTAAATACCCAAAAGTAACATGTTTTGTGTGACTAAATGTTGCAAAAGGCCACACAAACATACAATTCATGTGGCCATTGGATGATCAATAGTCACACAAAACACACATTCCTTCACTTTAAACACCATATGGTCACACATATTCACACTTACGGCCACTTTATGCTTAATTGTATGTGACTAAATACCCAAAAGTAACATGCTTTGTGTGACTAAATGTTGCAAAAGGCCACACAAACATACAATTCATGTGGCCATAGGATGATCAATAGTCACACAAAACACACATTCCTTCACTTTAAACACCATATGGTCACACATATTCACACTTTTGGCCACTTTATGCTTAATTGTATGTGACTAAATACCCAAAAGTAACACGCTTTGTGTGACTAAATGTTGCAAAAGGCCACACAAACATACAATTCATGTGGCCATTGCATGATCAATAGACACACAAAACACACATTCCATCACTTTAAACACCATATGGTCACACATATTCACACTTTTGGCCACTTTATGCTTAATTGTATGTGACTAAATACCCAAAAGTAACATGCTTTGTGTGACTAAATGTTGCAAATGGCCACACAAACATACAATTCATGTGGCTATTAGATAATCAATAGTCACACAAAACACACATTCCTTCACTTTAAACACCATATGGTCACACATATTCACACTTTTGGCCACTTTATGCTTAATTTTATGTGACTAAATACCCAAAAGTAACATGTTTTGTGTGACTAAATGTTGCAAAAGGCCACACAAACATACAATTCATGTGGCCATTGGATGATCAATAGTCACACAAAACACACATTCCTTCACTTTAAACACCATATGGTCACACATATTCACACTTTTGGCCACTTTATGCTTAATTGTATGTGACTAAATACCCATAAGTAACATGCTTTGTGTGACTAAATGTTGCAAAAGGCCACACAAACATACAATTCATGTGGCCATTGGATGATCAATAGTCACACAAAACACACATTTGTTCACTTTAAACACCATATGGTCACACATATTCACACTTTTGGCCACTTTATGCTTAATTGTATGTGACTAAATACCCAAAAGTAACACGCTTTGTGTGACTAAATGTTGCAAAAGGCCACACAAACATACAATTCATGTGGCCATTGCATGATCAATAGTCACACAAAACACACATTCCTTCACTTTAAACACCATATGGTCACACATATTCACACTTTTGGACACTTTATGCGTAATTGTATGTGACTAAATACCCAAAAGTAACATGCTTTGTGTGACTAAATGTTGCAAAAGGCCACACAAACATACAATTCATGTGGCCATTGGATGATCAATAGTCACACAAAACACACATTCCTTCACTTTAAACACCATATGGTCACACATATTCACACTTTTGGCCACTTTATGCTTAATTTTATGTGACTAAATACCCAAAAGTAACATGCTTTGTGTGACTAAATGTTGCAAAAGGCCACACAAACATACAATTCATGTGGCCATTGGATGATCAATAGTCACACAAAACACACATTCCTTCACTTTAAACACCATATGGTCACACATATTCACACTTTTGGTCACTTTATGCTTAATTGTATGTGACTAAGTACCCAAAAGTAACATGCTTTGTGTGACTAAATGTTGCAAAAGGCCACACAAACATACAATTCATGTGACCATTGGATGATCAACAGTCACACAAAACACACATTCCTTCACTTTAAACATCATATGGTCACACATATTCACACTTTTGGCCATTTTATGCTTAATTGTATGTGACTAAATACCCAAAAGTAACATGCTTTGTGTGACTAAATGTTGCAAAAGGCCACACAAACATACAATTCATGTGGCCATTGGATGATCAATAGTCACACAAAACACACATTCCTTCACTTTAAACACCATATGGTCATACATATTCACACTTTTGGCCACTTTATGCTTAATTGTATGTGACTAAATACCCAAAAGTAACACGCTTTGTGTGACTAAATGTTGCAAAAGGCCACACAAACATACAATTCATGTGGCCATTGCATGATCAATAGTCACACAAAACACACATTCCTTCACTTTAAACACCATATGGTCACACATATTCACACTTTTGGCCACTTTATGCTTAATTGTATGTGACTAAATACCCAAAAGTAACATGTTTTGTGTGACTAAATGTTGCAAAAGGCCACACAAACATACAATTCATGTGGTTATTGGATAATCAATAGTCACACAAAACACACATTCCTTCACTTTAAACACCATATGGTCACACATATTCACACTTTTGGCCACTTTATGCTTAATTTTATGTGACTAAATACCCAAAAGTAACATGCTTTGAGTGACTAAATGTTGCAAAAGGCCACACAAACACACAATTCATGTGCCCATTGGATGATCAATAGTCACACAAAACACACATTCCTTCACTTTAAACACCATATGGTCACACATATTCACACTTTTGGCCACTTTATGCTTAATTGTATGTGACTAAATACCCAAAACTAACATGCTTTGTGTGACTAAATGTTGCAAAAGGCCACACAAACATACAATTCAAGTGGCCATTGGATGATCAATAGTCACACAAAACACACATTCCTTCACTTTAAACACCATATGGTCACACATATTCACACTTTTGGTCACTTTATGCTTAATTGTATATGACTAAGTAACCAAAAGTAACATGCTTTGTGTGACTAAATGTTGCAAAAGGCCACACAAACATACAATTCATGTGGCAATTAAATGATCAACAGTCACACAAAACACACATTCCTTGACTTTAAACACCATATGGTCACACATATTCACATTTTTGGCCACTTTATGCTTAATTGTATGTGACTAAATACCCAAAAGTAACATGCTTTGTGTGACTAAATGTTGTAAAAGGCCACACAAACATACAATTCATGTGGCCATAGGATGATCAATAGTCACACAAAACACACATTCCTTCACTTTAAACACCATATGGTCACACATATTCACACTTTTGGCCACTTTATGCTTAATTGTATGTGACTAAATACCCAAAAGTAACACGCTTTATGTGACTAAATGTTGCAGAAGGCCACACAAACATACAATTCATGTGGCCATTGTATGATCAATAGTCACACAAAAGACACATTCCATCACTTTAAACACCATATGGTCACACATATTCACACTTTTGGCCACTTTATGCTTAATTGTATGTGACTAAATACCCAAAAGTAACATGCTTTGTGTGACTAAATGTTGCAAAAGGCCACACAAACATACAATTCATGTGGCCATTGGATGATCAATAGTCACACAAAACACACATTCCTTCACTTTAAACACCATATGGTCATACATATTCACACTTTTGGCCACTTTATGCTTAATTGTATGTGACTAAATACCCAAAAGTAACACGCTTTGTGTGACTAAATGTTGCAAAAGGCCACACAAACATACAATTCATGTGGCCATTGCTTGATCAATAGTCACACAAAACACACATTCCATCACTTTAAACACCATATGGTCACACATATTCACACTTTCGGCCACTTTATGCTTAATTGTATGTGACTAAATACCCAAAAGTAACATGTTTTGTGTGACTAAATGTTGCAAAAGGCCATACAAACATACAATTCATGTGGTTATTGGATAATCAATAGTCACACAAAACACACATTCCTTCACTTTAAACACCATATGGTCACACATATTCACACTTTTGGCCACTTTATGCTTAATTTTATGTGACTAAATACCCAAAAGTAACATGCTTTGTGTGACTAAATGTTGCAAAAGGCCACACAAACACACAATTCATGTGGCCATTGGATGATCAATAGTCACACAAAACACACATTCCTTCACTTTAAACACCATATGGTCACACATATTCACACTTTTGGCCACTTTATGCTTAATTGTATGTGACTAAATACCCAAAACTAACATGCTTTGTGTGACTAAATGTTGCAAAAGGCCACACAAACATACAATTCAAGTGGCCATTGGATGATCAATAGTCACACAAAACACACATTCCTTCACTTTAAACACCATATGGTCACACATATTCACACTTTTGGTCACTTTATGCTTAATTGTATATGAGTAAGTACCCAAAAGTAACATGCTTTGTGTGACTAAATGTTGCAAAAGGCCACACAAACATACAATTCATGTGGCCATTAAATGATCAACAGTCACACAAAACACACATTCCTTCACTTTAAACACCATATGGTCACACATATTCACACTTTTGGCCACTTTATGCTTAATTGTATGTGACTAAATACCCAAAAGTAACATGCTTTGTGTGACTAAATGTTGCAAAAGGCCACACAAACATACAATTCATGTGGCCATAGGATGATCAATAGTCACACAAAACACACATTCCTTCACTTTAAACACCATATGGTCACACATATTCACACTTTTGGCCACTTTATGCTTAATTGTATGTGACTAAATACCCAAAAGTAACACGCTTTGTGTGACTAAATGTTGCAAAAGGCCACACAAACATACAATTCATGTGGCCATTGCATGATCAATAGACACACAAAACACACATTCCATCACTTTAAACACCATATGGTCACACATATTCACACTTTTGGCCACTTTATGCTTAATTGTATGTGACTAAATACCCAAAAGTAACATGCTTTGTGTGACTAAATGTTGCAAATGGCCACACAAACATACAATTCATGTGGCTATTAGATAATCAATAGTCACACAAAACACACATTCCTTCACTTTAAACACCATATGGTCACACATATTCACACTTTTGGCCACTTTATGCTTAATTTTATGTGACTAAATACCCAAAAGTAACATGTTTTGTGTGACTAAATGTTGCAAAAGGCCACACAAACATACAATTCATGTGGCCATTGGATGATCAATAGTCACACAAAACACACATTCCTTCACTTTAAACACCATATGGTCACACATATTCACACTTTTGGCCACTTTATGCTTAATTGTATGTGACTAAATACCCAAAACTAACATGCTTTGTGTGACTAAATGTTGCAAAAGGCCACACAAACATACAATTCAAGTGGCCATTGGATGATCAATAGTCACACAAAACACACATTCCTTCACTTTAAACACCATATGGTCACACATATTCACACTTTTGGTCACTTTATGCTTAATTGTATATGACTAAGTACCCAAAAGTAACATGCTTTGTGTGACTAAATGTTGCAAAAGGCCACACAAACATACAATTCATGTGGCCATTAAATGATCAACAGTCACACAAAACACACATTCCTTCACTTTAAACACCATATGGTCACACATATTCACACTTTTGGCCACTTTATGCTTAATTGTATGTGACTAAATACCCAAAAGTAACATGCTTTGTGTGACTAAATGTTGCAAAAGGCCACACAAACATACAATTCATGTGGCCATAGGATGATCAATAGTCACACAAAACACACATTCCTTCACTTTAAACACCATATGGTCACACATATTCACACTTTTGGCCACTTTATGCTTAATTGTATGTGACTAAATACCCAAAAGTAACACGCTTTGTGTGACTAAATGTTGCAAAAGGCCACACAAACATACAATTCATGTGGCCATTGCATGATCAATAGACACACAAAACACACATTCCATCACTTTAAACACCATATGGTCACACATATTCACACTTTTGGCCACTTTATGCTTAATTGTATGTGACTAAATACCCAAAAGTAACATGCTTTGTGTGACTAAATGTTGCAAATGGCCACACAAACATACAATTCATGTGGCTATTAGATAATCAATAGTCACACAAAACACACATTCCTTCACTTTAAACACCATATGGTCACACATATTCACACTTTTGGCCACTTTATGCTTAATTTTATGTGACTAAATACCCAAAAGTAACATGTTTTGTGTGACTAAATGTTGCAAAAGGCCACACAAACATACAATTCATGTGGCCATTGGATGATCAATAGTCACACAAAACACACATTCCTTCACTTTAAACACCATATGGTCACACATATTCACACTTACGGCCACTTTATGCTTAATTGTATGTGACTAAATACCCAAAAGTAACACGCTTTGTGTAACTAAATGTTGCAAAAGGCCACACAAACATACAATTCATGTGGCCATTGGATGATCAATAGTCACACAAAACACACATTTGTTCACTTTAAACACCATATGGTCACACATATTCACACTTTTGGCCATTTTATGCTTAATTGTATGTGACTAAATACCCAAAAGTAACACGCTTTGTGTGACTAAACGTTGCAAAAGGCCACACAAGCATACAATTCATGTGGCCATTGCATGATCAATAGTCAAACAAAACACACATTCCTTCACTTTAAACACCATATGGTCACACATATTCACACTTTTGGCCACTTTATGCTTAATTGTATGTGACTAAATACCCAAAAGTAACATGCTTTGTATGACTAAATATTTCAAAAGGCCCCACAAACATACAATTCATGTGGCCATTGGATGATCAATAGTCACACAAAACACACATTCCTTCACTTTAAACACCATATGGTCACACATATTCACACTTTTGGCCACTTTACGCTTAATTTTATGTGACTAAATACCCAAAAGTAACATGCTTTGTGTGACTAAATGTTGCAAAAGGCCACACAAACATACAATTCATGTGGCCATTGGATGATCAATAGTCACACAAAACACACATTCCTTCACTTTAAACACCATATGGTCACACATATTCACACTTTTGGCCACTTTATGCTTAATTGTATGTGACTAAATACCCAAAAGTAACACGCTTTGTGTGACTAAATGTTGCAAAAGGCCACACCAACATACAATTCATGTGGCCATTGCTTGATCAATAGTCACACAAAACACACATTCCATCACTTTAAACACCATATGGTCACACATATTCACACTTTCGGCCACTTTATGCTTAATTGTATGTGACTAAATACCCAAAAGTAACATGTTTTGTGTGACTAAATGTTGCAAAAGGCCACACAAACATACAATTCATGTGGTTATTGGATAATCAATAGTCACGCAAAACACACATTCCTTCACTTTAAACACCATATGGTCACACATATTCACACTTTTGGCCACTTTATGCTTAATTGTATGTGACTAAATACCCAAAACTAACATGCTTTGTGTGACTAAATGTTGCAAAAGGCCACACAAACATAAAATTCAAGTGGCCATTGGATGATCAATAGTCACACAAAACACACATTCCTTCACTTTAAACACCGTATGGTCACACATATTCACACTTTTGGCCACTTTATGCTTAATTGTATGTGACTAAATACCCAAAACTAACATGCTTTGTGTGACTAAATGTTGCAAAAGGCCACACAAACGTACAATTCAAGTGGCCATTGGATGATCAATAGTCACACAAAACACACATTCCTTCACTTTAAACACCATATGGTCACACATATTCACACTTTTGGTCACTTTATGCTTAATTGTATATGAGTAAGTACCCAAAAGTAACATGCTTTGTGTGACTAAATGTTGCAAAAGGCCACACAAACATACAATTCATGTGGCCATTAAATGATCAACAGTCACACAAAACACACATTCCTTCACTTTAAACACCATATGGTCACACATATTCACACTTTTGGCCACTTTATGCTTAATTGTATGTGACTAAATACCCAAAAGTAACATGCTTTGTGTGACTAAATGTTGCAAAAGGCCACACAAACATACAATTCATGTGGCCATAGGATGATCAATAGTCACACAAAACACACATTCCTTCACTTTAAACACCATATGGTCACACATATTCACACTTTTGGCCACTTTATGCTTAATTGTATGTGACTAAATACCCAAAAGTAACACGCTTTGTGTGACTAAATGTTGCAAAAGGCCACACAAACATACAATTCATGTGGCCATTGCATGATCAATAGACACACAAAACACACATTCCATCACTTTAAACACCATATGGTCACACATATTCACACTTTTGGCCACTTTATGCTTAATTGTATGTGACTAAATACCCAAAAGTAACATGCTTTGTGTGACTAAATGTTGCAAATGGCCACACAAACATACAATTCATGTGGCTATTAGATAATCAATAGTCACACAAAACACACATTCCTTCACTTTAAACACCATATGGTCACACATATTCACACTTTTGGCCACTTTATGCTTAATTTTATGTGACTAAATACCCAAAAGTAACATGTTTTGTGTGACTAAATGTTGCAAAAGGCCACACAAACATACAATTCATGTGGCCATTGGATGATCAATAGTCACACAAAACACACATTCCTTCACTTTAAACACCATATGGTCACACATATTCACACTTACGGCCACTTTATGCTTAATTGTATGTGACTAAATACCCAAAAGTAACACGCTTTGTGTAACTAAATGTTGCAAAAGGCCACACAAACATACAATTCATGTGGCCATTGGATGATCAATAGTCACACAAAACACACATTTGTTCACTTTAAACACCATATGGTCACACATATTCACACTTTTGGCCATTTTATGCTTAATTGTATGTGACTAAATACCCAAAAGTAACACGCTTTGTGTGACTAAATGTTGCAAAAGGCCACACAAACATACAATTCATGTGGCCATTGGATGATCAATAGTCACACAAAACACACATTCCTTCACTTTAAACACCATATGGTCACACATATTCACACTTTTGGCCACTTTATGCTTAATTGTATGTGACTAAATACCCAAAACTAACATGCTTTGTGTGACTAAATGTTACAAAAGGCCACACAAACATACAATTCAAGTGGCCATTGGATGATCAATAGTCAGACAAAACACACATTCCTTCACTTTAAACACCATATGGTCACACATATTCACACTTTTGGTCACTTTATGCTTAATTGTATATGACTAAGTACCCAAAAGTAACATGCTTTGTGTGACTAAATGTTGCAAAAGGCCACACAAACATACAATTCATGTGGCCATTAAATGATCAACAGTCACACAAAACACACATTCCTTCACTTTAAACACCATATGGTCACACATATTCACACTTTTGGCCACTTTATGCTTAATTGTATGTGACTAAATACCCAAAAGTAACATGCTTTGTGTGACTAAATCTTGCAAAAGGCCACACAAACATACAATTCATGTGGCCATAGGATGATCAATAGTCACACAAAACACACATTCCTTCACTTTAAACACCATATGGTCACACATATTCACACTTTTGGCCACTTAATGCTTAATTGTATGTGACTAAATACCCAAAAGTAACACGCTTTGTGTGACTAAATGTTGCAAAAGGCCACACAAACATACAATTCATGTGGCCATTGCATGATCAATAGACACACAAAACACACATTCCATCACTTTAAACACCATATGGTCACACATATTCACACTTTTGGCCACTTTATGCTTAATTGTATGTGACTAAATACCCAAAAGTAACATGCTTTGTGTGACTAAATGTTGCAAATGGCCACACAAACATACAATTCATGTGGCTATTAGATAATCAATAGTCACACAAAACACACATTCCTTCACTTTAAACACCATATGGTCACACATATTCACACCTTTGGCCACTTTATGCTTAATTTTATGTGACTAAATACCCAAAAGTAACATGTTTTGTGTGACTAAATGTTGCAAAAGGCCACACAAACATACAATTCATGTGGCAATTGGATGATCAATAGTCACACAAAACACACATTCCTTCACTTTAAACACCATATGGTCACACATATTCACACTTACGGCCACTTTATGCTTAATTGTATGTGACTAAATACCCAAAAGTAACACGCTTTGTGTAACTAAATGTTGCAAAAGGCCACACAAACATACAATTCATGTGGCAATTGGATGATCAATAGTCACACAAAACACACATTTGTTCACTTTAAACACCATATGGTCACACATATTCACACTTTTGGCCATTTTATGCTTAATTGTATGTGACTAAATACCCAAAAGTAACACGCTTTGTGTGACTAAATGTTGCAAAAGGCCACACAAGCATACAATTCATGTGGCCATTGCATGATCAATAGTCAAACAAAACACACAATCCTTCACTTTAAACACCATATGGTCACACATATTCACAATTTTGGCCACTTTATGCTTAATTGTATGTGACTAAATACCCAAAAGTAACATGCTTTGTATGACTAAATATTTCAAAAGGCCCCACAAACATACAATTCATGTGGCCATTGGATGATCAATAGTCACACAAAACACACATTCCTTCACTTTAAACACCATATGGTCACACATATTCACACTTTTGGCCACTTTACGCTTAATTTTATGTGACTAAATACCCAAAAGTAACATGCTTTGTGTGACTAAATGTTACAAAAGGCCACACAAACATACAATTCATGTGGCCATTGGATGATCAATAGTCACACAAAACACACATTCCTTCACTTTAAACACCATATGGTCACACATATTCACACTTTTGGCCACTTTATGCTTAATTGTATGTGACTAAATACCCAAAAGTAACACGCTTTGTGTGACTAAATGTTGCAAAAGGCCACACAAACATACAATTCATGTGGCCATTAGATGATCAATAGTCACACAAAACACACATTCCTTCACTTTAAACACCATATGGTCACACATATTCACACTTACGGCCACTTTATGCTTAATTGTATGTGACTAAATACCCAAAAGTAACACGCTTTGTGTAACTAAATGTTGCAAAAGGCCACACAAACATACAATTCATGTGGCCATTGGATGATCAATAGTCTCACAAAACACACATTTGTTCACTTTAAACACCATATGGTCACACATATTCACACTTTTGGCCATTTTATGCTTAATTGTATGTGACTAAATACCCAAAAGTAACACGCTTTGTGTGACTAAATGTTGCAAAAGGCCACACAAGCATACAATTCATGTGGCCATTGCATGATCAATAGTCAAACAAAACACACAATCCTTCACTTTAAACACCATATGGTCACACATATTCACACTTTTGGCCACTTTATGCTTAATTGTATGTGACTAAATACCCAAAAGTAACATGCTTTGTATGACTAAATATTTCAAAAGGCCCCACAAACATACATTTCATGTGGCCATTAGATGATCAATAGTCACACAAAACACACATTCCTTCACTTTAAACACCATATGGTCACACATATTCACACTTTTGGCCACTTTACGCTTAATTTTATGTGACTAAATACCCAAAAGTAACATGCTTTGTGTGACTAAATGTTACAAAAGGCCACACAAACATACAATTCATGTGGCCATTGGATGATCAATAGTCACACAAAACACACATTCCTTCACTTTAAACACCATATGGTCACACATATTCACACTTTTGGCCACTTTATGCTTAATTGTATGTGACTAAATACCCAAAAGTAACACGCTTTGTGTGACTAAATGTTGCAAAAGGCCACACAAACATACAATTCATGTGGCCATTGCATGATCAATAGACACACAAAACACACATTCCATCACTTTAAACACCATATGGTCACACATATTCACACTTTTGGCCACTTTATGCTTAATTGTATGTGACTAAATACCCAAAAGTAACATGCTTTGTGTGACTAAATGTTGCAAATGGCCACACAAACATACAATTCATGTGGCTATTAGATAATCAATAGTCACACAAAACACACATTCCTTCACTTTAAACACCATATGGTCACACATATTCACACTTTTGGCCACTTTATGCTTAATTTTATGTGACTAAATACCCAAAAGTAACATGTTTTGTGTGACTAAATGTTGCAAAAGGCCACACAAACATACAATTCATGTGGCCATTGGATGATCAATAGTCACACAAAACACACATTCCTTCACTTTAAACACCATATGGTCACACATATTCACACTTTTGGCCACTTTATGCTTAATTGTATGTGACTAAATACCCAAAACTAACATGCTTTGTGTGACTAAATGTTACAAAAGGCCACACAAACATACAATTCAAGTGGCCATTGGATGATCAATAGTCAGACAAAACACACATTCCTTCACTTTAAACACCATATGGTCACACATATTCACACTTTTGGTCACTTTATGCTTAATTGTATATGAGTAAGTACCCAAAAGTAACATGCTTTGTGTGACTAAATGTTGTAAAAGGCCACACAAACATACAATTCATGTGGCCATTAAATGATCAACAGTCACACAAAACACACATTCCTTCACTTTAAACACCATATGGTCACACATATTCACACTTTTGGCCACTTTATGCTTAATTGTATGTGACTAAATACCCAAAAGTAACATGCTTTGTGTGACTAAATGTTGCAAAAGGCCACACAAACATACAATTCATGTGGCCATAGGATGATCAATAGTCACACAAAACACACATTCCTTCACTTTAAACACCATATGGTCACACATATTCACACTTTTGGCCACTTTATGCTTAATTGTATGTGACTAAATACCCAAAAGTAACACGCTTTGTGTGACTAAATGTTGCAAAAGGCCACACAAACATACAATTCATGTGGCCATTGCATGATCAATAGACACACAAAACACACATTCCATCACTTTAAACACCATATGGTCACACATATTCACACTTTTGGCCACTTTATGCTTAATTGTATGTGACTAAATACCCAAAAGTAACATGCTTTGTGTGACTAAATGTTGCAAATGGCCACACAAACATACAATTCATGTGGCTATTAGATAATCAATAGTCACACAAAACACACATTCCTTCACTTTAAACACCATATGGTCACACATATTCACACTTTTGGCCACTTTATGCTTAATTTTATGTGACTAAATACCCAAAAGTAACATGTTTTGTGTGACTAAATGTTGCAAAAGGCCACACAAACATACAATTCATGTGGCCATTGGATGATCAATAGTCACACAAAACACACATTCCTTCACTTTAAACACCATATGGTCACACATATTCACACTTACGGCCACTTTATGCTTAATTGTATGTGACTAAATACCCAAAAGTAACACGCTTTGTGTAACTAAATGTTGCAAAAGGCCACACAAACATACAATTCATGTGGCCATTGGATGATCAATAGTCACACAAAACACACATTTGTTCACTTTAAACACCATATGGTCACACATATTCACACTTTTGGCCATTTTATGCTTAATTGTATGTGACTAAATACCCAAAAGTAACACGCTTTGTGTGACTAAATGTTGCAAAAGGCCACACAAGCATACAATTCATGTGGCCATTGCATGATCAATAGTCAAACAAAACACACAATCCTTCACTTTAAACACCATATGGTCACACATATTCACACTTTTGGCCACTTTATGCTTAATTGTATGTGACTAAATACCCAAAAGTAACATGCTTTGTATGACTAAATATTTCAAAAGGCCCCACAAACATACAATTCATGTGGCCATTAGATGATCAATAGTCACACAAAACACACATTCCTTCACTTTAAACACCATATGGTCACACATATTCACACTTTTGGCCACTTTACGCTTAATTTTATGTGACTAAATACCCAAAAGTAACATGCTTTGTGTGACTAAATGTTACAAAAGGCCACACAAACATACAATTCATGTGGCCATTGGATGATCAATAGTCACACAAAACACACATTCCTTCACTTTAAACACCATATGGTCACACATATTCACACTTTTGGCCACTTTATGCTTAATTGTATGTGACTAAATACCCAAAAGTAACACGCTTTGTGTGACTAAATGTTGCAAAAGGCCACACAAACATACAATTCATGTGGCCATTGCATGATCAATAGACACACAAAACACACATTCCATCACTTTAAACACCATATGGTCACACATATTCACACTTTTGGCCACTTTATGCTTAATTGTATGTGACTAAATACCCAAAAGTAACATGCTTTGTGTGACTAAATGTTGCAAATGGCCACACAAACATACAATTCATGTGGCTATTAGATAATCAATAGTCACACAAAACACACATTCCTTCACTTTAAACACCATATGGTCACACATATTCACACTTTTGGCCACTTTATGCTTAATTTTATGTGACTAAATACCCAAAAGTAACATGTTTTGTGTGACTAAATGTTGCAAAAGGCCACACAAACATACAATTCATGTGGCCATTGGATGATCAATAGTCACACAAAACACACATTCCTTCACTTTAAACACCATATGGTCACACATATTCACACTTTTGGCCACTTTATGCTTAATTGTATGTGACTAAATACCCAAAACTAACATGCTTTGTGTGACTAAATGTTACAAAAGGCCACACAAACATACAATTCAAGTGGCCATTGGATGATCAATAGTCAGACAAAACACACATTCCTTCACTTTAAACACCATATGGTCACACATATTCACACTTTTGGTCACTTTATGCTTAATTGTATATGAGTAAGTACCCAAAAGTAACATGCTTTGTGTGACTAAATGTTGCAAAAGGCCACACAAACATACAATTCATGTGGCCATTAAATGATCAACAGTCACACAAAACACACATTCCTTCACTTTAAACACCATATGGTCACACATATTCACACTTTTGGCCACTTTATGCTTAATTGTATGTGACTAAATACCCAAAAGTAACATGCTTTGTGTGACTAAATCTTGCAAAAGGCCACACAAACATACAATTCATGTGGCCATAGGATGATCAATAGTCACACAAAACACACATTCCTTCACTTTAAACACCATATGGTCACACATATTCACACTTTTGGCCACTTTATGCTTAATTGTATGTGACTAAATACCCAAAAGTAACACGCTTTGTGTGACTAAATGTTGCAAAAGGCCACACAAACATACAATTCATGTGGCCATTGCATGATCAATAGACACACAAAACACACATTCCATCACTTTAAACACCATATGGTCACACATATTCACACTTTTGGCCACTTTATGCTTAATTGTATGTGACTAAATACCCAAAAGTAACATGCTTTGTGTGACTAAATGTTGCAAATGGCCACACAAACATACAATTCATGTGGCTATTAGATAATCAATAGTCACACAAAACACACATTCCTTCACTTTAAACACCATATGGTCACACATATTCACACTTTTGGCCACTTTATGCTTAATTTTATGTGACTAAATACCCAAAAGTAACATGTTTTGTGTGACTAAATGTTGCAAAAGGCCACACAAACATACAATTCATGTGGCCATTGGATGATCAATAGTCACACAAAACACACATTCCTTCACTTTAAACACCATATGGTCACACATATTCACACTTACGGCCACTTTATGCTTAATTGTATGTGACTAAATACCCAAAAGTAACACGCTTTGTGTAACTAAATGTTGCAAAAGGCCACACAAACATACAATTCATGTGGCCATTGGATGATCAATAGTCACACAAAACACACATTTGTTCACTTTAAACACCATATGGTCACACATATTCACACTTTTGGCCATTTTATGCTTAATTGTATGTGACTAAATACCCAAAAGTAACACGCTTTGTGTGACTAAATGTTGCAAAAGGCCACACAAGCATACAATTCATGTGGCCATTGCATGATTAATAGTCAAACAAAACACACATTCCTTCACTTTAAACACCATATGGTCACACATATTCACACTTTTGGCCACTTTATGCTTAATTGTATGTGACTAAATACCCAAAAGTAACATGCTTTGTATGACTAAATATTTCAAAAGGCCCCACAAACATACAATTCATGTGGCCATTGGATGATCAATAATCACACAAAACACACATTCCTTCACTTTAAACACCATATGGTCACACATATTAACACTTTTGGCCACTTTACGCTTAATTTTATGTGACTAAATACCCAAAAGTAACATGCTTTGTGTGACTAAATGTTGCAAAAGGCCACACAAACATACAATTCATGTGGCCATTGGATGATCAATAGTCACACAAAACACACATTCCTTCACTTTAAACACCATATGGTCACACATATTCACACTTTTGGCCACTTTATGCTTAATTGTATGTGACTAAATACCCAAAAGTAACACGCTTTGTGTGACTAAATGTTGCAAAAGGCCACACAAACATACAATTCATGTGGCCATTGCTTGATCAATAGTCACACAAAACACACATTCCATCACTTTAAACACCATATGGTCACACATATTCACACTTTCGGCCACTTTATGCTTAATTGTATGTGACTAAATACCCAAAAGTAACATGTTTTGTGTGACTAAATGTTGCAAAAGGCCACACAAACATACAATTCATGTGGTTATTGGATAATCAATAGTCACGCAAAACACACATTCCTTCACTTTAAACACCATATGGTCACACATATTCACACTTTTGGCCACTTTATGCTTAATTGTATGTGACTAAATACCCAAAACTAACATGCTTTGTGTGACTAAATGTTGCAAAAGGCCACACAAACATACAATTCAAGTGGCCATTGGATGATCAATAGTCACACAAAACACACATTCCTTCACTTTAAACACCATATGGTCACACATATTCACACTTTTGGTCACTTTATGCTTAATTGTATATGACTAAGTACCCAAAAGTAACATGCTTTGTGTGACTAAAAGTTGCAAAAGGCCACACAAACATACAATTCATATGGCCATTAAATGATCAACAGTCATCACACAAAACACACATTCCTTCACTTTAAACACCATATGGTCACACATATTCACACTTTTGGCCACTTTATGCTTAATTGTATGTGACTAAATACCCAAAAGTAACATGCTTTGTGTGACTAAATGTTGCAAAAGGCCACACAAACATACAATTCATGTGGCCATAGGATGATCAATAGTCACACAAAAACACACATTCCTTCACTTTAAACACCATATGGTCACACATATTCACACTTTTGCCACTTTATGCTTAATTGTATGTGACTAAATAAACAAAAGTAACACGCTTTGTGTGACTAAATGTTGCAAAAGGCCACACAAACATACAATTCATGTGGCCATTGCATGATCAATAGACACACAAAACACACATTCCATCACTTTAAACACCATATGGTCACACATATTCACACTTTTGGCCACTTTATGCTTAATTGTATGTGACTAAATACCCAAAAGTAACATGCTTTGTGTGACTAAATGTTGCAAATGGCCACACAAACATACAATTCATGTGGCTATTAGATAATCAATAGTCACACAAAACACACATTCCTTCACTTTAAACACCATATGGTCACACATATTCACACTTTTGGCCACTTTATGCTTAATTTTATGTGACTAAATACCCAAAAGTAACATGTTTTGTGTGACTAAATGTTGCAAAAGGCCACACAAACATACAATTCATGTGGCCATTGGATGATCAATAGTCACACAAAACACACATTCCTTCACTTTAAACACCATATGGTCACACATATTCACACTTACGGCCACTTTATGCTTAATTGTATGTGACTAAATACCCAAAAGTAACACGCTTTGTGTAACTAAATGTTGCAAAAGGCCACACAAACATACAATTCATGTGGCCCATTGCTTGATCAATAGTCACACAAAACACACATTCCATCACTTTAAACACCATATGGTCACACATATTCACACTTTCGGCCACTTTATGCTTAATTGTATGTGACTAAATACCCAAAAGTAACATGTTTTGTGTGACTAAATGTTGCAAAAGGCCACACAAACATACAATTCATGTGGTTATTGGATAATCAATAGTCACGCAAAACACACATTCCTTCACTTTAAACACCATATGGTCACACATATTCACACTTTTGGCCACTTTATGCTTAATTGTATGTGACTAAATACCCAAAACTAACATGCTTTGTGTGACTAAATGTTGCAAAAGGCCACACAAACATACAATTCAAGTGGCCATTGGATGATCAATAGTCACACAAAACACACATTCCTTCACTTTAAACACCATATGGTCACACATATTCACACTTTTGGTCACTTTATGCTTAATTGTATATGACTAAGTACCCAAAAGTAACATGCTTTGTGTGACTAAAAGTTGCAAAAGGCCACACAAACATACAATTCATGTGGCCATTAAATGATCAACAGTCACACAAAACACACATTCCTTCACTTTAAACACCATATGGTCACACATATTCACACTTTTGGCCACTTTATGCTTAATTGTATGTGACTAAATACCCAAAAGTAACATGCTTTGTGTGACTAAATGTTGCAAAAGGCCACACAAACATACAATTCATGTGGCCATAGGATGATCAATAGTCACACAAAACACACATTCCTTCACTTTAAACACCATATGGTCACACATATTCACACTTTTGCCACTTTATGCTTAATTGTATGTGACTAAATACCCAAAAGTAACACGCTTTGTGTGACTAAATGTTGCAAAAGGCCACACAAACATACAATTCATGTGGCCATTGCATGATCAATAGACACACAAAACACACATTCCATCACTTTAAACACCATATGGTCACACATATTCACACTTTTGGCCACTTTATGCTTAATTGTATGTGACTAAATACCCAAAAGTAACATGCTTTGTGTGACTAAATGTTGCAAATGGCCACACAAACATACAATTCATGTGGCTATTAGATAATCAATAGTCACACAAAACACACAATCCTTCACTTTAAACACCATATGGTCACACATATTCACACTTTTGGCCACTTTATGCTTAATTTTATGTGACTAAATACCAAAAGTAACATGTTTTGTGTGACTAAATGTTGCAAAAGGCCACACAAACATACAATTCATGTGGCCATTGGATGATCAATAGTCACACAAAACACACATTCCTTCACTTTAAACACCATATGGTCACACATATTCACACTTACGGCCACTTTATGCTTAATTGTATGTGACTAAATACCCAAAAGTAACACGCTTTGTGTAACTAAATGTTGCAAAAGGCCACACAAACATACAATTCATGTGGCCATTGGATGATCAATAGTCACACAAAACACACATTCCTTCACTTTAAACACCATATGGTCACACATATTCACACTTTTGGCCACTTTACGCTTAATTTTATGTGACTAAATACCCAAAAGTAACATGCTTTGTGTGACTAAATGTTGCAAAAGGCCACACAAACATACAATTCATGTGGCCATTGGATGATCAATAGTCACGCAAAACACACATTCCTTCACTTTAAACACCATATGGTCACACATATTCACACTTTTGGCCACTTTATGCTTAATTGTATGTGACTAAATACCCAAAAGTAACACGCTTTGTGTGAGTAAATGTTGCAAAAGGCCACACAAACATACAATTCATGTGGCCATTGCTTGATCAATAGTCACACAAAACACACATTCCATCACTTTAAACACCTTATGGTCACACATATTCACACTTTCGGCCACTTTATGCTTAATTGTATGTGACTAAATACCCAAAAGTAACATGTTTCGTGTGACGAAATGTTGCAAAAGGCCACACAAACATACAATTCATGTGGTTATTGGATAATCAATAGTCACGCAAAACACACATTCCTTCACTTTAAACACCATATGGTCACACATATTCACACTTTTGGCCACTTTATGCTTAATTTTATGTGACTAAATACCCAAAAGTAACATGCTTTGTGTGACTAAATGTTGCAAAAGGCCACACAAACACACAATTCATGTGGCCATTGGATGATCAATAGTCACACAAAACACACATTCCTTCACTTTAAACACCATATGGTCACACATATTCACACTTTTGGCCACTTTATGCTTAATTGTATGTGACTAAATACCCAAAACTAACATGCTTTGTGTGACTAAATGTTGCAAAAGGCCACACAAACATACAATTCAAGTGGCCATTGGATGATCAATAGTCACACAAAACACACATTCCTTCACTTTAAACACCATATGGTCACACATATTCACACTTTTGGTCACTTTATGCTTAAATGTATATGACTAAGTACCCAAAAGTAACATGCTTTGTGTGACTAAATGTTGCAAAAGGCCACACAAACATACAATTCATGTGGCCATTAAATGATCAACAGTCACACAAAACACACATTCCTTCACTTTAAACACCATATGGTCACACATATTCACACTTTTGGCCACTTTATGCTTAATTGTATGTGACTAAATACCCAAAAGTAACATGCTTTGTGTGACTAAATGTTGCAAAAGGCCACACAAACATACAATTCATGTGGCCATAGGATGATCAATAGTCACACAAAACACACATTCCTTCACTTTAAACACCATATGGTCACACATATTCACACTTTTGGCCACTTTATGCTTAATTGTATGTGACTAAATACCCAAAAGTAACACGCTTTGTGTGACTAAATGTTGCAAAAGGCCACACAAACATACAATTCATGTGGCCATTGCATGATCAATAGACACACAAAACACACATTCCATCACTTTAAACACCATATGGTCACACATATTCACACTTTTGGCCACTTTATGCTTAATTGTATGTGACTAAATACCCAAAAGTAACATGCTTTGTGTGACTAAATGTTGCAAATGGCCACACAAACATACAATTCATGTGGCTATTAGATAATCAATAGTCACACAAAACACACATTCCTTCACTTTAAACACCATATGGTCACACATATTCACACTTTTGGCCACTTTATGCTTAATTTTATGTGACTAAATACCCAAAAGTAACATGTTTTGTGTGACTAAATGTTGCAAAAGGCCACACAAACAT
The DNA here is from genome assembly GCA_030686995.1 of Artemisia argyi. NCBI lineage: Eukaryota > Viridiplantae > Streptophyta > Magnoliopsida > Asterales > Asteraceae > Artemisia > Artemisia argyi. The sequence continues at coordinate 108,175,533 of CM060708.1, forward strand.
ACAATTCATGTGGCCATTGGATGATCAATAGTCACACAAAACACACATTCCTTCACTTTAAACACCATATGGTCACACATATTCACACTTATGGCCACTTTATGCTTAATTGTATGTGACTAAATACCCAAAAGTAACATGCTTTGTGTAACTAAATGTTGCAAAAGGCCACACAAACATACAATTCATGTGGCCATTGGATGATCAATAGTCACACAAAACACACATTTGTTCACTTTAAACACCATATGGTCACACATATTCACACTTTTGGCCATTTTATGCTTAATTGTATGTGACTAAATACCCAAAAGTAACACGCTTTGTGTGACTAAATGTTGCAAAAGGCCACACAAGCATACAATTCATGTGGCCATTGCATGATCAATAGTCAAACAAAACACACATTCCTTCACTTTAAACACCATATGGTCACACATATTCACACTTTTGGCCACTTTATGCTTAATTGTATGTGACTAAATACCCAAAAGTAACATGCTTTGTATGACTAAATATTTCAAAAGGCCACACAAACATACAATTCATGTGGCCATTGGATGATCAATAGTCACACAAAACACACATTCCTTCACTTTAAACACCATATGGTCACACATATTCACACTTTTGGCCACTTTACGCTTAATTTTATGTGACTAAATACCCAAAAGTAACATGCTTTGTGTGACTAAATGTTGCAAAAGGCCACACAAACATACAATTCATGTGGCCATTGGATGATCAATAGTCACACAAAACACACATTCCTTCACTTTAAACACCATATGGTCACACGTATTCACACTTTTGGCCACTTTATGCTTAATTGTGTGTGACTAAATACCCAAAAGTAACATGCTTTGTGTGACTAAATGTTGCAAAAGGCCACACAAACCTACAATTCATGTGGCCATTGGATGATCAATAGTCACACAAAACACACATTTCTGCAATTTAAACACCATATGGTCACACATATTCACACTTTTGTCCACTTTATGCTTAATTGTATGTGACTAAATATATAAAAATAAAATGTTATGTGTCACTATACAGTGTTTATGGTCACTAATACTGCTTAATCCAACGAAATTTGTACCCAATTAGTAACACATATTTAGGTTTTGGTTACTCTTTTGTAATCGAGACTAAAAATAACTCGAACATGTGACCATAGGTACCATATGGTCACGCGACCTTTAGTCACACACACTCGAAAAATCGTGTGTGACTATATGTATTTCGTCACACATATTGGGTGTAGCCAAATCTAGTTTTTGTTCTAGTGTTGTTTGGTGTATTTGCATGTTTTATGTCTGTTTTGCAGATGTTATGAGATTGTAAGTTGTATGTTAAAGTCACCAAGAGCTGTATTCTAGGGAATGTGGTCAAGTATGCTGAACATGGTTTCTTCTAATTAGTTGATTATGCTGAAGGTCTTACAAAGTTGATTAATAAAGAAGATCTTTTCATTCATTCAAAGAAACAAGTTACAGCTTACATTCAAAGTTCCAACTGGATTACAAAGACCATTCCTAAACTTTTGCCTAATTGAGTACTACTAGCTTCTAAACTTATTACAAAATACTTGAGGCTATGACAAGTACAATGATGAAGCTGAAGATGAAAATGGAAAAAGAAGAGAAGGAAGACTGTGAAGATGCTCAAGTACCAAAGTCAAGAACATACACAAGAACTTTTGTCTATGGCAAGATTCCTCAATCATCTACTTCAGCTTCTCCTTTCCCTTACGTACAATCTCTACCTTCTTGCTCTGTCCAATATGTTCTTGATGAGGAAGACCAGGTCCTGGAGCAGGAAGATCCAACACCAAATTTTGTGATGTTGGAAGAGATGGATCTCTCTTACTTGATCTTGGTTGGGATCTCTCTGGTGTGGAAGGAGGAAGAAAGGTTGGATCTTCATTTTCCTCCTCTGAAGAGTCTTCATCAGAGGTACAGATGAAGGGAGAGACAAGCTCTCTCTCAGCAGGAATGGGTACATGGCATGGTTCACCCTTCTTATGTGCATTCCATTGTCTTTCATGTGCATCCCATCGTCTCTCCATTTCTTTTTCATAGTCTGAATCATCAAGCTCCCAAGGATATGGTGGTAAATCTTCTTCTGATGATGAAGAAGAGGAATTTTGATCTGAAGTTTCTGGGTTTGATGACATGATTTTGGTGATGAATTGAGTTTAATTGGGAAATTAGGGTTTAAGAGATGATTTGGGGTAAATTGATGACTGAGATGTGTTATTTGGGGGTGATTAAATAAGCCAAGTTTAGGCGTTATGATAATTAATGCGAGTTTGGTGGCACAGTAAAATCAAGATATTCACCAAAGATATTTTTACATTTGCTTGGTTTTTGCTGATGTTGACCATTCCTCAGCAGATTTGACTTTCATTTCTGCTGAAGGGTAATTTTGAATTTGGAAGTTTTTAAAATTACACGTCAGACTTCGTCAATAATTAGTTCTGATAATTTTGACCACGATTGGGGAACTTCCAAATATAACCCACTTCGCATATCTTTTCTTAAACAAAATTATTCGCTTATCACTCCACTTATACCCATTATTCCCTGTGTAATTCATAACCGTCTCACGCAAGTTTATTCCAATGGCACAACTTGAATTGAAAGGAGATCATAAAAAGTATGCTATTCTGAAAGAGGCTAAGGGACATGAAGAATTCGATTTAATGGTGGAGTTTCTACAAAGGTCAAAGATTCATTATGCTTTGACACATAGTCCCAATCTGATTTGTGAATCAATGGTGAAGCAATTTTGGGCATCTGCTGCAAAGAGATCTGACACAGAGATTGTTGCTGAAATTGATGGTGTAGAGTATGTGGTGACAGAAGGTTTGATTAGGACGAAGCTTCAGTTAGATAATGAGAATGGTGTGTATCATTCCAACACTGCAGAGATTCTTGCTGGGCTAAGGGAAGCTGGATATCAAAGTACTGATACATCTAAGTGGCACAAGAATCAATTTTGTCCTAAGTGGAGGTATTTGGTGCATTTGCTGCTCCAATGTATTAGCAACAAGTGTGGTGGATGGAACCAATTCTCTCTGCAATTGGGTTGTGGTATTGTTTGTCTTTCTAAGGGTCTAACTTATAATTTTTCTAAGTTTATCTTTGAAAATATGCTAGAAAACATTGATAAACAACAACATAAGTTTTTAATGTACCCTACATTCTTACAAATCATTTTAGATATAATCACTGAAGATAAAACCCATGTGACTATTAAAAGTCTTGGTTCTAAGTTGTTTGCCTCAATGAAAACAAATTATAATGGGGAACATCGCCCTTTGTTAGATGCTATGTTGCCACATGTCAATGATAATGTAGTTAAGGGTGATGATGCTGGTAATGTGCCTTCTCAAAATTCTGCTGATGATGGTAATCCGTCATCTTCTGGTGTTGCTGCTGATGGTAATCCTTCAGTGGTAATTAAGGAAGAGCCAGCTACAACTGCTGAACCATTACCTATTTCTACTGACTTGCCACCACCTACCCCTGTACATATGTCACCTAGTCCTATCTTAGGATGCTCCAGTTGAGCAAACTCATGAGTTTGAAGATACTTTTCAGCCTCTTGAGCCTGAGTTCACTAGACTACCTACACCTAGCCCTATGAGAGAGCCATTTGATGAAGGCTTTCCTAATATTGTACATGAGTCTGTTTCTCCTGATGGGTTCAATGAAGCTCCACTTACCACTGAGCAATCAGCTGGTAGAGCAGAGGACCCTATTACTCTCACTTTTGTATATGATTCACTTTGCAGGTACATGAAAAAGACTGATGATCTCCAAAAAGAACTTGCTGATACCAAGACTACTCTTGGTAATGAAATTGAAAGGCTGAAAAGTAAGGTTCCAGATTTGGAGGCACAACTGAATCAACAGAAGCATAGTAAGAATGGACTGGATGCTACTGAAGTACATCTGGAGGCAAATTTGGATTCTCTTGAAATTCTAGCTGAAGTTGCTCGACAGTCAAATGTTGTTCCTCCTAAAGCTGCTGAAGTACCTAAATCTTAACCACAAATTCTATTCAGCAGAAGAAGAAGTACAAGACAATATTTGGCAAGGAAAGCTGCTGAATCTTCCAAAGTGTCTAGTGGTGATGATGATGTGCTCATGGCTGAAGCTACTGATATACTTCAGAAGAAACAATCACCAAGTATTATTGCTGCTGACATTTCTGCTGATAAAGTTCATGCATCAGGAGATACATTCTTTGTAGCAGGGAAAGAGTATTTGAATTCCCCTGTTCATAATCAGCAAGTTTCTCCTGATGACATTACTGAAATCCTCAAGCCTCAAGGATCTACTGGTAGACATGTTCAAGAATTAAATAATGATCCTATGGAAGATTTGGAAGTTCCTCATGATGATGTTGCTGAAGGAACTGAGGTGGCTGAGGATGAGCTTGTTACAGCTGAAGACAGAGCTGCACAAGAAAAACTCTTCAAAGAATGGGAAGATTATAAGAAGAGTTCTAATATGGCTGAGGCACAGCAAGCCAAGTTTGATGCAGCATATCAGTCTGCCACCCAAAGATATGTTTCTACTATCCCTATTGAAAGACAAAGAGAATTGGATGCTGCTGTTCAAGAGTTTGATGAGTCAGATTGGCAGCATATTGGACAACAAGTTCTTGCTACCATTGATTTAGCTACAGACATTCTTGGTAAAAAGGTGGAGAAGCAGGACTAGGCTTCTGAAATTCTGAAAGTGCTGAAGTTAAGGAAAAGAGTAGCAGATGAGTTAAAAGCCAAAGCTAAAAGAGATAAACCTATGACTCAAGAACAGCAGAGGGATTATATGAGAACATATGTGAAAAGTCAAAGCAGTTCATTGTATAATAATGCTTGGTCTAAGAAACAAGTGTTGGCACTTCTATTTGAAAAATAGGTTCAGATGTATAACAGAATCAAGGCTAGAAATGATAAAGCTGGAATGGGTGCTTCTAAGAATATTCCTAATGTGGGTATTCCTGTTGCTGCTGGAAAGGTATCTTTACCTGATACTTCTGCTGATGTACCACGTGTTGCTGTTTCACCTTATGTGGATAAAGGTAAAGCTCAAGTGATAGCAGAAGATCCTCCATCTAGAAAGAGAACCAGGAGACAACTGGAGGAGGAAATATTGGGTGAAGAGGCTGCTAAAAGGTTAGATGAGGAACAAAAAACTGAACTTGCAAGATTTCATGAGCTTAAGGTAAGAGAAGCTGAACTTCAAGCTGCTAAAGCCAAACAAATAAGGAATGCTATGGATGAACAATATGCATCTGATGCACTTGAATCTTCTCAGGATTCTACTGATGAACAATTGGATACTCCATCAGTGGAAACTGATGCTGCAGAAGGTGAATCTGCTGAAGCTGAAGTTCCTGATGCATCTTCTCTACCTCATGTTGCTATTTATGTTCCTGGAAGAAGAGCAAAGAGGATGGCTAGAGTCAAAACTTCACATTCCACTTAAAACCTAATAAATGTGAATGCTTCTGATGCTTCATTTATAAGAGAAGGATCCCATGATGATTTGCCTGAGGCAACTAGAGATGTTTTGGTTCACTGGGAGTTAACTGAAAATGGTCAAGTTAATACCATTTACAGATTGGATAAAACTTCTATATCTTTTACATTTCTTCAAGAGATTCTACATCTTGTTGATCATCAAGATTTGGTCACTCTATATGATTTGGTTCTCAAATTTTATGCAAATCATACTCCTACAGGGTCTGGATTGTATTTATTGGGTGATCTAAGAGTGTTATTTGATTCTTCTACTCCCACTGGTGCTAGCTAGGACATATGGAAAAACAATCAGAGATGGAAAGTTCAGAGTTGGAAGTTCTATCCTATGCCTTATGTTCATGTTTTGGAAACTACAACTGGTCTAAGGCTTATTATGGATATTGGCAAAAGATATCCTCTGAAAGTGTCTCTGATAGAGAAAATGCTACAACAAAAGTTGGAGATTCCTCCTGATCTATTTGGGAATGCAAGATTGTTTGCTGAATCTTTGGTGAAAGTCTTCAAACAAAGGATTATGACTTCCAGAGCAGCTTCTGTTTAAGGGTATAATGTCGTATATTTGTTTTTCTTATTTCTTGGTATTAAAAAAAAAGAAAAAAAAAAGGAAAAAAGAAAAAAAAAACTAACATTTTTGTTGTATAGTATTGTGTCTATTATCTGCAGGTTTGGTGTTTTTGGTCATCAACTTACCTGATGTTGACTATTCCATCAAAAGGTTGGCTAGTCCAAAGAGTACAACTTTGGTAAAGACACATCAAATCTGTTGATAGCTGTAATGGTTTGCTCAAAACCATAGGGTTTTTCAACTCACCAATGCTTTATTGCTGAGTAGTTGAAATGGTTGTCAATTGACCATGGATTTTTCCTTTATGGATTCCAAATAATTGGCTAGCCCACATGTATATGGCTTGTGGTAAAGGCAGTGGAAAACCATATTTGGTAATCAGTTAACCAAGATGATTTTTCATCAAAATAATTGGCTAGTCCTGAGCAAACGGCTACAGGTAAAGACATCTCAAATCCATTTATAGCTGATGATTTGCTAAAAATCATGTGGTTATCAGTGTACCTTAGAACACTTGGCTACTCCAGTAGTCATGGCTATTGGTAAAGAGACATCAAATCTATTATTTTCAATGATTCACCTCTCACAGGAGTTAACACACCTGGAAGTGATGAGAATAGTATGAAACTAATTTTTTTTGATGTACATTTAGTCATTTGTTGCTGCAAAGAATGGAGCTTTCAAGTATTATTTGCTGATCATAGAGATTCTGCTGATGATGATTCTTTGTTGGTACTATATTATTACAATCCTCTTGGTATATAACTTCAAAGATCTATCAAGACTATTGAACTTAACCAGGTCAAATTCAAGATTAGGGGAGGATTGTTTGGAATTCTGCTATGTAAGAATTCTGCTGACTGTTACTGCTGAAGGTTACTGCTGAAAAGCTGGTTCTTGCTGAAGCAGTGTATCTGCTGAAGATTAGTTTCAGCATTATTAGTTTCTTCGGATATAGTATTTCCGTATTTTATGTATTATAGTTTGGATATGCATGAGTTTATTTAGGAAGTGATAATGCATATCTTTTAGAAGTTTTAGAATATACGTTTCTTGGGAAATGGTTTAGGGTTCCTTGTGTATAAAAGGAACACACGATTATGTATTTAATAACGCTTTAGAAAACACTTTCATTATTATTAAAAGATCCATATAGGATCAAGAGTTCTTAGTATTAAACTTGTGTTTGTTTCCGCTTTAAAATACAAGTTACAGAGATTGTCTATTAGTGTGTTATTGATTACAGTAACATAACTAACGATTCTAGAGTGCTCAAGAAGATCTGTCAAGGTCTTATAGTTCAACACATGCTACTGTTTTTGTTTACCGAGTCGCTAGCTTGACTCGACCCCGAATTCATTTGTCCTTGGGGAAGCATGATGTGGAAGAAACAATCTCAATCGGACTTTCATTCAAGATGTTTGGAAAAACATTTGAAGCACGTGAAAGTTCCACACCGATGAGATAAGTATCCGGCTCAAGATAATGGTAAATGAAAATGTCGGGGTCAAAGATAGGGTCTTCATTCCCAAAGGTGTGAAGAACAGGAGAAACCACCCTGTAGGTGAAGAAGGGTAGAAAGATCTTGATGACAATCAAGATTGACTCATCATCATCAGAAAGAGAATTCATGATTGGTGTATCATGAATCTCATCATTTAGGCTCGTATGATCTAGACATATTATGGGTGGGAGGTTTGGGATTTTGATATCAATCAAATTCTCAAGGTTGAGAATATTTCCCTCCGGGACACAAAGATCAACTTTGTCTAGATCAAAGTAAAAGTTATCATACTCCGGTGGAGATATGATATGAGTGAGTTCACCAGAGAACTCCTCAAAGGTGAATAAATCATATTCGGGGAGAGAAATTTGAGAATGAGAAGTGGTACTGCCACTAATCTTCTCTCCCATATGATCAAAGGTAAAGGCTTCAAACTCCAGAATAGGATCATCGGAGAAAATGTCACTATCCTTTATGGGGATAGGAGATGAAATAGGTTTCTTTTTTAAAGCCTCGATTTTAGAAATGAGTCGACATTCAATAATGTTGCACGAAGTGCTTCATCCTTGATTTCAGTGTCAATCTCATTATTCTCTTCTTCTAAGCTAACTAGCTCAGAAGGTAATTCTTCCATATAAATGATGTCTCCACAAGATAACGAATTGTCATCAGTAGAATCAGAGAACATCTCATCATGATTAGTTGGGAAGACAAGAGGAGGATGGATATCACACATATGATCAAAAGTTCCCTGTCACTCTCTCGGGATTGGGACAAGGATCTCAACACTAGACTTTATTAATTCATCCGATTCCTTATTAGGAACAGTGCTAAGATGCTCATCCCCCATGATTAGAGAGTGAGTGTGAACTTCGGGTGTGATAACAGATTGAGGGAGTTGAGAAGGACTAGCAGTTACGGATTCTTCAAGTTCCATTTGATCAACGACTAGTGACTTCGTCACATTATTTTCTCCCTGATTCTCCATGGAAGGAATCACAACTGATGAATCTGATGAATCTTTTTGAATAATAACAATGTTATCTTTATCATCATCACTGTCATCATCGTCATCATATAGAGCAGCATAGAGAAGATCGGCACGTATTTTAGCTGCTTTTTGCTCAGCAAGTGTCACACCCCCAAAATCGGGTCCAGCGGAAGCATACATGTAGCTGGGGTGTAACTCAATTGATATCACAACACTAGTTCAAAAATGGTTTGCACTTGAATCATTTAGAATAAAATAGTTAAGTCAAAAATATTGTATTTATATTTTTAAAAGTAGTGCGGAAGTAGGCCCTTAACATAGTTTAAAACGGTCCCCAAATGAAAAATCAGAGTCTTCTATGACCATGCCCTGCCCTGCCAAAACCTCTTGTAGCGTGCCATTGGTTATAACCTGAAAATACATGCTAAAGTGTCAACACAATGGTTGGTGAGTTCATAGAGTCTTGTGAAAAAGAATGTTATGCATATGGATGAAGTTGTCCCAGCAAAGGCATCGTAAATCCACTCAGTTACAAGTCCCGCCATAAGAGACTTGTAACCTGTGTGTTTACAACCCACTGCCAAATGTAATAAGTTTGATACAAAAGCATTGTAATTCAGTAGTAAGGCTGATGCAAAGGCATCGTAATTCAGTAGTAATAGTAGTGGAAAAGTATCGTAATTCCATAAGTAATTTTCGTATGTACAATAGCCACAAGTATAAAGTGAACCGACATAAATGTCAAAAATGCTACATTGTCTCTTAAGCTCATGACCCCGAAGCTAGACTTTGTAATGCCCCAACAGAGTGTCTACCAGGCACTCAATTTGATAAGACATGAAATGCATTCGTCCCGTTGGAGCAACCCAAACACGAATGGAGGCGTCACCCTCAATAGATCTATTCACTCACTCTCGCTTAGTACTAAAATTAACGGTCCATGATATTGAAAGGGGACTTGTTATGAAGTGGTAGTAAGGCAACTTAAGCAATGTATGGAATTTGTAATACTTGGGCATGTACAAAAATAGTTGTTGCAATGTATTCTCCCCCATGGGATTTGAAATCGTATAAAAGTATAACACGAGTATTTAAGCATGTATCTCCCCCAAAGAGTTTGTAAAGTAATTAAACCAGTAAAAGTGGGGCTATGACTCACCTGATATGATGGTACCATGAACATGTAATGAGCTGAAAAACAAGGCGCGCACACTATCCGCAACCTAATATGAATGATGTACGATCTACTTTAGATCATGAAATGATGTTATGAATCTCCATGCACATGTTCCTATACCACTCTACTCTTTGAAAAATACTTGTTGTTATCAAAAATATACATTTCCAAGACTTATGAAAAATATGGCTATTAGAAAAATAAAGCTAGTTGCAATATATATACTTATATATATATATATCGTATGTTTCCATGTTAGTGTTGAAATCCTCGGGTTGAAATCCTTGAAATAACGCCTCGTAGTGATAAAATATACTTGTAATAACTAATACTTCATTAGTTATAAAATTGGGTACTTGGTATTATTTTTAGAATCTAGAGTTGCTACGTAGTTTTGGCGTTAATATTTATAAAAGCTGTCAAACTAAAATGAGTTTTGCCGATATTCAAACGTGAATATCTTTGTCGTTATAAGTCCGTTTTACTTGTTCTTTATATCCACGGTTACGTCTTAGTATGTAGTAATATATTTTGGAAAGCTCGGCTCCTCCGGGTTACGTCTAAAGCCTCTTTTTGTCCGATGAAAAACGTCCATCAGCATGTATTTTTCCGGAAAATAGTTTTCGTCGTTAATATTGAAAAATTCATATCTCCTTCGTTATAAACTCTTTTTAATCCGTTCTTTCGCCTACGGCTTCGTTTTTGAAAGTATTTTCTATAAATTTTGCCAAAGTTTCCTTTATGTTTACTGATTTTCCAGAATTTACAAAAGTGGGACAGTAGGTTTATATACTTGTTACAAATCCATTTCCAAGGTTCAAAACTAGTTTCTACTTCAACCAAATCTCTTGCAAACACCACAAAGCTATACTAATCCTACCATACACCTTCTTAGGGTGCCATGGGTTCCTAATGACTAGTAATCAAGTTAATTTAACAAAGGAACACCTAAATAAAAATCTAGGGTTTGTATGTTCAAAAAGTTAACAAAAATAAAGTGGTATAACTAGTTTGTGCATGAAATTAAGCATGAATACCATGAGATACATATGTTAATTAGATGAAAATATGAAAATAAATTTGATAACTCACTTTGAAATATGAGGTGATTAAATGATGAGAAACCTTGGATTACTTGTGTTTTTGTTGTAAGATTCTTGATTAGGATGATGAAATGAACAACTTTGATGCTTTGTACTTTGAAAAATGATGGATGGATCATGGATATTGGGTTTTGGTCGTGGTTTATGGTGTGGAGAAGAGAAAGATGAAACTTTTTGGCTTATGAAAAAGTGAGGTTATGATTTTGGGAAAATGTTAAGTTTATGTTATAAGTGTTTATTGTATTATAAGAGCACATGTATGCATGTGGTAAAAATGAAAGTCATATGGTCTAGGGGTGTGCTCATGGCTGATTTTCAATGTGAAAAAGGGTAGCAAAGTCGGTTTTGATCACTTAGAAAATGTAGTGTATTATTAGTTGTAGTTTGGTGTAAGTATTAGTTATAATCGGGGTACCGGATTTGATAGAAATAAATGTTAACAAAGTTAACCGGGACTTAATAAAGTCATAAAAATGTTAGAAATATGTTGGGTACAAGTACTGAGTGTTCGGGTGATTATTGTTTAGTTTTTACGAAAACCGTCGTAATATTCATAAGCTTACGTTATAAATAAAATAAATTTCCAAAATACTGGGTAAATGAATGTTATAACTTTTATGATGATAAAATAGATATAAAAATATGTCGGGACCATTGTGGGAATATTTAGATATATTCGTCACGTATTAATCGTGTGTTAACGTTTATTTAGAAATCATAATACGTAAAACGTTAAATATACTGAATATAGAAATTTGAAAATCCTAAGAGTGGTATAACATGAATATGCTGTTATGATGATATGCAGACTATCTCCAGTCCGTATGCAATGTTCTTAACACTAATGAAATGAATTCGCACCTAAACCAATCCGGTTACGCGAATTTGAATACCCGTAAACTAAATTTACGATGAAATGTGTAATGCAAGTGAATAGTGAAAACTTTTCCGGCAATGAATAGTGTTTAGTGAATAGTAAAATTTCTGAATGCTTCTCGGAATGTCAAACTGACACCAAAAATGATGAATAGTAAACTGATGAATAGTGTTTTGATGAATAGTGTTTGATGAATAGTATTTTTCCAAAGTTCGAGAAATGACCTGAAATGACCTGAAATGGTGAGTTGTGACAGCAAGTAATTCTTCCATGCTCATTTCGTTTCTAGCATCTCGTTCTTCAGCAAGTAATTCTGCCATTGATTTCTCACGAGAATCTTGAAACGATGTAGTAGACAACTCCTCCTTAAATTCTTTAAGTTTCTCAAGAACCTATAGACAAAGGTCTTGCGGGTATTGAGGAGTTGCTTGGATCATTTGGTATTGTGGAGGTTGGTCTGAATACGAATAGTCGTAATTGTTACAAGGAAATGGATTCCCTGTTTGACAATCAGAGCTAGTGTGTGGACCTCCACAATACTCACGACAGTAAAACTGATGTGGTTGTGAGTCGTGTGTGCTTGAGTCATAATTGCTATCAGGAAACTGCTCATAGATAAGCGTGTTGCCTGATTGACAATCAGAACTGTAGTGTGAACCACCACAGTACTCACAACAGAAAAACTGTTGAGTCTGGCTTAGTGTATTTTGATACGAAGCATCCTTGAAATTTGGATAACATGATTCTTGCTCGTATGAATATGATGGGTAATTGAAAAAATTTGAAGAGTCGTTGAATGAGTTTTGATTTGGATCATAAGCAAATGAATTACTCGACCAACAAAACAAAAAACTCCCGTTTTGAATATCATTACCACATTGTACACATGTACACCAACGACATGGCAAACCAAAAAGGGGCTCACCACAACCGACACAAGAAACAAAATCCGGAGGTGGGACAAGTGGTGTGCTCTTAGAGCTAGGAATTTCCACCACTTCCGTTATGGTCTCGGGTTTTTGTTCTTGATAAACGTGAAGATTAGGCAAGTCGTGCTTTTCAGTTACTGCCTTAAGCTCTGTACGTTTGCTTGACAAACTTTTAACCGTAAACCGTGAAAGGTTAGGATCAATTCTTGACGGTTTAGGAGCAATTGTGAGCTTAGATTTTTGGACAACCGTAGGTTGGACGTATTTAGCACTTTCATTGTCAGAGGAAAGTACCGGGTCCTTTGTCACCCTGGTTTCTCGTTCCATTTCCCTCACCGGAGAGGGAATAGGGATCGATGGTCCATCATGATCAACACGACATCTCGATATTTTTGACAAGGCCATAAGTTTTTCAATGTTGCTCTCAAAGGCCCATAGTTCAAAGTAATTGTCATCGAGAGATGCCATTAGAATTATACATGAGAGGGGTATAAGAAGGTAGAAGCAAACGGATAGAGGGTAAGGAAAAATATTTTTGGGTTTTTATGAAAAGATATGAACAAGGATGGATAAATATACAAAGAGATGAATTCCAAGATCACTAATCTGCAAACCGTTTTTAGAAAACGTGCACAACCTCCCCGACAGCGGCGCCAAATTTTGATTGAGGCAAAAGCAGTCAACTAAAGTCAACCACGGATGTGGTCAATATATTCAAACTCCTTAGGCTCAATGCTCCACGGAATTTAGTGTTTCCCCAGGTCGTTATGTCCCGACGAGGTGTGATGGTTATCAAACGGATCTGTGATCGGGTGAATTTGGACAGGAAAGGGTTTGGGATTGGTGAAACTAGGGAATATACAAGGAAATAGCTTAAGCAAACTATATTAACAAGACTGGAAGTTTGGAAAAACCAGAAACGTTTAAAATCTAAAAACGCGTACGTTCAGTTTAAATTTACGCGAACGTACGAAATAAAACATGAAAACTGAAATCTGAAAACCCACAGGGGGTAAAAATGACTTTTTTACAAACCTAAGGTTAAAAGAAAATTTTTAGAAAAAGAAAATTAATTTTTACGCTATTTAATTATTTAATATTAATTAATTACTATTTTATAATTACTTATTAATTATTTAAATTAACCTAAATTATAACTAATTATAAAATTACACTAAAAATATGAAAAATAAATTTGGAAAAATCTAAAATATTGTAAAACTAATTTTCAAACTTAAAAAATATTTTTCCTACTTTTTAAATAATTACTATTAATTAATTATTATTTATAAGTATTTAAAAATACACTAAATAATAAGAAAATGTAAAATAAGCCTAGAAAAATAAAATTAAAACTTAGAAAACTCTAAAATAATATAAAACTAATTTTAAAACAGAAAATATATTTTTAAGACTATTTAAATAATTATTATTAATTATTAATTTATATAAACTAATATTAATTATTAAAAATACTAAATGAAAAGAGAAAAATATGAAAAAATTACAGAACTTATTTTACAACTACAGGAACGTAGAAAAATTATAAAAACACTAAGTACTTAATAAAAATAAGCAAATAAGCAATAAGCTTCTTAAATAGAAGCTATCACTTTTTGAAAAATTTATCTTTTTGGATTTTCTTTTTACAACACTGATTTATACCTAAAAATAAGCTACTTTGAAAAAGGCACTTATGAAAAAGCTAAAAAATAAGCACTACAAGTGCTTATTAGCTTAACAGTTGACTTTGGTCAACTATCAAAGCTACAAGCTTTGAAATGACCTTTAAGCTTAAACCAGGGGTAGATTATGATGAGAATAAGCTAAAGGGACATGTCTAAGCAGGAAAAAGCCAATAGTTACCACATAATAAGCACATGAATCAAAATAAGCACTTGGCTTATACCTCAACCAAAACAGAAATGGGACAAGTTACAAGGGTATAGCAGCCCCAGTGATTGAGCCCTAAACCATAAAATAAGCTATGGACCTTGAACCCTGGCTTATAGGCTTTCCAATAAGCCAAGAGTTATGGTGTGGGGCCCACAGATGTGCTCAAGAGAGACCCTGGAAGTTGGGGGTCTGGTCATGGATCTGTGTAGCAGGGCATATGTTTGCCCTGCAAGTGAGTTTGGGCCAGGGTGGGGTCCACAATAAAATTCACAAAAATACAAGGATACAAGGATTTCAAAGATGAGGGGGGATAGTCTGTCACAACTCGTAATTTCCGATCATTTTCCAAACCTCGACAATTTACTATTCACAAGTTACTATTCATCATTTACTATTCATCGATCACTATTCATCGTTTTTGAGGTCAATTTGACATTCCGAGACATATTCAGAAATTTTACTATTCACTTGACACTATTCATTTCCGAGAGAAAACCACTATTCACGTGCATTATTCATGTCATCGTAAATTTTGTTTACGAGTGTTCAAATTCGCGTAACCGTATTGGTTCAGGAGCGAATTCATGCATTATTGTCAGGGACATTTCATACGGACTAGAAATAGTCGACATATCATTATTACGGCACTTGCATACTATTCCACTCGTAGGATAATTAAATTTATACTTTTGGTACGATTAACGATTTACGTACGTTTATTTTAAATAAACGCTAATACGCGAACTATAAAAGTGTCTAACATGTCCGACACTCCCGATTTTGATCCTAATACGTTTTTATACTCATTTCTATAATATAAAAACTATAATATTAATTTACCCGGTATTTTGGAAATTTAACTAATACGTATCGTACGTTTAACTTAATAACGACGGTTTTCACCAAAATTAAACAATAATCACCCTAACTCTCCGTACTTGTACCCGACTTATTTTTACAACTTTTATAACTTTATTACGTCCCGAATAACTTCAACAAAACTTATTTTTAACAAACCCGGTACCCGATTAAACCTTAAACCTAAACCTAACCTAACTATACTTAACTACTAACACAAATTTTTACTAACTAACTACCCAACATTTTCCCCTTTTCCCTCCCCAAAACCGGCCTACCCCCCCCCTAAAGGTCTTCCAACTTTAATTACCTCACCAAACCTATTAATTGTCCACCAAACTTTTGTCCAAGTATATATTAAACTTTCTTACTCATTTTCACATAAAAATCACTTTTTACTTCACTTAGCAAACTTTTTCTCTCTTTTCTTTGGTGTTTTGGTTCGATTTGGGATAAACAAGGAGCAAGGAGGAAAAATTTTACAAGATCATTTCATAAACTAGTTAGTATAATCATCCTTGTTAGAGTTTTGAAATAAAAACTCAAGGATTAGTAAGCTTTTCATCATCTAAACTCTCTAAACCATCAAGTAAGTATACAAACTCATTTTTATGATTTTTACAAGTTATTATTATGTTCATATAATTTTCTTACAAGATCTTTTACATGCATCATCTTGTACCACTTCATTTTTGTATATTTTAACTTTGAAGCCCTAGAAATGGAAGCATATGAAACTCTTGTTAGACCTAGTGGTTTGATGATATTTAAGGACCCATGACACCCTAAGAAGGTGTATGGTAGGATTAGATTAGTCTTGTGGTGTTTGAAAGTGGATGGATGGATGTTGGAACTAGTTTAGAGACTTGGAAATGATTTTTGAAACTTTTGAAATACCTACTGTCCTTATTTTAAATTCGTGGGAAAATCAGTGGATGATGACTAAGTTTTGACCAAAGATTTAGAAAATACATTCAAAAACGAAACTTTAGGCGAAAGAACGGATTAAAACGAGTTTATAACGAAGGAGTTATGATTTTTGCAAACTTAACGACGAAAACTACTTTTCCAGAAAACTGCTTGCTGTTGGGCAGAATACGATGGGTATTTTGAAGCATTAAACGTAACTTAAAAGAGCCGAGTTATCTAAAATATACTAGTATACACAAAGACAAATCCGTGGACATAAAGAACAAGGAAAACGAGCCTAAAACGACAAAGTTATACCCATTCTAACATCGTCAAACTATATATATATATATATATGGATACGAATAAAAATAATAATGTACGCGCTAAACGGTATATTTTCTGGTAAATATTACTAAGGACTATTTTCTTATCAAATGAATACGTATGACCCGAGATAATACTTATACGACTTAATGACATATTTCAAGGTTTTCAATACAAGGATTTAACGCTAACACTTTTTAACGAGATAGTACGACAAGTTATATACTCCTATATAAGGACTTATTTTCCTAAGTATGGAAACCATTTTTCTACGACGATAACTAGTATTTTCAAATTGCGAGTGGTATGAGTATCATGTGCATGTGCATTCATTTCATTACGGCTTGATCTAAGTTAGATCATGGTTATTCATTTAGGTTGCGGCTAGTACTCGCGCCTCATTGTCCCGACTACTTTCACCTCATTGCACTATCCTTGTACCATTATTTCGAGGTGAGTTTTCATAGCCCCGTTTTAATTCTATATTTTGATTTCAAATCCCACGGGGGAGAATACATTGCATTACTTGTTTTGTGTACATGCCTAAGTATAAAATTTCATACATTGCTTAAGTTGTCTTATTTACCACGTCTTGAAAAGTCCCCTTTTATTATCATGGACCGTTAATTTCTGGTACTAAGCGGGAGTGAGTGGATAGATCTATCGAGGGTGACGCCTCCATTCGTGTTTGGGTTGCTCCAAATGGAACGAATGCATTTCATGTCTTTATTATTCGAGTGCCTGGTAAACACTCATTGGGGCCAAGTATCGTCTAGCTTCGGGGTCATGAGCTTAAGAGCCAATGTATATACTTTCCGGACATCCTAATTCATGGCATTACTTATGGCATTTGTACACTTGATTTTACTTATAAACCTATGATTATTCACCAACTTTATGTTGACCGTTTTTCGCAATGTATTTCTCAGGTTATTAAGGTAGCTCATGTGCATACATTTGGACCTTCATGGAGTCGCGGAGTCGACGCGTCTCACTATAATTTCTGCACTTATGAAACGTTTGATCTTGTTGAACTTATTTTAACTAAAATGGCAAACTCTTTTGGGACCTAAGCTTTGTAAACTCTGAATGTTTTAATGATCAAACGCTGTATTTTCTAAACGACACTTTAGGTCGTTCAATATAACTGTAATAATGGTGCTATGACAGTCACCCCCAGGTATTCCATTCCGCTGCCATTCAGGTATTTTGGGGGTGTGACAGATTGGTACCAGAGCTAAGGTTATAGCGAACTAGGATGTATCTTGGACCCTAGACTATAACCACATCATCATAGCATCTCATCATTTCATCATAGGTGCATATTCACTATACATGTTGCTTTACGCACACACTGTACGAGTTATTCATACCCATACTAATATATATATATATATATATATATATATATATATATATATATATATATATATATATATATATATATGATTATATTGACCTGGTTCACTAGTGACATGTCTTCAGATACCCACGCTGTTATCCTTTCGTCAGATTCCGACATTGAAGATGCCTTGTCATCTTCCACTACCATTATACCACCAGTTGCACGTACACCACCGTCAGTTACTTATTTCACTATTGGTCGTCCCATAGTGCGTACTTCAACTTTACCTCTTGGATATCGCGAGATAGCGCGAAAGAGGGTAGTATCCCATTCACTATTATCACCATTATCTCCTAACTCATCACTAGGATCTCATTGTCATCAATGTTATCCTCATCCTTTAGAATACCACCATTGTCAATTTCCTTTTCCATTTTCACTTGCCATGAATTAGATAACACCTTGTGGATAATACCAAGATTACGGACTCAACAGGAACATCTGCAGGTTCCTCAAGAATGGCTTAGAATCTACACTATCTAGAACTTGATCGATGCACAACTACAGATACCACTTCAGGACTATCTCGACCTTATGATGCCATAAACCTGATTTCACTTAGAAGGACTACAGGAAGTCTTTAGACTAGACTTATGTCTTTACTAGCTTTTACTATTATCCTAGCCACGAGAGGTGTGGCATAGTTCGAAGAAACTTGTAGTATTTTGATTGTTGTACAAACGGAATCATCAAGTATTGACTCTACTATATGGGAATGGTTGTGCTATCTATGATATTGGCCCATATAAACCGAAACCTTCATGTATTATATTCATGTGTTATGAATATGATGATTGTTATTACCGATAAATTCTCATGGACTCTCATGATTTGATGGAAATAGATTTAAGCAAACCACTCCAAGCATGACGCAAGCCGCTGTTGGACAATTCATTGCCAGGAACGCAACTACCGCCCCCACCAAGGAACTTACTCACGTGGAATTTATGGGTTGTAATCCCCCCTTCTTTAGCGGAAATGTAGACACAAAAGAATTTCTCAAATGGTTCGAAGAATTAGAAACAATCTTTCAAAGTGGTGACTGTCGTAAGGAAGACAAGGTTAAGTTCGCCACTTGCACTTTTCAGAAGCATGCCCAGAAATGGTGGACTAAGTATGTCCAGGTAGTAGGAGTTGATGCTGCTTACTCACACTCTTGGGAGAAACTAAAAAGGATGATGAGTTTGAAGTTCTGTGTGAAAAGCGAATTACAAGCAATTGAACAAGAAACACTAAACCTTACCATGGAAGGAAATGACGTTGTCAAGTATACTGCTTATTTTTATGATTTTGCTCGACTAGACTCTGCAATGGATGAACCGGAAAGCAAGAGACTTGAAAGGTACGTAGGAGGACTACCTCCTGAAATTCGTAGGATGGTCATCGCATGTGAACCCAATACCATGTCTGAAGCTATCCAGATGGCAATCGAAACAAAGGAACTCATAGTTCGCGACAAGACATCGGGAGACAATAATAACAACAAGAGAAAAGAGGTCGGTAATCAGGATGCTAATGCTACTCAACGACCATTTAAGATACAACAAGTGGTGGAGACCTTTACTGCTGGGTCAAGCCAAAATAAAGGATATGTAGGTAAATTACCCGAGTGCAACAGGTGTCAGTTTCATCACAAAGGACGTTGCCCGGAACCATGTGGCAACTGCAAGAAAATCGGACACAAAGCCAAGGATTGCAAAACTCCCACCCTCACAAAGCATCAGGAACTCACGGTAATCTGCCGTGAATGTGGAGTAGTGGGACACTTCAAGAGTGAATGCCCGGTGTTGAGAGACCGGAACTGGAGGAAGCAGTTCATGTTTTAAAACCATAGTTCGAGCCCTCTAGGGTTGTACTTTCTTTTGGTACTTTCCATAAGTACGTTGATGTAACCTAGTTGTATTAAGCACTTTCCTATTCAATGTAATGACTATCTTTTGTTACCTCTATGATAACCATAACCTTCGTTTACTCCGCTTTCTATCCCAATCGTTCAATTTTCAATCGTTTCGTAACATTATGCCATTGTTTTATTAAGGATTTGACCGATTTCGTAATTGACGGATTAATAGATTATTACAAATCCATAGTATTTACCCATGTATCCAATAAACCATTCAACGAGTTTTATTTCAAACTATTTTACTACCTTATGGGGAAATTGTTTTTACCGAATTTCTAAAATAAGTCGTTTTGTTACCGTACTATAAACTGATTTTTCCGATATTACGCCAAATATTTACTATTATTACGCGAAACAATTTTTATATTACTTTGAAAGGAAATGACTAGAATACCATTCTTCGAAACAAAACGTTGAACACCATCTAAAGCTTTTGAGAAAAATAATATTATTTTGATTAAATCAAGCATCGCATCATTAGTCCTCAACTATACATAGCCTGATCACCTATGTATACTTCAGGAAAGATTATGCCATGAAGGAAATAGTTACTTTATAAAGTATTGTTAATAACAATCTTCATCCAAAAGCGTTTTAAACAAATAAACTCTTTTATGAATATTTCTTTATGACAAATTTTCTCTGGATACTTACCCCACCTGTCACACACTTAGTCATTAAGTTAGACTTTCCATTTACTTCTTTAGGAGAGACTTCCCATATTAAGTACTAGGAGGATTCCTTGATACAAGAAAAACAATAAAAGGATTACGGAACTACTATACCTAGACTGAAAAAAAAAAAAAAAATTTATAACTCAACGACAATCTTAAGATACCAAGCGAACATCCGACTCACCATCTCTGACCTAGTTGTCCGATTTTATTATTCAAAGGTACTAGCTAGACTGAGCTACGGGATCAAACACATTGTGAAGGTACGCTAAGCAACACCATGGGAATAAACCAAGCCTCCTAACCGATACTGTAAAGTGTTTTGAGTTAACATGGTCTCATCCATATGCAAACCTCCCTGCAGTGAGTTTACGACAAGAATGATTGATTCGAATTATGGATATCGATATAGATTCCCCTAAAGCATTATGTTCTTTAGAACTTCTGGATAACCTCACCTATACATCGAGAAAGGCATCAGACTCAAGAATATCTCCCCAGCTACATGTGAAGACAATACGGAAATTCATCGACATGGTATCAATTGAAACCCTCATATTGCCAACATGATAACAATTTCAACGATAAACCATCTCAGGACTTAAGTTGGTTGGATACCTAGACTTGTAGTTTTGTCGAATAATCGCCAATAGGCATTTTCTAATGTCAGGAACCGAAGGTTAGACACCTATGCATTTATGCGAATATTTCCGATCCTACCATTTTATCCTTGCTAGTATTTTTACTTTTAAATGAAGTGGATTTCAAAATTTTGTCCATACAAATCACATATCTCGTGGAAAATAATTTTGAATTGCCTATTTTGAATAAATACGACCCTTTTTAGCCAGTATTTACTTGAACCATTATACAATGAGAAATATTTAAACATCAAACTTTGGTAAATAGTTCTATTCACAACATGTTTGAAAACCGCGTCACATTTCATAACTATTAAATTTTGAATCATCAATAAAGCTAATATTGAGTATACCATTTATTCCATTTTCTAAAATTGTTTATTCAGAAAAAGATTTCAACCAAAAAAACTCGAAAATCGCGAGATAAATTTGGAAACAAATCACCATGCTATATCGCTTGTGCATTTAGGGCTTTGTGACTTGACAATAAGGAATATTGGAATATGTGATGAAGGAAATTAGGAGGAACATCATAGAACGATTACAAACGTCAGTAATGGAGACCAAGCACAGTAGGCAAAGAATGACACATGTCTTAGCAATCCATTAGACCAAAACACAAGGAATCAAATATTGTTAACCGTATTCTATCTTCTTCGTATAACGCCGTGTTCGAAAGACGTAACGTTGTGGATTTAGTCACAAGATTTATTGTACCGTTTCAATTATTCCTGATAAAGGTGATCGAATCACCTTGGACTTCTAGCAATCATTTTAAGATTTCCTTCGGAACCTCATAAAGATGTGAACACCGCCTATCATCCTCAGATCGATGGTCATAACGAGAGGACGATTCAAACATAGGAAAGTTATACTCAGAGTATGAGTGATTGACTCTAGAAATGGTTGGACTAACCATTTACCATAAATTGGATTCTTTTACAACCATAGTTATCGCGCGAGCATAAAGACTACACCATTTGAGGCACTTTATGGTCGAAGTACCAATTACCCGTTTACAAACTGAAATCGGAAAGTTAAAAATTCACTGGTATAGAACTAAACCATGGAACAACAAAGGAAATTTCACAAGTCAAGAATCGGTTACAAGCAACGAGAAACTGGTAGGAGTTATGTTGGTACATGACGCACATCATACGGATTGGGTATCCTTGAACAAGCAAATTTACTAGATTCACGTGAAAGAACGAACTAAATTGAAAGCTTTGCCTTGGAGAGGCATGATACGATTTTGGTGACACGAGAGATTGAACTTTTAAGTATATTGGACCATTTCAGATTCATGTTAGAATCGACCAGCTGAAATATAAGATTTGAGTTCTGACAGAGTTCAGCAACATATATTACCCATATTACATTATAAACCTGAAGAAGCACTGATCATCTATTGACGAACCGAACTCGGAAAAAGCCAAACTCACTATTCCAGTAAGCATTCATGAAATAACCGGAATTTTCCTACAAGTCGAGAATCAATTACAAATTCTATAAAATTGTAAACCATTAAAACCTCAAGTTGGTAGCCAGATTACGTTGAAAGTTCTGCCTAGGAAAGGCATGATATTATTCGGAAAGATTTGGAAAGATAAAACCGATATACACTGGACCATGTAATAATTCAGACAGAGTAGGCCTAGTAGCCTTCAGACTTGAGCCTTGTTAAAGAATAGCCGGATTACACAACTATGTTTCACCTATTTGAATCCAGGAAATGACTTTCAGATTAGTCACTTATAATCCCATTTGGAAAGAATTCCAACCCAAAGACAAACGTAAACCTGGTAAGAGGATCAATAGAAATCATGGACTGTTAGAATCGAACGATTGAAGCAAAGTCGAATTCCTATCGTGAAAGTTCGCTGGAATTCTTGAAAAGGACCCGAATTTACTAGGGAACGAGAGGACCGAATGCAACTCAAGTATCCACGTCTTTTGACCAAATATACTTCAGAAACCAACCAAAACTGAACTTCGGGACGAAGTCCCTGTTAGTGGGGAAGACTGTCACAACTCGTAATTTCCGATCATTTTCCAAACCTCGACAATTTACTATTCACAAGTTACTATTCATCATTTACTATTCATCGATCACTATTCATCGTTTTTGAGGTCAATTTGACATTCCGAGACATATTCAGAAATTTTACTATTCACTTGACACTATTCATTTCCGAGAGAAAACCACTATTCACGTGCATTATTCATGTCATCGTAAATTTTGTTTACGAGTGTTCAAATTTGCGTAACCGTATTGGTTCAGGAGCGAATTCATGCATTATTGTCAGGGACATTTCATACGGACTAGAAATAGTCGACATATCATTATTACGGCACTTGCATACTATTCCACTCGTAGGATAATTAAATTTATACTTTTGGTACGATTAACGATTTACGTACGTTTATTTTAAATAAACGCTAATACGCGAACTATAAAAGTGTCTAACATGTCCGACACTCCCGATTTTGATCCTAATACGTTTTTATACTCATTTCTATAATATAAAAACTATAATATTAATTTACCCGGTATTTTGGAAATTTAACTAATACGTATCGTACGTTTAACTTAATAACGACGGTTTTCACCAAAATTAAACAATAATCACCCTAACTCTCCGTACTTGTACCCGACTTATTTTTACAACTTTTATAACTTTATTACGTCCCGAATAACTTCAACAAAACTTATTTTTAACAAACCCGGTACCCGATTAAACCTTAAACCTAAACCTAACCTAACTATACTTAACTACTAACACAAATTTTTACTAACTAACTACCCAACATTTTCCCCTTTTCCCTCCCCAAAACCGGCCTACCCCCCCCCCCCCTAAAGGTCTTCCAACTTTAATTACCTCACCAAACCTATTAATTGTCCACCAAACTTTTGTCCAAGTATATATTAAACTTTCTTACTCATTTTCACATAAAAATCACTTTTTACTTCACTTAGCAAACTTTTTCTCTCTTTTCTTTGGTGTTTTGGTTCGATTTGGGATAAACAAGGAGCAAGGAGGAAAAATTTTACAAGATCATTTCATAAACTAGTTAGTATAATCATCCTTGTTAGAGTTTTGAAATAAAAACTCAAGGATTAGTAAGCTTTTCATCATCTAAACTCTCTAAACCATCAAGTAAGTATACAAACTCATTTTTATGATTTTTACAAGTTATTATTATGTTCATATAATTTTCTTACAAGATCTTTTACATGCATCATCTTGTACCACTTCATTTTTGTATATTTTAACTTTGAAGCCCTAGAAATGGAAGCATATGAAACTCTTGTTAGACCTAGTGGTTTGATGATATTTAAGGACCCATGACACCCTAAGAAGGTGTATGGTAGGATTAGATTAGTCTTGTGGTGTTTGAAAGTGGATGGATGGATGTTGGAACTAGTTTAGAGACTTGGAAATGATTTTTGAAACTTTTGAAATACCTACTGTCCTTATTTTAAATTCGTGGGAAAATCAGTGGATGATGACTAAGTTTTGACCAAAGATTTAGAAAATACATTCAAAAACGAAACTTTAGGCGAAAGAACGGATTAAAACGAGTTTATAACGAAGGAGTTATGATTTTTGCAAACTTAACGACGAAAACTACTTTTCCAGAAAACTGCTTGCTGTTGGGCAGAATACGATGGGTATTTTGAAGCATTAAACGTAACTTAAAAGAGCCGAGTTATCTAAAATATACTAGTATACACAAAGACAAATCCGTGGACATAAAGAACAAGGAAAACGAGCCTAAAACGACAAAGTTATACCCATTCTAACATCGTCAAACTATATATATATATATATATGGATACGAATAAAAATAATAATGTACGCGCTAAACGGTATTTTTTCTGGTAAATATTACTAAGGACTATTTTCTTATCAAATGAATACGTATGACCCGAGATAATACTTATACGACTTAATGACATATTTCAAGGTTTTCAATACAAGGATTTAACGCTAACACTTTTTAACGAGATAGTACGACAAGTTATATACTCCTATATAAGGACTTATTTTCCTAAGTATGGAAACCATTTTTCTACGACGATAACTAGTATTTTCAAATTGCGAGTGGTATGAGTATCATGTGCATGTGCATTCATTTCATTACGGCTTGATCTAAGTTAGATCATGGTTATTCATTTAGGTTGCGGCTAGTACTCGCGCCTCATTGTCCCGACTACTTTCACCTCATTGCACTATCCTTGTACCATTATTTCGAGGTGAGTTTTCATAGCCCCGTTTTAATTCTATATTTTGATTTCAAATCCCACGGGGGAGAATACATTGCATTACTTGTTTTGTGTACATGCCTAAGTATAAAATTTCATACATTGCTTAAGTTGTCTTATTTACCACGTCTTGAAAAGTCCCCTTTTATTATCATGGACCGTTAATTTCTGGTACTAAGCGGGAGTGAGTGGATAGATCTATCGAGGGTGACGCCTCCATTCGTGTTTGGGTTGCTCCAAATGGAACGAATGCATTTCATGTCTTTATTATTCGAGTGCCTGGTAAACACTCATTGGGGCCAAGTATCGTCTAGCTTCGGGGTCATGAGCTTAAGAGCCAATGTATATACTTTCCGGACATCCTAATTCATGGCATTACCTATGGCATTTGTACACTTGATTTTACTTATAAACCTATGATTATTCACCAACTTTATGTTGACCGTTTTTCGCAATGTATTTCTCAGGTTATTAAGGTAGCTCATGTGCATACATTTGGACCTTCATGGAGTCGCGGAGTCGACGCGTCTCACTATAATTTCTGCACTTATGAAACGTTTGATCTTGTTGAACTTATTTTAACTAAAATGGCAAACTCTTTTGGGACCTAAGCTTTGTAAACTCTGAATGTTTTAATGATCAAACGCTGTATTTTCTAAACGACACTTTAGGTCGTTCAATATAACTGTAATAATGGTGCTATGACAGTCACCCCCAGGTATTCCATTCCGCTGCCATTCAGGTATTTTGGGGGTGTGACATAGTCTAACCACAAAAAGTTTCAAAGCCTGAGTCACAACTCTGAATTCTAAAAAAAATCTCACAAGAAATGAGTTTTCTGCATAAACAAAAAATTTTGACTTTTGTGACTATGAACTTGTTTGACTTTGATGAACTTAAATTCTAATCTAGTGATTGTTTTAGTTGTAATAGGCTATATTAAGACTAATTAAAGTTACTTTAACAACTTATGAAGAGATTTGAGTGATTATGGGTCCTAATGACCAAACGGTAAACAGATATGCAATATTGGTGGTGATTTTGACTATTCTGATAAAACCTATGCAATTTTATGCTTGAATACTCCTAATATACCCTAAAGTAACAGAAAGAAACCATATGTAATTCCTAAATCTGAGTGGAACACAAACCTGCAGCTAAAACCAAACACCCCTAATAAACCTGTTTTAAAGGTTTTGTGAAGCAAATCAAAGATGTAATCAATGAAACTGAAAAGTAAACTTATTCTAAGCTAATATAAACACAAATGAATATAAACAAGCAACAATTAACACCAACACTAAAGAACACAGATTATGGTTAAAATTTCTAGAAGATCTTAAAAATTTATCCAAGGTAAGAGTTGAGGTGCACAAGAACCTATAACCATCCCCATATCTCACCAAAGGTTTCTACATCCACAAACATCCACAATCACACCACTGCATCACCTTAATCCACAATCATGAACCCCAGTTGACTTTCATTGACTTTTTGATTTGTGGTAATAAAACAATGTTTTAAACATAACTGAGCTTACAAAAAGCTATACTTAGCTTGAATGAACTCAGTAAAGAGAGGGTGAGGCTTATGAGAGCTTGTTTAAGCAAAATGGAATTTTAGTCTATACAAAAAATTGTAACTGTGAACAATATATAACCAAAACTTAATTGCTTTGATTAAAAGTATAATTTCAATACTACAACAGAGATTACAACACTAAATTAGAAAAAGATTAACTAAGTTAAATTACATTCAACCTAAATTACACTAAGAAAAATAAAACCTAACTACTGCTACTCTTTGCTTTTCTTTCTTCACTTTTATAGCCCTAGGAGATATCTCTGACTTTTCCCACACCTCTGTGAGCCCTAGGATTGCTTCATTTAATCCTAGCCGTTCAAACACCATTTGGCGGGAAAAATATTTTTGGAGCAATTGGGTGGGATTTGGTGAGAATTTAATGAGGAGGGGGGTTGGTTGGGTTGGTGAGAAGTATTATTGAAGTTTGGTGAACGTTTTATGGAAAGGAGGGAGCAGGGGGAGGGATTTCAGGGAAAGGTAGAGGACGGTGAATAGTGGAACGGGGGTGAGGGTGTTGACTTGGTTTTGACCGGGGTTATATTAGTTTAGGTTTGGGCTTGTGGTGGGCTAAGGGTAGGATTGGGCTGGGGTTGTATTTATTTTGGGTATTTGTTGTGTTTTGGGTAAATAAAACCAAGGATCCGTTTGGTATTTGACAAGGACCAATAATGTAATTACTGAAAATCCAAGGTGCTATTTTGCCATGTCTCCAAAGTACAAATAAGGATAAAACATGCCAAGTCATCATAGTCCAAGGACATAATTTGCAATTTTCCATTTTTGGTCCTTTAGGGACTAAACCTGTAAATATGTGAAACTTAAGGGACTAAATTGCAAACTTATTCAAACTTTCATTTTAAGGACTAAACTTGACACTTATGACTTTCCATGGACCAATAATGATTTTTCTTTCAAAAATATCCCACGAGGGACCAATCCTGCCAAAGTTTGAAACTCCAGGGACCAAAATTGCAAATTTCCAAAACTTTTGAGATTTTTCACAAAAGGACTAAATATGACAACTTATGATTTCAAAAGGACCTTTGGTGACTTTTCTTTTCAAATAAGTGCTGAGGGACTATTTTTGCCAATTTTTGAAAGTTGGGGGACTGAAACTGCCAATTTTGCAAACTTTGTACGTTTTTCATTTGTTTTTACTCATTTTGCATCTAAAACATATAAAACACAATTTTGAAATATTTTCAGTACTTTAATGCATTTCTGAGTGTTTTTGTTTGTTTTGCAGTTCAGATTTGACCAAAAATGATGAGTGTTTGAGCACTCATCAATTAACAATCCCCATTTGGTTGCTATAGGAAAGTTACCAAATGCACTTTATTTAAATATCATAAGTTACTGGAAAATACCTATCTTGGGGGCAACTTATTTCACATCATTATTACGGATAATTTTGATGTCTGTTGAATCGTTGAGTGTCATGAGCTTAAGGAAATAATGAATGTGATTTCTAACTTGTTTATTCGTATCTATATACAATAAGCATCTATCTCTTGTGTTCAAACTCTTAATTATAAACCTATGAATTTCACTCAACTTTTGTTGACTTTTAGCATGTTTATCTCAGGTAACTAAATGGAATGGATGGCAAAGGCACGAAGTGGGCAAATAAAGAAACGTTTATTTCTCTTTGAAAAAAAACTTGTTGTTGAATAATGAAACCTCTTGGAAACATGAATATTTGGTATTTTAAATAAAGCTTAAAACGTCTCATTTGAGTCGTTTTCTATAATTGTGACAAAGATCCACGATATAATACCCTAAAAGTCTTCCGCTGTCATTATAAGTTTTCCGCTGTATTGATCGAGTTTGGGGGTGTTATAGATTGGCATCAGAGCCACAGTTATAGTGAACCAAGTGTTTTTGAAACATTGGACTATAACTACAGTTTAAAACGGGACAAAACTTTTACAAAATACCATCCTACGCCCTTCGTGCCTGAGCATTCCAATAAATTGGTAAAAAGTCTTATTTACTTTATAGCATTTTAAATTGATTATAATTATGCTTACATTTACTAATCGGGAAATTTATTACAGTTTCATGTCTTCGAACACCCACCCTATCAGCGTGTCCTCAAACTCAGGAACTGAAGATGTTACTTCAGCCTATGCTACCTCACCTTTGCCTATGTCTCTTGCTACCGACAGATACATGCAAAGCCAACAATTTCTGCCAGCATCTGACACAGAGGCTTCTCCTCTGGCATCATCTGGTCCGATTCACCGATCTAGGAAAATTAGGCAACTTCAGCCGTATGAAGCAAGTACTGCTGTACCAGCACCAGCTCTTGTCATACCACCTGAATCAGTTATGCCACTACCACCTGCACCACCTGTGATACCACCACTACCTACTATCTTCTACAGCCAAACTACTACTGTGCCACTAACACCATCACCCATAGCATCTCCTCCACTAGCATCACCACCTGTACCTTACCGAAGTGTCCCAATATCAGCTCACCAAAGGACTTACCCAATCTGCCCAACCTCCTCAGAATCTTGTATTCACCGCAGCCGCCGAAGGACCCACAAGCGAGTGGATGCTCGTAAATGGTCATTCTTGTTGCCCATCATGCGATATTGGAGATCTCAAGAAGGAACACCAACAACAAGGGAACTTGGGGAAAGTTCTTACTCTACCTCCCGAATTACCATTGTTAGCTGCAAGAATGGTTCGCCACGAAGATCGACTTGATTCCATCGCTGGTATACTCAACAAGATTCCGCATGAACATCTAGAAACTTTTGAAGATGATATGAACAGTCTCATAATTGGTCGTCTTGCAATGGAAGATAAGGTTGAAAAGTTGGATTCTTTATTTTGGGAGTCAATGGAATTCATAGGAGCACTGTGTGGGGCTAACACTTCAACAGAAATAATGATGGGAACTTTAGATCGAGAACTTGAAAGGATCAACACTGAGAACCTACGCCTTAGGCAAGCCCTGCTAGAATCTCGAGAAAGGGAAAGGACTCGAGATCAAACCATGGAAACCATGTCCACTACCATTCAAGAACTCCAAACCCGCCTAGACAAAGCCTTAGGGAAACCATGAGACCATCACCTTGTTAGTGAAATCAATGTCCTACCAATAAGAGAATCTTGTAAACACCTTGACATTGATTTATGGAAATTTATTTTATCTTTATTTACGTTGCAAATCTCTCGTAATATATTAGTTCATGCAGGTCAAACTTATTCGTAATTCCTATGTATGTTACGACTTAAACCTTTTCAATGATCAAATCATTGTAACTATGACCTATATTTACTATTTATTACTCGATATATATTTCAACATAATGGGACTATTATAAATGTTCTAATGATATACCTTCTTTTATAATAGCAACATGGCTAGAACTAGGAGACCAACCACGACCGCCGCACCAACGAACCCTGAAGTTATGACCCCGGCAGCGATTCAGCAAGCAATTGTTGATGGTGTCAATGCCGTTTTAGCTGGACAAGCCCGTAATAGAGATGGAAATGCACCTGCACCCCGCTACTGCACTTATAAGGACTTTATAGCGTGCCAACCAACGTATTTCAAAGGAACTGAAGGAGTGTCAGAATTAGCTCAATGGTTTGAAAGAAGTGAAACTGTTTTCCAAAGAAGTGGATGCTTGGAAAATAACAAGGTAAGCTTCGCAACGGGAACACTGATGCAAGACGCTCTATCCTAGTGGAACTCTACCGTTCAAACACTAGGAGCAGAGGCAGCACATCAACTTACTTGGACTGAATTCAAGGCTAAAATACTAAAGAAGTATTGTCCCCGTTCTGATCTACGAAAACTCGAGGATGAGTTCCATGCCTTAATGGTGAAAGGCGTTGATTTGAGAATTTACAACCAGAGATTTCAAGAACTCAAAGTACTATGCCCTACCATGGTACCCGATAATGAGAAGAAATTAGAGAAATATGTCGAAGGACTCCCTAGGAGTATTGAAGGAAATGTCACCTCAGCAAACCCGCCAACCTTGGAAGCAGCAATGGAACTTGCTCAGATGCTTCTAGACCGAGAAGTGAAATATAATGAGCTTAAAAGAAAACTGGACGATAAGAGAACCACCCACCATCACAACAACAACCAACAAAGCAACAATAGTCATCACCGCAACAACAACCACCGCAACAATAATCGGAACCACCAACAATATCACAACAATCAGAGCACTCAACAGCATAATCAAAGATAAGAAAAATCCCGAGTCTACGCCGCCACAGAAGGTGTAGGGTACAACGGTCAGAAATCCCAATGCCAACGATGCAAACTTCATCATGAGGGTCGTTGTACCGCCCGATGTGACAAATGTCGAAAGATCGGTCATCAAACCAGAAACTTTAGGATTCCGGCTATAGGAAGCAACACACAGGTTGTATCACCCACTTGTTATGGATGCGGAGAAGTAGGACACATCCGGAGGAATTGCCCAAAAGGAAATGAACCAGTCAACGCCCAAGCTAGGGTATATCTTCTCGGAGATGGAAACGGACCTGATGTAGTCACCGGTACGTTTCTACTAAACCATCATAATGCTAGAGTATGGTTTGATTCGGGCGCCGATAAGAGTTTTATATCAGATACGTTTGCCCCTTTACTTAATGTTACCCCCTCTAAGCTAAACACCACCTACGAAGTCGAAATGGCTGACGTGAATTTAATAGATACCAATACTATCATTAAAAATTGCACCCTAACCCTGTCCGAAAAACCTTTTGCCATTGATCTTATGCCAGTTCAACTTGGTAGTTTTGATGCTATCGTCGGCATGGATTGGCTATCCCACCATCGTGCTAGGATTCACTGTGACGAAAAGGCCGTCCATATACCACTCAAGGATGAAACACTCATTTGTCCAGGGCGACAAAAGCAAACCTCGATATGGAATTATCTCATGTATGCGAGTGATAAAATACATGAAGGAAGGATGTCAGGTATTCATGGCTCAAGTTACGGAAAATAAGTCATCCGAGAAGCAGCTTGATGACGTTCCTATCGTTAGGGATTTTCCTGAGGTATTCCCCGAAGAATTACCTGGTATTCCACCCGCACGTCAAGTAGAATTTCAGATTGAACTAGTGCCTGGAGCAGCACCAGTGGCTAAAGCACCTTATAGGCTAGCACCATCTGAAATGGAAGAATTGTCAGAAAAACTAAAGGAATTGTCGGAGAAAGGATTTATTCGACCAAGCTCATCACCTTGGGGAGCTCCAATTTTATTTTTTAAGAAGAAGGATGGATCCTTTCGAATGTGCATCGATTACCGGGAGTTGAATAAACTTACGGTGAAGAATCGATACCCATTGCCTCGAATTGATGATCTGTTTGATCAATTGCAAGGATCGAGTGTGTACTCAAAAATTGATCTGAGATCAGGATATCATCAGCTAAGAGTTCGAGAAGAGGATATTCCGAAAACTGCATTTAGAACGCGCTATGGTCACTACGAGTTTCAAGTAATGCCGTTCGGTCTGACCAATGCACCAGCAGTTTTCATGGATTTAATGAATCGAGTATGCAAACCTTACTTGGATAAGCTTGTAATAGTATTCATCGACGATATTTTGATCTACTCTCGCAACGAAGAGGAACATGCGGAACATTTACGAATCATTCTAGAACTGCTCAAGAAAGAAGAACTGTACGCTATGTTCTCCAAATGCGACTTTTGGATTTGCACCGTACAATTTTGTCACAACTCACCATTTCAGGTCATTTCAGGTCATTTCCCGAACTTCGGAAAAACACTATTCATCAAACACTATTCATCAAAACACTATTCATCAGTTTACTATTCATCATTTTTGGTGTCAGTTTGACATTCCGAGAAGCATTCAGAAAATTTTACTATTCATGGAACACTATTCATTGCGGGAAAAGATTTCATCATTCACGAGCATTACACATTTCATCGTAAATTTAGTTTACGGGTATTCAAATTCGCGTAACCATATTGGTTCGGGTGCGAATTCATGCATTATCAGTAATGACATTTCATACGGACTAGAGATAGTCTGCATATCATCAGTAGGTCATTTACATGTTATACCACTCTCAGGATTTTCAAATTACTATATTCAGTACATTTAACGTTTTTACGTATAAGTAATTATAGTAAACGTTAACACATGGTTTATACACGACGAATATATCTAAATATTCACACAATGGTCCCGATATATTTTTATATCCATTTTAACATCATAAAAGTTATAACATTCAGTTACCCAGTATTTTGGAAATTTATTTTATTTTTAACGTACGCGTATGAATATAACGATGGTTTTCGTGAAAACTAAACAATAATCACCCGATCACTCAGTAAATGTACCCAACATATTTTTAACATATTTTCAACATTATTATGACTTTATTTCATCCCGGTAAACTTCGTGAACATTTATTTCTATTAAAACCGTTACCCGATTTTGACGAATAACGCGTAATAACACTTAACGCTACACTATATTTTCTAAGTGATCAAAACCGTTTTGGCTACCCCTTTTCACACCCAAAACCAGCCCATGAAACACCCCTTTAACCATGTGCATTGAATTCTATTATATTACTAATAAACCTAAAAACTTAACTTTACTAAAAATCACATAATCATAATCTCACTTTTTAACAAAGATCAAAGTTCATCTTTCTCTTGCTCTCTTCTCAAACCCACGACCATAAATCAATCTCCATGATCAAGTGATCATTTTTCATGAAGTAAAACACAAAAGTTGTTCATTTTACAAGTCTAATCAAGAATCAAGCAACAAAAACACAAGAACATCAAGTATAATCATCCAATAATCATCTCATTTTATCAAGTAAGTTTTCATCTTTATTTTTTCATGGATCATCCTATTTTTACATGTATTACATAAGTATCATGCTAAAAACCATGTACAAGTAGCTATACCACACTTTATTTTGGCTAAAAACAAACATACAAACCCTAACTTTTTGGTTATGAATCCCCTTGCTCTAATAACTTGGTTAGGAGTCCATGGCACCCTAAGAAGGTGTATAGTAAGATTAGATTAGTCATGTGGTGATTACAAGAGGTTTGGTGATGGTAGAAATTGGTTTTTAACCTTGGAAACTTGATTTGGAACCTATTTTAGACATGCTGTCCCGTTTTGTAAAAATCTGGAAAATCAGTAAACACCAAGGAAACTTTGGCAAAATTTTTAGAAAATACTTTCAAAAACGAATCCGTAGGCGAAAGAACGGATTAAAAAGAGTCTATAACGAAGGAGTTATGATTTTTGCAAGATTGTAGACGAAAAGTATTTTTCAGAAAATGTTTGCTGTTGGACGTTTTTCGTCGGTCAAAAAGAGGCTTTAGACGTAACCCGGAGGAGCCGAGCTTTCCAAAATATATTACTATATACTAAGACGTAACCGTGGATATAAAGAACAAGTAAAACAGACAAGTAACGACAAAGATATACACGTTTGAATATCGGCTAAAACCCTTTTATAATTGACAGCTTTTAATATATTTGGCGCAAAAACTACGAAGTGCATTTTCAAGCTAAACATAATATCAAGTACCGAGCTTTATAACTAACGTAGTATTAGTTATTATGAGTATGTTTTCATCATTTCAAGGATTACAACCCGAGTATTTCAACGTCAACATGAGAACTTACGTTATATATATATAAGTATATATATTATAACTAGCCATTTATATTTTCTAATAGCAATATTTTCCAAAGTCTTGAATTATATATTTTTGACAATACAAGTGTATTTCCAAAGAGTAGAGTGGTATAGAAACATGTGCATGGACATTCATAACATCATTTCATGATCTAAAGTAGATCGTTCATCATTTACATTAGGTTGCGGCTAGTGTGCGCGCCTTGTCTTTCAGTTCATTACATGTTCATGGTACCATCATATTGGGTTGCGGCAGCAAATTGTTCATTGGTGTTCATTTTATTTCATCACGGTTTCATCAGTTGAGGTGAGTTTTCATAGCCCCGTTTTCAATTCAACATTTTTGATTGTTTTCAAATCCCACGGGGGGAATACATTGCATCAATTATTTCAGTACGAGCCCAAGTATTCAAACATGTACATAGCTTAAGTTACCTTGCCATGTGAAAAGTCCCCTGTAACATCATGAACCGTTAATTTCAAGTACTAAGCGAGAGTGAGTGGATAGATCTATCGAGGGTGACGCCTCCATCCGTGGTAGTGGATACCAACAGTAAGCGGATGCATGTCATGTCTTTTACATTTGAATGTTTCGGCAGAACATTCGGGAGGGGCTTACAGTTTCATCAGTCATAGCTTCGGTGTCATGAGCTTATACAATTTTTCACGAGATTTTTATCTTGCATTTTTACTTGTGGTGGCCGTACATCAGTACATTTTACAAACCTATGGAATTCACCAACATTTGTGTTGACGTTTTAGCAATGTATTTCAGGTTATTAAGGTAGCTCATGTGACATGCATTTGGACCTTCATGGAGTCGCGGAGTCGACGCGTCACATCATTATTTCATGCACTTATGTAAACATTTGATCTAGTATGACTTGATTTTCATGGACATGCAACACATTTTGGGGACCTCATTTTGTAAACTCTGAATTATTTCAATGATCAAATGCAGTATTTTCCAAACGACACTTTAGGTCGTTCAATGTAACTGTAACTGTGGTGCTATGACAGACACCCCCAGGTATTCCATTCCGCTGCAAGTCAGGTAAATTGGGGGAGTGACAAATTTTTAGGACACATCATAGATAGTCAAAGCATTCACGTAGACCCTGCAAAGATTGAGGCTGTAAAAGTTTGGTCGTCTCCTACAAACCCCACGGAGATACGTCAATTTTTAGGTCTCGCAGGTTACTACCGAAGATTTATTGAAGGATTCTCCAAGATTGCAAAACCTTTGACTAAGCTAACCCAAAAGAACGAGAAGTACATCTGGGAAGAAAAGGAAGAAGCAGCCTTCCAGTTGTTAAAACGAAAGCTTTGTGAAGCTCCAATATTAGCCCTCCCAGAAGGAAATGAGGACTTTATAGTATATTGCGACGCATCTTATCATGGACTAGGAGCAGTTTTGATTCAAAGAAGCAAAGTGATAGCTTATGCATCTCAACAATTAAAGAAACATGAGGAAAACTACACGACTCATGACTTGGAGTTAGGAGCTGTAGTGTTTGCGCTCAAGTTATGGATGCACTACTTATATGGCACCAAATGTACCGTGTACACCGACCACAAGAGTCTTCAACATATTTTGGATCAAAAGGATTTGAATATGAGACAACGTCGCTGGCTAGAGCTGCTCAGCGATTATGATTGTGAGATATGTTACCACCCAGGAAAGGCTAATGTAGTTGCAGATGCGTTAAGCTGAAAAGAACGATTGAATCCCCTTCGAGTTAGAGAATGATTATTCACTCACCCCTTCCATCCCAAATCCTTACCGCACAGAACGAAACACTTAAAGAAGAAAACCGACCCAAGGAAAAGATTTACGGCATGCCCGTGAATAAGAATGGTTTCGTGAAGAAATCCGATGGAACACTGTGTTTCAAGGACAAAAGTTGGATCCCTATGGTTGGAGGTATTCGTGAGCTCATCATGTACGAGTCCCACAAGTCAAAATACTCCATTCACCCAGGTTCCGACAAGATGTATCAGGATTTAAAGAAACTATATTGGTGGCCAAACATGAAGGCTAACATCGCAGAATATGTTAGTAAGTGTTTGACGTGTTCAAGAGTAAAGGCAGAACATCAGAAACCTTCAGGTCTACTTGTACAACCTAAACTTCCTATGTGGAAATGGGAACGAATCACTATGGACTTCATCACCAAACTTCCAAGAACCTCATCCGGATATGAAACAATATGGGTTATTGTGATCGTCTCACAAAATCCGCTCATTTTCTACCCATCAAAGAAACCGATGAGATGAATACACTAGCTCAGTTGTACATAAAGGAAATTGTCACTCGACATGGAGTACCATTTTCAATCATCTCGGATCGAGATAGTCGTTTCACCTCTCACTTTTGGAAATCATTACAGAAGGCCTTAGGAACTAAACTAGATATGAGCACTGCATACCACCCACAAACTGATGGTCAAAGTGAAAGAACTATTCAAACCTTGGAAGATATGCTCCGAGCATGCGTTATTGATTTTGGAAAAGGTTGGGATAAGCACTTACCATTAGCAGATTTTTCATACAACAATAGTTACCACGCCAGCATAAAAGCAGCACCATTCGAAGCACTGTATGGTAGAAAGTGCAGATCGCCCTTTTGTTGGGCAGAAGTTGGAGAAAGACAACTTATAGGACCGGACCTTGTTCGGGAAACTACTGAGAAAATCGTTAAGATTAAGCAACGCTTACAAGCAGCCCGAGATCGACAGAAAAGCTACGCCGACATAAGAAGGAAACCCATGGAATTTCAAATAGGAGATAGAGTTTTATTGAAAGTATCTCCCTGGAAGGGAATGGTACGATTTGGAAAACATGGAAAGTTAAACCCCAGATACATCGGTCCATTCAATATCCTGGAAAGGATAGGACCCGTGGCTTATAAACTAGAACTACCCAAAGAACTTAGTCGGATTCACGACACCTTTCATGTGTCAAACCTTAAGAAGTGTTTTTCTGATGAATCTCTCATTATTCCATTGAAAGAGATTCGACTAGATGATAACCTTGTCTTTACCGAGGAACCCATTGAAATCATGGATAGAGAAGTTAAACAACTCAAGCAAAACCGTATCCCTATTCTCAAAGTTCGTTGGGACTCCAAGCGAGGACCGGAATATACTTGGGAGCGCGAGGATCAGATTCGCTCCAAGTACCCACATCTCTTCACCTAAGACACCCTTGGCAACTATCTTAGACTAGAACTCCGGGACGGAATTCCCTGTAAGAGGTAGGTAATGTAACCTCTCGTAAATTTCCCTTATGATTAGTAAATGCATACGAATAAATAAAACGATGTTATGATAACTTAACACCATTTTACGCGGGTAACAAATTTTTTTTTATGATATGGCTTGATATTGAACCACTACGATAACTGTGATTGACCGTTTAACCAGGAACGATGCTTACACACGACCTAGATAACTTATAATTATTGCGAACTATAACTATATATATAAAACATTTATATTTATAACTATACGTTTCGTCTAAATACCGTATACTATTTTTATATTCCCCGAACCTACGAAACTTCCCGAGAACGCTCACTAATATTTTTGAACCCCGACACGATATTTGAAATACTCCATGTGGGCCCCCACACCCAATGGGCCATGGATACAATTTATACAAACCAAACGGACTCCTTTTTATTTCTTTTCTTTCTTTGGTCCGAGACACAAACCACAAGCCTACAGGCCATAAGCCCAAACGCACCCTTGTTATTTTCTTTTTTCTTTCTTTGTTTTTCCGGTCGCGACCACACCCAAAACACCCCTATTTTCTTACGATTTCTACACATAACATTTACATATTTTTACTTGTCTCATCTCCCCTAGTGCCCAAGAAACATAAATGATATTTGTTACACACTTTCTCGCTCGTTTACTACCTTGGATACAACCTAAGTGAAGCACCAAACTCACTATTGTAAGATAAGTTCAAAATGTGGCATGATATTCCCTAGCACCACCCTTGCTTCCCAATGGCAAAAAAACGAACCCTAAACACAATGTGATTCTCAGGAATGAATAGGAAGAGATATTACAAGATCTTAGCCTTGTAAACCATCGATTGGACAATGCTTGTGGCATTACTATTCGCCCTCACATGCACACACCAACACTTTTGATCTTAGCTTGTTTCTACCCTTCAAAACTTACTATAAAAGACCCCCATGCAAACTCATAACGTCACATACACTCATACGTACCACTTACACAAAAATAATAACGAAAGGAGTAGTATTGGAGGACAAACGGATCGCCAAGAGTACCACGTCTCAAGCAAACCTAGGAGACCAAGCTTGGAGCCTCTTGAACCCTTGGTGGAATGTGAAGTGAACCACGAAGCTCTTGTACCATTACACGATCCTTACACGTCATTTTACACCACCTTTTATAGGTGAGGTGAGGCCTTGAAACCTTATTTCTATATATATATATATATATATATATATATATATATATATATACATACATGGTTTATGCACAATCACTTGATATCTATAAATCGTAAAATATAAAAACAACACATATGTTTTATAGGTCGTACTATTATTTGGTTAAGTCATTAATGAGAACATATAATAACCTTGAACTAATATTAACGTATACACAATAAAACTCACACGTTTCTAAGTCACGTTGGACCTATACGATTTTACTAAAAGACTTAGTTTATTTTTCAACTTTTATAGTTTTTACGTATTGAGTTTTGGCTTACACTTTGACCTCGCCATTTTAATATTCGACACATGACCACTTATTATTTTTGTACAATCTAATTGTCTACCTGGTATATTAATGAGAATGACAAATAACGAGGCCTAACAACTTGATTTTATCACTTGAACGAGCCTAAAGTAAAACGAGATTTCATGAGATTTTCAGAAACTTAAAAACCTTACATGGGTCGTTAAGCCCAAAAAGCTAGTTTTAGCTTATTACGATAAGCTAGGTGAAAAAGCTCTTTTGAAATGATATTAGAACTTAAAAAGATGGATTTTGATAAGCCCAATGTTCCCCCAAACCCCATGGATCGAAAAATGTTAACGGGCC
The DNA here is from genome assembly GCA_030686995.1 of Artemisia argyi. Taxonomy (NCBI): domain Eukaryota; kingdom Viridiplantae; phylum Streptophyta; class Magnoliopsida; order Asterales; family Asteraceae; genus Artemisia; species Artemisia argyi. The sequence continues at coordinate 108,215,486 of CM060708.1, forward strand.
TTAATATTGGACTCGTTAAGCCCATTTTGTGAAAAATAAGGAAAATAAGCTAATAAGCTGTTGAAATAAGCTATTCTACACTTCCTGAGCTTATTAAAATAATAAAAATGTTAAATTTCAAATTTGGTAATTTTTGGACTAAATTTGCAAAATTTTGATAACTAGGGACTAAAAGTTTCAAACGTGTAAACTTTGGGTAAAAAGTGTCAAATCTGTTTTCTAAGGATATAAACTGTTAATATTGAAACTTGGGATTGAAAAATGTAAATATTGATATAATAGGACCTAAAACGTAAATATAAATAATTTTGGACTAACAACGTAAATATTTTCCGTTAAGGGTAAAATGTGTAAATTGGAGAAACTTAAAGAATTAAATAATAAATTTTATATATGATTATATATATATATATATATATATATATATATATATATATATATATATATATATATATATATATATACGTATCAAATTTATATAACGATAATTAAATTTTAGACGATAAAACAATACGTAATTATTATCTATTTTATCTACGACGTAACACATCACCAATGCGCATTATGGATTATTCGTAACTAATAATAAACGTTCGCAATAAAACGAGACTTAAAAACTGAAACTTGCCATATCTTATAGGTTGTGTGTGAAATCGTTGCCTTGCAGCGTTGAGATTACGATTATTCTACTGTACTACTAAGGTGAGTTCATAGCCCACATTTAACTTGTTTTGTGGGGGGGGGGGGGGGGGGGGATACATGCTCAAAAACCGAACACAAGTCTTTTCATGATCTTATTATTACTTAAGTAGTTATTGCCAAAAGTCCTCGATCATGATCCTTAATCACTTGAAGGGTGAACGTAAATAATTGTGCCATGTAGGATTACCGTTATTTAAACATTAGTTTTATGATCCTTTATTTAAACATTAGTTTTATGCCATGTAGGATTTCCACTAAATCCTTATTATAATAATACTTCCCCTATTATTTTTCCCCAATTATAAACCCAAAATAAATAAAAACATAAAATGTCTTCCTCCTCAAATAGAAGTTATCGGCCACCACCACCAACACATTGTGAACATGATCAACTAGTAATTAGACAGACTTCGCGGACAATTGATTTCCCTTTAAGGCATTTTCTTGGATGCGTTGAGTATTATAATGTAAGTTTTCTTGGATGCGTTGAGTATTATAATGTGTTTTCTTGGATGCATTGATATTACTGATGTGTGTTGTTTGTACCATATAGGGTTCAAAATGTAAGACATTTTACTGGCTAGATCCTGAGTTGCCTAATGACTATTACAAACTAGAGGTTTTTAATTTGATTCAAAAGGAAAAACGTTTGAAAGAAGACAAGTACTCATTCAATGGAAAAATAAGAGATTTGGAAAGGGAGATTGACTTTCAAAAATCAACTATGGAGAAGGAAATGTTTCTGCTGCAATTGGATTTGAAAGAAAGCAAGTCTAGTGTGGTTTTTTTTCAGAAAATTGTTGTTGTTTTGTGTTTGGTTATTGCTGTTATGTTGTTGTCAAGAATTGTGTAATGAAATGCTTGTTATGTAGGTTTGATGTAATGACCTTTTGTTTAATGAAATGCTTGTTATGGGATATATGTGTGGATGCATTTACAGTTGTTGATGTTTGCTGAGATAGTAATGGATGCATTTACAGTTGTTATCAAAGAAGTTGAAGCTAAATGGGAATTGAAGTTGCAGATAATGAGTAGTTAATAGCAAGTTATGATAGTCATACTCTGTTACTACTTTGCAATTGTTTCTGATAGTATTAGCTTGTATTAGAATATAGACTAGAATGCCTTGTTCCTAGCATTTCAAGCTCTAAATGAGTATTATTTTTTTGCAGAAGTGATAACCATTTCAAGCTCAAAATCATCACCTATGTCAAGCTGTGAAGATGAGTTAAGCTCAAAATCATCTTGGGCTGATTACTTTCCACCTAATTGGAAATTCAAAGGATTAACAAAGTCAGAAGCCAAAAAGTCAAAAGGCAAGAAGTCAAAAGGCAAAAATGTTGAACAAGTTCCTGGTAAAAAAGAAGACATTTGGAGTCAAAAAAACCATCAGGATAATGTGTTATCTGTCTTTGTATTGTTATATGTCTCAATCTTTTGGAAGTTATGTATGGGTTATCTGTCTTTGTATTGTCCTTATCTATCAATGATAATGGTTAATTTGGTGCATTATTGTTGTACTATACTAAGCCAGAATTGCACTCACAAAATAAACTAGGCTTGATTCAAAAACACCAGAATAAGCTACTATACTAAGACATGAGCACTGATTACAATGAATAAGCAAAAAGGACTGAGTGCAGGGCATGTCAGTCCTAATGGGGTGATTAGCAGACCAAATTAAAGCAACAAGATAAGATCTAGAATCCCAATTAAGCTCAGAATCCTCTAGTCAGTAGTACAAGCTACTAAAGGAAACAAAAAACCAGACGAGAAACAATAGTGAATAAGAAGAAATTAAGCTGTTAATATGGGAATTTGAGCCAAACAATGATAAGCCATATTGACCCGTTTGACCCATTTGAGCCAAACACCCCTTAAGCAGGGTTGTTTTGAGATCTCAAAGTGAAAATATAAATAACAAGAAGCTAAAAAGTTAAAATTACCTAAATTTAAATAAGAAATGTATAAGAAAGAGTTATACAAACAGTAATGAGGATTGTCATTGATTCTTAACAACTAATTTTACATAAAAACAGGGACTATAACTATTTAGCTAATTGAAATCATTAAGCTTCTTCAACTGGATCTTCTTCATCAGCAATAAGTAAGTCATTGTTGTCCACAACGGTTCCATCGAAACCACCTCTAACCAATTCAATATCCATTGTTTCGTCATGTTGAGGACCCATAAATGAGTCACCCTGCAAATGTGTTTCCACATCATCAAGACTTGTTTGTTCATCCATGTCATAAACATGTCTGGGCGCTGTCTTGATCACAACTTGCCATCCTTTGTCAACACTATCTGCAACGTAAAATACTTGATGTGCTTGAGAAGCTAGTATAAAAGGCTCGTTATGAGCCTTCAATCCTTCAAAATTCAATAGAGTAAACCCGTTGTCATCTTCTTTTTTCCTTGAACCATTCAAAATCCAATCACAATCGAACAAAACTACTTTCTTGTCAATACCATACTCCAAGTCAATTATATCATTCAAAACCCCGTAGTAAGTTACATCTCCCGCGATAGGATTGTTATCTGTAGCACTCGAGTAACTGTTTGTCATGGCCTGAAGATTAACCCCACTATTCTGTGTTTTCCTATTATGTTCTACATCTTTTGTGTGAAATCGGAAACCATTTATGATAAATCCCTTATATTTTTTCACATACTCAGATGGACCACTTGCCAGGGTCCTTAGACTTTCTGTGATTCTGTGATCCCCTCTAGCATGTAGCTCCTCAACCTGAATTAAGGCAAGATGTGTTAATTGTTTTGTTATTAGTAGGTCGAAAATGCTATGTCATTATAATTATTTTGCAAAAGTAATAAACCTGTGTATATGCCTTACATGATCTTGAAACCATGACTCAAAAGTCTCACTATGTAAATGTCGAATGTCACGCTTACGTTTTCTCCGATTTTGATGATGAACCAACGCCAGATGTTCACTACAGTGTTAACAGATGATAATGATGATAACAACGACAACTATTAATCGTATAATATAATTTATGAAACTCACAACTAATATAATTACGTACGTTCTAAATTCATCAACTTCACTACAATTGAACAACACATATGAATGTGCTTTAGCCAAAATGTCAAGTTCCATCATTTCTACCTTTGTAGCACCAATCGGTCAACCCACCATAGAAAAGATAGGTAAAACATCCTCATAACCATCGTCATCATTATTTCGACTTGTCTTATTATGTACGGTCTCAACATCACTGGATAAGTACAATGAACAAAACGACACACACTCTTTAGCTAGATATCCTTCTGCAATGGAACTGTAAGAACATAAATCTATCAACTTTATCACACACAATAGCCTTGGTGACTTGATATGTGAAGTATGTTAGAGAGAGAAAGTAGAGAATGTAGAGAAAGAAAGAAGAGAGAATATTATTAGAGACACACACACACTTACACACACAAGCACACACCTCAAATGAGCCTTTGAGGTGTTTAAATAGTAAGATACATGAGAAGCCCTAAGGCTTTCTATGAGCTTGGGCTTAGACTTGGTTACATGATTAGATAACAAGGCTTATGAAACATAGCACATAACATATTAGCTTGCCAAGTCCAAAGCCCAATGACTAAACTATTACTAGTCTTAACAAACGACACAAAGTTATACCATAAGAATGACCATCACTTATATATATATATTTTTTAATTCTAACAATCTCCCCCTAAGGGGTGGTCATTCGAATGTTGCTCCACGTGATTAGGTCTTCCGTGTTCTTTGTCTTTAACTTTGTGTGTAGTTGTAGAATAGTCATTAGTCTTTGTTCCTTCATGCTTTGTGATCTTTGATAACCGACTTTTCATCGTTCTTTGTTCATTTGTGTTGTGCAGCTATCTGCCTTTTGTCACTTCTGCGTCTTTGGTGGTTGTTCGCCATTCCAACATGCTCATACATCTTCAGTCTTTGTGATACATGCATTTGTAGTTCCCGTTCTTTTACACAGATCTTTGTCACTTTACTTCTGTAGATTCTTTCACATTGCGTAGAATCTTTCTTTGAACCTTTATTTGCTTTGATCTTTGTGAGAACTTTCCTTTGACTTCGAGATGCATGTATGAGCATGTGGAATCTGTCGCCATGGAGATGATGTATAGCTGCAGGTAAACAGTTAGCAATAAATCAACCGGTACTTACAAATAAGGAATTAGAGATTGTCAACAGCATTGTGTGAAGACTCCTTCTAACCCTTACCAAGGCCGTTCCCATGTCAGATACCCCCGAAGGTGCTTACGAGACCTACTAAGTAGCTCAATGACTGGGTGAGTCGCTGGGGATCACTCCACGACTGTAGACCGTTTGAAACCACCGAGAACACTAAGCATAACCCATAAAGAATTACCGAAGTGGCCTGCTGTCAGGGCTGCTTGATGTTGACCCTGGCAGGAGTTTCCATTCAATCCTTGAGAATCACAAATGTGAATCCTCTCATAAATGTTCTGGCAGATTGCTAAGATCTGCGTAGGACTCTAAAGTTTACATCTGGCGTTCTTAATGATGAACAACCAGTGTAGAATATCATGTGTTCCTATGAGATCTTTTTGATGAATCTCGGGGATCTAGACTCGATAAGTGCACATTTGGTTTCCTATGCGGAGATTAGGGAGAGGTCTCCTGCCTCAATATCAACCATCTCTAAGAGACAGGTCGATAGATTACACCGGTTCCCCGTGAGAATGAAACAAGCTCTTTTAAGAGAACTTGAGTGGCTAGAAGGTTTAGTGCAGTGCGTCACTAGGTCCATGACGTCTTGTCTTCAATACCAGTGTCACTTTAGTAACAACCAGTAGCATATGAGTTGAACCCGGTGTCTGCCCTAAGGTTGAACATATGGAGGGCTATTTCTTTTCACCCTTTTTCATAACTTTTCTTTTTAATTCTTCAACTCCTTCTTTCTCCTTTCTCATTTTCTCCTTTTTTCAATCATACCTAAGGACTTCTAATTCTAATCTATTGGATTTGTCCTTGGGTAGATCCCTCCGGCTCTGGCGGATCATAGGACGGTTTTTTCCTAACCTTAGTCACCTTATAACTCCATGACTATCCTATCATTGCCATGAAACCATTTGTTGAAAATCTCTCAAAGTGTTTATAATAATAAAACACATTGTTGTCACTTTGAGAGTTTTGCATTTCTTTAGAAGGATTCCCCCTTCACATGTGCTCATGAATATTTAAGAAATTTGCACATGCGAGAGGAGTTTGAACTTTTGAATTGATCCACTTTCAGCGAACATGACTGATTCGAGACACGCTTACATCACTAGTTAGACTAGCTTGAAATTATTACCCGTCCTGGACAAGTCCAAAGAAAGTCTCTCGATACAGTACACTCTACTCAGACAAGTCCTATTCGAGACACGCTTACATCACTAGTTGTACTAGCTCGATTACTGACATTTTAAGCTTCGTCAATTCATTGGTACTTACTGAGTCGAGCTCTTTTGAGATTCAGTCTCAAACTTTAAACATCTTTGATCACATTTTAATCATGTCTTCTCCCCCTCAAAAATAGCATAGCATGATATTTTTGATATCAACTGATTAATAAAAAGCTTTTTGGAGAGAAAGAAAGATTTTGCATGAATTTGGAACATTTTGTGTTTATGAAATACTCCTCCTCAAAACTCGCATATATTTTTGAGAAAGGTTAAACTTTTTAAGGTTTAGAGGGAAGGAGTCTTCTCGAAGCAAAATTCTGAAAGAGAAAGAAGTTTCAGATTTGATGAATTTTGCATCAAGGTTTTTTGAAAAACAAAGACTTCTCTTTGTTGAAATAGGAATGTCGCACTGAGGCGTACAACCGTGTCCATTTTTAGGATAAGAGCACTTTCTTGATGAAAATCATTTTTGCGTAGCACTTTCCTTTCTTTGAAAACTTAAGTTGTGCACTGTAAGGTGTACACAAGTCATTTTAATGATGAGCACCGATTTTGATAAATTTTGAAAATCTTTTTGAGAAATCATGAAAAGGTGGTGCTCAAAATGTAAGAGAATTTTGAAAATCTAATTTATCATTAGATCAACAATCATGGTCTTGAGCTTAAAGATTTTGAAAGTTTTTCTAAAGAAAACTCTAGCCAGATAAGAGTTTGGTTCTCATTCTAGGATAAGTGCTCGAAAAAGTATTTGAAATCTTTGTTTTGATTAAGCACTTTCCTTTCTTTGAAGCACGGGTCCTGAACTGATGTGTCCAGTAGCCATTTGATTAAGTCCTTATTTGAAATCTTTTCGAGTTGTTATACCCGGACTTAAGTTTTGAAAAGATTTCACTTTGAAGCACGGGTTGTAAGCTGAAGTACTTACAAGCCATTCGATTAAGTTAGGGTTTCGTACTGAAGTATACGAAAGCCATTGTGAAGAAACTTTTGAGAAACGACATGTTTTTAGAAAAACATTTTAAAGAACTCCCGCTCAAGCATCTGTACATGTCCGTATCATTGTTGAATGACATTTCTAGAAACGTACAGAATATTGATTTATACAAGAGACATGTCGTGAGAAGAATATTTTTGTATTTTTTGATTTTATATTGTTTTTGGATTTTTGAAATTTTATATTTTTGTATTTTGTTTTTGTTGGTTTATCAAATTTTGATTTTTTTATTTTTTTTTTTATTTATTTATTTTTTTTACAGAGGGAATTTGAAGATAGAAAAATTAAGTTTGGACAAGTAAAAGTGGAGTTAAGAGCGGAGTTAGAAAAAGATTTCCACATGCGAAGTTGGCATAAAATTCTTCTTTTCCACAACGGGTGTATGAACTTTCATCACTTTCACAAGTACCTGCATCCACAGAAGAAGAATTTGCACAAATAATAGTGTTAGAAGTACATGTTTCCTCGCATTGAGGGTGTTCACTCTCAATGGTTGTAATGGTTTCTACTTTCTTATCCTAATGATTATCACTATTATTTGGCTTGGTGCAACTATCAAAAATCTTCCCTGTGGGAATCCATCTAAGACCAACTGTTTTCAAAACTTTTCCCGTGGGAATCCACCTAAGGTAAGATCTAGACGTAGTTTTCTTATCAGATGCAGCGGAAGTCTCAGTCTTGGAAAAACTACATCCTGTAGATATCCACCTATTAGGTTTCTTAACCTCTTGCTTCTTATCAACGGGTTTGTTTCGATTTGGTGTCTTAGTGGATTGTGTCTTGACACATGACTTTCCTTTCTTGATAAATTATGCAATACATGCATCGTGATTAGCTGAAAAAACACATTTTTGACATGTAGGACAGACAAATTCAAAATTCTTATTTAACACAACAACTTTAACTTTGTCACTACAGTCATATGGAAATTGTTTGTTGTTCGATGAGACCTTGGAATTTTTTGTGTTGCATTCTACGTTCCTAGCATTCTCTTTTGTGCCACTACTCTTAGATGCAAGCCAATCCCTAGTATTTTGTTGATTGTTCCTAGGTAATGGTTTACTACTACTAGCAGTGCTTTGGAATCTTGTAGAATTCATCACACTAGGTTTTGTACCTAAGATTCCGTCTTTTTGATGTTGTGCCTTTTTTCTAGCTTCTCCTGTGTGGTGATTTTGGACCATGTAATTAGAACCAATAGATTCCTTAACAGATTTTGTACTCACATTAGTTGTACTATTCATAGAAGAGCCAGGTGCACTCACATTTGTGTTTCTTTCAACAACCAATTTTCGTTTTTCAACAATCTTTTCCATTTCCTTTTTCTTGAGCATGGGTTGTGGAGTGACTGGTTTTGACAAATCCTTTTTCTCATCGACTTTTGGAGCAAACCGTGAAATTCACATTTTTGGTTTTTGAACCGTGTTTGAAACATTTGGTTTCTCCGAAGTCGATGGTTTTGCAAACTTAGTTTCCTCACCCTTTCCTTTTTGACTTTCAAGCTGGGCCCTCAAAAGATCATTTTGCTCTTTCATGTTCTTTAAGTCACGCTCATACGACAATTTGTCATACTTGCATTCTTCCTTTTTTCGATCAAGTTGTTTAAAATATGACACATTTTCTTTTTCAAGCTTTATAAGAGCATTTTCATATTTTGAAACAATTGCGGAGGTCTCAGCTCTTAGTCGTTCATCGTCTTGAACAGAATATGTTTGTAAAATGATGGACATAATACCAGTGGTCATAACAGCTTCGAAGAGAGAATCATTTAGGTTTTCCGAAACATTCATGTTTTCACGAGTATCATTAGCTTCGTTTACCAGGGATTTGTGGTCCTTGACAAAGTCGGCCATTTCTTTTAAGAAAGCTTGTTCAAAATGGATTACCCTTGCACTGATGTTATTCAGTGGGATAGTAATTTCGTTTTGAAACACCTTTTTCTGTTCGATATGAAAACTAGAATGCCAGTTGTTAATATTGATGGTAGTTTTCGATTCAACAATATTTTGAAGTTCTTGAATTCTCTTTTTAACGTCATCAAGAATTTCTCTAGCCTCACTTGTATTAAAAGTGTTGTTAGAGGACATGTGTTCCATTTTTGAAAGAGATTTGGAAACAACCGTCTTTTTAGAAAAGAATTTCGCGAATGGTCGTTTTATGGAAAACACAGATGATTCTGTTTGTGGAACAAAAGTAATTCCCGAATGTTTGTTCAATTTGTTGTAATCACTGGGTTTCAAATCCTTTTGTTTTATTTTAGAAATGCTCTCTTCGACAAGTTCTATCGTTTCCACAGAATCCCGAACGACGGGAGGATCATGTTTGGTGTAAATCACATTACCATTATACAAAACATTCTGTTCTTTTTGAGCTTTCTTGAGATTACAAGGGGTGTTGTTACCAAGAGCCACTTTATGTTTCGTATGGTAAATCGGATTAGTTTGATTTGAAATCATTTTCATTGTTTGACTTGACTAACCCGACTTAACCACTAATTCTTCTAAATGTGCAATCATGTGTTCTGACTCTACGATTTCTTCCAAAAGTTTGTCTTCTTTCTTTGCAAAGTCCTTTTTCAACTCATCCATTTCTTTTTCAAGATTGGTATAAGCTATTTTTTGTTTAGAAAGTTGGTTTTGTAAATCAGAAATTTCCGCGTTTAAAGATTTTATCTTCTTGAAAGAATTAACATCAAGTGTATCAAACTTGAGTTGCAAATGTTTTTCCCTTGAAACGGAATTTTGATAACCAGTTTCTAATTCTGACAATCTTTCGTTATGAAACTCAAAAGCATTAACGTTTTTCTTGTAACTCTCAAGCTCAGAGGTCAATTTAACATTCGCAGCTTTAACATCGCGATTGACCTTTTGCACATTTTCAATTTCAATACGACAATTGTTCAATAATGATTCAAAGAAAGCACGGGTTTCCTCATCATTAGCACCATTTTGTGCAACTTGAACTCCATTAGGATTCATATATTGAGTATCATAGTTAACATTGCTATTAACTTGTTCCCCCACATATGTATCATAATTAGGTTCAGGTGGCACATAATGTGGCTTCTCATGAGCAAACGGATTAACATTGTTACCATAATTTGGTACCTCATGGAATGGATCTGAATCATAAGTAGGAGGAAGATCAGAATCACTGCTAGATGTTGTTGCCTGCTGATTTGCCATAAAGTTGTAGGTTTTATTAAGATCTGCTGAATTGTCATTAATTCTTGTTGTAGCTCTAAAATCATGTTCCTCAGTAGTTAACGGTATTCCCGATTCTTCTTTATTGGTTAGCATCAACAAGTACTGGATCTTTTCTACCTTCGTCATAGCATTGACATTGTAATTATTACCAATATCACTGCTTGATGTTGTTGCTTGATGATTTTCCATAAAGATGAAGTTTCCATTCATAGGTTCCATGTCCATTGAGTTGAATTTGGAAACTTTTCAGTGTTTTAGAAACTTTTATGTGTTCTAGAAACTTTTTAGTGTTTTAGAAACTTTTCAGTGTTCTAGAAACTTTTCAGTATTTTAGAAACTTTTCAGTGTTCTAGAAACTTTTCAGTGTTTTAGAAACTTTTCAGTGTTCTAGAAATTTTCAGTGTTTTAGGAACTTTTCAGTGTCCTAGAAACTTTTCAGTGTTTTAGAAACTTTTCAGTGTTCTAGAAACTTTTCAGTGTTCTAGAAACTTAGCACCAAAACTTTCTAAATTATACAATTTAGAGAGTATACCACGAGTCGACGTGTTTTCTCACTTATACAAGCAAGGGAAACACCGAGTAAGCAACGGGAGCAAGTGTGTTCTCGAAACGTTGTGATTTAGAAACTTTGTGATTTAGAAAGATGGTACAAGTGTGTTCTAGAAAGTTTGCTAGAATTTTGATTTTGCAAAAAGCTCACCCAAATGAAGTTTGTATTCCAAGATTCTTGTACTTCTAGGTATAAAAACACCAAATCTTAAAGAAAGTTGCAAACTTGATGATTTTTATGAAAAATTTTTGTGTTCTAGAAAGTTTGCTAGAATCTTGAGTTTGCTAAAAGCTCATCCAAATGAAGTTTGTATTTCAAGATTCTTGTACTTCTAGTTATAAAAACAGCAAAACTTAAAGAAAGTTGCATACTTGATGATTTTTATGAAAAATATTTGTGTTCTAGAAAGTTTGCTAGAATCTTGAGTTTGCTAAAAGCTCATCCAAATGAAGTTTGTATTTCAAGATTCTTGTACTTCTGGTTAGAAAAACACCAAAACTTAAAAAAAGTTGCAAACTTGATGATTTTTATGAAAATTTTTTGTGTTCTAGAAAAACAAGTACAATAACCAAAATCAAATTTTTTAAGCTATAAATCTTCAAAAAGATTGAAACTTTCTTGCTAGAAATGGTTTGTAATCAAAAAAGTGTTAAAGACCAAAAAAACAAGAAAAGTAATGACCTTTTTTGATAAAAAAAATGTGTAGATATGCTAAAAAACTCGAAACAAACAAACAAACTCCCAACACACCTAAATCATTGTTTGGTGATTGATACCACTTGTAGGACCTTAAATCTATCAACTTTATCACACACAATAGCCTTGGTAACTTGATATGTGAAGTATGTAAGAGAGAGAAAGTAGAGAATGTAGAGAAAGAAAGAAGAGAGAATATTATTAAGGAAACACACACACTTACACACACAAGCACACACCTCAAATGAGCCTTTGATGTATTTAAATAGTAAGATACATGAGAAGCTCTAAGGCTTTCTATGGGCTTGGGCTTGGACTTGGTTACATGATTAGATAACAAGGCTTATGAAACATAGCACGTAATATATTAGCTTGCCAAGTCCAAAGCCCAATGACTAAACTATTACTAGTCTTAAGAAACGACACAAAGTCATACAATGAGAATGACCATCACTTCTATATATATTTTTTTAATGCTAACAGGAACCCTCCGGGTTATTCCTGTTTCGCACGTAAGATTTTAATGTAGCTAAATACCTGAGATATCAAAACTAATAATTTTAGATTCAATAATATTTGTTAATAAAGGTATTTACTAAAATAGTAATGTGCACCTCTCGATTGGATACATCCAACGGTAATGAACTGTCCCTCCTAATCTGGCCTCTGAAGCAAGATGAACCGAAAGATGAACCATGACATCAAAGAATGATGGCGGAAAAATCCTTTCTAAATCACAAAGTATTTTTCCAATCTCGGTTTCCATTTGAACCAAATCATTTGGATTAAGAACCTTTGCGCATAATTGTTTATAGTAACGACATAGCTTCATCACAGTATAGCGCACGTGCTTAGGCAACACATTTCGCAAGGCAATGGGAAGCAACTGCTGCATCAAAATATGGCAATCATGAGTTTTAAGTCCAAACAGTTTTGGAGGTTTTAACTCTACGCATCTTGATATATTAGCTGCATAACCATCGGGAACTTTTACCTTCTTAAGCACACGACAAAAAATATCTTTCTCTTTTTTATCCATTGAGAAACAAGCAGGTGGCAAATAAACTTTGTTGTTATCTTGAACTATAGGATGAAGTTCAGGTCTAATGCCCATTTCTTGTAAATCTAGGCGTGCTTTTATATAATCCTTGGTCTTCCCATCTAGATTCATAAGCGTTCCAAGGACACTGTCACAAACATTCTTCTCAATATGCATTACATCTAGATTATGGTGTAGCAAGTTATCTTTCCAGTATGGTAACTAAAAAAAATACTTTTCTTCTTCCAATTAAAAGGTAAATTTGGGTTTCTCTTCACAAGTTTTCCAAATTTAACTTCAAAACCATCTAACTCATCAAGTACTTCTTGTCCTCTTAAGCCATGGGGTTGCCTGTCTAGTTCTTCTGTGCCATCAAAAGAGTTTGTATCTCTTCTAAAAGCATGATCAGTAGGAAAATATCGACGATGCCCCATAAAACATTGTTTTTTGCCATGACTCAAGCGTGTTGATTTTGTATGTTTATGGAAGTTAGGACATGCAAGTTTACCTTTGGTGCTCCATCCGGATAAATTTGCATAAGCAGGAAAGTCACTGATGGTCCATAACAAATAAGCACGCATCCGAAAGTTACTTTTTGTTGATGCATCATAAGTGTCTACTCCTTTACGATCCCACAACTCCATTAGCTCATCAACTAAAGGTTCCATATAGACATCTATATTATTCCCAGGAGCAGATGGGCCAGGTATAAGTAACGTTAGAAAGAAATAAGGTTTCTGCATGCACATCCAAGGAGGTAGATTATATGGCGTCAAAACAACAGGCCATGTACTATGAGAAACACTCATTGTTCCAAAAGGGTTAAACCCATCACTCGCTAAACCAAGCCTGACATTACGAGATTCTTTGGTAAACTTATCATACTTAAAATCAAATGCTTTCCATGCTGGGGAATCTGTCATCGGTTTGTATGTCATCACCAAACCGATGGAAGGCATCATTCACCAACCCTTGCATGTCATCTTCAGCATCCAACATTGGAGCATCACTTGATTTGGAACTGAAACGTGGAATTGTATAACCTTTCATAAACCCGACACATAGCAGATGTGTTGTAGCCTCCGTCCGATCTACCCATATCTGATTACCACAATCAATACATGGACATGAAATCTGTCCATTTTTACTCTCATTATAGAATATATGATCAAGAAAGTCGTCAAGACCTTTTTTATATTCAATGGTAAATCTTGGTAAAGACATCCAACTCGTATCCATCTTAAACCTAATTCAATTAACCACAGAAAACCACATATAATTTCAACAAAAAGAAAGGGAGCCTAATTCAATTAACCACATATGTTGTTTCATAAAAATTTAGCAAAAATGATTAGGGTTTCAATTATGAGGTATTACCTGGTCTTGATGATGGTGGTGAGTCCTGTTGGCAATTTTGGATGGTGGAATGATGTGGATTTGGATCTTAAAATTAGAAATACTTTTACAATTTATTTTTAAGCTATTTCTTAATTAATTGCTTAATTATTACTTCAAAGCTAGATAAACTAATTTAAATCTAAAAATTAGAAATTAAAAGTCAAAATTGCAAAAGTAATTTTTACATAAGCTTGAAAACTTATAAAAGGTATAAAAATTATAAAAAGTTATCTGGCATAAAAATTAAACAGTAAAACTAATTTATTTTTTGCTTTTTAATTTAAACTAATTTAATTAAAATTAACTCTAAAAATTACCTAGTGAAGAGTAAAAATTATGGGAAAATTACTAGGAATGCTACAAGTTACAAGGAACCTAGGAAAAATATGAGGAGGGGGAAAATGGTACGGATAAGCATTTAAATAAGCTAAATTGCAAAAATACGCTAAAAGGAACAAGGACTATATTAAGTATATAGATTATGCAATAACAAACGGAACTGGTGCCCCAGAGCAATTGGAAGGGGGTTGTGATATTGTGCATGTATGCTTGAGGTCCCAGGTTCGAACCCCACTTTTTGCAATTTTTCCATTTATTTTATTTTTTGGATTTCCTTTTTACAAAACATTTTTATTAATAATTATAAGTAACTTTTGTTAAAACACTTTTTTCAAAACTCAAAAATAAGCTCTCTATGAGCTTTTTAGCTTTACATACGCTTTTTTAAGCCAAAATGGATTTATAAAAGGAATTAAGCTACAAATAAGCTACAATAAGCTAAATAAGCTGTAACTACATGAGTTGTACCTACATTAAGCTAAAACCTACCAGATAATCTAACGGAAAAAGCTCTAGACCACAATAAGCATTTGGCCATATATCACATGCCAATCAGGCCAAAACCAAGAACCTTGCAGCCCTTGTGGGTCCCACTAGGGTTCAAAGGGATCCAAAGCGACACTTGATATGAAAAGGTGACTTATTGAGGTTTCTAAAAAGCTAAAAATAAGTAACTTTTATGAAACCACTTTTGAAATAACTTATTAATAAGCTATGTGCACCCCCTTGTGCTTAACAGTTGACTTAATAGCTTATTAGGACTTATGCACTTTTGAAAAAGCTATGAAATGAGCAAATGAGCAAAAACAGATGATAAACAACTTGAAACAAGGCAAAGGACACAAATAAGCACTGGGTAGTGCTTGGAACCTGTGGGCAAATTCTGAGTCACTTAGTATATGTTTTGAGACAGGTCACAAGTATGAGTCAAATAACTAAGGGTAAAAGGGCTAGAGTCCAAAATAAGCACTAATCCAATAAGCTGAACTTGTAAGCTCCCTAAAAAGCCCAAGGTTGTGTACTGGGGTCCACAGATAAGCCAGATAAGAGCTTATGAACTTTGGCTAAAAACCAAGTACAAACTGACCACCCAGTGTACACAGTCAAATGGGACAAACTAAAAGCTACTTGCAGCCCTATTAGATAAGCTAGAAATTGCAAAATAAGCTATGAACTAGAAAGATCAGCTGATTGGATTTCCAAAAAGCCAATAATCACGCTATGGGGCCCACGATTGAACAATCTATGGTCTATTGAAAATGGTCAATTTCCTGTGCACAGGCCAAGTACTTGCCCTGCAAGCTTAAAGCAGCACTTGCACAAGCTACAATAAAAATCCTAAAAATAAGCTGGACACATATTTTTAAAGATGAGCTGAGGGACTATGATTTGTGAAAAGTTCAGGTTCCCAATCCAAATACAAAAATCAAAATAAATCTCCCTATTTTTGGATTTCTGAAACAACTATGTTTTTGACTTTTTGAAATTATGAACTTAGGTTGACTTTTGTGAGATTTGATCCTAATTTACTGATTGATTAATTTGACTTAAGCTATATTAAGACTAATTTATGCTAGAACAACTACTTGTGAGATGATTTGAAGCTTATGCCACACTAATTTCCACACAGACAGATTTTAGGCCAATATCTTGGTGATTTTGACTTTAAAGCTTCAATCCACTAAAACCTTGTTTGTTTCTGACTTATTAGGTGTTAAGAAAGTTGTATGAACAGGCCTTAGTGTCACAACCCGCTATTTCCCAGGTCAATACTAATTTCTAAACTCGAATTTAAATTCTTGATGTTGATTTGAAACATTTTTACATGAGCTTTTTAATTGAATCGACGCGAATTTCTAAATAAATTCTAAGTACACTAGGACTTAGGCTAATTTTAGTCCACAACGCTCCGGTACCTTGCTCCTTCTCCAATTCACAATTTTATACAACGACACAAATTCCTATTCTCTAAATACTTACGGTTTTTAAATTCAACAATCGTTAATTTTTATTCAAAAATGTAACACTCGACATACCCGACTTTCTCAACAATTATTTTTAGGGTATTTTTATACTTCCAAAATTATTATAAAAGTCCTAAAAATATTTTCCGATGTCCAAGAAAAATTCTTTATATCTTACGTTTAATTACGTATAACTTCCGTTAACTACCAAACTAATACCCAATACATATTTTTACTACCCAATACATTTAATATATACATTTTATAAAAATTACATCCATTTTTCTTCCAATTTTTCCCTATGGCCGCCCCCCCCCCTAGTTCATAATTACTCACTATTATATTTTTTTTCTACATGTAACATAATCCATGAAACATGGAATTTAATTTAGGAGGCTATAGCCCCATTTTTGTCCTCTTTTTTTTTCCATGAAATACGGCAAGACCACAAGACCAAGACATTAGGCACTTTTGACCACTTGACCTCATTTAACTATATATACATGCACAAACTTAGTACTCCTTTATCATTACAAGAAAAGAAAATACAATCACTTCTCATCTATATATAAATTTCGCCACACCTAAGGAGCAAGGGAAGGAAGGAAAAAGTGAGCTTGTTGGGCAATTACAAGGGTACTTAGGGTAGATTAACAAGGGTTGGATACTAATCTTGGGGGTTACATAAGTGTTTTACCAATCTCATCTCACTAACCTCTTTGTAAGTGATTTTTACACTACTAATACTTCATGATTTTCATGATTTTTATGCTTGTCTAGTATATATACTTGGTTATCACTTGGTACATGTTGAAAAACTTTACATCCACTTTGATTTCTTAACAAGAAAATATGTTTGAACAAGTTTTGATTACAAGAAAAATTGTTAGTAAAAATCTTTACAAGTAAAATAATAAAAACTTTTTATATATATGTTAGTAGATATATAGTTTTATATACTTGGATGATCTTGTACATGGATCTTGAATATTGTTAAGTTATGTTTAGATCACCATATACTAGTTGAGAAGTTGATGGATGGACTAGGACTAGATTTGGAGTTGTTGTTAAGTGGTGATAATAAATAAAACACTAGGAAATATAGTTTGACATTATTTATGTTGGTTCTGTCCTATTCGACCCTTCACAGAAAAATCAGTACCTTGGTGACCATATTAGGCTAGAAATATAGAAAATAGACTTAATAACGAAAACATAGCCGCTTGAACGAGTTAAAACGGACTTATAACGAAAAAGATATGCTATTTTCAAGATTGACGACTAAAACTATATTTTCTGAAATTATGGTTCTGTTCCGATTTTCTAGCTAGGAAAACTGAGGTTAAAGGATATCTAGAATAGCCGAGACCTTGAAAAACCTAAAGTATACATGAATACCTTCGCGGGAATATATAGAACTTGGAAAACGGAACTACGACGCAAAAGTTATGGCCTAGGAAAGTTACGACGAAACTATAAAATTTTGACAGCTTTTGTGTTATATTAAAAGCTGTTAGAAATATTTAAAATTGACTTTTGGACATTTTAGAGTATAATTTGGCTAAAATGACGTATATAAAAATGGTAGAACATTGTGTATACTTATTAGGTGCGTTAGAGTTTTTCAAAATAAATATTTACAAGACGACTAATATTTGGTCGTGAGATTTACAAGCTGCGTTTTCTAAAATGGTGGATGAGTTAAATACGAGATTACTTTGATTACCTACGTTTTTGACAATAAAAATTTCAACAACATGTACAAGTGATAATATAGTGTATGACTTGCATGCTTGACCTTGTTTTCGAACCTAAGACATATGCATTATTTAGGTCGCGATTAGAGTACCCGGACCTTATTTCTAACTACTACTTTGTCTATCGGATATTGCTTTTGCTAAGGTGAGTTCTCATAGCCCTGTTTTAACTATTTATTTGATTTTAAATCCCACGGGGGAGAATACATTGCACAATTATTTTCGTACATGCCCAAGTATTAAATTCCATACATTGCTTAAGTTGTTAGTACTACCACTTCAAGTCCCCTTTATTATCATGGACCGTTAATTATATTGCCAAGCGAGAGTGAATGAATAGATCTATTGAGGGTGACTCCTCCATTCGTGTTTGGGTTGCTCCATAAGGAAAACGAATGCATTTTATGTCTAATATTTGAGTGACTGGTAACCACTCCTTTGGGGCCAATTTTAGTACGTCTAGCTTCGGGGCCATGAGCTTAAGAGACAATGTAGCATTTTTGACATTTTTGTCGGTTTACTTTATACTTGTGGCTTATGTACATACGATTTACCTATAAACCTATGATTATTCACCAACATTCGTGTTGACGTTTTAGCAATGTATTCTCAGGTTATTAAGGTAGCTCATGTGGCATGCATTTGGAACTTCATGGAGTCGCGGAGCCGACGCGTCTCACCTGATATTTTTCTGCACTTATGAAACGTTTGATCTTGTTGAACTTATTTTATCTAAATTGGCACCATCTTTTGGGACCTAAGTTTTGTAAACTCTAAATGTTTTAATGATCAAACGATGTATTTTTCCAAACGACACTTTAGGTCGTTCAATATGACTGTAACTGTGGTGCTATGACAGTCACCCCCAGGTATTCCATTCCGCTGCCTTACTGGTAAATTGGGGGTGTGACAGATTGGCATCAGAGCTAAGGTTAAAGCGAACTAGGATGTATCTTAGACCCTAGACTATAACCACATCATCGTAGCATCTCATCATTTCATCATAGGTGCATATTCATTATACATGTTGTTTCACGCACACATTGTGCGAGTTATTTATACCCATACTCACATATATATATGATTATGTTGACCTGGTTCACAAGTGACATGTCTTCAGATACCCTCCCTGTTATACTTTCGTCGGAGTTCGACATTGAAGATGCCTTGTCATCTTCCACTACCATTGTACCGACAGTTGCACTTACACCACCATTAGCACTATTGAATTGTTTTAGGAACAAGGTTTTCCTAACATCCAACCCATACATAGAATGCCGTTTGGTAGGGTATTCATAGTTAATCTTAATGGACCTATTAGTATTCTTATTGCAAGGAAGATAGTATGTTTTCTTTCCTTCACTAGTAGGGCGCTTACTACTCAGGTACTACCACCACCGTCAGCTACTTATTACACTATTGGTCGTCCCATAGTGTGTACTTCAGTTTTACCTCTTAGATATCACGAGATAGCGCGAAAGAGGGTAGTATTCCATCCACTATTATCACCATCGTCTCCTAACTCATCACTAGGATCTCATCGTCATCAAGGTTATTCTTATCCTTTAGAATACCACCATTGTCATTTCCCTTTTACAGTTCCATTTGCCATGAATTAGATAACACCTTACGGGAAATAACAAGACCACGGACTCCACTGGAACATCCGCAGATTCCTCAGGAATGGCTTAGAATCTACACTAACTAGGACTTGATCGATGCACAGCTCCAGACCCCACTTCAGGACTATCTCGACCTTATAATGCCAAAAACCTGGTTTCACTCAGAGGGACATCAGGAAGTCTTTAGACTAGACTTATATCTTTACTAGCTTTTACTATTATCCTAGCCACGAGAGGTGTGGCATAGTTCGAAGAAACTTGTGGTATTTTGATTGTTGTACAACGGAATCACCAAGTGTTGACTCTACCATATGGATATGGTTGTGCTATCTATGATATGGGTCCATATAGACCGAAACTTTCATGTATTATATTCATGTGTTATGAATATGATGATTTTTATTACCTATAGATTCTCATGGGCTCTTATGATTTGATGGAAATAGACTTAAGCAAACAACCCCAAGCATGACGCAAGCTGCTGTTGGACAATCCATTGCCAGGAACGTAACTACCGCCCTCACCAAGGAACTTACTTACGTGGAATTTATGGGTTGTAATCCCTCCTCCTTTAGCGGAACTATAGACACAAAGGAATTTCTCAAATGGTTCGAAGAAATAGAAACAATATTTCAATGTGGCGACTGCCGTAAGGAAGACAAGGTTAAGTTCGCCACTTGCACTTTTCAGGATCATGCCCAGAAATGGTGGACTAAATATGTTCAGGTAGTAGGAGTTGATGCTGCTTACTCACACTCTTGGGAGAAACTAAAAAGGATGATGAGTTTGAAGTTCTGTGTGAAAAGCGAATTACAAGCAATTGAACATGAAACACTAAACCTTACCATGGTAGGAGATGATGTTGTCAAGTATACTGCTTATTTTTATGATTTAGCTCGCCTAGGCTCTGCAATGGATGAACCGGAAAGTAAGAAACTTGAAAGGTACATCGGAGGACTTTCTCCTGAAATTCGTATGTTGGTCAACTCATTGGAACCTGAGACCATGCCTACAGCTATCAGAATGGCGATCGAAGCAAAGGAACATATAGCCCGCACCAAGACATCATGAACCAATAGTGACAATAAAAGGAAGTGGAACAACAACCGAGGTGAGAATGCCACACAAGGACCACGCAAGAGACAGGGAGTTGCTAAACCCTATGCTGCAGGTCTAAATGAAAAGAATGATTACCTTGGTATTTTACCTAAGTGTGAAGAGTGTCAACATCATCATAACCCAGGCCGTTGCCCGGAACCATCTGGCAACTGTAAGAAGGTTACCCACAAAACCAGGGATTGCAGGTTTCCAATTGTGGGTGATAATCAGAAACCATCAAATTACATGTTTTGGCTGTGGTATAGTGGGACACTTCAAGAGTGAATGCCCAGAGTTGGGAAGCCAGAATTGGAAGAAGAAGTTTATGTTTTAAATATGTAAACCATAGTTCGAGCCTTTAGGGTTGTACTTTCTTTTGGTACTTTCCATAAGTACGTTGGTGTAACCTAGTTGTATTAAGCACTTTCCTATCTAATGTAATGACTATCTTTTGTTATCTATGTGATAATCGTAACCTTCGTTTATTTCATTTTCTATTGCAATTGTGCAATTTTCAATCGTTTCGCAACATTATACCATTGTCTTATTAGGGATAAGCCGATTTCGTATTTGACGGATTAGTAGATTATTACCATTCCATAGGATTTACCCGTGTATCCAATAAACCATTCAACGAAATTAGTTTCAAACTATTTTACTACCCTATGGGGAAATTGTTTTACCGAATTGCTAAAATAAGCTATTTTGTTACCGTACTATAAACTGATTTTCTGTCATTACACCAAGTATTTACTATTATTACGTGAAGCAATTTTTATGTTACTTTGAAAGGAAATAATTAGAATACCATTTTTAATAACAATGCGTTGAACACCATCTAAAACTTTTGAGAAAAGTAATACTATTTTGACTAAATCAAGCATCGCATCATTAGTCCTCAACTATACATAGCCTGATCACCTATGTATAATTCAGGAAGGATTATGCCATGAAGGAAATAGTTATTTTTTTAAAAAGTATTGCTAATAACAATCTTCGTTTAAAAGCGTTTTAAACAAGTAAACTCTTTTATAAATATCTTTTCTAACAAACACTCCCTGGATACTTACCCCACTTGTCACCGACTTAGCCATTAAGTTGGATTGTTCCATTGACTTCTTTAGGAGAGACTTTCCATATCAAGTACTAGGAGGACTCCTCGATACAGGAAAAACACTAAAAGGATTACGGAACTATTAAACCTAGACTAAGAAAATTCATAACCCAACAACAATCCTAAGGTACCACGATACCATCCGAATCACCTTCTCTGACCTAGTTGTCAAATTGTATTATTCAAAGGTACTAGCTAGATTTAGTTGCAGGATCAAACACACTGTGAAGGTGCGCTATGCAACACTATAGAGAGAGACCAAGCCCAATAGGCAAAGAATGACTCATGTCTTAGCATCCGTTAGACCAAAACACAAGGAATCAAAATTGTTACCCATATTCTATCTCATTCAGATAACGCCAAGTTCGAAAGACAGAACGTTGAGGAATTAGACACAAGAATTATTGTAACCATTTCAATTGTTCCTGATAAAGGTAATCGAATCACCTTAGACTTCTAACAAACATTTTAAGATTTCCTTAGGAACCCCAATTAGATGTAAACACCGCCCATCATCCTTAGACCAATGGTCAGAACGAGAGAACGATTCAAACATAGGAAAGTTATGCTCAGAGAGTGAGCGATTGACTCTAGGGATGGTTGGACTAACCATTTATCATAAATCAGATTCGTTTGCAACGACAGTTATCTCACGATCGTAGATACTACACTATTTGAGGCACTTTATGGTCAAAGTGCCAATTACCCATTTACAGACCGAAATCGGAAAGTTAAATTCACTGGTCTAGAACTAAAATATGGAACCACAAAGGAAATTTCACAAGTCAAGAACCAGTTACAAGCAACGAGGAACTGGTAGAAGTTAGGTTGGTGCATGACGCACATTATGCGGATTTGGTATCCCTGAACAGCGAACCATCTAGATTCAAGTGGGAGAATGAACTAAGTTGAAAGCTTTGCCTTGGAAAGGCATGATACAACTTTTGGTAGAACATTGTGTATACTTATTAGGTGCGTTAGAGTTTTTCAAAATATATATTTACAAGACGACTAATATTTGGTCGTGAGATTTACAAGCTGCGTTTTCTAAAATGGTGGATGAGTTAAATACGAGATTACTTTGATTACCTACGTTTTTGACAATAAAAATTTCAACAACATGTACAAGTGATAATATAGTGTATGACTTGCATGCTTGACCTTGTTTTCGAACCTAAGACATATGCATTATTTAGGTCGCGATTAGAGTACCCGGACCTTATTTCTAACTACTACTTTGTCTATCGGATATTGCTTTTGCTAAGGTGAGTTCTCATAGCCCCGTTTTAACTATTTATTTGATTTTAAATCCCACGGGGGAGAATACATTGCACAATTATTTTCGTACATGCCCAAGTATTAAATTCCATACATTGCTTAAGTTGTTAGTACTACCACTTCAAGTCCCCTTTATTATCATGGACCGTTAATTATATTGCCAAGCGAGAGTGAATGAATAGATCTATTGAGGGTGACTCCTCCATTCGTGTTTGGGTTCCTCCATAAGGAAAACGAATGCATTTCATGTCTAATATTTGAGTGACTGGTAACCACTCCTTTGGGGCCAATTTTAGTACGTCTAGCTTCGGGGCCATGAGCTTAAGAGACAATGTAGCATTTTTGACATTTTTGTCGGTTTACTTTATACTTGTGGCTTATGTACATACGATTTACCTATAAACCTATGATTATTCACAAACATTCGTGTTGACGTTTTAGCAATGTATTCTCAGGTTATTAAGGTAGCTCATGTGGCATGCATTTGGAACTTCATGGAGTCGCGGAGCCGACGCGTCTCACCTTATATTTTTCTGCACTTATGAAACGTTTGATCTTGTTGAACTTATTTTATCTAAATTGGCAACATCTTTTGGGACCTAAGTTTTGTAAACTCTGAATGTTTTAATGATCAAACGATGTATTTTTCCAAACGACACTTTAGGTCGTTCAATATGACTGTAACTATGGTGCTATGACAGTCACCCCCAGGTATTCCATTCCGCTGCCATACTGGTAAATTGGGGGTGTGACACTTAGTCACTGAGTTCAACTAATACTCACTACACAGACCTAACCAAACACTACTTGAAAACACAGATTGTTTAATAACCGATTTAACAAATTTAAAAGGCAAATGATCAATCTAAATCATAATACTGATACATAAGCTTGTACTAGGCTAAATTAAACACATATAAACAAAATCAACCAACATTTAACAATAACAACTAACAATCACAGATTTATGAAAAATTGGAACAAAAGAATGAGACCTTGCCCCTAGGCTCAACCAAGGGCTCTTGAAACAACTACATAATCAACAAAACTCTCTTCTCTAACACCCCAACATAATAATAATTAGCACATACAGATTATCATCAAAGCACATAACAAAACAAACGGCCATTAAACATAAATATGTACATACCATTAAAATATTAACCATAATAAGTTTTTAGAAACCATTGTTCAGAAACCATCCCCTTCAACATAAATACATAATAAGTTTTCATCAAAATAAGTACATAACCCAACAACATGAGACCAACAGACACAAAAACCACAAAAAGACCCAACAACTACCTTCATTCTTCATCATACTTCTCCAGAATCTCAATGGTCTCCTTCTTCAATGCTATCAACCTCTGAAAATCAGCCACAACACTTGCAAGAGATTTAACCAAACGCCTCTCAATGATCTGGACTTCATGCATTGAATCATAATATCCTCAGCATCCAGTTCTTTATCAGTATTTAACTCAAACACCTCCATCATACGTTCGGTTCTCTTATCCACTTGCATTCTCATGTCGTCTCTCACAGCCGCCACATTTCTCATGTTCACCTCATTAGTAGGTATCTCCTGAATATTGAGAAAAATAAAACAATCATGAAGCTTATCAGAACCACAAAGATCTTTCAGTTCATTCAAGTATTGCTTGACAGACATTTTCAATTAGGGTTGTATATAGTGAAAAAGTTATGAACTGAAAAAAGTATATGGATGAACTGAAAAAATAAAAATAAAACCAACATATATATAAAGGGTAGATGCGTGAACTGAAAAAATTAAGAGATGTATTAATGAGAAATGAAATAATTAAAACAAGTAATGATGAGAACTGAAGAGACTGCAGAAAATCAAAGGTCGAGAAAAAACTTACGCGTTCCCATAATATTCATGATTATTATTTTAATTGGGATGACTCAAAGTTCAACCAATTCAGTTTCAGTTTGAAGGATTTCTAAAAAGAGAGGAACTACTAACTCGGTGTTGAGTATAAATATATTTCGGGTCGGGTTTGGGTCGACCCGTCTAACCGTTTATTAATCAGGGCGGGTTCGGGTTGTGAATAAATTAATTGGGTCGACCTGCCAACCCGTTTAAGCTTTTTTTTCTCAATGTGGCAACTTTTGTATCAAAAAAGGGTTGACTGTGTCAACCCAAAACCCGTTTAACCTTTTCAACCCGTGAATTTCAAAAAGATCCCGCCCATCTTTATAAATGGTTATAATTTGAATATTATCTTTAAAATATTCATGATTATTATTTTCAAATTGAATGAAACCAAACTAACCGAACTACCCGATAGTACACTTGGGTCATATAAACCGGTGATATTGCCCTGTTGTCGTCCTTGATGAACCTTAATGACGAATCTTCATATGATTCTTTTTACTATGAACCTTAATGACGAATCTTTGCTATGAAACTTTTATTATGAACCTTTGATATGCTTTTCTGAACCATTTGATATGACCCATTTGTTATGAACATTTTGGATATGAACCTTTTGATATGACACTCTGATTAAGATATGATATATGACTATCAGTTTGATACACGAGCCATTTCACTAGTCATGGGGGTTCCATGTCCGGGTCATTGATGCACCAATGGCATATATGACTCTAGTGTGTTTGAGTGACGTTCCACACCATCCCTTATATGTTACATCTTATGAGCTCAAGTATATGTTTGGCCACTATGTTATCTGCAGGGGAGTATGGATGCATCCTATATCTGTTATCTACAGTTAGTGGATTATCTGTTATATGATATGATATGTTATGTTTCTGGGCTCGTGGTGGATTAATGTCCTATCTCTGACTTCATGCGAAGCAATACATTCAATCATAATAGTCGGCACTTTATGATCACCTCGCGTATATTGGCCTCGCAAATACCTAGGACAATTCCTCCGTTCAATATGTGTACAATATAGGCTACAAAGCATCCCCGGAATGTGACGTCATGGGAAGTCGACTTACGTAAAAACTCTTGACGATATAAATGAATGACCGCATCCGTTGAGAGTTATTCATATTAGCTTTTTCAAAGTTATTATTTCATAAACTTTACGTTTTAACCAAATCAATCCCGAATCCAAAGCAACACCCACCAACCAAACGGGCCCTTAGTTGATAACCCGAGCAACGACCGGGTAATACTCTAGTTCTTTTTTAATTTCAAATATAATAAAATACCTATACCTATATATTATATATATACAATAATATAATACTTTTCATATACTGTATACTAGGTAGTATTAATTAATTTAATTATACATCAAATTATACCCTATCACCGATTCATCCCTCCCAGACCGATTACATGCTACAAGGTGGTCGACTGCCCGACTACTAATTCGCGATTTTTGCAACATTGGATATGAACCTATTGGATATGAACCTTTTGATATGACATTCTGATTATGATATGATATCTGACTCCCAGTTTCAAACCCGAGCCATTTCATTATTCATAGGGTTCCATGTCCGTGTCATTGATGCACCAATGGCATATATGACTCTAGTGTGGTTTACTGTCCTACATCTCACTTTATCTTTCGGGTCACCTGGATGCGGATACGCTTTAACAAACGTAGACCACTTAGGATAAATCTCGTCTGTAAGAAAATAGCAACATTTTAAATAACGCCCACGTAAAACAAATGAACTATCTGGAGCCGCTCCATTTCGGGCAGTAAGATACAACAGAGACTGATTACTTCAACACATTCATATTGTTGTTTGACCTGGGAAGTCGAAAAAACGAATGCCAAATCTACTTCATTTATAGTTTCACATTCAATAAAATACTTATATATTATATATACAATAATATAATACATTTCGTATACTATATACGACTATTAGTTAATTTAATTATAAATCTAATTATAATCTAAAAATTTGGGGAAAACTTACACACCCACGTTCACATAAACCTGCTTAAAATTTTGGGGGAAAAATTCAGATTCATAAATAACTTTTGGCGCTACGAAAATCAAGCATATCTTTTCGGAAATCAAGTATTTGATTCGATTTTATTAATGGAAATCGTTTTTCACATACGGTTAAACTCTCAATTTTGGTTTAGGGTTGTATGTGGGCAGCAAAACAAGGATTGTGGGTTTTCACTTTTGAATGAAGATCTGACTCAACAGGTAATGGAAACCTCTCTTGTTGTTATTACTATTGTTGTTGTTGTTATTATTATTATTATTATTATTATTATTATTATTATTATGATTATTATGATGATGATGATGATGATGATTATTATTATTATTATTATTATTATTATTATTATTATTATTATTATTATTATTATTATTATTATTATTATTATTGTAATTATTATTGGTATTATCATTGTTATACATTGTTATTGTTATACATTGTTAGTGTTTGTTTAACCTTTGTGATGAGTCTTAAGTGTGTGAAATGGTGGGTTCGGGTATGTGTTTGGTTGACCTCTTGTGATGAGTCTCATATGTGATCATAAGTGCTGCTTATTTGTGATGTGGTACAAGTTGTATTTTAGTTGCTCTGTTTAATTTAAATGAATGTTGGTATTCCTGTGTAAAGTTAGGTCAAAGGATTTGGGTAGTGATAGTGATAGTGATTTGATATCAGTTTCTAGCTAATGTATTTCATTCTGTGACATGTAACTGAAGGATTTGCGTCTTTTTTTGTTTGTAGATAATGTATTTCATTCTGTAACATGTAACAGATAGTGATTTGATTTCAGTTTTGTTGTTCTCAAATGACTATTGTTCTTTGTAATCTCATAATAATTTTATTTGTTTTGTGCACTAGTAATGGAAAATAACAGGATGCAACGCCAAGTCACCACGAGAAATACGAATGATTATGAAATGTCCAGAAGGACAAGGATTCAAGAAAACCAACAGAGATTACAAGATTTGGGAGTGAAAAATCTTGCTAAGTCTTTGACAAGTCTAGTAGAGAGTGACAAAACAAAGAAAAAGAAAAAGAAACCAACGGATACCGGTAAGAAAGATGCAGATTATATGTCTGGTTCAGACTTTCATCTTAATGCTGAGGAAGATAACCCAGAAGAAGCGGCTACACAAACAAATAAAAAGGTACGAATAATAAATTTGGCTACTATATTTTCTTTATGTTTGTTTTCTAACAATTCTACTTTCATGAAACAGCATCGAAAATACATTGCTCCACAGTCCATGACTAGATATAAAAATTTAGCACAAAAACGATTGAGTGCTCCGAATGTCTCCAGTGGGCTAACATCTTCAGAATCTCAATCGCAAAAGGGACAACAGATTGATACAGGGAGGGCAATACGTAGTAGGGTACAAGAGTCCGACCAAGTCCAAACGAGAAATGACCAACCAACTTCTGTCAAGAGAGGGAGATTAACTGCAACTGAGAGAAACTTAGTTGCAATTGACAACGATCATGACCACGGGGAGCGTGACTTGAGATCTGATGGTAACTATACATAAATTTCAAATACTATATATATGATATTAAATTACTATTAAGTGTATATTCAGTTAACTGTTTTCGGTGCTTACTTGTTTTTTTTTTTTTTTTTTTTTTTTTTAATATAGATAACAATGAAGACCTTTATGATGTTGAAAATGATGATATCGAAGACACACCTATGAATGAAGATATTGAACAACAAGCTACTTCAGAAGATGATGTAGATAAATACATGGATGATTTGGAGAATGAGGATGATTTGGAGAATGTGAACGATTTAACAAATGACGGCGATGATCTAGTCGGAGAAGAGATTCAAGATGAGCATTCTGAAAATGAAGAAAACCATGTCGTTACACAAGCTCGAAATGAAACAGGTTAACATGGTCTATTTGATTGCATCGTTTTAAAAATCATATATCATATATTGTGTCATATAAGTAGAATATATAATAAAGTTAAATTAAAACAAGACAAAAAACAACGCTAAGATATTGCCTCCATTTCAAATTATTTAGTATTTTAAATGTATACGTATCTATTGTAAATCATGTTCAATTTTTGTAGTTCGGATTGTAAGCAAAAGAAAGAGAGGACCAACACGTATGGCAAAAGTTTGGGCTCAAGAAAAAGGGGATAGAATTCCTATTTTAGTTAATGAACATGGACAACCTATTAACGACAAAAGTAGTCATCTGACTCATTTCATGGGAACCCTTTCAAGGAGTGGAAAGTATTGTCCGATTTATAAACCATGGAATAAAGTTGACGCCGCAAAAAAAAAATCTTTGCTTGAACTCTTAAAGGTACACAATGTTAAATTTGTATGTAAATGAATAAAGTATTTGTTTTCTAATGTGAGCTATTGCATTTTTTAGACAAAATTTGATATTCCGGAAGCTGGAGAAAAATGGATATTGCAATCATTTGGGCGGAAGGTGAAGAACTGGAGGGCAAGAGTGAAGGAACACTACCATGATCCGTCTTTGTCAGTTAAGCAACAAATAAGATCTAGGCCAAAGCAAGTGCAAAAAAAACAAAGGAAGAAGCTTGTGAAGTATTGGAATAAAGAAAACACTAAGCTGTGAAATACACTTCCACTTTAAATAACATTACTTAATTTCCCATTATGATATTTTACTTTCCTGCTGCAGAGTTTAAGTGAAAAAAACAAGGCGAATCGGGCAAAAAAGAAGATGATCCAAAGAACCGGTAAAAAAAGTTATGCTCGCAAAAGGGAAGAGTTAAAGGTAAGTGTATGGAGAAAGTGGGATTGTTAATGTATCCTGTCGATATCCACTTTTAATATTCATTTTCTTTTTATTCATACAGACATCTTTGGGACGAGATCCAACTCGATTGGATCTTTTTAGTGCATGCTTCTCCAAAGATGGAAATACCAAAAATGATGACACTGCAAATGCGATTGTAAGTAATATGCTTTTATGTTTGCAAAAGTGTATTAATAGCAGAAGTTAAACACAATATGCTTTTTTCCTTAATACATGCTTTTCCTATATGTTGTTCATGTTTATATAAAATACAGGATGAAATGAAACGACTTAGTGATAATCTGCCCGAGGGTTCGATTGATAATCCTGGACCAGATGATATTTTTTCTACAGTTATGGGTAAAGATCAAAATGGTGATGCAGGCATGTATGGTCTAGGTGTTCGTGCTTCTGCTGTTTGGGGTGTAATACCAAGTCGTTCAGCATGTCATAGAGAAAACAACGAATTGAAGTCTAGATGTGGAGAACTTACTAGTGAAATGAAAAGTTACGAGCCCAGTTATCAGAGAAGAATGGGTCGACGGATAGTTCCATTGTTCCACCTCTTACATCACAACATTCTCCTGTTATAACCACTGAACCTCCACGCTTACGGGTATGTTCCTTTCTAGTTGTTATAGCTTATTTTATCTTTGATAGCTAATGAACCTAGGCTACAAACTTATGTATCAGTATTATGATTGAGATTGCTCATTTGCCTTTTAAATTTGTTAACTCAGTTATTAAGGGGTGTTTGGTTCTGTGTTGTTTCAACTGTGGTAGTTGCCTTTTCACTTGTTTATCTGCACACTCTGACCTCTTAGGTGATATTAGAACTAGTAAAACTATAAAACCAATGTTTGAAGTAGAGAAAGTCAAAATCAAATTACCTTCACTCTCACAGTCCACTGTTGGGACCTGTGAGGATCAAATCTCACCCACTTGGTCTAAATCTTGTTCATGTATATTAAATTAGTGTTATCATAGATTAAATAATCATAATTAGTGCATACGGATCAAACAAGTTTCATTAAAGTCAAAGTTTAAGTTCAAAATAAAAAAGTCAAAATGGTATGTTAGTCAGAAACTCAGATCTTGGGAGAATTTTTGTGAATTTTGTGTTGAGATTCAAGTCTTGAGATTTTTACATGTTGAAATTCCCCATCTAAGCTTTTGAATCCCACAGTTAGCTTATTTTTATGATTTTTTCTCTGGCTTAGGTGATAGTTCAAAGTGGCCTGCAGGGTTAACCATTGCCATGCACCAGGGCATCAGCTCAAAACCCCAACTATCCATGTGCCTTAGCTTCTTCATTAATGGGCCACACAGTGAGCTTATTGGTTTTTTTGAAAGCCAATAAGCTCATCTATAAATTTCAGGGCTTATTTTAAACTTTTGAGCTTATTAGATAGGTCTGCAGATAGCTTTTTGTTTGTCCAATTCCACCCATACACTAACTGATCAGTGTTGACCACCCAAGTTCAAGCCCTCCTCAAGTGCTTATCTGTGAGACCCAAACCTTTAGTCCTAGCTTTTTAGAAACCTCAATAAGTCACCTTTTCATATCAAGTCTCACTTTGGATCCCTGTCAACCCTAGTGGGACCCACAAGGGCTGCAAGTTTGTTGGTTTTGGCCTGTGATATTTGATCAAGTGATTATTCTGGTCTATAGCTTATCTGATAGTTTTTAGCTTAATCTAGGTACAACTCATGTAGTTACAGCTTATTTAGCTTATTGTAGCTTATTTGTAACTTATTTAGTATACACCAGCCTCCATACCTGCAGTATTACACTGATCAGTTTTTGACCTCCTTTGTATACCCCAGCCTCCATACCTACAGTATTACATCTTTTTAACCTAATACATGTGTCTTGACTATAAATTGATAAATGTTTGTTGAAAACTGATTTCTAGGTCGGGGATGAAGTTGTCCTTAAAAGCATTCTAAACTCAACCGAGACTGTAGCAAAAGGATGGGTGAGGAGCTTGAACCCAAATGATATAGTTGGTGGTACAGAGATTGGACGAGGATGGTGTGAGGTAAATGTTCAAGTACCAACAAAAAGAGATGAAGTTTTGGTGAGACCCTATGGGTTATTTGCCACAATTGAAGACTGTGTTGGTGGAACCATAGCATGGCCTTGTCCCTTTATTTTGGAATGTCTTTGTTAATCTTGTTATACCAATAATTTTACTAACATGGAGCTTATGTTTATACATGGGTGTTTATTTGTACGTGGTCCGTGAGGATTGAAAGAGATGATGCATGATGACCACGGACTAAGCTTCTTGTTGCTTTAATGTATTGTTTAATGATAACAGAATTTATGTTAGATTCTGTCTACCTTATTTATGTTTAGTGCTTTTTTTATGACAATTGCTAATTTGAAATACAATTTCGTTTTATTCATTTAATATTTAGTTGATGTTTTATTCATATCGTAATAATAAAGTGTGCATGGTGAAAATAGCGTCCTATCATATAACTTGTCAGGACTTTGAAATTGTCCTATTAAACTTATTAACCGTCCTAACAATTAACTTAACATTGTAAAAGTGTCCTAATATATTGTTATTAGGACGTTATTTAGGTTGTTAATAGATATTTTATACGACCAAAAATTTGGCTTCATAATCTTCTTTGAGATATTAGAACCCTTTTCTTGGTGCTAAATTAGTTATAATGTTATATGATCAGCGTCCTAACAATTATCTTTTAAGTACGCTTGTATGTGTGTCAAAAGATTAAAATTAGGTAACAACGTTTTACAACATTGTAAAAGTGTCCTAATATGTTGTTATTAGACGTTATTTTGTTGTTCATAGACATATTATGCGA
Source organism: Artemisia argyi (assembly GCA_030686995.1). Lineage (NCBI taxonomy): Eukaryota > Viridiplantae > Streptophyta > Magnoliopsida > Asterales > Asteraceae > Artemisia > Artemisia argyi. Next base: position 108,248,264 of record CM060708.1, read on the forward strand.
CCATAAATTTGGTTTCATAATCGTATTTGGGATATTAGGACCCTTTTCTTGGTGTTAAAGTAACTATTTTGGTATATCATAACCATCCTAAGAATTACATTAAAGGACACTTGTGTGTGTATCAAAAGATTAAAAGTAGGTTACCACATGTTAGAACATTGGAAAAGTGTCCTAATATGTTTTTATTAGGACGTTATTTGTGTTCTTTATAGACCTAAAATGCGACCATAAAATTGGTATCATAATCTTATTTGAGTTATTAGGACCCTTTTCTTAGTTGCTAAAATAGCTATGATGTTACATCATAAGCATCCTAACAATACTTTTAAGGACGTTTTTATGTGTCTCAAAAGATTAAAAGTAGGTAATCACATGTTAAAACAATGTAAAAGTGTCCTAATATGGTTTTATTATGACGCTATTTGTGTTGTTCATAGACATATAATACGACCATAAAATTGGTTTCATAAGGGTTAGGACGCTTTGGACCTGTTACAACCGCCTTACATGAAACGCTTTCATCCTTGGTCCTATTAAATGAAAGGTCCTGAAAAGTACCATTTTATGACGCTTATGGGGGTCCTAAAAAGCCACTTTTCTTGTAGTGTGATGAGTATCATCCTGAGAACAACCCCTCAACCCAATACCAAGCTGATGCTGATGTCTCCTACTATATCATCCCTCACAACCTACCCCAACCAACCATCAGTGAGTTCATTGAAACTCAGCAGGTCTCCAATAAGACTGCAACCACTGAACAAATTGTTTAGGAACCCTCAGAACAAGTTGTTCCCTCAAATGTCACTGAAGCACATATTGATGAGTTACCTCATTTTCCTGAGTCTGAACCTAATCAGGCTCCTTCAAGCTTAAATTCCTATCCCAAAACTCAGGATAGTTGGACAAGATCCAAAATAATTGAGCTTGTGAACATAATTGGTGAACCCACTAAAGGCATGCTCACAAGAAGCATGGCTGCAAAACTCAAGGCAGCCTCAGCCAATATATGTCTTTATGCTGACTATCTCTCTGAAATTGAGCCTAAAAATGTCAAAGAAGCCCGGACTTATGAAAGTTGGGTTCAGGCCATGAGAGATGAATTGGAACAATTTGACAGAAATGATGTCATGACCCTTGTTGAATGCCCCAGGGTGTTTTAATCATTGGTATAAATGGGTCTTTAAAAATAAGACTGATGAGAATGGCACAGTCATCAAAAACAAAGCAAAACTGGTTTCCAAAGGATATAATCAACATGAAGGAATAGACTATGAGGAAACCTTTGCACCTGTTGCTAGAATGGAAGCCATCAGGATCTTCCTTGCCTATGCAACCTACATGAACTTTAAAGTTTACCAAATGGATGTTAAAAGTGCATTCCGAAATGGTAACATCAAAGAAGATGTTTATGTGCAACAGCCTCCTGGCTTTGAAAGTAGTGAATACCCCAACCATGTCTACAAGCTTAACAAGGCCCTTTATGGACTAAAACAAGCTTCCAGGGCATGGTATGAAACTCTTTCAGCCTTCCTGATCCAAAAAAAGTTTGTCAGAGGAAAGATTGACAACACACTATTCATCTACAGAACAAAAAGTGATGTCATCTTGGTTCAAGTGTATGTTGATGACATCATCTTTGGCTCAACAAGTTACAAACTTTGCAAACAGTTTGAGAAACTGATGACTACAAAGTTTGAAATGAGCATGATGGGTGAACTCACATACTTTCTTGGACTCCAAATCAAACAAACTGAATAAGGAATATTCATTTGCCAAGAAAAATACCTAAGGAACCTACTGAAGAAGTATGAGCTCATTGACTGCTCTTCAGTAAAGACTCCTATGGTTCCTCCAAACAACCTTGGCCCTGACCTCACTGGCTAATCAGTGAACCAAACCCAATATAGGGGAATGATAGGCTCCCTGATGTACTTACTTGCATCAAGGCCTGATATCCAATTCTCAGTCTGTCTGTGTGTAAGATATCAGGCTGACCCAAAAGAGTCCCATCTCACTACTGTCAAGAGAATCTTCAGGTACCTGAAGGGTACATCAAACCTTGGTTTGTATTACCCAAAATGTTCAGGATTTGATCTCAAAGGGTACACTGACTCTGACTATGCAGGATGCAATATGGACAGAAAAAGTACCTCAGGATCCTGTCAATTTCTTGGTGGTAAACTTGTGTGATGGAGTACAAAGAAACAACAATCAGTGGCCATGTCCTCAGCTAAAGCTGAATATATGGCTGCTGCAGGATGTTGTGCAAATGTACTATGGATGAAGAGCTAACTGAGTGACTATGGCATTCAGTATAAGATGGTACCTATCTTTTTTGATAATACAAGTGCCATAGCTATCTCAAATAATCCAGTACTTCATCAAAGAACCAAACACATTAACATGAGATACCACTTTATCAGGGACCACATCTTGAATGGAGAAATTGAATTACATTTCATCCCCATTGAGTATCAGTTAGCTGATATCTTCACAAAACCCTTGGATGAACCCACTTTCATAAGATTGAAAGCTGAATTGGGCATGTTGGACATAGAATCAAGCAACTGATCAAAGAGTGTTCCAACCTGATGTAAATTCTCTAGGTCCCTGATCACACTCTTTCTGAACAAACCCATTCCTGAATGATAAATCATTCAGGGGGCTCAAGATGTCAAAGGCATTGAATACCCTAACTAAATGCTCTAAGTACTTAGTTAGTAAATGTCCCAGGTAGGTAACTGATTCCTATTAAATATAGGAAATGATGTCGCTTACACAACTGGCATCCACCTCTTGGGCCCCCACATCTCTCTCACCAAACACCACTGAGCATTAAATGCTCTCTCATACACAAATAGTTGTGATGATATTTCTATGCAAAAGTGCATTATTTGTAGAGCCAAACAACTGTTCACCCAATCATGTGAGAGAAAATAGGGTAATGGGAATCGTGATAATTAATGCGGATATCAAACACATTATTATACCGTTTTGGTTTAATAACAAAAACCCTTTGATATCCGCAACATCACTACCCTAATCCATTCCCTATAAATACCCCCCAAAAAGAAAAAACACACGCGCTTTTAAAAACTTATAAAAACTCTTGCAAAATTGTTTTCCAAAATCTGTTTGATTAAACTGCGTGTGTTTTCTTCTTTGATACAAATTTTTCTCAAAAGCAGACCTTTTTTCAAACACAAATGGCTTCTTCAAAGGTCATCAAATACGCACCCAATGTGGATTTCCAAATGGAAAGTGTAGACCTCACCAAAAACAATTTGGTGCGGAACTTTGCCTACCCTGAAGGGTTCCCTGAATACAGGGATGTGGTGAAGTTCCTACAAAACTGCTTTCTCTCCACCACATTCAAAAAGACCCCCTCAGTCATCTATCATGACTACTTGAGGGAATTTTGGTGCACAGCGGTGGTTGAAAACCCTGATGCGCCAAAGGAGGCCAAAATCAGGTTCTCAGTGAAGAATGGAACTAAGTTCCTAACTCTTAACTACAAAACCTTTGTCAAAGCCACTGGCCTTGACTACACTGAGACCTTTGTAGCCCAACCCACTGAAGAGGATGTTAGACAACTCCTCTTGGAACTTGGGCCCTATGATAAACATCCTCCTAATGTTACTCCAGGGGCCCTACTGTCCAAAGCCCCCATAATCAAAACATGGTTCCCTTCCCCCTGGAGGATCCTGATGACATTTGTAATTCAGGTCCTTGGGGGGAATAAATCCTCAACTGAGCAACTAAACACTACTCAATCCATGATAGTGTACTATCTCTTTGAGGGTAAAAAGATTGACCTTGGAGAAATTATCTTCAGGGACCTCATAGCAAAGTTAGGGGGAAGTCTAGGCAAAAACTCATGTCATACCCTAGATTCATTTCCTGTGCCCTACAATACTTGCTTGGGTCTGAGTATGCTAAGCCTGACGCAGTTGGCTTTGAGCCTGATGTCTTACACAAGGCTAATTACTCACGTGACCCTATTGAGGTAACACCTGTCGCCCTGACCACATATATGCTGACTGCTATCCAGGGTGACAACATCATATCACCAGTTCCCTCTCCCACCAAGAAGGTGAAGAGGAAGAAGGGATAGGGGTCCAGGAAGGTGGCTCAACCCAAGTCACTCACCACTGAGACCTCTGCCCCTAAGCCTGACAAAAGGGGGCAACAAAAACAACCGACCCTGACTGCTGACACCCTCAGGATCATTAGCCAATCTTTGGCCCAAAAACAAAGGCCAACGGAGGGAACTGAGACATCACACTCAGTGTCCTCGGGCGAACCTGTTCCTAAAGGCTCTGCTGACATAAACAAGTCAGTGGAGTTGGAACCAACCAAACCTCCACATCCTGCTAAAGGCTCTGGGAAATCACAACCAGGGTCTCAGGGAGAAAGGGGTCCTATACCCTCGATGGGGTAGCACTACTCTACTGAGAAGGGGACCCACAAACAATCACATCCTGCCAAAGGCTCGGGTAAATCACAACCCAAGCAACAGGGAGTTCTCGCCACTAAACCTTCGACAGGTCTGTACAAGCCTGTTGGAAAGGGGGGCAAAACCACTCAGGTGCCTGATGAGGACATTCGCAAATCAAAGCTTTTGTCTGAGGGCAGAAAAACTCATCCCAAAGACTCAGAGGGAAATATACAACCCGCTGATAGGGACACAACTTTCACGGCTCCTCATGATGGCACTGAGAAACACCCATCAGTGTCTGAAGGGGTCACTGGGGACAAAGATTCAGAGGGACAAAAGCCACCCGCTGATATGGAACCCATAACCACCCCCGAAGGTGCGCATAACTTGGGAACTGACCTTGAGGACCAGGTAGACAAAACCCAATCTACCGGATTTGAGGGGTCATGACCTGGCCATAATGAAGGCAAGTCTTCTTATGAAGAGGAGTCGAATAACCTTAACCTATTGCAGATTAATTCACTGGCTGATGCTCAGGCCGCCCGGTTCTCTGATGATAAATTTCACAGTGATGAGGAGATTTTTGAAGCTGGAGATGATATGGTGGTTGAGGAGACAGTCCCTCAACCAATTCCTCATTCTCCTCAACCCTCTGACACTGAGGCCGCTGAAACTAACTCCACATCAGAGTCCTCAGAAAATAATCAAGCTCCTCTCACTGAGAAAGTTTTCACCAAATTCATCAAGAAGATTACTAACATTTTGTACTGGGGGGTCACTGACGAAATGTTCAACATGCACACTGAGCAAGCAGTCCATTACCACCTCCTCAAGGATGTTGTTGAAGACTTTAATGATGATGTCAGGGAACAGAATTCCATAGTCACTTACTCCCTGACACAAATGGTCTCTCAAGTCAACCAGTTTTTGGAATCCCTCAACAAGCTGAATACAGGGGTTCAGTCTGTTCAAGAATCAGTCAAAGATGATCCTGAGCTAACCAGGAAGCTTCTTTAGGCATCTGAGATAAATTAGGTAAACTCAGTGACCCTCACTGATTTACTTGACTTGCTAAAGGGATCTAATGTTCAGGGTCTCAGCTCAACGATGGAGTCTCTCAAATCTTCCTTTACAAAATTGGAAGAATCAGTGATAGCTCAATCCCAGAAGTCCACTTCTCTGGCATGGACAATGGGATCCAGGATGACAACCCTTGAAAATTCTCAGGCTACACTTGACTCCAAAGTATCTCTCATTCATCAGGATACTGCGGAAATCAAGTCTATGATGACCGAAATTTTTCAACCCTTCAAGGGAACATCTACTTCTTCTTCAGTACAGCCAACACTTGCCATCAATGACGCTCAGGCAAATGTTGAGGGGGAGAATGCTACTAAAGCCCCTAATACTGAGGAACAAGAAGCTGGACAACCCTCTCACACTGAGGGAGAGCATGTCACTGAAGCCACACCAATCACTGAAGTTCCACCACAAGAGGAACCAGTCTCCTCCACTCTTAGGCAGGACAGAGGAAAAAGTATTGCTACCACCTCTGAACCTGAAATTGTACTCAAGCCTGCCTCAACCATAGTCAGATATGACCCTGATGAACCTATCAGAGTCCCATTTGAAATCAATGGAGTAGTAAATCATCTCACCAATGCCGAAATTCAAGCTCACATGGAAAGGATTGAGATACTACAAAAGGTGGCTGAAGAAGAGAGGATGAGCAAGCCTGCCCTTATAAAGGTTGTTCATGAGGAGGCTGAAAAGATTGGTCTAGATACTGAGGCACTAGTCACAGAGCAAGCTGGTGCAGCCTTTAAAAAGGCTCCGGAAGAAAAGTTAAGTGCTCTCAAAAAGAAAAGGGAAGAAAAGCTTAGGAAGGATGCTCATATAAGGAAGACCAGGATTGAAAGGTATACTTGGGTGATGAAAGAAAGGCTGAAACCTGAAACCATCACTGACATTAAAATCCATTGCAACACCAATCCTCCAATAATCACTGTCTTCAGGGGACAAGCTAAAAGAGTGATGGAAATTCACAATCCATTCAGGTTTGCTGACTTTGGCATCACTGAACTTGATGAGCTTCGTCCCATCATTGCCAAGAAGAACAATGTTGTTGTACCCAACCTTCTCAAGTCACTGAAGGAAAGGTATGACAGACTCAAAACAATGCTTGAAGCACTGAACATTCCCTCCCTTCTTCCTGCTTCAACAACAGAGACTGCTCCATCTAAGGCTTCCAGGAGGAAAAGGAAGCATATTGAGATGGAGCATGAGATCAAAGTACCAGGGCTGGACTGTGACAGGTCGCTTCCTGAAGGGATCACTTTTGTGAACAATATGGTCCTTGAAGCACCTGAAAGAGGCTTATGTTTTACTGATGAGTATGGAAACCTAGCTTTCCAAAGATGGTCTGATTTGGAAAAGGCAGGAATTAAAGCAATGCTCATGTACCTCATGCTGGCGTCCCCCATCAAGAGTACTGAGAACAAAAGATTCTGCCAGGACTTAGAAGCAATGATTAATGAACATCATGAAAGACATCTACTCAGATCAAAGAAAGCAAAGTCTGAAGCCCTTGGTTACCACCTGAACATCTAATCTGCAACAACAACTATCTTTTTTATTTTTGTAATTTATAGGAGTTGTAATAACTATTAATAAACTTTGATGTTTTGTTTAAATTATGTGTCCTACTTATAATTATGTCAACATTCAGTAAGAGTTGAAGACCCCTGCAAACTCATACTGTATCAAGAAACACTTAGGCTATTTGTATGTTCAAATAGGGGGAGATTGTTGGATCACTAAATTCCCCAATCTTCTTCTGACAAGGATTTGAACGTAAAATAACCTAAGTGTAAACAAGTCACTAAGTGAACAGTAACTCAGTGAGTCATCTTCAGGATGCTTAGACCGTGCCTAAGAAGAAAGGTTCTCCATTCAGTGAGGCGGAACTTAGTGAGTGTGATCTAAGCCAAGAAGACGGTGATGGGTTCAGTGAGGATGACAATAACTAATTGAACCCCAAGACTCCTCAACAACTATCATGGTACTAAAGACTGATGACTTGAAGACTGAAGTTTTGGCGGGACTGGGCGGGAAAGTTTGATCTATTTCACTAAAGTGCTTTATCACTTTAAGGTCAAACTTTCCCCAAATGGTTAAAACCAGTCTGTTATCAGAAAGCACCTTTTGGACTTAACCCAAAGAAGTTTCGCTTGCCAGAGAATAAAATCTATCAAGATTTTATTAAGGAACGCTTAGGTCCATTGTATAATAGAGTTGTTCATATTTGTGTATAAATAGGTAGCATAAGTGAGGAGTAAAAGTTGAAAAGTTTGTGCTGTTAATGCAAAGCATTTTCAAACCACTTTTACTCCTCCAAAGAACAACATAGCCCCTGAGATAGCTCAGTGGGTCCTCAGTTGTCACTCCCAAGTGTTATTCCGCAAAGACTTGGGTACGATTCTTTTGATTAACTTCTAATAAAGAATTAAATATTGAAAAATATTGTCTCTTATCTTTACGTTGCTTTATTGTTAATCATATACACATCTGAGTTAAAAGTCATATATCTTGGTTACATTAGCTATTTAGTTATTGATAACCAAGTAAAAGGGACCAACAACCCCTAACTTGTATTTAGATTAGAATAAAAGCGCATTTGCTTGAGGACAAGCAAATCTCAAGTGTAAGGGTATTTGATGAGGCGAAAAGTGTACCGCTTTTAAGGGGTCATTTAAGACCGAATTCGTGATTATTTGATCAATTATTGCCCTAAATCATTCCTTTTGTCATTTTTGGCACTTTTGAGGAGAAATCTGGAAAAGGGAGCATTTTGGACGTTTTGGAGCATAAACGTGAAGAAAACGATAAAGTCTCAATTTCCTTGCTGGAACAGTACCTGACGACGTGAAGGGATTACATGTGACGGCGTCAAGAGTGACAAAAGAGGTGGATGTGGAAATTATAACGTGACGATCCAGAATGTTTTTAGGCTATTTGGCCTGACGGCATCACCTAGGCCGTCATGGTCCAATTACACGTGACGGCCCAGAGTGTTTCACCACATGACGGCGTCAGAAATGGATCTAGGCAATATGAATTTCATCATGGTGGCGAGTTGACGGCGTCAAAGGCTAATACATGACACCGTTAGGATGTATAGTATATATATATTTTTCCAAATTTTCGTTGTAAAGTGTGGAACTTTGTGTAGGATATTAGGGCATAAACCCTAAGACGAATTTTACAGCTTTTTCAAGGGTTTCAACCCCTTGATTCTTCCATGTGTTGTGTGATTATATCTTACGATTGTCTTCTCTTTAACATGCTAGGCTAGATTTTTATTGTGTTTGCTTAGATGTAGTGAAACCTAGATGTTGATTATGGGTTGATTGTTTGTTTACAATTGTTACAGATAATTGTATTCGATGTTAAGATTAAGAAAACTGGCAGACTTCCATTAGTAACTTGCTTGAACGTCTTAAGAAACATGATCAGAGGTGTACTACAATTTTTGGTTGTATTTAATGCGTAAGAGAATTTTAATGATCCCATGTAAGGAACCTCTAACGGCTCGACATAGGAGTGAAGTAGGATCTGATAGAGTTAGGGAATATTGTACACGGCCCTACGACCGGTATTAAGGAATATAACCCGTCATCCATGCAATTGTAACAAGCTAATCAACCTGTAAAAGATATCTAGGGAGTAATGAAACCTAAGTAAACACAACTTTCCTCATTATTGTTTCCACCACATTAGTATAATAGTTTAATTTTCATTTATTTTATTTTATTTTGATTGCATCTTTAGTTATTTGGGTTAGTTGGCTAGCAACTAATTCCGCCCACTCCTTCAAAACCCGAGATTTTACTTGCTTTCCATAAAATATAAAAATACAAAAAGAATCATCCCTCACCTCTAGACCTAGTTTAGTAGGCTTTCTAATCCTAGCGACACTATTCCTGAGTTGAACGGTCAATCCCCTGGTACTTGTCACTATACTATACTACAACGATCAGGTACACTGCCTGGTGGGGGTTGTAAGCTTCTCGAGATCCCTTGAGAGGTAAAACCTGTTGTGAGGGCGCAATTCCCACGTATCAGTATAGCGTTGCACAGAAGCATAAACGTTTTGAGTTTAAGGGTTCAAATCAAGTTTAAGAGTTCAAAGTCAAGTTTAAAGGTTCATATCAAGTTTAAGAGTTCAAAGTCAAGTTTAAAGGTTCAAATCAAGTTTAAGAGTTCAAAATAGGTTATAAGGTCAAGACAATTCAAAAGAGTTCAAAATAGATAAAGGGTTTAAAATCATGCCAAAGGTTCAAGATAAGTTAACTGGTTCGAAATCAAGTCCACAAGGTTAAAATAGTCAAAGGTTCAAATAATAGTGTTCATAAAAGAATAGTCAATTTAGTCAAATATGATTAATTTCTCATTAGCATAAGTAGTGAAACAAAAGTTCAAAATAATAATAAATTTAGTTCAAGTATAATTCATGCATCCACCCTAAAGCGATTAAATTAGTTAGAAAAAGGGGGTTCGTGACTACTCAAAAGCATAAGTAGTGAAACGAGAGTTCGATAACTTTATAAATTAGAAATTTACTTACGAGCATAAATAGTAAAAAAAAAGTTATCCAAGTTCATATAAATGTAAATAATATAATTTAAGTATAGTTCATGCATCCAACCCAAAATGATCTAAAATGGTACACTACAACAAAAGTTGCTTTTTAGGACCCTTTGTATGGGACGGTATGATAATGGAGTCCTAAAAAACTGTTTAATAGGACATATGAGCGTTTAGGGTTCTTTTTAAATATTTGCTACTTAGACGATATCCTAAAAAGTTATATAATATGATGGTCGATGATTTGGGGTCCTGTTATCATATAACTTAATAGGACACTTAAAATATGGATCCTAATAAATTACTTTATAAGACATTTAGTTGTTGGTGTCCCATTATGTGATAGTGTAATACGACACTTGATCACTAGATGTCCTATTATGACATAACCTAATAAGACCCTTGACACTTGGGTCTTATAACTTTAACCTTTATAGGACGTTTATTCATTATGGTTTTATTATAATACACCATAATAGGACACTTGAGTTTTGAGTCATAAGACATCAGTTAGTTAAAACGCTTATTCAGAAAAAGTTTTATTATAGCAAAATTTAATAGGACCTTTGACACGTGAGTATTATAACGTTAACCTTTATAGGACGCTTATGTACAATGGTTTTATTATCGTACACCATAATAGAACATTTCATTTTTGAGTCATATAACATCATTTTTTTAAAACGATTATTTGCAAAAGTTTTATTATAACAAAACTTAATAGGACCCTTAAGACGTGGGAATTATAATGTTAACCTTTATAGGACGCTTATGCATAATGGCTTTAGTATCATACATCATAATATGACATTTTATTTTTGAGTCATAAAATATCAGTATTTTAGAACGTTTATTCGCAAAAGTTTTATTATAACAAAACTTAATAGGACCCTTAAAGGATGCATATTCATTATGGTTTTATTACAATACACCATAATAGGACACTTGATACATAAGTCATAAGACATTAATTATTTAGAACGCTTATTCGCAAACGTATTATTAAAACATAACTTAATATGACACTTGACACTTGGGTCCCATAGATTAATACACCATCATAGGACACTTGATATTTGAGTCATAAAACATCGGTTTTATGGAACGCTTATTCGCAAACGTTTTTTATTATAAGAAAAGTTAATAGGACCCTTGACAATAGCGTCTTATAACGTTAACCTTTATAGAACGCTTATTCATAATGGTTTTTTTATGATACACCATAATATGGCACATCTTTTTAGAGTCGTAAAACATCCGCTTTTTATAATGCTTATTCAAATTAAGTTTTATTAAAACATAACTTTATATGACACTTGACAGTTGGGTCTCATAAATTCATCCACCATAATAGGACACTTAAAACGACCTCAAAAGAGACGCAACGCAATACCAATTTGGGTATCACTTCATAGTTCATACATACAAGTTACATAAAACGACCTCAAAAGAGACGTTTAATAAAATGCCACATTTGATTTGATAAATCAGAGTACAAAGGTCCAACAATTTATATTTAAAACTTAAGTTACAAGAGGTAAAACATGACTCATATGTATATTTTAAAGATAAACAGTTATCGAATGTGTAGAAAACAAGTCCTTCAATATTTGATATCCACGCGACTCCGAATGCTCCCAATGCTCAGCTAGCCAAATAATACCTGAGAAAATACATGCTAAAAAGTCAACACAAAGGTTGAGTGAATCCATAGAGTTTAATAAGTAATATGTTGAATACAAGCATTATTTATCAATAGACATATAACAAATACATGTCGGGTAATCAGATTATAGTATTGAGATTTATGAAACCGAACCTTAACCATGATTTTGTGCCCCGAGGTAAAAATTGCCAGTTTAGAATGATAAAGAAGAGCAATATGAAAAAGTAAATCAAATGATCACGAGATATGTTTCCGAGATAAGCATGGCATTGCATTAAGACTTAACCCAAGATATTTTCACTCTAAGATTGATGTTCGACCAGGTGTTATAGGTAATAAAACACCTACCAAGTTTCATCCCTCAATTCTTATCTTACCTATGTGTATCTACACGTTTTAGAGTTCAAGACAAGACGTAAAGTATTAAATTCTGGATTTGACTCTATTTTATAGACCCTTAACTCCTAATCTATAAATGATATGAATACAAGACCTTCACCCCTGGAAAACCCTTTGAGTTTAGTTTTCAAAAATCCAGACCTCAACTTCTGAAAGATTCAGAATCATGTGAAAAGACTATTTTACCCCTTAACATCCAGCCCATGATATTTTTTCTGAATTTTAATCTCTTACGAAAATGGCCATAAATCCTAAACTATGATAGCAATTTAAGTGAGAGCAATTGGAGGTGTTAGCCTAAGATGTCTACTACAGGTCTCAACTTTTATTCCAACAATTTTAGTGTAAAAACCTGGAGTTAAAGTCCTTTTTACAAACAGTAGTTCAGAACGGATCAACTTTAGCAAAACGGCCATAACTAACTCATCCGGAGGAGTTGATAAACCCTCCAATTAGCCACAAGGTCCACATTTGTTTTACCCTTCACCCATGTAAAAACCCAGTACGCTCTAGTTCAAGAATAATTCGTTACAAGTAAAACAATCTGCATTACAATTTCTGGGTACACACTAAATATGTTTCCACGGTTTTGGTCGTATCTCGACCATCCGGAATAGTTGGTTTTCCGGCCAACTCGCCACTAGGACCTGAGATATTAACCTATTCATTTCTGAAAAGCTTCAGTAGGCTCTAAGGCATAAATTAATCATTAACACACAAACAATCTGCAAGTTACCTATTTTGACTAGTTTTACTAATTTGGGCATAACTTGGTCATCCGGAGGAGATAAAAAATCCTCCAACTCGCCACATGAAGCTTAGAACTATATCTATCTAAAAATGTAATTTAATCATAGGCTCCAGGCCAAAACTTAATGAGAAAACCCACGTTTTTCTACTGATGTAAAAATAGTCCCATCAAATCCAACTAAACCTATTCTAAACTCATCCAAAACATCATCATTCATCATGCAATGCCACACTAATCATCACGAACAAATCAAGAACATTAAAACTCATCAAAATTCAGAAAACCCATAATTAATTAAATAACAAAAACCATTTGCATGTGACAAAAATCATAGAGGATTATGATATTAGCTTACAAGGAGTGATAAATCACGAATAACCTTTCTAGGGCTTGGATTGGAAACGACCCTAATGACACCAAGACTAGTGGAATCTTCAATTCAATATTCACAAATGATTACCCACTTGATTAAACAAAGCCCTAATCAAGTCTTGAAGAAAAACACCAAGAAACTCTATGAAAACTTCAAGAAAATCTTCTAAACTTCGAATCAAAACACCATCTTTTGCAAGGATCTTCAAAGAGGATGTTGTGGAGATTATTTTTATGATTAAAAAAATGATGAGATGCTGTTATTGGGCTGTTTTATTTCGTTCATAGGGTGGAGAGTGAAAGAAAAATGATGACAATAACTATGTACATGTGTTTAGTGGAATTGTAGTTGGCAAAATAAGTTGAACATTTGTATTTTGAAATAAACAAGTGTTCTTGGTCTCTATATGAAAACGCCACATATGAGGAAGAGTTGGTGAGTGGAGATTTTTGTGGTATTATTTGGGTATAAGTGTGTTATAGAGTGTAGTTTTGATCCCGGTAATTGTTAACGTTAAGTTTTTAAGACGCGTAATGTAAAACCGGGTAGTAATAAAATATAAAACTTTCAAAAATGTTAAAACTTGTTATCATTATATATTTTAGGTAATTTAGATGAGTGGTGAGTTCATTGGAGGATTTAAATGTGGTTAAAAGATAAAAATGTAGGCTTAAATCGAGTAAGACGTAAAAATACAAGGTTTAAGAAAAAATGGAGAAAGTGAAAAGTGACTTTTAAAATAGGATTGTAAGGAAACAATGAAGCATAAAAAGTGTAGAATGGACGTAGTCTAATCGTGGTTGAATGAATTGAACGTGTTATGACGAAACGCGGATAAATTTCGACAAAGTTAATTATTTAAAAATAGAATAGTTAAATAATATTAAGATTAATGACATGAAATTTTTGAAATGTCACATTAGCAGACCAAATTAAAGCAACAAGATAAGATCTAGAATCCCAATTAAGCTCAGAATTCTCAAGTCAGTAGAATAAGCTACTAAAGGAAACAAAAATCAGATGAGAAACAACAGTGAATAAGCAGAAATTAAGCTCTTAATATGGGCATTTAGAGAATAACTATCACATAGACTGCTGCAAACTGATCTAAAAACTTAACAAACTATTTGCAGCACTTTCAAACTTAACCAAGTGGATTAAAGTTAATAACTATCACCTACCCGGCCTGAGGGCACTTATTATATTATGAAATTATGCGGTTATTGTCGACTTATGAATTCGGTTAACGTTTTGCGTGCCATGAGCTTAGCATCATCAACAATATTATATGCACTGGGATGCCTGTATATATTGTATGTTACCTTGATTACCCGGTATTTGCATATGTTGCTTATATCATATGATTAAAACCTTGTGCTCAACTTTATTATTTAAACCTATGGATTACACTCAAGCTTTGTGTTGACTTTTAAGCATGTATTTCAGGTATTGCTACTAATAATAATTAGCTTTGGAGCTTGATGTTTTGGGCATGATGGAGTGGTTTGGACTGAGGAGGCTTTCTGTTAAGGCAACTATAACACTCTAAAATTTTGAACATTTGAAATACCCAAAATGCCCCTCTAATTTTATCTTTTGAAGAGACGTTAAATAATCTAAAATGTTACATTCCAAATTTTGACCTAAGTATTTATATGATAATATTTGAACGTTTCGCGACATTTGAAACCTATAATACTTATGATATATAAAAATTACAAAACATGTACAAGAAAAATACATCACACGTTTATTTGGTGCTTGGGCCAAAATTTATTTAAAATCTATACTACCTATAAAGCAAAAATAGTCAAAGTGGAAAAGTGGAAAAGTGAAAAGTCAAGGAATGTGAAATGTTGAAATTTTTTATTAAAGGAAATTATGAAATGTAATTAATAGTCTTATTAAAACACCACGTTACTTAAAAGTACAATGATTTATACACATTGTACAACCAATTAATACAAATCACAAACCGGGTTAACCCGGGACGCTTCAAACCCGACGGGTTGAACCGGTTTAATTTGACCCGTTTTCGACCCAACCTAGCAAGCTTACCCGGTTTAAATCGACCAAATTTTCGACCGGAACGGTTCAACCAGTTGAACCACCCGGGTCGAACCGGGTTTCAAAACATTATCATTAATTCCCAAATCTACAAACTTTTCTTATTTTTCATTTATAACCAATTAAAACAATTAATACAAATCACAAACCGGGTTGACCCGGGACGCTTCAAACCCGACAGGTTGAACCGGTTTAATTTGACCCATTTTCGACCCAACCTAGCAAGTTGACCCGGTTTAAATCGACCAATTTTTCGACCGAAACGGTTCAACCGGTTGAACCACCCGGGTCGAACCGGGTTTCAAAACATTATGTTTAATTCCCAAATCTTCAAACTTTTATTATTTTTCATTTATAACAAATTAAAACAATTAATACAAATCACAAACCGGGTTGACCCGGGACGCTTCAAACCTGACGGGTTGAACCTCTTTAATTTGACCCATTTTTGACCCAACCTAGCAAGTTGACCCAGTTTAAATCAACCAATTTTTCGACTGGAACGGTTCAACCGGTTGAACCACCCGGGTCGAATCAGGTTTCATAACATTATGTTTAATTCCCAAATCTTCAAACTTTTATTATTTTTCATTTATAACCTATAAAAATTTTTTATCAATAAAGTATCTGTCGCTATAAAATCCCGTTGCTATGCACGGGTACTCGTCTAGTGTAAACAAAATGAGACATTATGTCTAGGTCCATTAGAATATTGAAATTGATTTACCTCATTATTTATTTCCTAAAATCTCAACTGGTTGCCCTCCTTAATTTCCATTCGGTTTCAATAATACCGAATATCACAAAGTCTCTCCTTAATTTCCAAAGGATTGAAAATGGTAAAACATGTTTTTAATAACAAGAAAGGGCTTGATTATTTTGGACTAAACAAAGTGGCTAAACGGTTTCGAACTAGTGTTATTTTCTACCGAGCTTGTATTCTTGTTTCGAATTTGGGTGGATGCGAGCTAGGGGTTTTCTGTGTTTGTTGGGCATAATATATATAAAGGGGTGTCGCGAGCTGTTGGTGTCACGAGCTGTTTTGATTTCGAAATGGCGTTTATCAAAGTTACTGACTTATGAAATCATAGTTTCCCAGATAGCCTTGGGGATGACTTAATTGTTGCGGTGCAAGACTCCAAGGGGGAACCATTATGGTCGTGTCCTGGCCCAAGTGGCCACCATTTCCGAAGATCAGGTGAAATGTTTTGTATCCCCTTCAACTTGTGAGATATTGGATGGTGTACTGTTATTGGCACTACTAGAAATTGTGAAATAGAGCCCCCTTAATAGAGCCCGATTTTAGTTAAAAACGGGCACTATGGAGATCCCATGTTTTAAAACAAGGTATAGAGCCATGTTTCCTTTTACAAAACCGGGCTCTATGTACAAAAATATTAGAGCCGCGTTTTCTTTTACAAAACCGGGCTCTATTTCTCGTATTAGAGCCATGTTTTCTTTTAAAAAACCGGGATTTATCAGAAAAACATTAGAGCCCTGTTTCTTTTTTTTTACAAAATCGGACTTTATCAAGTGTTTGGTTTTGCCAAACTTTAACAAAGGCGGTTCTTGAAATTGAAATCAAAATACTCAAAACTTTTGAGCGGGTTATTTCCCACTCCAATTTTCATTATCTTGACAAAACACGCAACTTTTTCCCCCTTTCCATTTCACAAACCCTAACCCTCTACTGCTGCTTACTACCCTCACTTAACCACCGTCACACACTAGCACCATCACCCACCATCGCTCACCATCGCACACCATTACCGTCACAGGCCGCCTTCATCACGCTACCAAGCCTTTAACGAACAAATCCAATTAGGAGGTACCAAGCTACTATAATTGATGTTGTAGTTTGGAATTGAAACTTTTGTTTTATTGTCTTTGAGTTGTGAATATGTTGGATTTAGGCGCAAACAAGGATTGAGTGCATTTTATTAGATATATGTAGAATATGTTTAAAGCGTGTACTTTTGAGTTTACGCTTTTTTATGGAAATAGGATTCATAGTTAGCCCAGACCTTGTTGGTGCTTCAAGAAACTAGAGAGTATGACCACAGGGAGCTGGGAAAGAAGAGCGTTTGGACTCTTTTATATGGATATGAGGGCTGAGAAGATGTGGTACGGTGTGAAGAGAGATGTGGCTGTGGCGTTTGAGGATGTGGTGAGAGTTTGTGGGTACGGTGACGAGACTAATCCTATTCGTGAGTTATGAATTTGCAGTTTTATTGTTGTTGATTATATGATCTGTTTTAATTTGATATAGGATATACGCCATAAGTATGTTTTTTTGTATGAATTTAGAGCACTGCTTTTTTGGGTTGGCGCTAGAAAATAAGGAGAAGGCTCCCATATTTTCTGTAAAAGTGAGTTCTAACTATAAATGAGTGTCAGATTGTGTTATCAATATTGTCGCCTAATTCAAATGTAAAGTATAAGCTTATTATTACCTGTCATGGCACCATAAAACTGTCTTATGCTTCATTTACATGGTCATCCATAGGCAAAGGAATTGCTAGTGTTTGAATCGTATATTGTACAGGAAGGAGAACCTGCAGGTAACGAAGGAAAAAATGAACTCTGAATATAAAACTACAATCTTAAAATATTTATATAATGAAAGTTTACTTTAGATTAATGTTTTTCATTATGCAATACATAGGTGGTTATGCCACAGTGTATAAGGCAAGATGTAAAGAAGATGGAACAACATTCGCACTTCACAATAAATGTACATAATATAACCAAATTGGGCCTTCTCTTATGGTGGGTACTTTTGTAGCATGTATCATTGTTATACTTGCACAAACGATTATATTTTTAGAATGTCCATTGAATTATACTCTCTTTATCTACTTAATCTGCTAGCATCATAATTGCATATATTGTTTACTTATGATATCATCTGATATTTTTTTGGCGTTGGCGCATTATGTTTTTTCAATCTTAAATCTTAAATTTAATTTTATTGGTTCTGATAATTAGTTTTTTGGTGGAGTTCAGGAAAAGGGATTTTTGTTGCTTCCTAGCAGACATCAAGGTCTCGTAATGAGCGGGAATAGGCTGTTGAGAAGTCATCCAGGGCCAACAAAGTAAGGTCTAACACTCATTTGATAGTTTTGCTGAGGTAACACATTTTATTTATACTCACGAGAATCCGTGAACAACTAGTGCAGTCACAAGTAAATGCGCCTGCGCTGCAACCTACCTCAAGTAGCAAAAACGCCAAACAGGTTCCACTCTTTCCTTCATTCCAACACTTTCTTCCCCTTGTGGGTATTAACTGAATACATCTTATTTTACATGTAAATAACTATAAAATCCATTTTCAGCAACCCAGCCCCAAAAAGTGCTGTAGCAGGCATTGTGGAAGGGGCTATCGTCGGTGCTGTCTTATTCACAACGTTCGCTTCTTGCGGTACCACTATCCCCCTGAATAAGTAAGGCACCATTAGCCTGGGTGAAGATGAAGATAAAGAGAAAGTAATGCGCTGTTTCAAAAAGATGCCAAAGTAAGTAAATGCGTGGCTTATCTAGACTTTGATTATATAGGTATTTAAAATGGAATATCCGTTGTCAATCTTGGCATTCAACTGTTGTAAATTCAAGCCCCGTACCAGTAGCAACTACATCTGGTAACAACTATTAATCCACTCCTTTTGTTGGGTTGATAATTAAGTGCTGCTACTACAACAACTTATTCTTGTTGGCTCGAAGAATACTTCAAAAAGCTATAAATGTTTGGCATACAAAGATGTGAACGTTGTCTTCTTTGGTAATTTATTTTAAAATTTTGTGGAAATTTGTTGTATTGTGTGGGTTATAACAATATATTCCCTTAGTCAGCTTCATTTTTCTGTGTTAGATTGTGTCGAGTCAGAAAAAATATGGGTCGGCTACAATTCCGCCTCACGTTTGGTTTGACATGTTTACTTATTAGTGATATTTTTGGTTTGGGTACATTTAAATATTACTTGGTATACAATGGCATATGACCTTGCCATGGAGGTTGCGATGAAAGAGCAGAATTTTCAACAAAGAAATTTGCAGCTGCGTGATCCCTGGAAGTGGCTGCTGGGTGAATTTGCATCATATTATGGGGTTTCTGAAGATTACACAAAGCTAAGGTACTGACTTGCTCTTCGGTAAACTCTTATTTTAATTTTCTCCTTCAGTTTGAATGAATAATCCACACAGTTACAAGGTAAAATTATTTGCCTACATCATGTTTATTATCTATGAAAGTAGTACATTTATAGAAGGAAGACTAGCAGTTGGACCATTCTTTTACAACTGCAGACGGTGTACGGTTCAAAATAGAACCATATCTGGCATCCCCTTTTCATGGTTTTAAATGTGGTGGCAAGAGGGGTTGGGGTTGGGTAATGAGTGTTTTTTGTACAAATCAATATTGGCTGGTTTGGGTTGATCCACCCACACTTCTTACGCATTTTCAACTTCTTAATAAATAAAGTGGGTGTTACATATTATGCACAAACAATATGAGTATAAAAATATTCTAATCTTCAAATAAATTGAATTAGTAGGCTGTACTCATTAAAAATAAATTGAGTAACTTTTAACCTTTTAGAATTGTTCGACCCATGTAACCCTTTCCCTATTTAGCTAAACTTACTGCTTTGGTCCATTTGACCTGTTTAATAATCTTAAATTGTCATTCTAACATAATATGTGCATGGTTCACATACTTCAGATACCTCTCCTACATCATGGATGTGGTCACTCCAACAAATGACTGTCTGTCATTAGTTTACGACTTGTTGTTACCTGTTATGATGAAGGGAAATACTAAGAGCACTCTTAGTCATCAAGAGGTAAGCTGAACAAGTGCCCTTGATTACGCAATGTCCTTAGTTTGTACCCTACACTAAGGCATGTTTCTTTTTTGGGCTCTGCAGAATAGAATATTGGGTGAGATTGAAGAGCAAATTGAAGAGACTTTTGCTGTTGTTTTTGAGAACTATAAGTCGTTGGACGAGTCGTCTCCCTCTGGCATGATGGATATCTATAGACCGGCTACTGGGGTTGCTGCACCCGTATTGGAAACTGCTGTGAAGTTGTATAAACTTCTTCATGATATATTATCTCCAGAGGCACAGAACAAATTATACTGCTACTTCCAGGTTCACGAGTCTTCCGTACTTGATACCAATAATTTTACTAACATGGAGCTTAACGCTTATAGATGGGTGTTTATTTGTTGGTGGTCCGTGAGGATTGAGAAAGGATGCATGATGACCCCGGACTAAGCTTCTTGTTGCTTTAATTTCTTGTTTAATGTTCCAAGACTTTATGTTGGGTAGTGTCTACCTTATTTATGTTTAGTGCTTTTGTTATGACAATTGCTTATTTGAAATATAATTTCGTTTTATTCATTTAATAATTAGTTGATGTTTTATTAATATCGTAATAATAGAGTGTGCATGCTGAAAATAGCGTCCTATCATATGACTTGTCAGGCCTTTGAAATTGTCCTATTAAACTTATTAATCGTCCTAACAATTAACTTTTAAGGACGCTTAACATTGTAAAAGTGTCCTAATATGTTGTTATTAGGACGTTATTTAGGTTGTTAATAGACATTTTATACGACCAAAAAATTGGTTTCATAATCTTCTTTGAGATATTAGAACCCTTTTCTTGGTGCTAAAGTAGCTATAATGTTATATGATAAGCGTCCTAACAATTATCTTTTAAGTACGCTTGTATGTGTATCAAAAGATTAAAATTAGGTAACCACGTTTTACAAAAGTGTCCTAATATGTTGTTATTAGGACGTTATTTGGTTGTTATAGACATATTATGCGACCATAAATTTGGTTTCATAATCGTATTTGGGATATTAGGACCCTTTTCTTGGTGTTAAAGTAACTATAATGGTATATGATAACCGTCCTAATATGTTTTTATTAGGACGTTATTTGGGTTGTTTATAGACCTATTATGCGACCATAAAATTGGTATCATAATCTTATTTGAGTTATTAGGACCCTTTTCTTGGTTGCTAAGATAGCTATGATGTTACATCATAAGCGTCCTAACAATACTTTTAAGGACGTTTTTATGTGTCTAAAAAGATTAAAAGTAGGTAATCACATGTCAAAACAATGTAAAAGTGTCCTAATATGGTTTTATTAGGACGCTATTTGGGTTGTTCATAGACATATAATACGACCATAAAATTGGTTTCATAAGGGTATTTGAGATATTAGGACGCTTTGGACCTATTACAACCGCCTTACATGAAAGGCTTTCATCCTTGGTCCTATTAAATGAAAGGTCCTAAAAAGTACCATTTTCTGACGCTTATGGGGGTCCTAAAAAGCCACTTTTCTTGTAGTGGTAAGAAAAAGGGGTTCGTGAATACTCACATGATATGTTAGCAAAAATGGCAATAGATAAGAGGGGATGAGGCTCGGTCTCTAACCGCGATCTATTATGAATGATATGATCTAAGGTAAGCAATGATACAATGCTATACATGCAAATACATATGTTATCGATACCACTTGTAAATTTTGAAAATAACGTTTATCGTTGAAAAATATATTTTTGACGTCTCGTTAAGTTAATAACCAATTTTCATGTATTAATGTTGAAACGGTACTCCACGATCCTCGTTTGGTGTTTTATCGGTGAATGTAATGTTTTCGTCGTAAAATGACATTTTTCATAACTTCGAAAATATGACCAAAGGGCCTCGCAAAACTAGTCTCGATCATAAAGAAAAAAATAACCGTGAAGTAAGGTGTTTGGGCTGTTTCTGCAGTTTCTAGGCAGTTTTCGGGAAAGTTTGGAAGGACATATGTTATTCGTTATTAATCCGTTTGATGAACGGTTAGATGTTTTGGAAACTAGGCTGGGTGAACTACATTTTAGTCACAGATGTTAATTTTCCAAAAACGAGTCTATCAATGAGAAAAGTGGCGTTGAACATGGTCACTTAGTCGTAGAAAAGACGAGGGACAGCGGGTATTATTTTCAGAAAATAGTTTTCGTCGTCTTACTTTGAAAAATCATATCTCCTTCGTTATAAGCTCGTTTTTGTTCATTCCAACGGCCATAGTTTCATTTTTTAACGTATTTTCTAAATCTTTGGTCCAAAATTACCCCTTAGCCCCTGATGTTTCCACGTTTTGCAAAAAGGGACAGTAGGTTATATATAGTGTCTAAAATAGATTTTTTTTCTAGTTAACTACTTGTCCAAATCTACTCCAATCAACTTCAAAACATCCCTTAATCTACCATACACCTTCTTAGGGTGTTATGGGGTCCTAGTCTTCACCAAAATTAGTAGAATTCATGAGAATGATCATATGATAATTATAAACTCATAATAAGTAAAAATACTTGAAAACTGGTATGACAACTTAAGTATATTTGCATGTTTTGTCTCTAGAGCATAAAAATAGATCAAGTAATAGTATGTAAGATTACGAAAAATGTTTAGAACACTTACTACTGATATGAAGAGGTTTAAGGTAACTAGGCACTTAATTACTTCTTGGTTTTTATTTCAAAACCCAAAATAGAAGTATACTAGGATTGTAAAATCACTTGAACTTGAGAAATCTATGGATCCTCCTTGTTGTTTATGGTTGGCTGATCATACACATGGAGAGGAGAGAAAGAAGAACTTTTTCTTGAGTTACTTGCATTATGGATGTGAAAATATCTTTGTATAAGGATATATATTATTATTAGACAAGAAGTACAAGCCATAAATGAAGTTAGTAGAAAATTTTCAGTGTTATAAGGGATTGGTAAGGGGGGGAGGGGGGGGCAGGGCGGCAAAAGGGATGGGGTGGAAGGATTTGTAGGAGATTTTTCAAGACTTTAAGTATATTATGTATGTATATTAATAGTTTTAGGGGATACCGGGTACCGAGTTTTCTAGACATAAAGTTTAACTGTACCAAATAAAATGTGACGATGTTGTAAAAATTATAAAATTACATTCCTGATGAGAATCGGGTGTTAAAATAATTGTCGTGTTGAGATATCGTGATTCGACGTAGTTTTCAGCGTATAGCGGAAAATATAGTAACATGTCTCGAAACACCGGGTAAATTAATAATATAATTTTTATATCATTATAATGAGTATGAAAATATGTTAGGATTATAGATGGGAGTATCGGGTATATGTTTGTAGTAAAAACTGAGTGGTAACGTTTATTAAATAATTAACCATACGTTAATGAAAATCACACAAACCCGTGCATGACCTAATATACTAATGATGTTACTGATGATATGTAGACTACCCTCGTCTATATGATATGTCCTTACTGATGATGCATGACTTCGCAGCTAAACCACACTGGTTACACGAATTTGATTACCCGTACACTAGGTTTACAAAAAGATGAATGATGATCATGAGTGTTTTCCTTCCGGGAATGAATAGTGTCACATGAATAGTAAAATTTTTGAACACTTCTCAAAATCTAAAACTGACTCCGAAAATGATGAATAGTGATCGGTGAATAGTAAATGATGAATAGTAACTTGTGAATAGTAAATGGTCAAGGTTTGGAAATAAATATAGACGTGGAAAATTACGGGTTGTTACAGTATAACAACGTAGCCCATGGTTTACTAAACTCGTATTCAACTATTTTTAACTAAAACCTATGAATATCACTCAACCTTTGGGTTGACTCTTTAAGCATGTATCCTAGGTAACTGAACAACTTATGGCACCAAGTGGCACTAGACTTGGAGAAATTTCGAACCGGTTATCATTCAAACACAACATTTCACATAGACTTTGGGACCTCTTCTTAATAAAACTCTGATATTTTAATGAATGAGAACTCATTTTATAAAAACATCTCTTTTCGAGTCATTTTCTATTACTGTGACTGTGATTCCATGAGGTAATACCCCAGATCTAAATCTGCCGTGATCTGTGAAAATGGGGGTGTTACAGATTGGTATTAGAGCCTAAGTTGTAGAGAACAAGGTCAAAACCTAAACTGTGGAAAATTAGAGGGGGGTTGAATAGTTTACCGCTTTTTAACTTGTTAATCCTTGAAAAGCTTTACGTGTAATCAACGAATCTAACTAATTATCAATAATTAATATGCAAGTATAAAGAAAGAAACGATCAAACCACAACACGATTGTTTATCGTGGTTCGGCTACAATGACTCTTTTTCCTTTCCCTACTCCACGCCTCGAGTTTCCAACTCGAGAGTTTCAAGCACTAGTCAACAAGCTCCTTTCACCGGTGGAGAAACCTTTACAATCATCGCTTACACTTTATCCGGTACAAAGCTAAATACCGGGTCCTAGTTCAAGGTAGAACCAACCTAACGTCGCCAATCCACTATTTCCGACACAAATCTAGATGTCGAGTTCTTTTACAAGGGTACAACCACTCCCGTCACACTATGTATTTTAAGGCCTAAATACTAACCGATCACTACTGAATATAGACAATCAAATGAAGTGTAAACTACACTAAGTTTACACAATGCTAAGCTAACAAGTTTTGCAACGTTGTCTTGAACACTTATAACTTCTCGGATGAACTTGTGAACTTCCTTTCTACATAAGAGAATGACACAAGTGATTTGCTACTTAGTTAGATAAGATAAATGAGAGTATATGTGTAAATTATGACTCTAAGTGATGAGAGATTTCTTGCAAGTGGCTTGGTATTTATAGCCAACCAAACCAGTACACTGGCGGATCTGGCGGAACCAAAACAAGGGTTCCGCCCTTGTATCCCCAGGGTTCCGCCAGGTCTGACAGTCAAAGACTTCAAGAAATCTTTTCGTATCTAGCAATGTCACATCAAGTTACTTCTAGTCAACACAAAATAGATAAAATGAGAATCCTTCCAAAATCTGTAAGAGGACTTATGGAAAGTCAAATACTTAACCTTTTCATAAATGCTCATTATGCATGCCATGATGTCAAGTTACAATTTCTATATTAAGAAATATAACAATGTTATGTTTAACATGAAATGTAAAGTCTAGTTATACAAGACTAACACTGAAATCATGTTTTACTACAAACTAAAGTTTACACTTTGTCGTTAACAAAACTTAGCAAAGATCGTAAAATATAAATAACATTTTTAGACGATATTTGTATTAACAATCTCCCCCTTTTTGTTGATGACAAAACATAAACTTTATTTTTAAGTAAATCACTAATTCTAGTGTTAAGTCTTCAAATGTTGGTTTTTAAACTTGTTTTACTTAATATCATGAATGATGTGATATGATATGCAAGAGTTAAGGATGAGAACAAGTTTAATATAAATTCTCCCCTTTTTTGTCGAAACAAAAAGAAGAGTTGCGAAGCGGAATAATGCAAGTGCTCCCCCTTGGACAATAGTCCCCCTAAATGGAGTGCCAAGTAAGGATACATGGATTTTGAACCTACAAAAGAAAGTTAGTGTCTAAAACACAAGATATATATATATGTTACCATAACTAGGTATAGTACAATCATAAAACCTAAACGGTCAACCAACAATGCACACCTTATAGTCGAATGAAATTCAATTCATGTAAAATTTGACTTTTAGAAAGTCAAAGACAAGAAATGAGGTGGATAACATCCTACGTTTAAAAATAAAACAAAAAGAAAAAGAAACAAAGAACATAAAATCCTACATCTATAGAAAGGAACCATTATATTCCTTAATGAGAAACATCCTCTAAAATAAGGTCTAAGGGTGTTGATGTAGATGAGAGATGAAATTTAGATGCTCCAAAATGTGGTTTAGGATAAATCTCATTTCATATGTTAGCTCACGGATGTCCTTTTGACATCCTTCACTTATATGAGCGGTTCTCTCACAATGTCCGTAATTATAGCGGGGAAAATTAGGTGGAAGAGGAATTTCATTTGTTGTTGGTGATCATTTGTGGTTAATGGAGCAAATGTAGATGGTTGAGAAGTGTTTTGATTTCCTACAATAGATGGCGGTGGATCTTGTTGTTGAGCATAATGGCGGAAGCTTGGTTCTCCGTAAAGAGGATCATGAATGTCTTTGTAAGTGGGGTGGAACAACAATGATTGTGGTTATGTATGAACTTGATCTTGTGGAAAACTTGAGGGTCTAGCATATCGGTAAGCCAAGCGCTCTACCAATGATGGTTGATGAGGTTCATGATCTAATTGTTCTCTTGGTTGTTGTTGGGTTTCCATTTGAGCAACGGTGTCAAAAAGTGGTGGGTTTGGTGATCTAGGTGGTAGTGTAACACCCCCAATTCATGGACGCAGCGGAATTCGAACTGGGTGTTACTGGACGGCACAATAGTCACAATAATAGAAAACGAACTCCAATTGAGTCGTTTTAAAAGATTTATCATTCAAATTGTATAAATATCATAGATTACAAAATGAGGTCCCAGATGGTTCCATGTTTACGAATTAAATGAGTTTTGAATGATAATAAAATTTATAGCCCTCTTGAGTATCCGTGTCCTTCCGTGCCATCCTTGATCGTCATGAACCTGAAATACATGCTTGAGAGGTCAACACAAAGGTTGAGTGGAATTCGTAGAGTTTAGTTAAATCGTTTGAACACAATAATCGTAATGTGAGGTAATTAATCACACATTCATAGTTAGAAAACAAAATCGTTATTTATTTCACTAAGCTCATACAACCAAAGCGTTAACATCGAACCAACAAAATTGGCATTATAGAAGCCCTATCAAGGTACTTTTGCCGTTTATACCGCTAAATCTCAAATATAGTGCATTTGTGTGAACTCATCGTTGTTCAACACAAATGGGATTCGTCAATCCCAATAGATCTATTCACAATATTCGCGCTCACTAAAGGTAGTGACTAATGGTTCATGATATAGGGACTTCGAACATGGCAATCGTTACTTAGTGATAATAAAACATCGTCGTGAAGCATACATTAGAAAGCATCGTGTTCGAGTAGAAAAGTAATAGCATGTATTCCCCCCATGGGTTTGTAAAATAGTTAAACAATAGAAAGTGGGGCTACGAACTCACCTTAAGTACGATAGCAAGTAATGAAGGTGATGGTTTGATCGTGTAGGTTTCTACAAGCAACCTATAATAGAATGTCGCGACTTAGGATTGGAGTAAAGAATATGAAGTAGTGCCTGTATATATATCTTGCATTTAGTCCATGATGTGGTATGATGTATAGTATAAGTCTTTGAAAGAAAGATTCATGAAACATGTATGTTTTGGTATATCGTTTACTACCGTTCGGGCCGACATAATTCAGAAGTCATGTTAGTAAGCGTTCGAGGAGCCAGGACACTTTAACTCGTAAATCCACAACTCAACTCGACGGCTTACATAATGAACTCCTCACATGAGGCTCCCTACTATTGTAGTAGTTAATAAAATATATAGATATAAGTTTTGATTCGAAAAGTTACTTGTCCGATATTTGAATAAACTTAGGAAAGTTTATTTGTACATGAAGATTGTTATTAGGGGTAGTTTCATAAGTCTTGAATGACCATTTTCTCTTGGTAAAATCTCATGGTTTCTTTTTAGATGAAGTAGATCCAAATTGTATGTTCAAGTTCTCGTCAACTCTTTGTTTCATGTTTACGCCTATGAAAGTTGGTATGGTCATTTCGTCATGGCCTAGCCATGACCTTTGGTCCTTGTTTCAAGGTCATGAGACACAACCTTGGCTCTAGCCATGGTTGTGGTCTTGATTATAGGTCATAAGACCCCTTTGGTCTTCATAAACCATAACCTATATGTAATGACTTTGTCTAAAAATGGGCTGTTTAGAATTTGAAGAAATTTATCACTCGGAAAGCATTTTTAGGTCTCGAGCTTCTTTGTTCCTGAACGAAAACGTCGTTTCGGACAACTTTCGTGTTTTAACTTTTTGATGAATCGGACCAGAAGTGGGACTTTCAAAACCCAAATTTGATCAGAATGGTATTTGGCAGTTTTGCCGAAAAGTTTTGGTAACTTCAAATGGGCGTAACTTTTGACTCGTATACTCGTTTTGGGTGGTTCAAATTGCTATGGTTTCCTTGTTAAGTCCTCTACTGTAATATGTAATGATCCAACATCATATTTTTACCATTTTGATCAGGTCTTACCAAGAAAGTCACTAGTTTACTTGTTTTAGTAACTTGTTGTAATAATCGATAACAATAACTTGTTTTGTTCACTTTTATACATCATGGACATAACTACAAGACATAATATAGCAAGAATAACATGTAAATAACATGAACATGATTATTTAACAAGAATCAAGTTAGGGTTTGGCTTACAACTTGTGGCTTTCAACAAAGAAAGGAAAGTAACTAGTAAGGATAGGACTTTGATAGACTTGCTTCAACCCACTTCACTTCATGCAATCTTTCTACCCTTGGTATTCTTGAAAGATGGATGATGAAGGTTGAGGTGAATTGAGTAGATTTAAACTCAAGAGAAATCACCAAAGTTTATGTAGTTTGGAAGTGTTTTGATTATCTAAAAGAAACTAGGGTTTCAACCTTGAACTTGCACTTGAATCTTGCATAGAATTGGAAGAAGATCAAGCAAAGGAGATGGTGTTGGTGTGTTGTGATGGTGGCGTACAAAGGAAGGGGAGGAGGGAGTATTTATAGTCCATTTAAGGAGGTTAGGAAGTTAACTAGGAAGTTTCCTAAACTTGGTGACCAAGTTGTAATTAACTAATGATCTAAGGGTAGTTTCATGAGATGAAGCCACATGGGTGTGACTCCCCCTCCTAGTGGCAGTTTGGAAACTTGGGGAGAAAGGGTTAGACTTGTGATGATCTTATCCAAGATACTTGGTTAGTTTTGACTCCGGGAAATGCCAATCGTAAATGATTAAGCCTCAAAACGTAAAACCAGGTGTCGTAAAATTATGGAACTTGGAAGAATGGTTAAACATGTCCATATAGTCCATAATAAAATATAAAATGAGTGGTAGGATCTATCGGGTGCTAAAACCCTGCTAAAAACTGGAAACACGGGTCTAAAACGCGTAATTCGCGTAAAACGCTGAATATTGCGTAAAATTGAGAAAAGTAAAATATTATTTTTCTAATAGGTTATAAATGATTTAAAATGATTTATAATGTCTAGACTGGGCTCAGTCTAGTGTCGGTTGGTATTAAATGTCTTTTAGACATCAAACCGTAAGCCTAAAAATCACGAATTGACTTATAACATCAAGGGATGATTTTTGGTCAATGGAGGAGGGAAAGAATATGTTGACTTTTTCTAAGAAGTTGAAAACTCAAATAGTCTTAGAAACGCGTTTCGTGGTCTCACGGTTAATCGCTCATACGGTTAAGCGTGCTCATGCGAGAATAGTACAGGCTTGGGTGACCTGCTGGGAAGTTTTTGGTCATGTTTTTCTCAGTCACGATTAATTCTCAAATAAATCATGAGTGTGTCAAACATTTTTCTGATGTGGGGTCACCTGACGAGGTCGAATTTCGTTGTGCGTAAAATTTCTGAATGTCGTTTTACCCTAAAACGTGTAATTCCTTAATAACTTTCACGAAAGTGAGCTTATGAAAGTTAAACTTTTAATTTGCCATGGAAATGATTTATCATTCGAGAATATCAAATAAAAATCAACTTTCGGGAAAGTTTCGGGAAAAATGAATAGTAAAAGTGAATAGTGAAATTTTCCGGGAATGGTAATTATCCTGAAAAATGTGAATTGTTACAGTCTCTACCCCTTACGGGGAACTTTGTCCCGAAGTTCTTTGTGTGTCATATGTTGGAGTGGTGTCGATAAAGATGTGTGGTTACTTATGAGGACTATAGTCTGGGATTACCAGTGGTGTAGTTTGATTTGTCGTTTCAGTGTATGGTGTAGGATGAGGCTTACTTTTATGTAGGAAAGGTATGGTAATAGTCGAATATCAAAGGAAATTGATATAGCAGTCGAATATTAATAGGAATTGATATAGTAGTTGCAATTATAGCCGAGCAAGTAATCGGTTGTTGTACCTAGTGTTTATTGACGTCATACTTATGTTATTTCGGATACAAATAAGCCCACTTGTTTATAATTCTTTATTTACATAGAGAGGTATCCCAAACAATGTAGATAAGGAAATATAAACTTATGGTTTAGTGATTTACAATGTCTTTATTTAAATGAAAAGGCATCCCAATCCATTCAAATAATTACAAATCATCCTACACAACATTCATACTTAGTCGGTGAGTTACAAGGTAGGGTTTTACGAGATGATACTGGTGT
Source organism: Artemisia argyi (assembly GCA_030686995.1). NCBI lineage: Eukaryota > Viridiplantae > Streptophyta > Magnoliopsida > Asterales > Asteraceae > Artemisia > Artemisia argyi. The sequence goes on from CM060708.1 coordinate 108,278,845, forward strand.
TCCAAGATGAATATTCAAACTTGTAAAGCTGATGAGGGTACTTGTGGTGTAGCTAAGGATGATTTGAGCTTTAAAAGTGCATCAAGATCTGTTAATGAGCTTGTGGTTTCAACGATTGTAAAGATAATGATGTGATATGTTGACGAACAAAAGTGTGTAGTGTATGCTTAATCATTAATACTCTTAGGTATAGATGTTGAGTTTGTTTTGAAAATCTTAAGAGATTTTAAAGGTTTATGATGGAATGGTATCCTTAGGACCTAAACAGGATAGTACTTCTACAGAATGAAGAGAAGAATTGATAACTATCCCAAGATAGTAGTTCGGATTATCTCATAAATGAAAAATTTTCAAGAATGAAGTTAGGTAGTACAAATAAGGTGTTAAGATTTCGCTGAGTGGTAAAACACTATCGTGTCTCTAGATCGTTTTAAAGAATTCGGGTGGTTTATCGAGTTCAAGTAGGAAATCAATCTGAACATAACCCTAGTACAACTACTCTCAGTATTTGAAAATTTTAAGTCGAATATAGTTAGTCAGACTATATTCCACTGTCCCTAGGTTAAATATAGGTGACTAGTCTATATTTAGCCAAGGTTCGATAAAATTTTCAAATACCTAAATTAGGTATACTTGTGATACGTCCGTTGCTTTCGGGAAACTGTCCACTAAACAAAGGCGATGTCAAACCATTCAGTTGCAAGTCCCGCCATAAGAGACTTGTAACGTATGTTTTCACATTCCATTGCATAGAAGATAGTACGGGTAGATATGTGTGGAAAGGAAGTTGAAGTAATTCTAAAATAGTCTATACTGGGCTAGAATTACAAACTTTTAACAATGAAGGTTTCAGAAGAAAACTTTGATGGATGTAGAGAAAGTTCAACTTTTGTCGATGATGGATTAGTTTGTCCTTTAGAAATCTCATATTTCTTGTTTGGAAATCGATAGATTGTGATGGGTTTTTGATATCATATGAAATGATATTGATGAGGTGGTGGAATAATTCGAGAGACCATTGCACAAATCACAATGTCTCGGAAGTAGATTAGACCATTGTGTCATACAATGTTCGGGAAATAGAAAAGACCATCGTAATTCGTTACAATATCTTGGATATAAAATGTTGGAGTAGGAACATGGTTGGGAGAATGTGGTTGTGTCGAAATGCCATAGAATAGGCATGTGTAGATATGTTTAGATAAAATGATTGAAAATAACTCGAATGTATATATAAATATACTAGTATTTGTTCGTGTAGTGGAAAATGCCTAGTGTGTATATATGAATATACTTATGTTCATGTAGCATAAAATGCTTAATAAGTCCATAATCGTCTGGAGGATGGAAGACACGAAGATCGGAAGGCTATAAAATGTTTTTGCTTGTAGTGTGGTTATAGTTTAGGTCTCAATTAGACCCGTTTCTCTATAACCATGGCTCTGGTACCAATCTGTAACACCCCCAATTCATGGACGCAGCGGAATTCGAACTGGGTGTTACTGGACGGCACAATAGTCACAATAATAGAAAACGAACTCCAATTGAGTCGTTTTAAAAGATTTATCATTCAAATTGTATAAATATCAGAGATTACAAAATGAGGTCCCAGATGGTTCCATGTTTACGAATTAAATGAGTTTTGAATGATAATAAAATTTATAGCCCTCTTGAGTATCCGTGTCCTTCCGTGCCATCCTTGATCATCATGAACCTGAAATACATGCTTGAGAGGTCAACACAAAGGTTGAGTGGAATTCGTAGAGTTTAGTTAAATCGTTTGAACACAATAATCGTAATGTGAGGTAATTAATCACACATTCATAGTTAGAAAACAAAATCGTTATTTATTTCACTAAGCTCATACAACCAAAGCGTTAACATCGAACCAACAAAATTGGCATTATAGAAGCCCTATCAAGGTACTTTTGCCGTTTATACCGCTAAATCTCAAATATAGTGCATTTGTGTGAACTCATCGTTGTTCAACACAAATGGGATTCGTCAATCCCAATAGATCTATTCACAATATTCGCGCTCACTAAAGGTAGTGACTAATGGTTCATGATATAGGGACTTCGAACATGGCAATCGTTACTTAGTGATAATAAAACATCGTCGTGAAGCATACATTAGAAAGCATCGTGTTCGAGTAGAAAAGTAATAGCATGTATTCCCCCCATGGGTTTGTAAAATAGTTAAACAATAGAAAGTGGGGCTACGAACTCACCTTAAGTACGATAGCAAGTAATGAAGGTGATGGTTTGATCGTGTAGGTTTCTACAAGCAACCTATAATAGAATGTCGCGACTTAGGATCGGAGTAAAGAATATGAAGTAGTGCCTGTATATATATCTTGCATTTAGTCCATGATGTGGTATGATGTATAGTATAAGTCTTTGAAAGAAAGATTCATGAAACATGTATGTTTTGGTATATCGTTTACTACCGTTCGGGCCGACATAATGCAGAAGTCATGTTAGTAAGCGTTCGAGGAGCCAGGACACTTTAACTCGTAAATCCACAACTCAACTCGACGGCTTACATAATGAACTCCTCACATGAGGCTCCCTACTATTGTAGTAGTTGATAAAATATATAGATATAAGTTTTGATTCGAAAAGTTACTTGTCCGATATTTGAATAAACTTAGGAAAGTTTATTTGTACATGAAGATTGTTATTAGGGGTAGTTTCATAAGTCTTGAATGACCATTTTCTCTTGGTAAAATCTCATGGTTTCCTTTTAGATGAAGTAGATCCAAATTGTATGTTCAAGTTCTCGTCAACTCTTTGTTTCATGTTTACGCCTATGAAAGTTGGTATGGTCATTTCGTCATGGCCTAGCCATGACCTTTGGTCCTTGTTTCAAGGTCATGAGACACAACCTTGGCTCTAGCCATGGTTGTGGTCTTGATTATAGGTCATAAGACCCCTTTGGTCTTCATAAACCATAACCTATATGTAATGACTTTGTCTAAAAATGGGCTGTTTAGAATTTGAAGAAATTTATCACTCGGAAAGCATTTTTAGGTCTCGAGCTTCTTTGTTCCTGAACGAAAACGTCGTTTCGGACAACTTTCGTGTTTTAACTTTTTGATGAATCGGACCAGAAGTGGGACTTTCAAAACCCAAATTTGATCAGAATGGTATTTGGCAGTTTTGCCGAAAAGTTTTGGTAACTTCAAATGGGCGTAACTTTTGACTCGTATACTCGTTTTGGGTGGTTCAAATTGCTATGGTTTCCTTGTTAAGTCCTCTACTGTAATATGTAATGATCCAACATCATATTTTTACCATTTTGATCAGGTCTTACCAAGAAAGTCACTAGTTTACTTGTTTTAGTAACTTGTTGTAATAATCGATAACAATAACTTGTTTTGTTCACTTTTATACATCATGGACATAACTACAAGACATAATATAGCAAGAATAACATGTAAATAACATGAACATGATTATTTAACAAGAATCAAGTTAGGGTTTGGCTTACAACTTGTGGCTTTCAACAAAGAAAGGAAAGTAACTAGTAAGGATAGGACTTTGATAGACTTGCTTCAACCCACTTCACTTCATGCAATCTTTCTACCCTTGGTATTCTTGAAAGATGGATGATGAAGGTTGAGGTGAATTGAGTAGATTTAAACTCAAGAGAAATCACCAAAGTTTATGTAGTTTGGAAGTGTTTTGATTATCTAAAAGAAACTAGGGTTTCAACCTTGAACTTGCACTTGAATCTTGCATAGAATTGGAAGAAGATCAAGCAAAGGAGATGGTGTTGGTGTGTTGTGATGGTGGCGTACAAAGGAAGGGGAGGAGGGAGTATTTATAGTCCATTTAAGGAGGTTAGGAAGTTAACTAGGAAGTTTCCTAAACTTGGTGACCAAGTTGTAATTAACTAATGATCTAAGGGTAGTTTCATGAGATGAAGCCACATGGGTGTGACTCCCCCTCCTAGTGGCGGTTTGGAAACTTGGGGAGAAAGGGTTAGACTTGTGATGATCTTATCCAAGATACTTGGTTAGTTTTGACTCCGGGAAATGCCAATCGTAAATGATTAAGCCTCAAAACGTAAAACCGGGTGTCGTAAAATTATAGAACTTGGAAGAATGGTTAAACATGTCCATATAGTCCATAATAAAATATAAAATGAGTGGTAGGATCTATCGGGTGCTAAAACCCTGCTAAAAACTGGAAACACGGGTCTAAAACGCGTAATTCGCGTAAAACGCTGAATATTGCGTAAAATTGAGAAAAGTAAAATATTACTTTTCTAATAGGTTATAAATGATTTAAAATGACTTATAATGTCTAGACTGGGCTCAGTCTAGTGTCGGTTGGTATTAAATGTCTTTTAGACATCAAACCGTAAGCCTAAAAATCACGAATTGACTTATAACATCAAGGGATGATTTTTGGTCAATGGAGGAGGGAAAGAATATGTTGACTTTTTCTAAGAAGTTGAAAACTCAAATAGTCTTAGAAACGCGTTTCGTGGTCTCACGGTTAATCGCTCATACGGTTAAGCGTGCTCATGCGAGAATAGTACAGGCTTGGGTGACCTGCTGGGAAGTTTTTGGTCATGTTTTTCTCAGTCACGATTAATTCTCAAATAAATCATGAGTGTGTCAAACATTTTTCTGATGTGGGGTCACCTGACGAGGTCGAATTTCGTTGTGCGTAAAATTTATGAATGTCGTTTTACCCTAAAACGTGTAATTCCTTAATAACTTTCACGAAAGTGAGCTTATGAAAGTTAAACTTTTAATTTGCCATGGAAATGATTTATCATTCGAGAATATCAAATAAAAATCAACTTTCGGGAAAGTTTCGGGAAAAATGAATAGTAAAAGTGAATAGTGAAATTTTCCGGGAATGGTAATTATCCTGAAAAATGTGAATTGTTACAGGTAGGTCTTCTAAAGTTTCCAAAAATGAATGTGGTGATGTTGGTGGTGTTTGGAAAAGTTCCATTGGTGTTAATTTTGGTGATTGAGGTGATGAAGGTTTTGATTGTTGATTTGGTGCCGAATGTGGTGTTGGAGCACTTGGTGTTTTAGTTGGTGGCGAAGTAGTGATTACGTTTGTATTACAAGGTTTTAGAGATGGTGTTGGAGTAGCAAGGTTGAAGAAGTTTGAATCTTGGATAGGTGAGGAAATGTCAATTGATGAATCACTTGATGATGATGAGCTTGGTTGGATGGTTTTGTTGAAGCAACATGGTTTTACACAAATCCTAGTGGTTTTCCTAATAGATTTTGATGATTCTGATGAGGTGTCGGATTTAGTCATCTCAAGACTTTGGTTAGCTAGAATTTTAATATTAAGAGAAGTGATGGTGATGGTGTGAATTTGAAGTATGAATGTTGGCCAATTTATAGGAAGAACATGCTATGGATAGGAGTGTTTGGATTTAATGTTGTTCCATACAAATTTGGAGGTTTCAAATCATTTGGAAGAGTTTCAAGAACTTGTCAAGTCATTGGAAGTCAATCCAATAGAGTTGGGTGGAGTGAAAGACTAACTTATGTGCTAAATGCTATGTGATCATGGGAAGTGATTTTGTTAGTAAGCTCAACAGATTACAAGGAACCTTATGGAGGGTTCCTTGCTTTATGAAGAAAGGTTCCTTGGATTGATATTGTTTGAATTTGAATTTTGGCGGGAAATGGCTTCCTAATTGTTCTAGTGAGTAAGAATGGTCCTAATTTGTTTATTGGAAGTTAGGGAAGATGTTTCTCACTAAAGAAAAAGATTTGGTGTTTTACAAATTGTGAAATTTAGAAAAATGAAATTTTTTTCTACAGGTGACTGGCAAGACAAAACGAATACACGGGCGGAACCCTGTGTAGGGTTCCGTCTATTCCGTTGGGCCAAACTGGGTTGACCAAGAAATTGCACTGGCGGAACCCAATATTTGATTCCGCCATATCCGGCAGACCAGTAAAATTTTGATAGACCAGGTTTTCAATGTCGAGACGAATTCCAAATTTTCCGAAAACTCTTGAAACATAAAATTTAAGGTATAACTGGTTAGGAAATGCAAAAAATGAATAAGAAAACACTCTTACCATTAGACTTTGACCGGGGGCTAGCGAATTTCGCTATACTTAGTAAAAATTTCATAAACTAGAAAATTTGACAACATTTCAAATGTCATCGTCCTTCATAAATAGTTAAACCAATACATTGTCTAACAATAATAATAGAGCATAGAAGTACATAAAACCATAAAGCAACATAAATCACATAGTTTAACAACTACAAAGTTCTAAAAACTTCATTATGCCAAACGCTCATTAAACAAGATTCTCACATGCGATCTATCTTTTTCTTGAGCTTTCCAAGATACCTTCGAAAGAACTTGAAAATTCCCTTTGTTTGTTTGTTTGAATTCTTCTGACTCATTTTTTATGGTGGGAAGTTTTTCAAGATACTCGAGAGGGGCTAACTTAGAGTTTGGAAGACCATCGTCTTCGCTCATTGATGATGATGAGTATGAAGGTGAAGGAGAACGAAGGCATTTCCCTTGAGTCTTAAAGACTCTCTTATCACTAAGAGGAACAAAGGTGTGAGGAATGTGTTGATAATCAAGGCGAACACCCCGGCTATTTGGTGGAATAGTTGAGATGGCTCTAAAGAGATGGGTGAGGAGCATTCCATATGGGAAAGCGGTTTTTCAATTAAGAGGTATATCGGCCATTCTTTTAGCCATGTAGTAAGCCAAATTGAAGGGTTGTCTAGTGGAGATACTAAATAGCATATAACTTAGACATGTGTTCACATGATCTCTATTTCCTATGGAACTTATGACATTAGCCCTAAGAACCTCTTCTATTTCCTAAATTGAGGATTAAGTTCATTAAGTTCCATTCCAAACGGGTCTTTGTTCACTTCACTTCCCGAATGATTTTTCCTAGTGATTGAAGTTCTTATGAAGAGATGGTCACGAGGCACTTCCTTGCTAACAAGAGGAGTGGCATAGGAGGGATCTTGTTCAATGGTGTCTAGAGTAGAGATTGGCCATTTGTCTATGTAAAGATAAGTGCCATTGTTTGGAATACCAAAGATTTTAGCAAATTTATCTGGAGACAAAACCGTTTTGTGGTCATTGATGAAAAATTCCACGGATATCTCACCATCTTCATTACTCGAGAGATCTACGGTAGCATAGAATTCTAGAATGAACCTAGGACAAATTTTCTCATCAATATCTAGGATACAATCAAAGTTGATGGTAGCTAAGTCTTGGCGAATGGAGTTTCCTTCTAGGAAGGATGGATCAATGGTTCTCCCCTCGTGAACATAACGCTTCTCTAACCCCTTAAAGACATTGACTCGGTGTGTAGTAAGACCTTTGGTCATATGGTGTTTGGGTAGATACTTGAGGGTGCCTTTGTGATCGGAGAATGTTGCGGGAGGCATGTTGAATCCTAGAAAGCACGAAATTTTATATTTTAGTTAAGATCAATGACTTTTACAATGTAGATGTTCTAATGTGTTCCTATATGCTAACAATGTGGAGACGGGGTTATCTTGACTCATTTTAATGCTCAAAACATTTTATAATACAAGTCTTTGTTATAAAACAAAAGATAACCCAAACGCTCCTAATTTAGTGTAGCTTCAATTGACTGTACCCGAAAACACATATTGGTTATGTGTCCTCTTTAGCATTCAAGAGATGTTATGCAAATGATGTTTTCATAATGTTTTTCATTTGTTTTAACAATGTGGTGAATGGTTAGGTTCTAATTGTGGGAAGTAATATTAAAAGAGAATGTACTTGGTGTGTTTGGTAAATCATGATAACAATAAAAGGATACAATTCCTAACTAATGAAAAATATGATTAGTTCACAACCAAGGTTTTCATGAATCAACAAGTTTATGCATAAACCCTATGATTTTAGTTTTTGTAAATGAATGGAAATCCTAGGATTGAATTAGACATGTACTTAGGATAAAGAAAACTTACAATGATGATTGAAAGAGGGATACTTGAGAGAGATCCCCAATTTTCGTGTGCGATGATGTTTATGAATGAATGGTGGCAGTGAATGAGTTATAGTTATGAGTTAGGGAGTGTTTGGTTTGTGATTTAAGGTAAAAACCATCTACAGAATTCACGGACTAGGCGGAACCAAAAAGAGGGTTCTCCCGTTAGGTCTAAGGGTTCCGCTGGTTCTGCATTAGAAAAGCTTAAATGATTTGTTTTGATTTCTGTGATTTTGTTCTAATGTTCAAACCTACAAAGTATGTTCCGTAAGTGCTAGCTCAATTCTAGGAAGGTTAAATTGTTGTTGTATGGAAGGATACTTAAGGTTATTGACAATGTTGTTTTAGAAGGATATTTTCTTAATAGAAACTTTTTCTTTTTACAACATTATCATGAATGAAGCGATGAAGAATTATCAAAAACAAATCTAGTATGAAAGTGTTGAACTGGATTCTAATTTATGTCGATGGTTCCTTTGTTGAAGTAAATGATGAAAATGTTGATAAGTGGAATTTTGTTGTTGATGCGAGTTTTCTTGTTCTAACGGAGCTTGTTGACATGCTTTTCCACCTGATACTAATTTGAGAGCCTTAAGCTTCTTAGAGAATCATTGGGTAAGAAAGTATTTATCAAAAGTGCAAGTACCACTTGTGCATTTTCTATCAACTTAATTACCAGCATAATCGGAGTTGGCATACACTATTGTTTCTATTCCCGTTCCTTTGGGATACCATAATCCTAAGTGTATAGTACCCTTTAATGTATCCAAACAATCCCTTCAGGATGAATTGTATTAGGATCTTTTCTAAAACAAGCACATCGACAAGTACTAAACGTAATGTTGAATATATTTGTTGTGAGAACAAGTAAACTTCCAAACATTTCTCTATGTCTAGTTTTATCTACGGATTTACTAATCTCATTCTTGATAAGTCATATAAAACTTAATCATTGTGTACTTGTGAATAACTAGGAATACCTTTGAGCGATTATTCCTTGCTTTTGGAGCTTGCTTGTTTAAGTTATCAAAAAGTCTTTCATAGATTAACATTACATCCTCTTTATCTATTTTGAAAGATCTATTTTGTTTCAATTGTTGTTTAACTCATTGATTGCGAAACTAATGTCCAAAAACTGTTTTTATCAAATGATTGCGAAACTAATGTCCAAAAACTCATTGATTGCGAAACTAATTGTTGTTTAACTCATTGATTGTTTAATCGCAACTATGACTCATGATTCAAGTTTTATGACCTTTTCTATATTACTTGATTTAATGTTTGACACAAGATGAAAGATGTTATTTTCAATTTGAACTTTTGTCCTTAATGTTATGACACTAGTTAGAGTATGACATCTATAATTAATAGTTCATCTTCCTTGTTAATTTTCTTAACATTCTTGTCTTATCATTGTTGGACTTTTGACTAAGTCATCATCTACCAAAGGTGATGTCTTAGAAGGAGGTGGTCTTTCGTTGAATGTTAAATTTAACGACTCCTCGAATCTTTAGGTTTCTTTAAAACAATATTAGTTTTGTTATTAATGAATGTTCAAGAGATACATCTTCATAAGACTATGGGTCGAGTTTTATGTGTAAATCCTTGATGATTATAACGCATTTTTCTCCCAATCATCCGAATGTATTCTAATGTGCTTCATTACCCTTGTATGTCCTATATGAAGTTTTATTAAAACAATGGTCAAATTAAGACACGATTGAAAATATAAGGTATAGTCTTAAAAGATGTTATATTACAAACATTTGTGAAGTGTTTTGTTTTAATAAATTTTCAAGCATCACAAAAGTGTTGGTCATCTTATCACTTAGGAGATTCTTAGTTAGCTCACTTGTAGACAAGTATTAAGTGAGACTCACTCAAGAGTTTCTTGTGTTTATTCCGAGAGTTTAAAGAACTGAAGCACCTTATATCTCCTATTCATTTTAATGTAGAAATCCTTTGATCACAGAGGATCTAATCCTTGTTATAACTCACTAAAGAAATAACATCTTAGGGTATAAATTACTAATACTAAACCGATAAATCATAATGCTAACAACATGAGACAACAATAGGTAAGTTGAAATAACGCGTACCTTTGAAGTTCCATAGAGAAGCTACCAAGAAGATAATCGTAAAGCGTTTTATCTTGGCTTTTAGGAAAGCTTGGAAACTCAAATACTCATGAATCCAAGGAGGTTAGATAAACATATGAAAGCATAGAACATGATAACCTTAATCCTTTTATCATAAGTTTCTAATTAGAGATTAAGTTACTTCTAAATCTCTCTCCTAGGCTTAACAACCTTTGCATGCTTTGTTTTACTTGTTGATGGTGCATTTGAGTTAAACCCTAATCCGGTTTTATCTCTAAGTGACTTTTGACTTTTCAAGAGATTTTGAGCTTTCTTCAAACTTAGCTAACATTTTTCCTTTTTCATTTTGTCTTTTAATTTCATGTTTGTAGTCTTGACATATTTTGCATTCTAGGTCAATTTCAACATTACTCTCAAGTCTAGACATTTTATCTTCCAATATGATTTCCTTTTCAAAATTGTTCTCAATAGATTTTGATGGTTCAGTGTTAAAGATTGCTTTTAGGTCCATATTACTTAAATGTTTATATTCATTTTCTAGTTTAGAGAATTCTAAGATGAAAGTGTCAAAACAAAAGTGTTCGGTTTCAAGTTGTACCTTGTTTGTGGTTTTATCAAATTCATGACTACAAACCGGATAGTTTTCGTCATCTTCATCCGTGTCACTCCATGATTCGTAAACAAGTCCTCTTTGAGAAAGCGATTTTTCATCTTCACATATACCTTCATTAAAAACATTTAAACTCGTAGCACATGTATTAACTTCAGCAAAATGTCTATCTATTAGTTTTTCTAAGACTAACAACTCATACGTAAGATCAAATTTATCGTTTTTGACTTGACATATTTCTTGATGAAAGTTTAATATATTTTTCCAAAGATCATTAGCCGTTTGACAAAAATACACTCTTTCATATTCAATCCTAGGTAAACTTTTATAACTCATTATCTTAGCTTTAGTGTTTTTATCAAATTTAAGATAATCATCTTGATTTTCAAAACTTGTTTTTGTTGGTTTAAAATCACCAACGGAAATAATATGTCAAAGATTTTGATCAATTGATCTTACATAGTTTTCAAATTTACTTTTCCATTCAAGGAAGTTTTCTTTTTCAAATAGCAGTGGCCTTTGAATAGATTGCCTTTCTTTGAGATTTTCAAAATCCATGGATCGATTCAAGTTTTAAAATACAATATATTTTAAAGATCTTGAGTAACGTAGCTCTGTTGCCAATTGTGGAAAACTAGAAAGGGGTTGAATAGTTTACCGCTTTTTAACTTGTTAATCTTTGAAAAGCTTTACGTGTAATCAACGATTCTATCTAATTATCAATAATTAATATGCAAGTATAAAGAAAGAAACGATCAAACCACAACACGATTGTTTATCATGGTTCGGCTACAAGGACTCTTTTTCCTTGCCCTACTCCACGCCCCGTGTGACACCCGCAAAATTTACAACGCAGCGGAATACCGATTTGGGTGTCACTTCATAGTTCATAAAAACAAGTTACATAAAACGACCTCAAAAGAGACGTTTAATAAAATGTCACATTCGATTAGATAAATCAGAGTACAAAGGTCCCAACAATTTTTATTCAAAACTTTAAGTTTCAAGAGTTCAAACATGACTCATTTGCATATTTAAAAAAAATAATAATAATCGAATGTGAAGAAAACAAGTCTTTCAATATTTGATATCCACGCGACTCCGATTGCTCCCAATGCTCAGCTAGCAAAATAATACCTGAGAAAATACATGCTAAAAAGTCAACATAAAGTTGAGTGAATTCATAGAGTTTAATAAGTAATAAGTTGAATACAAGCATTATTTATCAATAGACATATAACAAATACATGTCGGGTAATCAAATTATACTATTGAGAATTATGAAACCGAAACCTTAACCACAATTTTGTGCCCCGAGGTAAAAATTCCCAGTTTACCCCAAACTCTCAAGATTATGTGACCGTACCCAGTCAAAGCCGGCCAAGCCTAATATGCATATCTATAATAATAGCGTTTCCCTACGGAATTAACGGTTTCATGGTGGAGACTTAATTGGCAAGAAGCATTCAACCACTATAATCATGTAATCGGGTAGAGCATACCAAAAACTACTTGTATTCAGTTTGTAAAAGTAGCATGTATCCCCCTCGCAAGGTTTATAAAACATTTAAATAAGTAAAGGCGAGGCTATGAACTCACCGCGAACAAAGGAAGTGATATGAAACAAGCAAGTGAAGAAACTAGCCGCGAAAGTTCTACAACGAACCTAAATAGATATACGCTTGTCTTAGTTTTTTGAAAGTAAGTGTTGATGTAATTTAGTCTCTATACTATATAAATTATAACCTTAATTATGCTTGGTACATATATTCTAAGTGTTCAAAAAAAACAAATTTTAAAGATACAATTACATAAGTTTTAAAATCCTTTTTATACTTTTGACGTAAAAGCTGTCAAAATTTATATAACTTATTCATCTTAGAAATTCCGTCATTTGTAAACCGTAAGTCGAAAAATTACGTTCTTTATATCCACAGAAAGGTATTAATCTGTACCAACAAGTTTTGTGGGTCCCACTAAATCAAAAATTACTTAACAGTACCAAAGTTACCCATTTACCCAATATATTCACTTCAGAAAACTTTAACAATGCATCAGTCGCACGAAAAGTGCGATATCTAGTGTTTTACAAACCCGATTAATTCCGCGTTTTCGGCCACGTTTAAGTTAAGATGTTATCTAGAACTTTTATTCTTTGACTAACAGAGGGTTATTCACAAAAAAAATGACTTTTACACGTTTCAAATCTGTTACTCAGAACTGGACATGTTTTACGAAAATATTTCTAGTTTAATCATCGTAATGAGTTATTTAATGAAATACCCGTCAAAATGATCACAAGACACAGACCTACAACCACATATTTTTAGTTTAGTCTCAATGTTTACTGGTTAGTACATTTTATTCCATATTTGCCCCTGATTCAGAAATCACAGAAGCATGTCTAGTCCTTTAGTGTTTCTAGTGATCTAGTTTCATGTACCAAGTCTAACCAAGCATGATAATTTATATAATATACAAATACATCAAGAAATAATACAATTAAAGAAATGAAAATGAAAGTAAAATGAAAAGGGAGTGATTGGTTTCCTTACAAAGATGAAGAACGAAACAAATGGACACTAAACATAAATCACCACCAAGTCTTGCACCCTTTTTGTACAAATCTTTTACCCAAATTTATATACCCCTTTCAACCCAAGCAAGTGCTCTAAAACCACAGCCCATAAACCATATTGGAAGTCATCATAACTCTTGAGAAAGAAAGGTCTTGAGGAAGGAAAAGGAACAAGAATCAAAGCTTCACACTTAGGTCTTCATTTTTGTACAAATCTTTAATAGAAATCAACACAATCAACACCCAAGCTCCAAATATTTTACCCAACCTTAATAAACCTTAATAACATTGCAAAAACACTTCTTAAAACTCTTGAAATCTTTAAAGAACTCAGCCCTTGAACCCAAGAAAAATTTATGTTGATGATGATGATGTTTGATGGTGATTATGGAGAAACAATCACAAGAACTAGCTAGGGATTATAACACCTTCAATCCAAGATCAATATATTTGGTAAAAATTGAGATAAAATGGTGTTTGGATCTGTAATGAGTCGTTCATAAGGGTGGAGAAAACAAGGGATGAGTATTTTGATCCAAAATGCATGTATGAGAAGTGTGTTAGTGGTATAGGACTTAGGTAGTGGGAGACAAGCATTAGATTAAGTTAGCCAAGTGTACTAGAGTGTAAGAAACCACAAATAACTCACCACCCATGTGGGTGGGTCGTTCAAAACAAGAAAAGGGAAAAGAGGGTAGTGGTTTTGTGTAAAACATGAGCTACGGTGTGTATTTTGATCCTGGTAATTGCAAACGTAAAGTTTTTAAGACGCGTAATGTAAAATTAGGAGATGTAAAAATACAAAACCTTCAAAAATGTTAAAACTTATTAACATAACATATTTAAGTATTTTAGATGAGTGGTGAGTTCATCGAAGGGTTTAAACATCGTTAAAACTTAAACCGTGAGTTGAAAACGCGTTTGGTGACGCCGGTTCTTGATAGAAGTGACGTTAACTACAAAAATGAAAAAACAAGTATTAACTCACTTGTAAATATGAGAATAGGTTAAAATGCATAAAACATGTAAAATTTCCATAGTCTAGGGTTGATTCACATTGTTAAAACCATAAAACGTAAATTTAAATCGCGTAAAACGTAAAAGGTGCAAGGTTTATGAAAAATTGGAAAAAGTAAATTATGACTTTTAAAATAGGATTGTAAGGAACCAATGATGCATAAAAATTATAGAATGGACGTAGTCTAGTCGCGGTTGAATTAATTGAATGTGTTATGACGAATCGTGGATAACTTCCGACGAAGTTAATTATTTAAAAATAGAATAGTTAAATAATAAGAATATTAAAATTAGTGACATGAAATTTTTGAAATGTCACTGCACGTACCCCTTAAGAGAGCGACGTACCGGCGCTCAATTCTTCTTAATCATTTTTGGTCGTTTTAAAGATTTTTGGGATGGAAGCATGTATAAAAACCATGTTGAAACTCGGGTTTATGGTTGTGATTGTAGAATGTCTATTTTCAAATTTTTTTTAGGAATCATTAATCGAAATGAAGTTTAAATCAGTCATATCCTCAAGACGTGATTAAAATATAATGTATAAAAAGTGTAATTTGAAATATAGGGCATGGTGTTATTATAAATATTGGTTATGATTTTTAGAAAGGAGGATGGTTAGAACCAACTCTTTAACTGAAGAAGGTCATTTAAGTAATTTAAACACTTGTGAAATATTTGTACAATTATATAAAGATGTATAAAATTTTTATAGAAGCCCATGGAGGTGCTTAATGCATTTTTTGCTCGGGATTTTGACAAGGTGACAAGATAGCAACGAAGATAGAATAAGTGATAGAAATATCCTAATGTGTAAGCGATGGTATGAGAGAACGAATTGAATGTCGTGAGGGTCCTTAAAGGAAATGATTGAATAAAAGTGTTGGCGATAAGACGATAGGAGAAAAGGAATTTATCAAGTCGTCAATTTGTGGAAGCGAATAATAGTACATTACTATTAGCTTATCAAGCTCGCGGTGGTCGATATAAAATCGGAAAAATCCATATAACAAATTACGATTCGAGAAGAGTTCATAGCCAAAAGAATGATTCGTACACAAGCTATGGTGGATACACATAAGCCCACTCATTCATAACTCATCACTTACATAAAGAGGCGTCCCAATCCATGTACGCGAAGATTTATGAATTTATGGTTCGGCGGTTTATAATTTCCTTATTCAAATGAAGAAGCGTCCCAATTAATTTCAATAAGACGATTATAAATTATCCTACTTAAGTATGTCCATCACAAAACAAAATACACAATAAGATCAAGTGTTACAATAAATAAAAGGATGTCTAATTAACAACATGACTTATCAAAATCATAAGAAGAAGTAATGAGAATAAGAATATGACATTAGTCAATCGCATTACCAAAGGTAAGTGCCAAAGGATAGCACGATCCGGGATGACAAGTTAAGGTCGTACTCCCATCAATTGGAAGATTTCAAAATAATGGATAACGAAAATAACATACGTGATTCAAAGGCATAAGAGGAAAGTTCACACTCGGAGTTGAACAGTAAAATTACTATTGGAATTGACAAAGTACACCGAATGTCAATATCATCAAAAGGAAATAGAGTAAAGTAGCGAAAATGTTTCAGAGATCACCGCATCGTTCATAAGAGGTTAAAGTAAACGAATTCATTAATACATGTAATAGTACTACAAACATGTGTAACGATTTGAGAAGAGAGTAACACATATATGTACAGGTATCCTCATACAATACTAGTATTGATGTTCGAGGGAGAAAATAAGAAAACACGAAGTACACGATAATCGGAGTGGTCAGCGTATAAATAACCGACCGATATAAAGTAAATAGTATGACATCATAAGATAGGCATGAGAGAGCGAAATAATGACTAGGGGATATATTCATTAGTCATATAATAGAAGTATTGATGCAAAATAGAGCATATAAGTTACCTGGGAGCAAGCGTGCGTGGATATCGAACAATGGTGAAAGACTTAAAAAAAATTCGAAAATCAGTTATAGTTTAGGTTTTGAAAATGACCTAATTCGCTATAACTAATGCTCTGATGCCATTCTGTGACACCCCCAAAATTTACAACGCAGCGGAATACCGATTTGGGTGTCACTTCATAGTTCATAAAAACAAGTTACATAAAACGACCTCAAAAGAGACATTTAATAAAATGTCACATTCGATTTGATAAATCAGAGTACAAAGGTCCCAACAATTTTTATTCAAAATTTAAGTTTCAAGAGTTCAAACATGACTCATTTGCGTATTTAAAAAAAATAATAATTATCGAATGTGAAGAAAGCAAGTCTTTCAATATTTGATATCCACGCGACTCCGATTGCTCCCAATGCTCATCTAGCAAAATAATACATGAGAAAATACGTGCTAAAAAGACAACATAAAGTTGAGTGAATTCATGGAGTTTAATAAGTAATAAGTTGAATACAAGCATTATTTATCAATAGACATATAACAAATACATGTCGGGTAATCAGATTATAGTATTGAGAATTATGAAACCGAAACCTTAACCATGATTTTGTGCCCCGAGGTAAAAATTGCCAGTTTACCCCAAACTCTCAAGATTATGTGACCGTACCCAGTCAAAGCCGGTCAAGCCTAATATGCATATCCATAATAATAGCGTTTCCCTACGGAATTAACGGTTTCATTGTGGGGACTTAATTGGCAAGAAGCATTCAATCACTATAATCATGTAATCGGGTAGAGCATACCAAAAACTACTTGTATTTAGTTTGTAAAAGTAGCATGTATCCCCCTCGCGAGGTTTATAAAACATTTAAATAAGTAAAGGCGAGGCTATGAACTCACCGCGAACAAAGGAAGTGATATGAAACAAGCAAGTGAAGAAACTAGCCGCGAAAGTTCTACAACGAACCTAAATAGATATACGCTTATCTTAGTTTTTTGAAAGTAAGTGTTGATGTAATTTAGTCTCTATACTATATAAATTATAACCTTAATTATGCTTGGTACATATATTCTAAGTGTTCAAAAAAAACAAATTTTAAAGATACAATTACATAAGTTTTAAAATCCTTTTTATAATTTTGACGTAAAAGCTGTCAAAATTTATATAACTTATTCATCTTAGAAATTCTGTCATTTGTAAACCGTAAGTCCAAAAATTACGTTCTTTATATCCACGGAAAGGTATTAATCTGTACCAAAAAGTTTTGTGGGTCCCACTAAATCAAAATTACTTAACAGAACCAAAGTTACCCATTTACCGAATATATTCACTTCAGAAAACTTTAACATTGCATCAGTCGCACGAAAAGTGCGATATCTAGTGTTTTACAAACCCGATTAATTCCTCGTTTTCGGCCACGTTTAAGTTAACATGTTATCAGGAACTTTTATTCTTTGAGTAACAGAGGGTTATTCACAATAAAAATGACTTTTACATGTTTCAAATCTGTTACTCAGAACTGGACATGTTTTACGAAAATATTTCTAGTTTAATCATCGTAATGAGTTATTTAATGAAATACCCGTCAAAATGACCACAAGACACAGACCTACAACCACATATTTTGAGTTTAGTCCCAATGTTTACTAGTTAGTACATTTTACTCCATATTTGCCCCTGATTCAGATATCACAGAAGCATGTCTAGTCCTTTAGTGTTTCTAGTGATCTAGTTTCATGTACCAAGTCTAACCAAGCATGATAATTTATATAATATACAAATACATCAAGAAATAATACAATTAAAGAAATGAAAATGAAAATAAAATGAAAAGGGAGTGATTGGTTTCCTTACAAAGATGAAGAACAAAACAAATGGACACTAAACATGAATCACCACCAAGTCTTGCACCCTTTTTGTACAAATCTTTTACCCAAATTTATATACCCCTTTCAACCCAAGCAAGTGCTCTAAAACCACAGCCCATAAACCATATTGGAAGTCGTCATAACTCTTGAGAAAGAAAGGTCTTGAGGAAGAAAAAGGAAAAAGAATCAAAGCTTCACACTTAGGTCTTCATTTTTGTACAAATCTTTAATAGAAATCAACACAATCAACACCCAAGCTCCAAATATTTTACCCAACCTTAATAAACCTTAATACCATTGCAAAAACACTTCTTAAAACTCTTGAAATCATTAAAGAACTCAGCCCTTTAACCCAAGAAAAATTTATGTTGATGATGATGATGTTTGATGGTGATTATGGAGAAACAAACACAAGAACTAGCTAGGGATTATAACACCTTCAATCCAAGATCAATATATTTGGTAAAAATTGAGATAAAATGGTGTTTGGATCTGTAATGAGTCGTTCATAAGGGTGGAGAAAACAAGGGATGAGTATTTTGATCCAAAATGCATGTATGAGAAGTGTGTTAGTGGTATAGGACTTAGGTAGTGGGAGACAAGCATTAGATTAAGTTAGCCAAGTGTACTAGAGTGTAAGAAACCACAAATAACTCACCACCCATGTGGGTGGGTCGTTCAAAACAAGAAAAGGGAAAAGAGGGTAGTGGTTTTATGTAAAACATGAGCTACGGTGTGTAGTTTGATCCTGGTAATTGCAAACGTAAAGTTTTTAAGACGCGTAAAGTAAAATTAGGAGATGTAAAAATACAAAACCTTCAAAAATGTTAAAACTTATTAACATAACATATTTAAGTATTTTAGATGAGTGGTGAGTTCATCGAAGGGTTTAAACATCGTTAAAACTTAAACCGTGAGTTGAAAACGCGTTTGGTGACGCCGGTTCTTGATAGAAGTGACGTTAACTACAAAAATGAAAAAACAAGTATTAACTCACTTGTAAATATGAGAATAGGTTAAAATGCATAAAACATGTAAAATTTCCATAGTCTAGGGTTGATTCACATTGTTAAAACCATAAAACGTAAATTTAAATCGCGTAAAACGTAAAAGGTGCAAGGTTTATGAAAAATTGGAAAAAGTAAATTATGACTTTTAAAATAGGATTGTAAGGAACCAATGATGCATAAAAATTATAGAATGGACGTAGTCTAGTCGCGGTTGAATTAATTGAATGTGTTATGACGAATCGTGGATAACTTCCGATGAAGTTAATTGTTTAAAAATAGAATAGTTAAATAATAAGAATATTAAAATTAGTGACATGAAAATTTTGAAATGTCACACCCCGAGTTTCCAACTCGAGAGTTTCAAGCACTAGTCAACAAGCTCCTTTCACCGGTGGAGAAACCTTTACAATCGTCGCTTACACTTTATCCGGTACAAAGCTAAATACCGGGTCCTAGTTCAAGGTAGAACCAACCAAACATCGCCTATCCACTATTTCCGACACTAAGCTAGATGTCGAGTTCTTTTACATGGGTACAACCACTCCCGCCACACTATGTATTTTATGGCCTAAAATACTAACCGATCACTACTGAATATACACAATCAAATGAAGTGTAAACTACACTAAGTTTACACAATGCTAAGCTAACAAGTCTTGCAACGTTGTGTTGAATACTTGTAACTTCTCGGATGAACTTGTGAACTTCCTTTCTACATAAGAGAATCACACAAGAGAGTTGCTACTTAGTTAGATAAGATAAATGAGAGTATATGTGTAAATTATGACTCTAAGTGATGAGAGATTTCTTGCAAGTGGCTTGATATTTATAGCCAACAAAACCAGTACACTGGCGGATCTGGCATAACCAAAACAAGGGTTCCGCCAGGTCAGACACTCAAAGACTTCAAGAAATCTTTCCGTATCTAGCAATGTCACATCAAATTACTTCTAGTCAACACATAATAGATAAAGTGAGAATCCTTCCAAAATCAGTAAGAGGACTTATGGAAAGTCAAACACTCAACCTTTCAATAAATGCTCATGATGCATGCCATGATGTCATGTTACAATTTATATATTAAGAAATATAACAATGTTATGTTTAACATGAAATGTAAAGTCTAGTTATACAAGACTAACACTAAAATCATGTTTTACTACAAACTAAAGTTTACACTTTGTCGTTAACAAAACTTAGTAAAGATCATAAAATATAAATAACGTTTTTAGATGATATTGTTATTAACATAAACTACAACTACTTTTCCTAAGCCCAAGAAAGTCCTCAGTGCCACTGTCGTTCCTTGAAACACTATGTGCAAAAGGTTAGTCTAAGTAGATATCCCATAACTGTTATTTTTATAAGTAACTTAGGTTATTTTCCACTGGGTTGTTATATATTTATGTCTGTTCCCCCTATCCTACTATCATCCCATCCAGTTTACATGCGGAGAATGATCTTCCCTCTCCAAATGTTCTGGATTATACCTCGAAACATCTCCCCTATTCCTTAGGTAGATTCTAGGAATAATATAGATTCACTAGCCTCTCTAAGTTTCTCGGCTTTTTCCTGATAATCCATCTTATTCTTAAAAGCATCACGTATTCCCCCACTAGCTCTTATCCCTCTACCCACTATTTTGCCTTTACACCCAATATTACCCCCATCAACATTTGATCTAGAAGGGTTATTTATTCCCGAAGGATCAATGTTACCTAGGAGACCCACACATCCTTTATAGAACTTACGTATTAATGAGCCTAGTCTATTTAGGAAGCGAACCTATACTTTAGAACCCATATCCTTTTTCACCAATCTTCCTACCTCATCTTGGAAATTTGAGATAGGAAGAGATTCCCATAGGACACACTTAGAACACTAGGAAGATCAGGCTGAGAATATCTTGAATAATTTAGGCAAACTCTTTATTGACCCAATAGGATTTATACCTTAGAAGAGATAATCGATGATAATTAGGTTCTTCATTGATTAAATATAGAAAGCCTTTCCGACCCTAACCCATAAGTTAAAGGATTATTAGGAATGAATCACCAATTAGTACACCATTATCGCTTATACTTTTAGGTTAGAAATCCACCCTAGGATATGCACTATAGATAATGGTACTAGTTAGATATAGGATATGTAAGATAGGATACCTATGATATAAGATAAGTTATGATATCTTGCCCTAACTGTTATTCCCTAATCACCACTTAGGATAGGAACACCATCACTCGACCGTTCTTTACTAGATTATCTTAAGCCATCCCGAACCCTATTATAACCCTTAGAGATTGAATTAGCTTATATGAAACCCAACAAGTTGGATACTTGTTATAACCTATCTTAAATCCCGTTCTATCCCGCAAGGTAATACTAAAGGATATGTATTACCTACAACCCATAAGTCTTTAAGTGTTTCATAGGATAGAAACACTACTCCCCAACCATCCCTTATAGGTTACTTTAGGATATCCCGAACCCTAGAAAATGTATCCGTCTTTAGGAAGCATAACAAGTTGGGTACTTGTTAAAATCTACCATAGGTTTTGTTCTATGCTATAAGTAATACTAATGGACATGTATTACTTACAACCCCTAAGTATTTAGGTTAGTTTCGATACATTAATCCAAAAGCTAAAACACCATAAGATAGAGAAACAGTCTTTAGGAATATTGTTCTTGAAGTTTAGGTATTTTAAGGTTAAACCTAAGATATTACCCTTAGATACTTAGTAAGTGCTGATAAAGTGGGCCTTAAGAAACAAATCCCTTCCCTATATCTTTTGTTTCCCCACAAAATTTCCTCCCTTCCATATCCGGCAATCTGCCTAAAACACCTATCCTTTCAAATCCAACCACGAGACATATGGCATAAATACCAACACATGTTAAACCTTGTGTATGACAAGTCATTTATGACCATATGTGGTTGTGATCTCCTTCCTAGTTGTTTTATGACATTGTATGTCATGTATTACAACTCTCCCCGTACTTAATCTCATACACTTCCTAAATACCTTAAACCCCTTAAATCACTTCCCCTATCATTTCATATGATACTAATGATGATAATTTTTATTTTACATCATGACGATCTGAATTCATTTCGAATTCTTCCCCCGCCTCTAAATTCTCACTACTCCGAGATCTTTTAGTTTCCCCTAGTTAGAGCACCTTCCCCTAACTATTCCTATATGCATGTATACAAGCATACTCCTATTCTTCCTTCTTTAATTCCTACTCCCTTAAGATTACTATGATTTCTGAAGTAGTTTCCCCTCTTAGTAAAACCCGTACTACACTCTCTAGGTTTCCCGATATTCGAGGTTAGGAATAGTTTCAGATAGGACACCCTTAGAAAAACATAAGAATAAATAGAGAATACTTTGAATCACCCAGATAGGATATATCTAGAACATATCGAGGAAATAGAAAATAAGATTAGTGATCTTAGTGACTTTGATAGGTTAGAAACCAAACCAGAGAAAACTCATGCCATGATAGCTAAGTTATAGGAAGAACATTTCAATAAGGTTGTTTTAGTTCGTGTTAGGCTTTCTACTCTTGAAATAATTATCGAGGATATTAGAGTTAGTCATAGATCAGATACAAGGAGTCTTTTAGATGCAATCTAGGAAACTTAAGAATAACAAAGGATTAGACTAGTAAACTACCAACCTAGAATCTTAAGCTTTTAGTACTTAGTCTATTTGCGGGATATGGGTACAAATCAAGTTTTCACCTTATAAGATATATGAAAAAGCCGTTTTGAGGATATATTTGCCTATACATAGTTCCATAAGTTGCTTATCCCGTATTAAGATGTCCCATATATTACTAGGAATATTGCACTACTACGTTATCCCGAGCCTACCCTAAGTTTTATATACCCAGACCTAGAACTCGAGGTTACTAGTTATAACTAGGAAATGACTTCACCTAGGAACACTAAAACTTATACTACCCCTATACTATTCCCCTAATGAATCTAAGTTTGCCAAGCTAGATAATTCACTATAGATCGTACCAAGACCTTTAGGTAGGGAAACAAACTTCGAGGAAATCTAGTAAATCTTACCCTCATTAGGATTTCCATCCTCTAAGGTAATCCTTTCCTACGCCCCCATTCTTTTCTACTCCTCCGTTTAATCCTATTTCCCCATCATTTCTCACTCCATTGTTTAATCCTACCCTCCCGTTCTTTTCTACTTTTCTATTCTTTTTCACTTATCCATTATTTTCTACTCCTTTCGATCATCCTACCCTTTCGTTCTTTGGCACTCCTCTTCTCCTGTTTAATCCGCCCTTTTCGTTCTTTCTCACTCCTCCGTCCTTTCCTATTCTTCCCTTTCATTCTTTTCTATCCCTTAATCCCATTCCTTCGTCATTCTCCACCCTTTCCTACCCTACCCTTATACTCTCCCCTTCCGTCATCTTACAAAGTTCTAAGTGTTAGAACTTGTACTCCTAATTTTTTTTTCGAATATCTACGTCGAATTTTGTAATCCTCATTATGATCGACAAACGATATTATCCTACTCCTAATCTTTCGTCACTCTACAAGTTTCTATTAGCACTAGTACAAAAAGTGCTATTGGTCACGCCAAAAATGTGTAACGATATGCATATAGTCACACATGTTTTTCGTTGTGTGTCACCATAGGTGGCACCACCGTAGGTGGCATATGGTGACATTGTTGAGTTCGTGACCATTGTCATTGAAAAATAGTGACCAAAACCCGAATATGTGTGACAAATTATGCACAAGTTTTGTTGGATTAATGAGTATGTGTGACCGTAAACACTTTAGAGTCACACGAATATTTTTTGAGAGTAACTGTTGTTCGTCCTTTGGCCACATAAATATATAATATATGTGACATTTGAGATGATTTATTCAAGTAAATGTGCATTTTATGTGACTATTTCCGTCCTATGGCCACATGAATATATAATAAATGTGACGTTTGTAATGATTTAATCACACAATGGGTGTTGTTTTTTTGGAGTTAGTCACATATTATTAAGCAAAAGGTAGCTAAAAGTGTTAATAAGTGTGACCATATGCTGTTTAAAATAAAGAAATGTGTATTTTGTGTGACTATTGTTCATCCAATGGTCACATGAATTTTTAGTTTGTGTGGCCTTTTGTAATATTTAGTCACACAAATCATGTTTGTTTTTGGTATTTAGTCACACACAATTAAGCAAAAAGTGGCCAAAAATGTTAACAAGTGTGACCATATGTTGTTTAAAGTGAAGGAATGTATATTTTGTGTGACTATTGATCATCTTCCTAAACTTAGGTTCGACCAACATTTTTGTGATGCTTGCAAAGTTGGAAAACAAGCTCACACTAGTCACAAGCCTAAGAATATGATTTCAACGTCTAGATGTATAGAGCTTCTTCACATGGATCTCTTCGATCCTTCCGCCATACGGAGTTATAGAGGAAATCTTTACACCCTAGTAATTGTAGACGATTACTCTAGATACACTTGGACTAGGTTTCTTAAAAACAAAACTGAAACTTTGAACAATTCAAAATATTTAGTAAGAAAATAGAAAATCAACTAGGATACAACATAGTCTCTATTAGGAAGGACCATGGCAGAGAATTTGATAATGAAGTTCAATTCGAAGCTTATTGTGATGCTAATGGTATTACTCACATTTCTCGGCTCCATGAACTCCACAATCAAATGGGGTAGTCGAAAGGAAAAATAGAACTTTACAAGAAATGAGTAGAACCATGCTCAATGAGCAATCCATTCCTCAGAAGTTTTGGTGCAATGCCGTAGATACATCCACCTATATCCTTAATAAAATTCTCATTAGACCAATCATTGGAAAAACCCCTTATGAAATCTTGAATGGTAGGAAACCTTCCCTAGATTACTTTAGAGTATTTGGTAGTAAATTCTATATGCTAAACACCAAAGATTATCTCACTAAGTTCGACCCAAAGTCATACGAAGGTGTATTTCTAGGTTATTCTCAAACTAGTAAAGCCTACATTGTTTTAAACAAGGAAACAATGGTCGTCAAAGAATCACTCAACGTGACATTCGATGAGAGTCCCCCTCCATCTAAAACATCACCTTTGGTAGATGATGATTTAGATTGTAATAACCCACAAAATCTCATCACTATCATTCCCATTACAAATACCTATAGTAGGTATTTCACAGGTAATTTTTTGCTTTTTATGTGCATTCATTACTTGCATGACTCTCTAAACTTGCTCACCTACCCACACAAGCCAAATAACTCAACACTCACATCCTATAAATCCCTGGTATGTCAAGCATAAGATCACAACAACACCACAATAACTAATCTACCAATCTAACACAATAACCATATCACAAAACCCTAATGAACCCTAATTAAGCCCTAATTAGGTCTATGTGTTTACTAAACACTATATGCTTAACTAAACTAGTTTGAAAGTGTCCAAGGCTTAAGTATGAGTTACCTTAGGAACATTAGGATACCTTAGGACACTTAGATACTAGTACAACCCATTAGAGCTTAGGTACAAGTCCCTTAGGCACAAAACCATAACTAGGTTATAACTTCCCGAAATCTAGCTCAAACTTTCCCAAATCTTTACCACAAGTTATCAGCACTTAGTATAAGCCTCTTAGGACATTATATTAGTTACTAAACACCCTTAGGACCCTGTAGGCACTAAACCCTAGGCAAAACTTTAAACTCTCACTAGAAAAAAACTAGGTTAAAATTTGACCTAAACACCTAAATTAAGACACTTAAGCACCTCAAATTAACCAAGCATCCACCCTAGCACCTCCCTAATAGTAAGAAACCACCCTAGAACATTACAAGCACCCACACAAGTAGGTGCATCACCTACTTGTCACCACCTTTCTTCCTCGACCTCTTACCACCACAACTGGCCTCCTAGCACCCCCTACCTACACCATAGCTCCTCCTCGTCACGTCTTAGACCTGCCACACCATCATATTGACTTTCTCACTTAACCCCCCCCCCTCCTCTACACCTATGCACCCGTTTTCACCCTTACCACCTCTACGCACCCTATAAATACCCCCTCCTCCCTTTACTTCACTTCACACCAATTATTATCTTCACCTTACATTAGCTCAGTAGTATTGAGTTCTTAGGAGACCTTGGAGTTGAGTAACGAAGCCTTGGTAGTGTCAATTGTGGTTTTGGCTGAGAGAAACCCTAGAAACCCTAAAACCCTCGTTACCCTTCCCCCGACCTAGGTAAGCCTTAACTTTTGATCTAGTAGCTTTTGTATTGACCTAGGACACTTAGAATATGCCTTAGAATCCACAAGATAGCCTTAATCATTTTATTTTAGAAGTTTTCATTTCAAAACCCTAGATTTAGAAAACTATGTGTTTATACGCTAAATGGCTCTATTACATGCTATGATCTGCTTTAAGTAACTTAGTTAGATATATATATATATATATATATATATATATATATATATATATATATATATATATATATATATATATATATATATAAACTAATCATAAGCTAGGAAACACAATTATATCATTAGAATATAGTTTGCATGGAATTAGGACTAGTTTTGCAAATTTTTCCATGCATAGGGGTATATATGGTAACTTTCTGAACATATTAAGTCTATGGACTATTTTTGACATTTCTTAGATGTTATAAGCATAAGGACTATTTTTTCAAAGTTATAAAACCCTAGGATAAAAAGTTAAATAGTTATAAACTTAAAAGGACTAGTTTTGCAAAAGTTATAAAGTTAAGGGTATAAATGGTAAATATAGAAAAATCATAAGTACAAGGGTTATTTCTGTCATTTTCTCAAAATATAGAAGTTTAGGTACTAATTGTGTCAAGTATACATAGTTATAAGTATAAATAATATAAGTATTATAAGTTTAGGGTAGATTTTGTAAATATATAAAACTATAAGGGTATAAAGTGAAAATATTATATAAATATTAAACTTTATTAAAGTTAGAAGCATAACACAATACTTGGGAGATTCATGTGAGGAGTACCATGTGGATATTTCGTTTTGACGAGTTTGTTGGGTTTACGAATTAAAGTGCCCTTGCTCCTCAAACGATTATTGCATGTACTTCTGGATTATGATGACCCGAACGGTGTTATATTATAACTAAACCTAATAACAACATAGCTCAATAGTAGGGAGCTTCACGTTAGGAGTATTAACTTCTGAATTATTATGGCCCGAACGGTATTATGTTGATAACATAATACTATAGTAGGGAGCTTCATGTGAGGAGTCTTATACTTCTGGATTTTGATGGCCCGAACGGTGTTATGTTATATCTAATACATTAACGAACCTAAGAATGATTGCTTAAGAAACTTAAACAATATAACTAAAGCTTGACATACCTCCAAATCCACAACACACCAAGATACGTGAGTAAGGCAGTTTAGTTCCCGAGTCACTTTTCGCATCACTTAGATTTCCCTAAGCCCAGGTGAGTTCATAGCCTCACACTCTTTTTCAGTGAGTTTTGTAGCCTCACATATTTTTAAAATTTCACTCTAAATGCTTTATAAACCCAATGAGGGGGATACATGCTACTTGCTTTACTTAAAACCGAATACTAGTCTTTTTCTTTGGTTGTTGCACGAGTAAACTATCTGCCACCACTACATAACTAAAATTCATGAATCTAATCGTTTGGGATATTTTACCCATGCGAACGCGAATATAGTTGATACATCTATTGGAGTTTGACAACTCCCGTTGATACTATATCTTTATTGATGGTATCAATAAGTACTATATTTGAACCCACTAAAGGATTAACTTTTGTCGGGTCTGCAGCCCCCATGACCCGGATTGTTAACGTGTTGTTTATGACCTTAGTGCAACATACCCCACCCTTGATAATTGTATATGCATCACAATTATCACACACACACAACATTTTCCCAGATGGGTGTAACAACGGAACCCAGGGAACTTGTATTCACTAACACTTAAACCTATGACTCTCACTCAACACCTAGTGTTGAATTTTAAGCATGTATTCTAGGTAAATCACTTCTTTGGAGATATGACAGAAGGAGGCACTAAACTCGGAGAACTTTCAAACTAGTTATCATTCCAACATAACTTAACACCTAGACTTTGGGACCTCATCAAAAGTAAAAGTATATCTTTTGATATAAAAACTCTGATAATTAAATGAATGATAACTAATTTTCTAAAAACGTCTCTTTTTGAGTCATTTTCTATTACTGTTGGGTTTTAAGATTTTGCTTCTAATAAGTATTCTAAGTGTCAAACTGGTGCTGACATGGAATCTGCTGCTAGTGTAATGAAAGTGCTGTTATCTGACTCTGCTGCCCAATGTGATGAAGACTCTGCTGCTTAAGAGATAAACTTGTATACATTGATCAATAATTATGGAATAGATAGTGTATATCTTATACGATTAGGAAGATATTATCTTGTGTAGAAAGTTATTGTAAACCTAATAGGACTCCTTGGTCTATAAAACGAGGTGCCTAGGGTTAGAGTAGATACGTATTATTATTATTATTATTCTCGTTTCACTTCAAGGTTGTAAAACCCTAGCATTGTCAAGTGCTCGTATATTAATATTAATATATTGAAGTGTTGAAAGTGTTTAAAACTGTTCTTCTTAAGTTAAGCTTTAATATTCCGCGGTATTGCATAAGAGTTAATTCAATTCAACTTCAATAATATCGTTTGCTCAACTGGGATCAACAAGTGGTATCAGAGCTTGTGATCTAGAAGTTGTAATCAATAAGAACTTGTTCCTTACAAGAAAACTGTTCCAAATCTACCGCTGAAGATGGGTGATGACACACACATGGTAACTGCTTCAAAGGTTCCCATGATCAAGCAAGGAGAGTATGAGCTATAGAAGATGAGGATCAGACAGTACATTTTCATGATTGATTTCATCATGTGGAATGTCATTCTGAATGGTGATTCGCTTCTACAAAAAGGTCCTGATGGGAAAGAGATTCTTATCAAAAGTGCTGAAGAAAACTCTGTTAGAAAGATGGAGATCAAGGCCCATAGTATTCTCATGATGGGAATACCTAATGAATTTCAATTGGACTTTGATGGATGTGAAACTGCAAAGGATCTGATGGATGCTATGGAAATCATAAGTGGATGTAATGATGCCACCAAGAAGTCAAGGAAGAATATGTTGAATCATCAATTTGAAAACTTCACTGCCTCAAGTGGAGAAAAGCTAGATGGTACTTACAACAGGCTTAACCAACTGGTTAGTCACATAAAGCTTGTTGGGTATATTGTTCCTCATGAAGATGTTAGTCTCAAGTTTCTCGGAAGTCTAGCACCAGAGTGGAACATGCATACTGTTGTTTGGAGAAATAAACCTGATTTTGAAACCATGAAATTGGAAAGTCTCTACAACAACTTGAAGGTGTATGAATCAGAGATGAATTCTACATCTACTTCATCCTCTGTTACTCAAAATCTTGCATTTGTGTCCTCAAAGACTAAAGGATCTCAAGAATCCCACTCTAGTGCTTATGGGGTGTCTGCTGCTACAACTGATGGATCTGCTGCTGGTTCTACTGATAACATTTCCATCAGTGATCCTGCCATATGTGCATTCTTGGCTGATCTGACATCAAACACAAAGTCACAGGTTCTCAATCAAGATATGGATCATATTGATCCAGATGATCTTGAAGAAATTGATCTTAAATGGCAGATGGCTATGTTGACAATAAGAGCAAGAAGATTCTTGAAGAGGACAGGAAGAGAAGTCAAGTACAGGGCTAAAGAAAATTTGGGTTTTGATAAGTCAAAGATGGAGTGCTGTAATTGCAATAGAAATGGCCATTTTGCTAGAGAATGCAGGGCTCCAAAGAAGAATGCTGAAACTCCAAAGAAGACCTCTGAAGAATCAAAGAATACCACAACTGCATTGATGTCTTGTGATGGGTTGGGTGATTATGATTGGAGTGATATGGCTGAGGAGGAACCCAATTACTCTCTTGCTGAAGTTAAACCTAAAGTGCATAACTTTGCACTTGTGGCCTATGCATCATCATCTTCTGGATCTGACTCTGAGGTATCAAATGATTCTGATATGTCTATTTGTTCTTTTAAATCATGTGCTGATACTGTAGAAGAACTTAGGTCTAGGAATGAGAGCCTTAGGAAAGGAGTTGAACACCTAAAACTTGATAACTTAGGTTATAAGG
Organism: Artemisia argyi; assembly: GCA_030686995.1. NCBI lineage: Eukaryota > Viridiplantae > Streptophyta > Magnoliopsida > Asterales > Asteraceae > Artemisia > Artemisia argyi. Next base: position 108,309,206 of record CM060708.1, read on the forward strand.
CAGGTATTCAAAATGTTGAAAGAAGACTTGAGTATCTTAAGCAGCGTGAACTAGAATATATTGATAGAATCAATCAACAGGATGTAGAGATTTTTAAGAAAAATAGTGAGATTAATGTTCTTAAGAAACAACTGGAAGAAGCAGAACAAGCAAGAGACTTAGCTCTTACAAAAAAAGAAAATCATATGGTACGAGTGAATAAACAACAATTTGCTTCTGATTTAGTCAATAAATCAATTGAGAGTTTTTTGATGAGAAAATGTAGTGGAATAGGTTATAATGAAGTTGCTCCCCCTGTCAAAGGTGCATATGCTCCACCAGGAAAAGAGTTGTCTTTCATAAGTGAGTTAGATATTGAAAAACCTGTAGGTGGGACTAGCAATAGTGTAATTGAATCACCAAAGGTTAATGAAAGAAAATTTCTTGATGCTCCTATTATTGAATACTGGAATTCAGATAGTGATGAGGAACATGATGAATCTATAAAAAGTGTGAAAAAGGAGGAAATTCCTACAAAAGTTGAACAGGTTAATTTTGTTAGACCTGTGTTGGGTAAGAATACTTCTAGGAAAATGGTAGAGTATAATGAGGTACCTAGAGATCAGATGAAAAGATTCTATAATAAGCCTAGGGGAAATCAGAGAAACTTTAACAACCTAGTTTCAAACAAATTAGGTAATGAGTTTCAATTAAATAAAATGGCTTGTTATAAGTGTGGTAGCTTTGAGCATTTGATTAATAATTGTAAAGACCACCAAAAGCCTGTTTGGAATCAATACTCAAAGGTGAATCATAAATATGTTTCGAAAAATACTCACCCTCATCCCAATAGGAATATGGTTCCAAGGGCTGTATTGCTAAGATTTGGTGCAACTAGATCCATTTTTGCTGCTAAATCTAATGGGGCTTTTAAAAATTCAACTAGTTCTACTGCTGGCTCTACTGCTAGTAAGTATTCTGCTGCTAGCACAAATGTTTCTACTTCTGGGCCAAAGGTTATAACTAATACAGTTGTCGGAAATCACTTTTTTACTGTTAAGGCCTCGGCTTGCTGGACTTGGAAATTAAAATCAACTGTTTCAAATCAAATTTCCAAAATCAGCAGTGCATCAATAGACTTAAAGAAATTTGACTATGTTGATGCATAAGGCAGATCCAAGTCAGTAATGGCTTGGGTCCCCAATTGAAACTAATTTCTCTATTTTCATGCGTAGGGCAATCAACAGGATGAGCTAAAAGATATTGTTATTGTTAATAGTTGATGCTTTGGACATATGACTGATGATGAGTCTCAACTTGAAGACTTTGAAGCTTTTGAAGGTGGATATGTTGCTTTTGGGAATGATCCAAAAGGTGGAAAGATTATTGGCAGAGGTACACTTAAAACAAGACATTTGGACTTTGAGAAAGTGTTCCTTGTGAAAGGACTTAAGTTTAATCTCTTTAGTGTCTCACAAATGTGTGACAAAAAGAACTTTGTTCTTTTTACAAATGATAAATTTGTGCTATTGAAAGTTCCTAGAACTGAAAATATATATACAGTGACCATATTAAGAACCCAAAAGATCTATGACTTGTCAAATTGCAAAGGCCATCACAATCCAGAAGTATAAGACTCCTCACATGAAGCTCCCTACTATTGTATTATGTTATCAACATAATACCGTTCGGGCCATCATAATTCAGAAGTTAATACTCCTCACATGAAGCTCCCTACTATTGAGCTATGTTGTTATTAAGTTTAGTTATAACATAACACCGTTCGGGCCATCATAATCCAGAAGTACATGCAATAATCGTTTGAGGAGCAAGGGCACTTTAATTCGTAAACCCAACAAACTCGTCAAAACAAAATATCCACATGGTACTACTTACATGAATCTCCCAAGTATTGTGTTATGCTTCTAACTTTAATTAAGTTTAATATTTATATAATATTTTCACTTTATACCCTTATAGTTTTATATATTTACAAAATCTACCCAAAACTTATAATACTTATATTATTTATACTTATAACTATCTATACTTGACACAATTAGTTCCTAAACTTCTATATTTTGAGAAAATGACAGAAATAACCCTTGTACTTATGATTTTTCTATATTTACCATTTATACTGTAACACCCCCAATTCATGGATGCAGCGGAATTCGAACTGGGTGTTACTCGACGGCACAATAGTCACAATAATAGAAAACGAACTCCAATTGAGTCGTTTTAATAGATTTATCATTCAAATTGTAAAAATATCAGAGATTACAAAATGAGGTCCCAATTGGTTCCATGTTTACAATGTATAATAAATGAGTTTTTGAATGATAAGTAAATTTATAGCCCTCTTGAGTATCCGTGTCCTTCCGTGCCATCCTTGATCGTCATGAACCTGAAATACATGCTTGAGAGGTCAACACAAAGGTTGAGTGATATTCATAGAGTTTGTTAAATCGTTTGAACACAATGTGTTGGTAGTTAAATCGTTTGAACACCATAATCGTAGTGTTTGTAGGTAAATCGTTTGAACACCATAATCGTAGTGTTTGTAGGTAAATCGTTTGAACACAATAATCGTAGTGTGAGCTGTAGACTCACACCAATGTTTGGAAAACAAAACAGGTAGGCTACGTTATTATACGCCCGGAACATGTATTATACACTAAGCTTATGAAACCAAAACGTTAACGTGTACCAATATCGATCGGCAGATTATCCCGGTAGGTACTTTGCCGTCATACCTAATGTCTCAAATATTAATGCATTTGTTTGAACTAATCAAAACAAATGGGATTCGTCAATCCCAATAGGCCTATTCACAATATTCGCGCTCACTTACAAGTAACCCTCGCAAGTGATTAAATGGTTCATACTAAGGGATCTTGGTTTGGCAAGGATGTTACTTAGTGATAATAAAACATAGTCGAATAACATACAGTAGAAAGCATTGTGTCCGAGTAGAAAAATAATAGCATGTATTCCCCCCAAGGGTTGGTAAAACATTGAAGTAATGTAAAGTGGGGCTATGAACTCACCTTAAGTAAGATAGCAAGTATTGAATGTAACGGTCGAATCGTGAAGGTTTCTACGAGCAACAACTTTTGGCTTTCAAAGATGAAAGGAAGTTAACATGTAAGGATAGGACTTTGATAGACTTGCTTCAACCCTTTTTCACTTCATGCAATCTTTCTACCCTTGGTATTCTTGAAAGATGGATGATGAAGGTTTAGGTGAAATGAGTGGATTTAAACTCAAGAGAAATCACCAAGTATATGAGGTTATGGAAGTGTTTGATGAATGATAACCTATCTAGGGTTTCTACCTTGAAGAATCACTTGAATCATGCATGAAACTTGGAAGAAAATTAGCAAATGGAATGGTGTTGGTGTGTGTGGAAGTGCACGGCACAAAGGGGCAAAGGGAGGGCTTTATATGCCTTTGAGGAGGTTACTTTCCTTGACTTGTCAAACCTTGTTCACCAAGTTGAACACATGTAAGGATCTAAGAGCACAATGCATAAGATCATGACACATGGGTGATGAATCCCCCCCCCCCTATGGCGGTTTGATCAAGCTTGGGGAGCAAGGTTGGCTTTTGGATGATATTATCCAAGATATCTAGTTAGTTTTGACTCCGGGAAATGCCAATCGTAAATGATTAAGCCTCAAAACGTAAAACCGGGTGTCGTAAAATTATGGAATTTGAAAGTATTGTTAAACATGTCCAAATAGTCCATAATAAAATATAAAATGAGTGGTAGGTTCCATTTGGGTGGTAAAACCCTGCTAAAAACTGGAAACACGGGTCTAAAACGCGTAATTCGCGTAAAACGCTGAATATTGCGTAAAATTGAGAAAAGTAAAATGTTACTTTTCTAATGTTATAAAAATGATTTAAAATGACTTATAATGTCTAGACTGGGCTCAGTCTAGTGTCGGTTGGTATTAAATGTCTTTTAGACATCAAACCGTAAGCCTAAAAATCACGAAATGACTTATAACATCAAGGGATCATTTTTGGTCAATGGAGGAGGGAAAGAATATGTTGACTTTTTCTAATAAGTTTAAAACTCAAAAAGTCTTAGAAACGCGTTTTGTGGTCTCACGGTTAATCGCCCAAATGGTTAAGCGTGCTCATGCGAGAGTAGTACAGGCATGGGTGACCTGCTGGGAAGTTTTTGGTCATATTTTTCTCAGTCACGATTAATTCTCAAATAAATCATGAGTGTGTAAAATATTTTACTGATGTGGGGTCACCTGACGGGGTTGAATTTCGTTGTGCGTAGAATTTCTGATTGACGTTTTACCCTAAAACGTGTAATTCCGTGTAATTCCTTAATAACTTTCACGAAAATGAGCTTATGAAAGTTAAACTTTTAATTTGCCATGGAAATGATTTATCACTCGATAAAATCAAATAAAAATCAACTTTCGAGAAAGTTTCGGAAAAAAAATGAATAGTAAAAGTGAATAGTGAAATTTTCCGGGAATGGTAATTAACCTGAAATTGTGAATTGTTACAGTCTCTACCCCTTACGGGGAACTTCGTCCCGAAGTTCTTTGTGTGTCATATGTTGGAGTGATGTCGATGAAAAGGTGTGGTTACTTATGAGGACTAGAGTCTGGAATTACCAGTGATGTAATTTGATTTGTCATTTCGGTGTATGGTGTAGGATGAGGCTTACTTTTATATAGGAAAGGTATGGTAATAGTCGAATATCAAAGGAAATTGATATAGTAGTTGAATATCAAAATAGAACTTGATATAGTTGTCAAGTATCAATAGCAATTGATATAAGAATCGAATCATGGAATAAGCGTTGAACATGTGGTTGGACCAAGTCCTGTTTGAATTGTACGGCTGCCCATGCATATGGCTACATGGCTTCGCAATGAGTTTGGTACGACTGCGCATGCGTATGGTTACATGGCCCCGTAATGAGTTTGTTTGTTATTGCACTATCATTATGAAAACCAAAAGTAAATCTCGTACTAATGGAAATTGGGATAGTTGTTGCAATCATAGCCTAGTAGGTAATCTGTTGTTGTATCTAGTGTTTATTGACTTCATACTTATGTTATTTCGGATATAATTAAGCCCACTTGTTTATAATTCTTTATTTACATAGAGAGGCATCCCAAACAATGTAACTAAAGGAATATAAACGTATGGTTCGATGATTTATAATTTCTTTATTTAAATGAAAAGGCATCCCAATCCATTCAAATAAGGACATTATAAATCATCCTACTCAAGAATTCCCGACACAACATTCATACTTAGCCGGTGAGTTACAAGGTAGTGTATTATGAGATGATACTGGTGTTCCAAAAGTACAAGATGAATATTCAAACTTGTAAAGCTGATGAGGGTACTTGTGGTGTAACTAAGGATGATTTGAGCTTTAAAAGTGCATCAAAATCTGTAAATGAGCTTGTGGTTGTAACGGTTGTGAAGATAATGATGTGATATGTTAATGAACAAAAGTGTGTAGTGTATGCTTAACATTAATACTCTTAGGTATCGATGTTGAGTTTGCTTTAAAAATCTTAAGAGATTTTTAAAAGTTTATGACGGAATGGTATCCTAAACAGGATGGTACTTCTACGGGATGAAGAGAAGAATTGATAACTATCCAAAGATAGTCGTTCGGATTATCTCATAAATGAAAATTTTCAAGAATGAAATTAGGTAACACAAATAAGGTGTTAAGATTTCGCTGAGTGGTAAGACATTATCGTGTCTCTAGATTGTTTTAATGTATTCTGGTGGTTTTATCGAGTTCATGTAGGAAATCAACCTAAACATAACCCTAGTACAACTATTCTCAGTATTGGAAAATTTTAAGTCGAATATAGTTAGTCAGACTATATTCCACTGTCCCAAGGTTAAATATAGGTGACTAGTCTATATTTAGCCAAGGTTCGATAAAATTTTCAAATACCTAAACTAGGTATACTTTTGATATGTCCGTTGCTTTTGGGAAACTGTCCATTAAACAAAGGCGATGTCAAACAATTCAGTTGCAAGTCCCGCCCATACAAGACTTGTAACCTATGTTTTCATATTCTATAGCATAGAAGATAGTAAGGGTAGATACGTATGGAAAGGAAGTTTTAAGTATTTCTAAAATAGAACATACTTGGCCAGGATCACGAACTTTTAATAATGAAGGTTTCATAAGAAAACTTTGATGAATGTAGAGAAAGTTCAGCTTTTGTCGATGATGAATTAGTTTGTCTTTTAGAAATCTCATATTTCTTGTTTTGAAATCGATAGATTGTGACGGGTTTTTGATATCATAAGAAATGATATTGATGATGTGATGGAATAATTCTAGAGACCATTTGCACAAAACACAATGTCTCGGAAGTAGGTTAGACCATTGTGCAATTCACAATGTCTGGGAAGTAGGTTAGGCCATTGTGTGACTCAAAACATTTGAGAAATGATTAAGACCATTGTATCATACAATGTCTTGGAAAATGAATGAGACCATTGTATCTCACAATGTCTTGGAAAATGAATCAGACCATTGTATCTCACAATGTCTTGGAAAATGAATGAGACCATTGTATCTCACAATGTCTTGGAAAATGAATGAGACCATTGTATCTCACAATGTCTTGGAAAAATGAATGAGACCATTGTATCTCACAATGTCTTGGAAAAGTGAATGAGACCATTGTATCTCACAATGTCTTGAAAAATGAATGAGACCATTGTATCTCACAATGTCTTGAAAAATGAACGAGACCATTGTATCTCACAATGTCTTGGAAAATGAATGAGACCATTGTATCTCACAATGTCTTGGACATATAATGTTGGAGTAGGAACATGATTGGGAGAGTGTGGCTGTGCCGAAATGCCTTAGAATAGGCATACACAGATATGTTTAGTCCATTGTTTAGATAAATGATTGAAAATAAACCAAGTTTATATATCAATATACTAATATGTTCATGTAGCATAAAATGCTTAGTGTGTATATATCAATATACTAATGCTTACGGGGAAATGCTCAATTATGTTTAGGGTACATATATCAATATGCAATTATGTTTGTGTAGCACAAAATGTCTACGGGGAAATGCTCAAAAATGGGTATATATGAATATACTAATATGTTTGTGTAGCATAACATGCTTACTAAGTCCATAATCGTCTGGAGGATGGAAGACACGGAGAGCGGAAGACTATAAAATGTTTTTGCTTGTACATGTGGTTATAGTTTAGGTCTCAATTAGACCCGTTTCTCTATAACCATGGCTCTGATACCAATCTGTAACACCCCCAATTCATGGATGCAGCGGAATTCGAACTGGGTGTTACTCGACGGCACAATAGTCACAATAATAGAAAACGAACTCCAATTGAGTCGTTTTAATAGATTTATCATTCAAATTGTAAAAATATCAGAGATTACAAAATGAGGTCCCAATTGGTTCCATGTTTACAATGTATAATAAATGAGTTTTTGAATGATAAGTAAATTTATAGCCCTCTTGAGTATCCGTGTCCTTCCGTGCCATCCTTGATCGTCATGAACCTGAAATACATGCTTGAGAGGTCAACACAAAGGTTGAGTGATATTCATAGAGTTTGTTAAATCGTTTGAACACAATGTGTTGGTAGTTAAATCGTTTGAACACCATAATCGTAGTGTTTGTAGGTAAATCGTTTGAACACCATAATCGTAGTGTTTGTAGGTAAATCGTTTGAACACAATAATCGTAGTGTGAGCTGTAGACTCACACCAATGTTTGGAAAACAAAACAGGTAGGCTACGTTATTATACGCCCGGAACATGTATTATACACTAAGCTTATGAAACCAAAACGTTAACGTGTACCAATATCGATCGGCAGATTATCCCGGTAGGTACTTTGCCGTCATACCTAATGTCTCAAATATTAATGCATTTGTTTGAACTAATCAAAACAAATGGGATTCGTCAATCCCAATAGGCCTATTCACAATATTCGCGCTCACTTACAAGTAACCCTCGCAAGTGATTAAATGGTTCATACTAAGGGATCTTGGTTTGGCAAGGATGTTACTTAGTGATAATAAAACATAGTCGAATAACATACAGTAGAAAGCATTGTGTCCGAGTAGAAAAATAATAGCATGTATTCCCCCCAAGGGTTGGTAAAACATTGAAGTAATGTAAAGTGGGGCTATGAACTCACCTTAAGTAAGATAGCAAGTATTGAATGTAACGGTCGAATCGTGAAGGTTTCTACGAGCAACAACTTTTGGCTTTCAAAGATGAAAGGAAGTTAACATGTAAGGATAGGACTTTGATAGACTTGCTTCAACCCTTTTTCACTTCATGCAATCTTTCTACCCTTGGTATTCTTGAAAGATGGATGATGAAGGTTTAGGTGAAATGAGTGGATTTAAACTCAAGAGAAATCACCAAGTATATGAGGTTATGGAAGTGTTTGATGAATGATAACCTATCTAGGGTTTCTACCTTGAAGAATCACTTGAATCATGCATGAAACTTGGAAGAAAATTAGCAAATGGAATGGTGTTGGTGTGTGTGGAAGTGCACGGCACAAAGGGGCAAAGGGAGGGCTTTATATGCCTTTGAGGAGGTTACTTTCCTTGACTTGTCAAACCTTGTTCACCAAGTTGAACACATGTAAGGATCTAAGAGCACAAAGCATAAGATCATGACACATGGGTGATGAATCCCCCCCCTATGGCGGTTTGATCAAGCTTGGGGAGCAAGGTTGGCTTTTGGATGATATTATCCAAGATATCTAGTTAGTTTTGACTCCGGGAAATGCCAATCGTAAATGATTAAGCCTCAAAACGTAAAACCGGGTGTCGTAAAATTATGGAATTTGAAAGTATTGTTAAACATGTCCAAATAGTCCATAATAAAATATAAAATGAGTGGTAGGTTCCATTTGGGTGGTAAAACCCTGCTAAAAACTGGAAACACGGGTCTAAAACGCGTAATTCGCGTAAAACGCTGAATATTGCGTAAAATTGAGAAAAGTAAAATGTTACTTTTCTAATGTTATAAAAATGATTTAAAATGACTTATAATGTCTAGACTGGGCTCATTCTAGTGTCGGTTGGTATTAAATGTCTTTTAGACATCAAACCGTAAGCCTAAAAATCACGAAATGACTTATAACATCAAGGGATCATTTTTGGTCAATGGAGGAGGGAAAGAATATGTTGACTTTTTCTAATAAGTTGAAAACTCAAAAAGTCTTAGAAACGCGTTTTGTGGTCTCACGGTTAATCGCCCAAATGGTTAAGCGTGCTCATGCGAGAGTAGTACAGGCATGGGTGACCTGCTGGGAAGTTTTTGGTCATATTTTTCTCAGTCACGATTAATTCTCAAATAAATCATGAGTGTGTAAAATATTTTACTGATGTGGGGTCACCTGACGGGGTTAAATTTCGTTGTGCGTAGAATTTCTGATTGACGTTTTACCCTAAAACGTGTAATTCCGTGTAATTCCTTAATAACTTTCACGAAAATGAGCTTATGAAAGTTAAACTTTTAATTTGCCATGGAAATGATTTATCACTCGATAAAATCAAATAAAAATCAACTTTCGGGAAAGTTTCGGAAAAAAAATGAATAGTAAAAGTGAATAGTGAAATTTTCCGGGAATGGTAATTAACCTGAAATTGTGAATTGTTACATATACCCTTAACTTTATAACTTTTGCAAAACTAGTCCTTTTAAGTTTATAACTATTTAACTTTTTATCCTAGGGTTTTATAACTTTGAAAAAACAGTCCTTATGCTTATAACATCTAAGAAATGTCAAAAATAGTCCATAGACTTAATATGTTCAGAAAGTTACCATATATACCCCTATGCATGGAAAAATTTGCAAAACTAGTCCTAATTCCATGCAAACTATATTCTAATGATATAATTGTGTTTCCTAGCTTATGATTAGTTTATATATATATATATATATATATATATATATATATATATATATATATATATATATATATATATATATATATATATATATCTAACTAAGTTACTTAAAGCAGATCATAGCATGTAATAGAGCCATTTAGCGTATAAACACATAGTTTTCTAAATCTAGGGTTTTGAAATGAAAACTTCTAAAATAAAATGATTAAGGCTATCTTGTGGATTCTAAGGCATATTCTAAGTGTCCTAGGTCAATACAAAAGCTACTAGATCAAAAGTTAAGGCTTACCTAGGTCGTGGGAAGGGTAACGAGGGCTTTAGGGTTTCTAGGGTTTCTCTCAGCCAAAACCATAATCGACACTACCAAGGCTTCGTTACTCGTCTCCAAGGTCTCCTAAGGACTCAAAACTACTGAGCTAATGTAATGTGAAGATAAGAAATGGTGGTAAGTGAAGTGAAGGGAGGATGGGGTATTTATAAGGTGCGTAGAGGCGGTAAGGGTGAAAACGCGTGCATAGGTGTCGAGAAAGTGGGTTGAGTAAGAAAGTCTATAGGATGGTGTGACAGGTCTAAGAGGTGACAAGGAGGATATATGGTGTAGGTAGGGGGTGCTAGTAGGCCAGTTGTGGTGGTAAGAGGCCGAGGAAGAATTGTGGTGACAAGTAGGTGATGCATGTAACAATTCGCAATTTCAGGTTAACTTTTATTCCCGAAATTTTTACTATTCACTTTTTACTATTCACTTTTCACTATTCATCTCAGAAACTTTTATTTCATATTCTCGTAAGTTAAACTATTTTAACGATAATCCGAGAGTTTGACGCTCGTCGGATCATTTCTGCAAAAATCACAAAGCCGTGTCCGAGATTTACTTTTAGGTTTAAACGTCATTCTAGCATCCCGATATGTCCATAAAACATTATAAACAATAGAAATATGATTTTCTCTCATTTTAGGACAATTCCAAAAGTTTCGGAATTTTACGTTTTTCAGTTCAGCGTTTTACGCGAATTACGCGTTTTAGACCCGTGTTTTCAGTTTTTAGCAGGGTTTTAGCAGCCGATAGAACCTACCACTCATTTTATATTTTATTATGGACTATATTGACATGTTTAAGCATACTTTCAAGTTTCATATTTTTAGGATACCCGGTTTTACGTTTCGTGGCTTAATAACTTACGGTTAGCAATTTACGGGTCCAAAACTAGTCACATAAGTAGGATAATATCATCAAAAGTCCACACCTTGTTCTCCAAGTTCTTGAACCGCCACTAGGGGGGGCATTCACACTTGTGGCATGATCTCATGACTTTAGCCATTAGATCAATATTTATTTACAACTTTGTCTCCAAGTTTTAGCACTTTCCTAGTCACCTTCCTAACCTCCTCATTTTTAGTATAAAAGCATGCTCATGTCTTCCTTTCTTCACCACAAAAATGCCACACCCTTATATCATAGCACCATGATCCTTTGATCTTCAATATACAAGTTACACTACAAAGTTCAAGGTCTTAGTATTCTCTACCTAGTTCTTAAGTTTGTTTGGTGATTCCATGGTTGAATTAGGAGCTACACAAGGTTACTAGGGCTGAAGTTAAATGGTTTTCACAAGGGTTAGATCAAGGCTAGCAAGGGTTACAAGAGTTATGGTGAAGGGTTTACAAGATTAGGTTTAGTGTCCTAGTTCTATACTTGACTTCCTTTCTTAAGTGAAAGCCAAAAGTTGTAAGAAACCCTTATACACTTTCTTGCTCAATATCATTTCATGCTTATTATGGTTCTTTCATGCTATATATGTTCTTGTTATTGTGTTCATGATGTTTAAAAATGGATAAAACAAGTATTGGTATACATATGTTAACTTATGACAAGTAAACAAGCAAACTAGTGATTTTTATGGAAAACCACGACCACAATAGTATAACTTTGATATTTGACACTTACTTAATGTTAAAGAGGACTTAACAAGGAAAACATAGCAATTTGAATCACCCAAAACGAGTACACGAGTCAAAAGTTATGACCATTTGAAGTTAGCGAAACCAAAACGGCAAAACTGCCTAAATAGCATTCTGATCAAATTTTGATTTTGAAAGTCCCACTTCTGGTCCAATTCATCAAAAAGTTAAAACACGAAAGTTGTCCGGAACGACGTTTTCGTTCAGGCTCAAAGAAGCTCGAGCCCTGAAAACGCTTTCCGAGTGATAATTTCTTCAAATTCTTAACAGCCCATTTCTAGACCAAAGTCACTATATAATGGTTATAATTAGATGAGACCAAGAGGTCTAATGACCTAAAGCCAAGACCACAACCATGGCTAAAGCCAAGGTTGAGTCTTAAGACCATGGTAACAATGACCAAGGTCACGGAAAAGCCACGGCTAAAGACCATATAACTATTAAAGATCAAAAACTTATATATATGTTATCAAATACTACAATAGTAGGGAGCCTCATGTGAGGAGTTCATTAAGTAAGCCGTCGAGATGAGTTGTGGATTTACGAATTAAAGTGTCCTGGCTCCTCGAACGTTTACTCCATGACTTCTGAATTATGTCGGCCCGAACGGTAGTAAGAGATATACAACCTATACATGTTTCATAAACCACTTATATTCAAAGACTTACACTATATACTAAGTACTACATCATGAACATTATGCAAGACATATATAGGTAATTCTTCGTATTCTTAGACGTTACTCCAAACCTAAGTCGCAACGTTCTATTATAGGCTGCTCTTAGAGACTTTCGCGATTCGACTACCACTATCATTTCTCATTACATAAGCTTAAGGTGAGTCATAGCCCCTACTCTTTTTATACTTGTTTTAACACTTGGGGGAGATACATGCTCAACTACTTGCTTACTTGTACAAATACTCAAAAAATTTATACTTGATTGCCTTATACTTGATTGTGTTATACTTGATTGCATTATACTTGATTGTATTATACTTGATTGCGTTATACATGCTTGTTACACTATACTTGCTTAATTTAAATACAAGATTCGTATTTACGTGCATACATAATACTCTATTCTGTCGGAGAGGTATTGGTAGTACTCATGGGAAGATGCCCCCTACCCTTGTGTCTATACTTGACCTTGGATTGTAACACCCCCAATTCATGGACGCAGCGGAATTCGAACTGGGTGTTACTGGACGGCACAATAGTCACAATAATAGAAAACGAACTCCAATTGAGTCGTTTTAAAAGATTTATCATTCAAATTATATAGATATCAGAGATTTCGAAATGAGGTCCCAAATGGTTCCATGTTTACAAATTACATTAATTGAGTTTTGAATGATAATAAAATTTATAGCCCTCTTGAGTATCCGTGTCCTTCCGTGCCATCCTTGATCGTCATGAACCTGAAATACATGCTTGAGAGGTCAACACAAAGGTTGAGTGGAATTCGTAGAGTTTAGTTAAATCGTTTGAACACAATAATCGTAGTGTTTGTAGTTAAATCGTTTGAACACAATAATCGTAGTGTTTGTAGTTAAATCGTTTGAACACAATAATCGTAGTGTGAGCTATAGACTCACACCAATGTTTAGAAAACAAAATCGTTATTTATTTCACTAAGCTCATGCAACCAAAACATTAACATCGAACCAACAAAATTGGCATTATAGAAGCCCTATCAAGGTACTTTTGCCATTATACCGCTAAATCTCAAATATAGTGCATTTGTGTGAACTCATCGTTGCTCAACACAAATGGGATTCGTCAATCCCAATAGATCTATTCACAATATTCGCGCTCACTAAAGGTAGTGACTAATGGTTCATGATATAGGGACTTCGAACATGGCAATCGTTACTTAGTGATAATAAAACATCGTCGGGTAGCATACATTAGAAAGCATCGTGTTCGAGTAGAAAAATAATAGCATGTATTCCCCCCATGGGTTTGTAAAATAGTTAAACAATAGAAAGTGGGGCTACGAACTCACCTTAAGTTATGTAGTGAGTAGTGAATGTGATGGTCGAATCGCGAAGGTTTCTACGAGCAACCTATAATAGAATGTTGCGACTTAGGATCGGAGTAGAGAATATGAAGTAGTGCCTATATATATATCTTGCATTAGTCCATGATGTGGTATGATGTATATTGTATGTCCTTGAAAGAAAAGATTCATGAACATGTATGTTTTGTATATCGTTTACTACCGTTCGGGCTGACATATTTCAGAAGTCATGTTAGTAAGCGTTCGAGGAGCCAGGACACTTTAACTCGTAAATCCACAACTCAACTCGACGGCTTACATAATGAACTCCTCACATGAGGCTCCCTACTATTGTAGTAGTTGATAACATATATAGATATAAGTTTTGATTCGAAAAGTTACATGTCCGATATTTGAATAAACTTAGGAAAGTTTATTAGTACATGAAGATTGTTATTAGGGGTAGTTTCATAAGTCTTGAATGACCATTTTCTCTTGGTAATATCTCATGGTTTCCTTTTAGGTGAAGTAGAACCAAATTGCTTGTTCATGTTATCGCCTAATTCATTGTTTCATGTTTACGCCTATGTAAGTTGTTATGGTCATTTCGTCATGGCCTAGCCATGACCTTTGGTCCTTGTTCCAAGGTCATGAGACACAACCTTGGCTCTAGCCATGGTTGTGGTCTTGATTATAGGTCATAAGACCCCTTTGGTCTTCATAAACCATAACCTATATGTAATGACTTTGTCTAAAAATGGGCTGTTTAGAATTTGAAGAAATTTATCACTCGGAAAGCATTTTTAGGTGTCGAGCTTCTTTGTTCCTGAACGAAAACGTCGTTTCGGACAACTTTCGTGTTTTAACTTTTTGATGAATCGGACCAGAAGTGGGACTTTCAAAACCTAAATTTGATCAGGAAGCTATTTGGCAGTTTTGCCGGAAATCTTTGGTAATTTCAAATCGCCATAACTTTTGACTCGTATACTCGTTTTGGGTGGTTCAAATTGCTATGGTTTCCTTGTTAAGTCCTCTACTGTAATTTGTAATGATCCAATATCATAATTTTACCATTTTGGTCGTGGTTTTCCAAGAAAGTCACTAGTTTACTTGTTTTAGTAACTTATCTTGTCAATCAATAACAATAACTTGTTTTGCTCACTTTTATACATCATGGACATAACTACAAGACATAATATAGCAAGAATAACATGTAAATAACATGAACATGATTATTTAACAAGAATCAAGTTAGGGTTTGGCTCACAACTTTTGGCTTTCAAACATGAAAGGAAGTTAACATGTAAGGATAGGACATTGATAGACTTGCTTCAACCCACTTCTTCATGCAATCTTTCTACTCTTGTAATCTTGAAAGATGGATGATGAAGGTTGAGGTGAATTGAGTGGATTTAAACTCAAGAGAAATCACCAAGTATATTAGGGATTGGAAGAGTTTTGGTGAATGATAACCTATCTAGGGTTTCTACCTTGAACTAGCACTTGAATCTTGCATGAAACTAGAAGGAAATAAGCAAAGGATGGAAAGGTTTTGGGGTTTGGGGATGCACGGCACAAGAAGGGGGAAATGGGGGCTTTTATAGTCCAAGTTAGGAAGCTTACTAGGAAAGTGTTACAACTTGGTGACCAAGTTGTAATTAAGTGTTGATTTTAGGGGTAAATTCATGAGTTGAAGCCACATGGGGATGACTCCCCCCCCTAGGCCGGTTTCAAGACCTTGGAGAACAAGGGTTGGACTTTGGATGATATTATCCAAGATATCTAGTGTGTTTTGACTCCGAAAACTGCAAACCGTAAGTTGTTACGCCTCAAAACGTAAAACCGGGTGTCGTAAAATTATGGAATTTGAAAGTATTGATAAACATGTCAATAAGTTCCATAATAAAATATAAAATGAGTGGTAGGTTCCATTTGGGTGTAAAACCCTGCTAAAAACTGGAAACACGGGTCTAAAACGCGTAATTCGCGTAAAACGCTGAATATTGCGTAAAATTGAGAAAAGTAAAATGTTACTTTTCTAATGTTATAAAAATGATTTAAAATGACTTATAATGTCTAGACTGAGCTCAGTCTAGTGTCGGTTGGTATTAAATGTCTTTTAGACATCAAACCGTAAGCCTAAAAATCACGAAATGACTTATAACATCAAGGGATCATTTTTGGTCAATGGAGGAGGGAAAGAATATGTTGACTTTTTCTAATAAGTTGAAAACTCAAATAGTCTTAGAAACGCGTTTTGTGATCTAACGGTTAATCGCCCAAACGGTTAAGCGTGCTCATGCGGGATTAGTACAGGCTTGGGTGACCTGCTGGGAAGTTTTTTGGTCATGTTTTTCTCAGTCACGATTAATTCTCAAATAAATCATGAGTGTGTCAAACATTTTTCTGATGTGGGGTCACCTGACGGGATCGAATTTCGTTGTGCGTAGAATTTCTGAATGACGTTTTACCCTAAAACGTGTAATTCCTTAATAACTTTCACGAAAATGAGCTTATGAAAGTTAAACTTTTAATTTGCCATGGAAATGATTTATCATTTGAGAATATCAAATAAAAATCAACTTTCGGGAAAGTTTCGGAAAAGAAATGAATAGTAAAAGTGAATAGTGAAATTTTCCGGGAAAAGTAATTAACCTGAAATTGTGAATTGTTACAGTCTCCACCCCATACGGGGAACTTCGTCCCGAAGTTCTTTGTGTGTCATATATTGGAGTGGTGTCGATGAAATGGTGTGGTTACTTATGAGGACTAGAGTCTGGAATTACTAGTGATGTAGTTTGATTTGTCGTTTCAGTATATGGTGTAGGATCAGGCATACTTTTATGTAGGAAAGGTATGGTAATAGTCGAATATCAAAGGAAATTGATATAGTAATCGAATATTAATAGGAATTGAGATAGTAATTGCAATCGTAGCCTAGTAGGTAATCGGTTATTGTACCTAGTGTTTATTGACTTCGTACTTATGTTATTTCGGATACAAATAAGCTCACTTGTTTATAATTCTTTATTTACATAGAGAGGCATCCCAAACAATGTAGATAAGGAAATATAAACTTATGGTTTAGTGATTTACAATGTCTTTATTTAAATGAAAAGGCATCCCAATCCATTCAAATAATTACAAATCATCCTACACAACATTCATACTTAGTCGGTGAGTTACAAGGTAGGGTTTTACGAGATGATACTGGTGTTCCAATATGAATATTCAATCTTGTAAAGCTGGTAAGGGTGCTTGTGGTGTAGCTAAGGATGATTTGAGCTTTAAAAGTGCATCAAGATCCGTTAATGAGCTTGTGGTTTCAACGGTTGTGAAGATAATGATGTGATATGTTGATGAACAAAAGGGTGTAGTGTATGCTTAACATTAATACTCTTAGGTATAGATGTTGAGTTTGCTTTAAAAATCTTAAGAGATTTTAAAGGTTTATGATGGAATGGTATCCTAAACAGGATGGTACTTCTACAGGATGAAGAGAATAATTGATAACTATCCCAAGATAGTAGTTCGGATTATCTCATAAATGAAAATTTTCAAGAATGAAATTAGGTAACACAAATAAGGTGTTAAGATTTCGCTGAGTGGTAAGACATTATCGTGTCTCTAGATTGTTTTAATGTATTCTGGTGGTTTATCGTGTTCATGTAGGAAATCAATCTAAACATAACCCTAGTACAACTACTCTCAGTATTTGAAAATTTTAAGTCGAATATAGTTAGTCAGACTATATTCCACTGTCCCTAGGTTAAATATAGGTGACTAGTCTATATTTAGCCAAGGTTCGATAAAATTTTCAAATACCTAAATTAGGTATACTTGTGATATGTCTGTTGGTTTTGGGAAACTGTTCACTAAACAAAGGCGATGTCAACCCTTAAGTTGCAAGTCCCGTCCATACAAGACTTGTAACGTATGTTTTCATATTCCATTGCATAGAAGATAGTACGGGTAGATATGTGTGGAAAGGAAGTTGAAGTAATTCTAAAACAGTCTATACTGGGCTAGAATTACAAACTTTTAACAATGAAGGTTTCAGAAGAAAACTTTGATGGATGTAGAGAAAGTTCAGCTTTTGTCGATGATGGATTAGTTTGTCCTTTAGAAATCTCATATTTCTTGTTTGGAAATCGATAGATTGTGATGGGTTTTTGATATCATATGAAATGATATTGATGAGGTGGTGGAATAATTCGAGAGACCATTGCACAAATCACAATGTCTCGGAAGTAGATTAGACCATTGTGTCATACAATGTTCGGGAAATAGAAAAGACCATCGTAATTTGTTACAATATCTTGGACATAAAATGTTGGAGTAGGAACATGGTTGGGAGAATGTGGTTGTGTCGAAATGCCATAGAATAGGCATGTGTAGATATGTTTAGATAAAATGATTGAAAATAACTCGAATGTATATATAAATATACTAGTATTTGTTCGTGTAGTGTAAAATGCCTAGTGTGTATATATGAATATACATATATGTTCATGTAGCATAAAATGCTTAATAAGTCCATAATCGTCTGGAGGATGGAAGACACGAAGATCGGAAGGCTATAAAATGTTTTTGCTTGTAGTGTGGTTATAGTTTAGGTCTCAATTAGACCCGTTTCTCTATAACCATGGCTCTGGTACCAATCTGTAACACCCCCAATTCATGGACGCAGCGGAATTCGAACTGGGTGTTACTGGACGGCACAATAGTCACAATAATAGAAAACGAACTCCAATTGAGTCGTTTTAAAAGATTTATCATTCAAATTATATAGATATCAGAGATTTCGAAATGAGGTCCCAAATGGTTCCATGTTTACAAATTACATTAATTGAGTTTTGAATGATAATAAAATTTATAGCCCTCTTGAGTATCCGTGTCCTTCCGTGCCATCCTTGATCGTCATGAACCTGAAATACATGCTTGAGAGGTCAACACAAAGGTTGAGTGGAATTCGTAGAGTTTAGTTAAATCGTTTGAACACAATAATCGTAGTGTTTGTAGTTAAATCGTTTGAACACAATAATCGTAGTGTTTGTAGTTAAATCGTTTGAACACAATAATCGTAGTGTGAGCTATAGACTCACATCAATGTTTAGAAAACAAAATCGTTATTTATTTCACTAAGCTCATGCAACCAAAACATTAACATCGAACCAACAAAATTGGCATTATAGAAGCCCTATCAAGGTACTTTTGCCATTATACCGCTAAATCTCAAATATAGTGCATTTGTGTGAACTCATCGTTGCTCAACACAAATGGGATTCGTCAATCCCAATAGATCTATTCACAATATTCGCGCTCACTAAAGGTAGTGACTAATGGTTCATGATATAGGGACTTCGAACATGGCAATCGTTACTTAGTGATAATAAAACATCGTCGGGTAGCATACATTAGAAAGCATCGTGTTCGAGTAGAAAAATAATAGCATGTATTCCCCCCATGGGTTTGTAAAATAGTTAAACAATAGAAAGTGGGGCTACGAACTCACCTTAAGTTATGTAGTGAGTAGTGAATGTGATGGTCGAATCGCGAAGGTTTCTACGAGCAACCTATAATAGAATGTTGCGACTTAGGATCGGAGTAGAGAATATGAAGTAGTGCCTATATATATATCTTGCATTAGTCCATGATGTGGTATGATGTATATTGTATGTCCTTGAAAGAAAAGATTCATGAACATGTATGTTTTGTATATCGTTTACTACCGTTCGGGCTGACATATTTCAGAAGTCATGTTAGTAAGCGTTCGAGGAGCCAGGACACTTTAACTCGTAAATCCACAACTCAACTCGACGGCTTACATAATGAACTCCTCACATGAGGCTCCCTACTATTGTAGTAGTTGATAACATATATAGATATAAGTTTTGATTCGAAAAGTTACATGTCCGATATTTGAATAAACTTAGGAAAGTTTATTAGTACATGAAGATTGTTATTAGGGGTAGTTTCATAAGTCTTGAATGACCATTTTCTCTTGGTAATATCTCATGGTTTCCTTTTAGGTGAAGTAGAACCAAATTGCTTGTTCATGTTATCGCCTAATTCATTGTTTCATGTTTACGCCTATGTAAGTTGTTATGGTCATTTCGTCATGGCCTAGCCATGACCTTTGGTCCTTGTTCCAAGGTCATGAGACACAACCTTGGCTCTAGCCATGGTTGTGGTCTTGATTATAGGTCATAAGACCCCTTTGGTCTTCATAAACCATAACCTATATGTAATGACTTTGTCTAAAAATGGGCTGTTTAGAATTTGAAGAAATTTATCACTCGGAAAGCATTTTTAGGTGTCGAGCTTCTTTGTTCCTGAACGAAAACGTCGTTTCGGACAACTTTCGTGTTTTAACTTTTTGATGAATCGGACCAGAAGTGGGACTTTCAAAACCTAAATTTGATCAGGAAGCTATTTGGCAGTTTTGCCGGAAATCTTTGGTAATTTCAAATCGCCATAACTTTTGACTCGTATACTCGTTTTGGGTGGTTCAAATTGCTATGGTTTCCTTGTTAAGTCCTCTACTGTAATTTGTAATGATCCAATATCATAATTTTACCATTTTGGTCATGGTTTTCCAAGAAAGTCACTAGTTTACTTGTTTTAGTAACTTATCTTGTCAATCAATAACAATAACTTGTTTTGCTCACTTTTATACATCATGGACATAACTACAAGACATAATATAGCAAGAATAACATGTAAATAACATGAACATGATTATTTAACAAGAATCAAGTTAGGGTTTGGCTCACAACTTTTGGCTTTCAAACATGAAAGGAAGTTAACATGTAAGGATAGGACATTGATAGACTTACTTCAACCCACTTCTTCATGCAATCTTTCTACTCTTGTAATCTTGAAAGATGGATGATGAAGGTTGAGGTGAATTGAGTGGATTTAAACTCAAGAGAAATCACCAAGTATATTAGGGATTGGAAGAGTTTTGGTGAATGATAACCTATCTAGGGTTTCTACCTTGAACTAGCACTTGAATCTTGCATGAAACTAGAAGGAAATAAGCAAAGGATGGAAAGGTTTTGGGGTTTGGGGATGCACGGCACAAGAAGGGGGAAATGGGGGCTTTTATAGTCCAAGTTAGGAAGCTTACTAGGAAAGTGTTACAACTTGGTGACCAAGTTGTAATTAAGTGTTGATTTTAGGGGTAAATTCATGAGTTGAAGCCACATGGGGATGACTCCCCCCCCCAGGCCGGTTTCAAGACCTTGGAGAACAAGGGTTGGACTTTGGATGATATTATCCAAGATATCTAGTGTGTTTTGACTCCGAAAACTGCAAACCGTAAGTTGTTACGCCTCAAAACGTAAAACCGGGTGTCGTAAAATTATGGAATTTGAAAGTATTGATAAACATGTCAATAAGTTCCATAATAAAATATAAAATGAGTGGTAGGTTCCATTTGGGTGTAAAACCCTGCTAAAAACTGGAAACACGGGTCTAAAACGCGTAATTCGCGTAAAACGCTGAATATTGCGTAAAATTGAGAAAAGTAAAATGTTACTTTTCTAATGTTATAAAAATGATTTAAAATGACTTATAATGTCTAGACTGAGCTCAGTCTAGTGTCGGTTGGTATTAAATGTCTTTTAGACATCAAACCGTAAGCCTAAAAATCACGAAATGACTTATAACATCAAGGGATCATTTTTGGTCAATGGAGGAGGGAAAGAATATGTTGACTTTTTCTAATAAGTTGAAAACTCAAATAGTCTTAGAAACGCGTTTTGTGATCTAACGGTTAATCGCCCAAACGGTTAAGCGTGCTCATGCGGGATTAGTACAGGCTTGGGTGACCTGCTGGGAAGTTTTTTGGTCATGTTTTTCTCAGTCACGATTAATTCTCAAATAAATCATGAGTGTGTCAAACATTTTTCTAATGTGGGGTCACCTGACGGGATCGAATTTCGTTGTGCGTAGAATTTCTGAATGACGTTTTACCCTAAAACGTGTAATTCCTTAATAACTTTCACGAAAATGAGCTTATGAAAGTTAAACTTTTAATTTGCCATGGAAATGATTTATCATTTGAGAATATCAAATAAAAATCAACTTTCGGGAAAGTTTCGGAAAAGAAATGAATAGTAAAAGTGAATAGTGAAATTTTCCGGGAAAAGTAATTAACCTGAAATTGTGAATTGTTACATGGATGTCGTAGTACTATTTGGGGAGAGGCCCCCGCCCTTGTGTCTATTCTTGACCTTGGGTGAATATAATTTGGTGCATTGTATAAACTATCTTTTAGCAGTGGGTTGTGAACACACAGGTTACAAGTCTCTTATGGCGGGACTTGTAACTGAGTGGATTCTCAATGCCTTTGCGGTGTGAACATTCTTTTAAGACTTTTTCAACTGTTTTAAGACAAACTCTATGAACTCACCAACCATTGTGTTGACACTTTAGCATGTTTATCTCAGGTTAGTAAGACGATAGCTAGTGCGTGGAACTTAGAGTCAAGCTGCATATTCTGAAGACTTACGCTTTTATCATTTACCATTCAACATTTTGTATACATTTATGTATCATACTTTGGAATCTCATGTTTGTAACTTTGAATTCATTAATCGAATGGTAACTTTTTAAAACGTCTCATTTAGAGTTCGTTTTCTATAACTTGTACTTTGTATTATGAAGTAGCACCCCAGTGACACAGTCTTCCGCTGCGGTATTTTGGGGGTGTTACAGATTGGTATCAGAGCCTTGGTTATAGAGAACTAGGTTGCATTTAGTGCCTAGACTATAACTGCTATATACGTTAAGACTCTCCTTTTTATTTGCCTTACACATATGCTTTTTGTTAGTTGTTGGTTTAGTTCCACGCAGTTAGATGATGTGACTTTAGTATTATAAGGAGCCCCAGAGATTCGTCGAGTCATTAAAAACATGGAGCTCAGTAATAACTAATTATTTAACTTGATCTTGTGACAGTTCTTGTTTGATGAGACACAAGATTTGAGTTAAATAATATTATTGCTTAGCTTTAGGGATTTGATGACTTGATTATCTTACTATCGGCCTCAGAAGGCGGATTTTGTGTCGGAAATTCTTAAGTAGGATGATTTAGAATCTCCTTATTTAAATGGATTGGGACGCCTCTTCATTTAAATAAAGAAATTGTAAATCACCGAACCATAAGTTTATGAGACCTTACTTACATAAATTTGGACGCTTCTTTATGTAAGTAATGTGTTATAAATAAGTGGGCTTAATTGTAGCCGATACAACTCCTTAACCAGAATCTTAGACGAATCAGAGTAAACACCACTATATTAGAGATCCCGAATTCTCTTAGACACACCGTAAGTAGTTAACATCAACTGAACTTCGGGACGAAGTTCTCCTTAAGGGGTAGAGACTGTAACAATTCGCAATTTCAGGTTAACTTTTATTCCCGAAAATTTTACTATTCACTTTTCACTATTCATCTCAGAAATTTTTATTTCATATTCTCGTAAGTTAAACTATTTTAACGATAATCCGAGAGTTTGACGCTCGTCGGATCATTTCTGCAAAAATCACAAAGCCGTGTCCGAGATTTACTTTTAGGTTTAAACGTCATTCTAGCATCCCGATATGTCCATAAAACATTATAAACAATAGAAATATGATTTTCTCTCATTTTAGGACAATTCCAAAAGTTTCGGAATTTTACGTTTTTCAGTTCAGCATTTTACGCGAATTACGCGTTTTAGACCCGTGTTTCCAGTTTTTAGCAGGGTTTTAGCACCCGATAGAACCTACCACTCATTTTATATTTTATTATGGACTATATTGACATGTTTAACCATACTTTAAAGTTTCATATTTTTAGGATACCCGGTTTTACGTTTCGTGGCTTAATAACTTACGGTTAGCAATTTACGGGTCCAAAACTAGTCACATAAGTAGGATAATATCATCAAAAGTCCACACCTTGTTCTCCAAGTTCTTGAACCGCCACTAGGGGGGGCATTCACACTTGTGGCATGATCTCATGACTTTAGCCATTAGATCAATATTTATTTACAACTTTGTCTCCAAGTTTTAGCACTTTCCTAGTCACCTTCCTAACCTCCTCATTTTTAGTATAAAAGCATGCTCATGTCTTCCTTTCTTCACCACAAAAATGCCACACCCTTATATCATAGCACCATGATCCTTTGATCTTCAATATACAAGTTACACTACAAAGTTCAAGGTCTTAGTATTCTCTACCTAGTTCTTAAGTTTGTTTGGTGATTCCATGGTTGAATTAGGAGCTACACAAGGTTACTAGGGCTGAAGTTAAATGGTTTTCACAAGGGTTAGATCAAGGCTAGCAAGGGTTACAAGAGTTATGGTGAAGGGTTTACAAGATTAGGTTTAGTGTCCTAGTTCTATACTTGACTTCCTTTCTTAAGTGAAAGCCAAAAGTTGTAAGAAACCCTTATACACTTTCTTGCTCAATATCATTTCATGCTTATTATTGTTCTTTCATGCTATATATGTTCTTGTTATTGTGTTCATGATGTTTAAAAATGGATAAAACAAGTATTGGTATACATATGTTAACTTATGACAAGTAAACAAGCAAACTAGTGATTTTTATGGAAAACCACGACCACAATAGTATAACTTTGATATTTGACACTTACTTACTGTTAAAGAGGACTTAACAAGGAAAACATAGCAATTTGAATCACCCAAAACGAGTACACGAGTCAAAAGTTATGACCATTTGAAGTTAGCGAAACCAAAACGGCAAAACTGCCTAAATAGCATTCTGATCAAATTTTGATTTTGGAAGTCCCACTTCTGGTCCGATTCATCAAAAAGTTAAAACACAAAAGTTGTCCGGAACGACGTTTTCGTTCAGGAACAAAGAAGCTCGAGCCCTGAAAACGCTTTCCGAGTGATAATTTCTTCAAATTCTTAACAGCCCATTTCTAGACCAAAGTCACTATATAATGGTTATAATTAGATGAGACCAAGAGGTCTAATGACCTAAAGCCAAGACCACAACCATGGCTAAAGCCAAGGTTGAGTCTTAAGACCATGGTAACAATGACCAAGGTCACGGCAAAGCCACGGCTAAAGACCATATAACTATTAAAGATCAAAAACTTATATATATGTTATCAAATACTACAATAGTAGGGAGCCTCATGTGAGGAGTTCATTAAGTAAGCCGTCGAGATGAGTTGTGGATTTACGAATTAAAGTGTCCTGGCTCCTCGAACGTTTACTTCATGACTTCTGAATTATGTCGGCCCGAACGGTAGTAAGAGATATACAACCTATACATGTTTCATAAACCACTTATATTCAAAGACTTACACTATATACTAAGTACTACATCATGAACATTATGCAAGACATATATAGGCAATTCTTCGTATTCTTAGACGTTACTCCAAACCTAAGTCGCAACGTTCTATTATAGGCTGCTCTTAGAGACTTTCGCGATTCGACTACCACTATCATTTCGCATTACATACTCAAAACATTTATACTTGATTGCCTTATACTTGATTGTGTTATACTTGATTGCATTATACTTGATTGTATTATACTTGATTGCGTTATACATGCTTGTTACACTATACTTGCTTAATTTAAATACAAGATTCGTATTTACGTGCATACATAATACTCTATTCTGTCGGAGAGGTATTGGTAGTACTCATGGGAAGATGCCCCTACCCTTGTGTCTATACTTGACCTTGGATGTCGTAGTACTATTCGGGGAGAGGCCCCCGCCCTTGTGTCTATTCTTGACCTTGGGTGAATATAATTTGGTGCATTGTATAAACTATCTTTTAGCAGTGGGTTGTGAACACACAGGTTACAAGTCTCTTATGGCGGGACTTGTAACTGAGTGGATTCTCAATGCCTTTGCGGTGTGAACATTCTTTTAAGACTTTTTCAACTGTTTTAAGACAAACTCTATGAACTCACCAACCATTGTGTTGACACTTTAGCATGTTTATCTCAGGTTAGTAAGACGATAGCTAGTGCGTGGAACTTAGAGTCAAGCTGCATATTCTGAAGACTTACACTTTTATCATTTACCATTCAACATTTTGTATACATTTATGTATCATACTTTGGAATCTCATGTTTGTAACTTTGAATTCATTAATCGAATGGTAACTTTTCAAAATGTCTCATTTAGAGTTCGTTTTCTATAACTTGTACTTTGTATTATGAAGTAGCACCCCAGTGACACAGTCTTCCGCTGCGGTATTTTGGGGGTGTTACAATGCACCTACTTGTGTGGGTTCTTGTAATGTGCTAGGGTGGTTTATTACTATTAGGGAGGTACTAGGGTGGATGCTTGGTTAATTTGAGGTGCTTAAGTGTCTTAGTTTAGGTGTTTAGGTCAAATCTTAACCTAGTTTTGGCTAGTGAGAGTTTAAGGTTTTTCCTAGGGTTTAGTGCCTAATTCAGGGTCCTAAGGGTGTTTATTAACTAATATAATGTCCTAAGAGGCTTATACTAAGTGGTGATAACTTATGGTAAAGATTTGGGAAAGTTTGACCTAGTTTTCGGGAGGTTATAAGCTAGTTATGGTTTTGTACCTAAGGGACTTGTACCAAATCTCTAATGGGTTGTAATAGTACCTAAGGGTCCTAAGGTATCCTAATTTTCCTAAGGTAACTCATACTTAAGCCATGGACACTTTCAAACTAGTTTAGTTAAGCATATAGGGTTTAGTAAGCACATAGACCTGATTAGGGCTTAATTAGGGTTCATTAGGGTTTTGTGATATGTTTATTATGTTAGATTGGTCGATTAATTATTGTGGTGTTGTTCTGATCTTATGCTTCACATACCAGGGGTTTATAGGATGTGAGTGTTGAGTTATTTGGCTTATGTGGGTACGTGAGCAGGTCTAGAGAGTTATGCAAGTAATGAATGCACATAAAAAGCAAACATTTACCTATGAAATTCCTACTATAGGTATTTGTAATGGGAATGATAGTGATGAGATTTTGTGGGTTGTTACAATCTAAATCATCATCTACCAAAGGTGCTATTTTAGATGGAGGGGGACTCTTATCGAATGTCACGTTGAGTGATTCTTTGACGACCATTGTTTCCCTGTTTAAAACATTGTAGGCTTTACTAGTTTGAGAATAACCTAGAAATACACCTTCGTATGACTTTGGGTCGAACTTAGTGAGATAATCTTTGGTGTTTAGCATATAGAATTTACTACCAAATACTCTAAAGTAATCTAGGGAAGGTTTCTGTAACACCCCCAAAATACCGCAGCGGAAGACTGTGTCACTGGGGTGCTACTTCATAATACAAAGTACAAGTTATAGAAAACGAACTCTAAATGAGACGTTTTGAAAAGTTACCATTCGATTTATGAATTCAAAGTTACAAACATGAGATTCCAAAGTATGATACATAAATGTATACAAAATGTTTTGAATGGTAAATGATAAAAGCGTAAGTCTTCAGAATATGCAGCTTGACTCTAAGTTCCTCGCACTAGCTATCGCCTTATAGACCTGAGATAACATGCTAAAGTGTCAACACAATGGTTGGTGAGTTCATAGAGTTTGTCTTAAAACAGTTGAAAAAGCCTTAAAGAATGATCACACAGCAAAGGCATCGTGAATCCACTCAGTTACAAGTCCCGCCATAAGAGACTTGTAACCTGTGTGTTCACAACCCACTGCTAACATATATAGTATGAATAAGACATGTATAAGTTCATCAAGACAATTTAAGCAATTAGAAGTGAGTCTCTACTTCATCTCCGAAGACCTCACTTTTATGATGTATCCAACATTCGCAAATGTTAGGATGTATCAAAGACAACTGGGAGTCAATTCCCAAAGACAACTGGGAGCCACTTCCCAAAGACAACTGGGAGTCAATTCCCAAAGACAACTACTAGTCAATAAATAGAATAACGCAATTAAGTATAACGCAGTCATGTATGTAAGCAATCAAGTATAACACAGTCAAGTATAGACGTTTTGAGTATTTGTACAAGTAAACAAGTAGTTGAGCATGTATCCCCCCCAATAGTTAAAACAAGTACGAAAAGAGTAGGGGCTATGACTCACCTTAAGCTTATGTAATGAGAAATGAAAGTGGTAGTCGAATCGCGAAAGTCTCTAAGAGCAGCCTATAATAGAACGTTGCGACTTAGGTTTGGAGTAACGTCTAAGAATACGACGAATTGCCAATATATGTCTTGCATAATGTTCATGATGTAGTACTTAGTATATAGTGTAAGTCGTTGAATATAAGTGGTCTATGAAACATGTATAGGTTGTAAATCTCTTACTACCGTTCGGGCCGACATAATTCAGAAGTCATGGAGTAAACGTTCGAGGAGCCAGGACACTTTAACTCGTAAATCCACAACTCGTCTCGACGGCTTACTCAATGAACTCCTCACATGAGGCTCCCTACTATTGTAGTATTTGATAACATATATATATATATAAGCTTTTTGATCTTTAATAGTTATATGGTCTTTAGCCGTGGCTTTGCCGTGACCTTGGTCATTGTTACCATGATCTTGAGACTCAACCTTGGCTTTAGCCATGGTTGTGGTCTCGGCTTTAGGTCATTAGACCTCTTGGTCTCATCTAATTATAATGATTATATAGTAACTTTGGTCTAAAAATGGGCTGTTAAGAATTTGAAGAAATTTATCACTCAGAAAGCGTTTTCAGGTCTCGAGCTTCTTTGTTCCTGAACGAAAACGTCGTTCCGGACAACTTTCGTGGTTTAACTTTTTGATGAATCGGAGCAGAAGTGGGACTTTCAAAATCATAATTTGATCAGAATGCTAATTTGGCAGATTTGCCGTTTTGGTTTCGCTAACTTCAAATGGTCATAACTTTTGACTCGTGTACTCGTTTTGGGTGATTCAAATTGCTATGTTTTCCTTGTTAAGTCCTCTTTAACAGTAAGTAAGTGTCAAATATCAAAGTTATACTATTGTGGTCGTGGTTTTCCATAAAAATCACTAGTTTGCTTGTTTGCTTGTCATAAGTTAACATATGTATACCAATACTTGTTTTATCCATTTTTAAACATCATGAACACAATACAAAGACCATATATAGCATGAAAGAAACATAATAAGCATGAAATGATATTGAGCAAGAAAGTGTATAAGGGTTTGCTTACAACTTTTGGCTTTCTAAAAGAAAGGTAAGTAACTAGTAAGGTACGAACTTTGTTAGACTTAAGCTACACCTTTTGCAATCTATGATAAGCCGAGGTCATTTGAAGATTATAACGACGCCTTCTTGAAGTCCAAAGCTATTTGAAGATTATAACGACGTCTTTTTGGAGACTTTAAAGTTATAACAACTTTTCTTAGAAAATTTCCAAGATTGAAGATCAAACACTAGTTTTCTTTCAAAAACTAGTTAACTTTCTTACAAAATATAAGAAAAGTGCCTTAGGTTTTAGGACTTGAAGGTTATAAGAAGGTGTGGTGCAAGTTTTCTATGTGTTTTAGCTTGGTATTTATAGGGTAGGAAAAATAGTTAACCATATATTGGGTTAGAATTTAACCATGGTTAGTTTAGACACTTGTAAACATCCTAGAGATCAATGGTCAAGATCAAGCCACAAAATGGTGACTCCTACCCCCCTAAGTCGGTTTATACATGATAAGGGTGACTAGATGAGTAGTCATGGTCTTTGGATGATAATATCCTAAGTATGTAGCTAGTTTTGACTCCGTAAATTGCTAACCGTAAGTTTTTAGGCCACGAAACGTAAAACCGGGTATCCTAAAAATATGAAACTTATAAATATGGTTAAACATGTCAATATAGTCCATAATAAAATATAAAATGAGTGGTAGGTTCTATCGGGTGCGAAAACCCTGCTAAAAACTGGAAACACGGGTCTAAAACGCGCAATTCGCGTAAAACGCTGAACTGAAAAACGTAAAATTCCGAAACTTTTGGAATTGTCATAAAATGATAGAAAATCATATTTCTATTGTTTATAATGTTTTATGGACATATCGGGATGCTAGAAGGACGTTTAAACTTAAAAGTAAATCTCGGACACGGCTTTGTGATTTTTGCAAAAATGATCCGACGAGCGTCAAATTCTCGGATTATCGTTAAAATAGTTTAACTTACGAGAATATGAAATAAAAATTTCTGAGATGAATAGTGAAAAGTGAATAGTAAAAGTGAATAGTAAAAAAATTCCGGGAATAAAAGTTAACCTGAAATTGCGAATTGTTACAGTCTCTACCCCTTAAGGAGAACTTCGTCCCGAAGTTCAGTTGACGTTAACTACTTACGGTGTGTCTAAGAGAATTCGGGATCTCTAATATAGTGGTGTTCACTCTGATTCGTCTAAGATTCTGGTTAAGGAGTTGTATCGGCTACAATTAAGCCCACTTATTTATAACACATTACTTACATAAAGAAGCGTCCAAATTTATGTAAGTAAGGTCTCATAAACTTATGGTTCAGTGATTTACAATTTCTTTATTTAACTGAAGAGGCGTCCCAATCCATTTAAATAAGGAGATTCTAAAACATCCTACTTAAGAATTTCTGACACAAAATCCGCCTTCTGAGGCCGATAGTAAGATAATCAAGCCATCAAATCCCTAAAGCTAAGCAATAATATTATTTAACTCAAATCTTGTGTCTCATCAAACAAGAACTGTCACAAGATCAAGTTAAATAATTAGTTATTACTGAGCTCCATGTTTTTAATGACTCGACGAATCTCTGGGGCTCCTTATAATACTAAAGTCACATCATCTAACAGCGTGGAACTAAGCAAACGTCTAACCAAAAAGCACATGTGTATGTATTGTGTGTAAGGCAAATAAAGAGGAAGGTCCCAACATATATAGCAGTTATAGTCTAGGCACTAAATGCAACCTAGTTCTCTATAACCAAGGCTCTGGTACCAATCTGTAACACCCCCAAAATACCGCAGCGGAAGACTGTGTCACTGGGGTGCTACTTCATAATACAAAGTACAAGTTATAGAAAACGAACTCTAAATGAGACGTTTTGAAAAGTTACCATTCGATTTATGAATTCAAAGTTACAAACATGAGATTCCAAAGTATGATACATAAATGTATACAAAATGTTTTGAATGGTAAATGATAAAAGCGTAAGTCTTCAGAATATGCAGCTTGACTCTAAGTTCCTCGCACTAGCTATCGCCTTATAGACCTGAGATAACATGCTAAAGTGTCAACACAATGGTTGGTGAGTTCATAGAGTTTGTCTTAAAACAGTTGAAAAAGCCTTAAAGAATGATCACACAGCAAAGGCATCGTGAATCCACTCAGTTACAAGTCCCGCCATAAGAGACTTGTAACCTGTGTGTTCACAACCCACTGCTAACATATATAGTATGAATAAGACATGTATAAGTTCATCAAGACAATTTAAGCAATTAGAAGTGAGTCTCTACTTCATCTCCGAAGACCTCACTTTTATGATGTATCCAACATTCGCAAATGTTAGGATGTATCAAAGACAATTGGGAGTCAATTCCCAAAGACAACTGGGAGCCACTTCCCAAAGACAACTGGGAGTCAATTCCCAAAGACAACTACTAGTCAATAAATAGAATAACGCAATTAAGTATAACGCAGTCATGTATGTAAGCAATCAAGTATAACACAGTCAAGTATAGACGTTTTGAGTATTTGTACAAGTAAACAAGTAGTTGAGCATGTATCCCCCCCAATAGTTAAAACAAGTACGAAAAGAGTAGGGGCTATGACTCACCTTAAGCTTATGTAATGAGAAATGAAAGTGGTAGTCGAATCGCGAAAGTCTCTAAGTATAACACCCCCATATTAGGATCGCAGCGGAAAGGGACATGGGATGTTATATACTAGTCACATTGTACAAATATAGTAAACAAATTCAAAATAAAAATGTTTTTAATAAAACTTTTGCATACAAAAGCCATTCTGAGTTAAACAAAGGAGGTCCCAAATAAGTACAAAGTTTAGAGATACATAAAATAATAAAAGTTTTGGTCTTTTCTTAAAAGAAAATTTATTTAGAACATGAGCCATCTTGATATCCATCTCTTGCGCCGCCCATCCGAGCCGAAAGTCACTTACGGACCTGAGATAAAACATGCTAAAAGTCAACACAAAGGTTGAGTGAATTCATAGAGTTTAATAAGTAATAAGTTGAATACAAGCATAAATCAGTTTAGAATACGATGGGCTACGTTGTTATACGCCCTTAATTAAGTTGACATGTAACAAATACAAGTCGGGTAATAACGATTATAGTATTGAGTTCATGTAACCGAACCTTGACGATTTTTAATAATGCCCCGGAAAGGTAAATTTTTGCCATTTTACCACAATTCTAACTATTATGTGTCCGTATCCCGAACAAGGCCCGCCAAGCCTAATATGCATATCCATAATACTAGCGTTTACTACTCGAGTAATTAACGGTTCATGAGGGGACTTAATTGGCAAAAAGCATTCAATATCTATAATCGTATAATCGGGTCCAGCATACCAAAAACTACTTGTATTCAGTTTGTAAAAACTAGCATGTATCCCCCTCGCGAGGTTTATAAAACATTTAAGCAAGTAAAATGCGAGGCTATGAACTCACCGAGAGCAAAGAAAGTAGCAATGAACAAGCAAACGAAGGAATAGCCGCAAAAGCTCTACGATGAACCTAATTAATATACGTTGTCTTAGTTTATGAAAATAGATATCGATGTACTTTTGATTATATAGATTATGATCTTACTTAAGCTTGGTACAATACTCCTAGATATATATAAAAGGTTTAGTTAAGTTACCTATAATTTATTCAAAAATATACTCTTGCATTTATATAAGTATAAAACTTACATTTACCCTAGGTTCAATTATGATGTAAAGGTTCAAATTAACTCTACGGTTCAAATTAGTCCATGGGTCAAGTTTTTGGTCAAAAAGGTCACATTAGACCTAAGGGTTCAAAATATACTAGGTGGTTCAAAATTGTTTTAAAAGGTCCAATCCTTAAAGTGTATAACACTTATATACTTTTTATAACTAGTGCTGATGGAATTTTTATTAACTTGCCTATGTTTAGAAAATCGCCATTTGCAAACCGTAAGTCCTCAAGTCTCGTTCTTTATATCCCCGGAAAGGTCTACTTCTGTACTAACGAGATTTGTGGGTCCCACATGGCCAAAAATTACATAACCTTAGTAAAACAGTCCATTTACCCAAACTATCAATCCATTCAGCTTTCAAATTTTCAATAGTCTCACGAAAAGTGCGATATCTAGAGTTTTACTAACCCGATTTATTCCCCGTTTTCGGACACGTTTAAGTTAAGATGTCCTCTACAACTTTTATTCTTTGAGTAACAGAGGGTTCAATACAAAAAAAATGACTTTTTCACGTTTCAAAACTGTTACTCAGATTAGTACATGTTTCACCAAAACATTTTTAGTTTAATCATCGTAAGGAGTTATTCGACGAAATACCCGTCAAAATGACCACAAGACATAGGGCTACAACTACATATTTTTAGTTTATGTCCATTGCCTATAGATTAGTACAGTTAAATACTTTTATACACGGATCTAAAAAAATACAGTTTCAAGTTTAGCTTTTCTTTGGTTTTAAAGTTTTCTAACTTAAGTACCAAGCTTAACTAAGCATTATAACTTATATAATGTTCAAATACATCAAGATAGTGAATAAATGAAAGTATAAAAATATGAAAAATATAACTTGAAGCTTACAAGTGAAATGATGAGGTTTAAGGTAACAAGGTTCCTAATACTTCCTAGTTTTTATTTCAAAACTAGAAAAAGAAGTACACTAGGTTTAATATTCTTGAATAAAATTTGATCTTCTCCTCCTTATGGTTGTTCTTGTGCCGTCCACCCCCAACAGAAAGAAAGAAAAAGTAGCTAGTTGATTGGAATGAAATGAAATATCTACTAGTTATCTATTATATTTATTAGACAACAAGTACTTATCAATAATAGAGATAGGAGGTTTTTTTTTTCAACAATGTAAGAAGAATGAAAGGGGGGGCGTGGGTTTTGGTGAGGGTGTAAGAGTTGTGTAAGACTTTAGGTAGTATTTAGGTAGTTTAGGATAGATATTATTAGTTTTAGGGTATACCGGGTACCGAGTTTGCTAGAAATAAAAATTTAACGGTACTAAATAAAATGTAAAACTTGTGAAAATATTAAAACTTGTTTTCATGATGAATTTTTAAAATATAGATGAGTGATGAGATTATCGGAGGATTTATTTGAGGTTAAAACGTGAAACACGAAATTAAACCGCGCGACAAAAATAAAAAGTGGACGTAAAATGAAATAAAATGGATTTTGACTTTAAAAAAAAAATATAAGATTGAAATACAACAATGGTGCATAGAAAATGTAGACTGAGCATAGTCTAGTTGCGATAGAATTTATTTAAACGTACGCGGATATCTTCCGACTAAGTAAATAAATTAAAATAGATTATTTAAATAATAAACCATTAAAATAATTGATATGAAATTTTTAGAAATGTCACAGTACGTACCCCTTAAGAGAGCGACGTCCCGGCGCTCAACTCGCTTAATCACTGAATGGTTCACTTGCGAAAAGATGAGAATACTTGTTAGGAATGAAGTCTAGAATCACTAATGATGAGGTTCGATTCTTGTCGCCCAGAAATACGGTTCGGAGTAAGGTTGACTATACGTGATAAAGATGGAGTGAGGATTTGTTTAGTTGTTTTACTCGATCGTATAAATACCGCTGAATTGTTATACTCACATAAAAATTTTGTGATTCTCGAAGATCAAGTAGAAGATCAATTAGGCATAACCCAAATATAACTATTATTAATATTTGAAAAATCTAAGTCGAACATAGGTAGTCAGACTATGTTCCACTGTCCCAAGGTTAAATATAGGTGACTAGACTATATTTAATCGAGGTTCGATAAAATTTTCAAATACCTAAATTAGTAATACTCGTGATATGTCAATTGTTGGACAAGTATGGAGTTTGCATAAGTATCTTATATACAAGAAGTGATATAAGTTTGTACATACGTAAGAATCAATCATAAGTAAGTAGTATGAGTATGTAACACAAGCGAATAAGGAAAAAGTAAGCAGAAAAGGAAGTTTTAAGCAGTTCTAAATCAATCAACATCGGGCCAAAATCATGGACCTTTAGCAATGAAGGTTTCAAAAGAGAACTTGATGAATGTAGAGAAAGTTACTGAACTTCAGCTTTTGTATGATGAATCCGTTTATAAAATTTATTGGAGAATAACGAACAATAAAATAATAGCAAAATAGATCATGAGGCAATAATAAATCAAGGGTTTTAGTTAATAAAACAAGGTCGAGTAATTCATAAGATAATAACAAAATCGTTTATCAGGTGGTGAAAATTTTTGGTAAAAGGTAAATGACAGAATGATTTCTAAGATGATAACAAAATAATTTATTCAAAACAAGTCCAAACAGTTTATTTAATAGTAGTACATCAGTGGATAAGTTTATAAGATGGTGGTAAAGTAGTTTGTAAGAGAGTGGCAAGGAGTGTATTAATATTGTAGTGAAAATGGTTAAGAAGATAGTAGTAAACTAGTTTTTCAAGGTAATTGATCAAATGATTCGTAAAGGGGTGACTAAAAAGTTAATTTTGAACTAGTTAAAACAGTTTATAAAATGGTATTGAATAAGGTTATTAGTTTATAAGGTAGTAATGGGGTAATTCTTTGGGGAATAGTAAATCCATTTGTAATATAATGAAAGATAGTTTATATGACAATAAAAGAGTTGTTTATAAAATGGTAGTGAATTTCAAAGGTAAATAATTAGAATGCGACGGGTTTCATATAAAACACCGCTGTATAAGGTCATGAAAAGATTTTTAAAAATCATAGCATTACTCACGATTTTTGAGAAAATAAATGAGACCACTGTGTCACCCACAATGTATGAGAAAGGTTTAGGGGATCATCAAAATGAATAAATATGTATTTAATTGTTTAGCAATTTAGTGAAACATATATAATTAGGAGAGGTAGGGTTTGACATGATGCTTTGAAGGCTGAGTGTAAAGAGTCAGATAAAACGTTTATAATAAATACCTTTATACAAATAAGAAGATACGCTCTGGTAATTAGGTATAAATAGTCGAGAGAAAATCAAGTGTATATTAATAGTTCTTAAATAGTATCAATAGTGGTGCATAAGAAAGTAAGCAAGAAATGCTCAGAAAACATGAGTTCAGGGGGAGTAAGACAACCAATAGAAATTGATAAATTGTAACAGGTTTCGATGTTATATGAAATGATATAACATAAAGTTATGAAAGAGTTTAGAAACCATTGTAATCACATACAATGTTTGATAAATAAGAGAGACCATTGTAATCGCATACAATGTCTAGAAGATTTTAGTATTCACTTGGAGAAACTTTATATAGAAATATATTGATGTTTTAGGAAAAGCAAGATGGTCGAGAAATATTAGAAGTGCAAGTGATAATATTTATTATATGCATACGTATAACGATGGTTCAATCAAAGAGATGTGCATAAATTTTTAGATGGAAGTTTATAATGCTCATGAATAGCATAAAATACAACAAGGAATTTTGTGCATAAAGTGCATATATAAGGAGTGATATTTCGCTGATTATCGAATGAATTAGGAATAATTATAGTGCATAATTATTTCTAATAAAGCATGATTAAGATATATATATATACGAGGGAGAAGTAGGAAGCTCGGGAGTAGGCGCGCATGGATATCGGACAAGATGATGGAAGCTCATGATTTTGAAAAAAAAATAAAAATAAATAAATGATTATAGTCTAGGTTTTTAAAAACAAAAAGACCTAGTTCACTATAATTTGTGCTCTGGTACCATTCTATAACACCCCCATATTAGGATCGCAGCGGAAAGGGACATGGGATGTTATATACTAGTCACATTGTACAAATATAGTAAACAAATTCAAAATAAAAATGTTTTTAATAAAACTTTTGCATACAAAAGCCATTCTGAGTTAAACAAAGGAGGTCCCAAATAAGTACAAAGTTTAGAGATACATAAAATAATAAAAGTTTTGGTCTTTTCTTAAAAGAAAATTTATTTAGAACATGAGCCATCTTGATATCCATCTCTTGCGCCGCCCATCCGAGCCGAAAGTCACTTACGGACCTGAGATAAAACATGCTAAAAGTCAACACAAAGGTTGAGTGAATTCATAGAGTTTAATAAGTAATAAGTTGAATACAAGCATAAATCAGTTTAGAATACGATGGGCTACGTTGTTATACGCCCTTAATTATGTTGACATGTAACAAATACAAGTCGGGTAATAAAGATTATAGTATTGAGTTCATGTAACCGAACCTTGACGATTTTTAATAATGCCCCGGAA
Organism: Artemisia argyi; assembly: GCA_030686995.1. NCBI lineage: Eukaryota > Viridiplantae > Streptophyta > Magnoliopsida > Asterales > Asteraceae > Artemisia > Artemisia argyi. The sequence continues at coordinate 108,346,515 of CM060708.1, forward strand.
AGGTAAATTTTTGCCATTTTACCACAATTCTAACTATTATGTGTCCGTATCCCGAACAAGGCCCGCCAAGCCTAATATGCATATCCATAATACTAGCGTTTACTACTCGAGTAATTAACGGTTCATGAGGGGACTTAATTGGCAAAAAGCATTCAATATCTATAATCGTATAATCGGGTCCAGCATACCAAAAACTACTTGTATTCAGTTTGTAAAAACTAGCATGTATCCCCCTCGCGAGGTTTATAAAACATTTAAGCAAGTAAAATGCGAGGCTATGAACTCACCGAGAGCAAAGAAAGTAGCAATGAACAAGCAAACGAAGGAATAGCCGCAAAAGCTCTACGATGAACCTAATTAATATACGTTGTCTTAGTTTATGAAAATAGATATCGATGTACTTTTGATTATATAGATTATGATCTTACTTAAGCTTGGTACAATACTCCTAGATATATATAAAAGGTTTAGTTAAGTTACCTATAATTTATTCAAAAATATACTCTTGCATTTATATAAGTATAAAACTTACATTTACCCTAGGTTCAATTATGATGTAAAGGTTCAAATTAACTCTACGGTTCAAATTAGTCCATGGGTCAAGTTTTTGGTCAAAAAGGTCACATTAGACCTAAGGGTTCAAAATATACTAGGTGGTTCAAAATTGTTTTAAAAGGTCCAATCCTTAAAGTGTATAACACTTATATACTTTTTATAACTAGTGCTGATGGAATTTTTATTAACTTGCCTATGTTTAGAAAATCGCCATTTGCAAACCGTAAGTCCTCAAGTCTCGTTCTTTATATCCCCGGAAAGGTCTACTTCTGTACTAACGAGATTTGTGGGTCCCACATGGCCAAAAATTACATAACCTTAGTAAAACAGTCCATTTACCCAAACTATCAATCCATTCAGCTTTCAAATTTTCAATAGTCTCACGAAAAGTGCGATATCTAGAGTTTTACTAACCCGATTTATTCCCCGTTTTCGGACACGTTTAAGTTAAGATGTCCTCTACAACTTTTATTCTTTGAGTAACAGAGGGTTCAATACAAAAAAAATGACTTTTTCACGTTTCAAAACTGTTACTCAGATTAGTACATGTTTCACCAAAACATTTTTAGTTTAATCATCGTAAGGAGTTATTCGACGAAATACCCGTCAAAATGACCACAAGACATAGGGCTACAACTACATATTTTTAGTTTATGTCCATTGCCTATAGATTAGTACAGTTAAATACTTTTATACACGGATCTAAAAAAATACAGTTTCAAGTTTAGCTTTTCTTTGGTTTTAAAGTTTTCTAACTTAAGTACCAAGCTTAACTAAGCATTATAACTTATATAATGTTCAAATACATCAAGATAGTGAATAAATGAAAGTATAAAAATATGAAAAATATAACTTGAAGCTTACAAGTGAAATGATGAGGTTTAAGGTAACAAGGTTCCTAATACTTCCTAGTTTTTATTTCAAAACTAGAAAAAGAAGTACACTAGGTTTAATATTCTTGAATAAAATTTGATCTTCTCCTCCTTATGGTTGTTCTTGTGCCGTCCACCCCCAAGAGAAAGAAAGAAAAAGTAGCTAGTTGATTGGAATGAAATGAAATATCTACTAGTTATCTATTATATTTATTAGACAACAAGTACTTATCAATAATAGAGATAGGAGGTTTTTTTTTTCAACAATGTAAGAAGAATGAAAGGGGGGGCGTGGGTTTTGGTGAGGGTGTAAGAGTTGTGTAAGACTTTAGGTAGTATTTAGGTAGTTTAGGATAGATATTATTAGTTTTAGGGTATACCGGGTACCGAGTTTGCTAGAAATAAAAATTTAACGGTACTAAATAAAATGTAAAACTTGTGAAAATATTAAAACTTGTTTTCATGATGAATTTTTAAAATATAGATGAGTGATGAGATTATCGGAGGATTTATTTGAGGTTAAAACGTGAAACACGAAATTAAACCGCGCGACAAAAATAAAAAGTGGACGTAAAATGAAATAAAATGGATTGTGACTTTAAAAAAAAAATATAAGATTGAAATACAACAATGGTGCATAGAAAATGTAGACTGAGCATAGTCTAGTTGCGATAGAATTTATTTAAACGTACGCGGATATCTTCCGACTAAGTAAATAAATTAAAATAGATTATTTAAATAATAAACCATTAAAATAATTGATATGAAATTTTTAGAAATGTCACACTAAGAGCAGCCTATAATAGAACGTTGCGACTTAGGTTTGGAGTAACGTCTAAGAATACGACGAATTGCCAATATGTGTCTTGCATAATGTTCATGATGTAGTACTTAGTATATAGTGTAAGTCGTTGAATATAAGTGGTCTATGAAACATGTATAGGTTGTAAATCTCTTACTACCGTTCGGGCCGACATAATTCGGAAGTCATGGAGTAAACGTTCGAGGAGCCAGGACACTTTAACTCGTAAATCCACAACTCGTCTCGACGGCTTACTCAATGAACTCCTCACATGAGGCTCCCTACTATTGTAGTATTTGATAACATATATATATATATATATATAAGCTTTTTGATCTTTAATAGTTATATGGTCTTTAGCCGTGACTTTGCCGTGACCTTGGTCATTGTTACCATGATCTTGAGACTCAACCTTGGCTTTAGCCATTGTCACACCCCCAATTTACCTGACTTGCAGCGGAATGGAATACCTGGGGGTGTCTGTCATAGCACCACAGTTACAGTTACATTGAACGACCTAAAGTGTCGTTTGGAAAATACTGCATTTGATCATTGAAATAATTCAGAGTTTACAACATGAGGTCCCCAAAATGTGTTGCAAGTTTATGAAAACAAGTCCTACTAGATCAAATGTTTACATAAGTGCATGAAATAATGATGAGACGCGTCGACTCTGCGACTCCATGAAGGTCCAAATGCATGTCTCATGAGCTACCTTAATAACCTGAAATACATTGCTAAAATGTCAACACGAATGTTGGTGAATTCCATAGGTTTGTAAAATGTACTGATGTACGGCCACCACAAGTAAAAAATGCAAGATAAAAATCTCGTGAAAATTGTACAATAGCCTTAAGCTCATGACACCGAAGCTATGACTGATGAAATTCTATGCCCCTCCCGAATGTTCTGCCGAAACATTCAAATGTAAAAGACATGACATGCATCCGCTTACTGTTGGTATCCACTACCACGGATGGAGGCGTCACCCTCGATAGATCTATCCACTCACTCTCGCTTAGTACTTGAAATTAACGGTTCATGATGTTACAGGGGACTTAGCACTTGGCAAGGTAACTTAAGCTATGTACATGTTTGAATACTTGGGCTCGTACTGAAATAATTGATGCAATGTATTCCCCCCGTGGGATTTGAAATCAAAATATTGTATTGAAAACGGGGCTATGAAAACTCACCTTAACTGATGAAACTGTGATGAAATGAAATGAACACCAATGAACAATTTGCTGTCGTAACCCAATATGATAGTACCATGAACATGTACTGAGCTGAAAAACAAGGCGCGCATACTAGCCGCAACCTAATATGAATGATGTACGATCTACTTTAGATCATGAAATGATGTTATGAATGTCCATGCACATGTTTACTATACCACTCTACTCTTTGAAAAACACTTGTTGTTATCAAAAGTATATAATCCAAGAATTTGGAAAATATTGCTATTAGAAAATATAATAAGCTAGTTGCAATATATATACTTATATATATATATAACGTAAGTTTCCATGTTAGCGTTGAAATACTCGGGTTGTAATCCTTGAAATGATGAAAACATACTCGTAGTAACTAATACTACATTAGTTATAAAGCTCGGTACTTGATATTACTTCTAGCTCAAAAATGTACTTCGTAGTTTTTGCGCCAAATTTAATAAAAGCTGTCAATTATAAAAGGGTTTTAGCCGATATTCAAACGAGTATATCTTTGTCGTTACTTGTCCGTTTTACTTGTTCTTTATATCCACGGTTACGTCTTAGTATGTAGTAATATATTTTGGAAAGCTCGGCTCCTCCGGGTTACGTCTAAAGTCTCTTTTTGTACCATGAAAAACGTCCAACAGCAACTAAATTTCCAGAAAATACTTTTCGTCTACAATCTTGCAAAAATCATAACTTCTTCGTTATAAGCTCTTTTTAATCCGTTCTTTCGCCTACGGATTCGTTTTTGAAAGTATTTTCTAAAAATTTTGCCAAAGTTTCCTTGGTGTTTACTGATTTTCCAGATTTTTACAAAACGGGACAGCATGTCTAAAATAGGTTCCAAATCAAGTTTTCAAGGTTAAAAACTAATTTCTACCATCACCAAACCTCTTGTAATCACCACATGACTAATCTAATCTTACCATACACCTTCTTAGGGTGCCATGGACTCCTAACCAAGTTATTAGAGCTAGGGGATTCATAACAAATAAGTTAGGGTTTGTATGTTTTTTTTTAGCCAAAATAAAGTGTGGTATAGCTACTTGTACATGGTTTTTAGCATGATACTTATGTAATACATGTAAAAATAGGATGATCCATAAAAAAATAAAGATGAAAACTTACTTGACAAAATGAGATGATTATTGGATGATTATGCTTGATGTTCTTGTGTTTTTGTTGCTTGATTCTTGATTAGGCTTGTAAAATGAACAAGTTTTGTGTTTTACTTTATGGAAAAAGATCACTTGATCTTGGTGATGTTTTTGGGTCGTGGGAATGAGAAGAGGAATGGGGAAGATGAGAAGAAAATTGTTCTTTCTAAAATGTTGATTATGATTTTGTAAAAATTAGTAAAGTTAGGTTTTTAAGTTTATTAGTATTAAAACTAGGAAAGTTAATGCAAGGGGTTAAAATAGGGTGTCTCATGGCCGGTTTTGGGTGTGAAAAGGAGTAGCCAAAACGGTTTTGATCACTTAGAAAATATAGTGTAGCGTTAAGTGTTATTACGCGTTATTCGTTAAAATCGGGTACCGGGTTTAATAGCAATAAACGTTCACGAAATTAACCGGGATGAAATAAAGTCATAATAATGTTAAAAACATATTAAAAATATGTTGGGTACATTTACTGAGTGATCGGGTGATTAATGTTTAGTTTTAACGAAAACCGTCGTTATATTCATACGCGTACGTTAAAAATAAAATAAATTTCCAAAATACTGGGTAACTGAATGTTATAACTTTTATGATGTTAAAATGGATATAAAAATATGTCGGGACCATTGTGGGAATATTTAGATATATTCGTCGTGTATAAACCGTGTGTTAACGTTTATTTAGAAATCATAATACGTAAAACGTTAAATATACTGAATATAGTAAATTTGAGAATCCTAAGAGTGGTATAACATGTAATTGACCTACTGATGATATGCAGACTATCTCCAGTCCGTATGAAATGTCATTACTGATAATGCATGAATTCGCACCTGAACCAATATGGTTACGCGAATTTGAATACCCGTAAACTAAATTTACGATGAAATGTGTAATGCACGTGAATGATGAAATCTTTTCCCGCAATGAATAGTGTTCCATGAATAGTAAATTTCCCAAAAGTTTCTCAGAATATCAAATTGACCTCGAAAACGATGAATAGTAAACTGATGAATAGTGTTTTGATGAATAGTGTTTGATGAATAGTGTTTTTCCAAAGTTCGGGAAATGACCTGAAATGACCTGAAATGGTGAGTTGTGACAGCCATGGTTGTGGTCTCGGCTTTAGGTCATTAGACCTCTTGGTCTCATCTAATTATAATGATTATATAGTAACTTTGGTCTAAAAATGGGCTGTTAAGAATTTGAAGAAATTTATCACTCAGAAAGCGTTTTCAGGTCTCGAGCTTCTTTATTCCTGAACGAAAACGTCGTTCCGGACAACTTTCGTGTTTTAACTTTTTGATGAATCGGACCAGAAGTGGGACTTTCAAAATCATAATTTGATCAGAATGCTAATTAGGCAGATTTGCCGTTTTGGTTTCGCTAACTTCAAATGGTCATAACTTTTGACTCGTGTACTCGTTTTGGGTGATTCAAATTGCTATGTTTTCCTTGTTAAGTCCTCTTTAACAGTAAGTAAGTGTCAAATATCAAAGTTATACTATTGTGGTCGTGGTTTTCCATAAAAATCACTAGTTTGCTTGTTTGCTTGTCATAAGTTAACATATGTATACCAATACTTGTTTTATCCATTTTTAAACATCATGAACACAATAACAAGAACATATATAGCATGAAAGAAACATAATAAGCATGAAATGATATTGAGCAAGAAAGTGTATAAGGGTTTGCTTACAACTTTTGGCTTTCTAAAAGAAAGGTAAGTAACTAGTAAGGTACGGACTTTGTTAGACTTAAGCTTCACCCTTTGCAATCTATGATAAGCCGAGGTCATTTGAAGATTATAATGACGCCTTCTTGAAGTCCAAAGCTATTTGAAGATTATAACGACGTCTTTTTGGAGACTTTAAAGTTATAACAACTTTTCTTAGAAAATTTCCAAGATTGAAGATCAAACACTAGTTTTCTTTCAAAAACTAGTTAACTTTCTTACAAAATATAAGAAAAGTGCCTTAGGTTTTAGGACTTGAAGGTTATAAGAAGGTGTGGTGCAAGTTTTCTATGTGTTTTAGCTTGGTATTTATAGGGTAGGAAAAATAGTTAACCATATATTGGGTTAGAATTTAACCATGGTTAGTTTAGACACTTGTAAACATCCTAGAGATCAATGGTCAAGATCAAGCCACAAAATGGTGACTCCTACCCCCCTAAGTCGGTTTATACATGATAAGGGTGACTAGATGAGTAGTCATGGTCTTTGGATGATAATATCCTAAGTATGTAGCTAGTTTTGACTCCGTAAATTGCTAACCGTAAGTTTTTAGGCCACGAAACGTAAAACCGGGTATCCTAAAAATATGAAACTTATAAATATGGTTAAACATGTCAATATAGTCCATAATAAAATATAAAATGAGTGGTAGGTTCTATCGGGTGCGAAAACCCTGCTAAAAACTGGAAACACGGGTCTAAAACGCGCAATTCGCGTAAAACGCTGAACTGAAAAACGTAAAATTCCGAAACTTTTGGAATTGTCATAAAATGATAGAAAATCATATTTCTATTGTTTATAATGTTTTATGGACATATCGGGATGCTAGAAGGACGTTTAAACTTAAAAGTAAATCTCGGACACGGCTTTGTGATTTTTGCAGAAATGATCCGACGAGCGTCAAATTCTCGGATTATCGTTAAAATAGTTTAACTTACGAGAATATGAAATAAAAATTTCTGAGATGAATAGTGAAAAGTGAATAGTAAAAAGTGAATAGTAAAAAAATTCCGGGAATAAAAGTTAACCTGAAATTGCGAATTGTTACAGTTTCCTACCATTCAAGATTTCATAAGGGGTTTTTCCAATGATTGGTCTAATGAGAATTTTATTAAGGATATAGGTGGATGTATCTACGGCATTACACCAAACTTTTGAGGGATGGATTGCTCATTGAGCATGGTTCTACTCATTTCTTGTAAATTTCTATTTTTCCTTTCGACTACCTCATTTGATTGTGGAGTTCGTGGAGCTGAGAAATTGTGAGTAATACCATTAGCATCACAATAATCTCCGAATTGAACTTCATTATCAAATTCTCTACCATGGTCCTTCCTAAAAGAGACAATGTTGTATCCTAGTTGATTTTGAATTTTCTTACTAAATATTTTGTATTGTTCAAAGTTTCAGTTTTGTTTTTAAGAAACCTAGTCCAAGTGTATCTAGAGTAATCGTCTATAATTACTAGGGTGTAAAGATTTACTCTATAACTCCGTATGGCGGAAGGACCGAAGAGATCCATGTGAAGAAGCTCTAGACATCTAGACGTTGAAATCATATTCTTAGGCTTATAATTAGAGTGAGCTTGTTTTCCAACTTTGCAAGCATCACAAAAATGTTGGTCGAACCTAAGTTTAGGAAGATTTCTAACTAAATTCTTAGAGGCCAATGGTTGTAATAAACGCATATTCGTGTGTCCTAATCTTCTATGCCGTAGAGTAGAATTATCATTAACCGTAGCTAAGCAAATGTTGTCACTAGGTTTGTTACTAATTTTCATGACATATAAGTTACCTTTCTAATCCCTTTGGCAATTACTTTTCCATTCTTTATGATTTCACTATCGTCTTTTGAAAAGATTACCTTGCAATCATTATCACATATTTGACTAATACTAAGTAAATTAAAGCCTAGGTTATCTACATTGTTAAGAATCGATTAAGCTCAGACCTGTTAGGTATTTATCTAGGAATAACAATAACAACACAACAAGAACATGCACAGCGGAATAAATAAACATTATTGTTATTGCTATAAGGCTTCGCCATCATCTCTACTCTATTACAATATCCAATACAGCCCCAATACTACCTTGATCAATGGTAGTACATATTATCTACACTATAACAAGGAATCAAGATCCTTGAGGCTAAAACATAACCTAGACGTTTTCCCATAAAACGTCTCTACACACACACTTTTCTGATTTCTACATCTTTTGTGCACACTGATAATCAATCCATGTATCTCTTTATATAATAGAGATAATAGGGTTACAAAGGATATTCTAGAATAATAAAAAGATATGCAGTAATCTTTTTCTTTCTTTGCAAGTTTCTTCCTTTGTCTCCATAAGTCCCTCATGTTTCACATGTTTTGTCTCATCAACTTAATTGTAATTCCCAACAATCTTCCTAATAACGCTCAAATAGTGCATGTTTTTAGTAGCATTATTCGTATGTTTTTCGGTTATTTTTATATGCTTTTGTCACATAATCATATCAAAGTGTGTTTGCAAGCATTTGTAGCCAAAAACAGGAAAAAGGAAGAAAAAGTGAAGTAAATGAAGGATTTGTCATTCCCAACTCGAGATTCAATTTGTTCAAACATTTCACAAAGAAGAATCCAAGTTTTCATCATTCTAAAGTTTTTTGACAAGGAATAATCAAGTTTGGACAAAGAACGAAGAGCCAAGTTAAAGATCAAGTTCGTTGTTGTCAGAACACAACCAACCGATCGGTATCCATTCCATCCGATCAGTTAGAAGAAAATGTTACAACTAACTGATCGGTCATGAATCCAACCGACCGGTTAGTCGCAGAGGTCACAACCAACCGATCGGTCAGAGCCCGATACCGATCGATTGGTCAGCTCGTTAAAATTTTGCAAGATGTTTACTATCTCATTCTACCCGATTCTAGGCCCTTTTCTCTGCTATTCTAGGTCTTTCTATTCACCTTGGAGGCCAAGTTACTGCATTGATGAGCCTAAGCTTGAGGAGTAGTATAAATAGAGGCTTTGTAATCTCATTTCAACACACAACTCAATATTACTCATTACACCAACAACAAAGCAATCCTTTACTAGTCTCAAAGTTCTCAAATTCGTCCATAAAAGTTCAGGAAGCATTTCAAGTCCAAAAAGTCAACATCCGGAGGTCAACCTTTCAAAAAATCAACACCAACACTTAGGAAATCATTTCCTACTCATTTTTAATCGTATTCCAAACATTTGTAAGACTTTAATTATGATTTCTAATGTTCAATATTTTGAGTTTATGTTCATGTTTGCTATGAGTGGCTAGTAACGTTTTTGCATTTGCTTAGATGATGTTAATTACTTAATGATTAGTCTATGATTGGGATAACATGTTTTAATTCAATTTCAAGTCAATTCTAAAACCCAATTAGACTAAAGTTTCATGTGACATTTGTTGAGTCAAGTTTAACTAGTTGCTTATAATATCATTGGCCGAAAGGGTTGTTATCATTCACCTAGTTATAATCTTTTGTCTATGAAAGATTGTTTTTCACCATAATCATTCTTGGCTAAACAAAGGAACTAAGGTGTAATTGTAATGAGAATACTTTTTGTTAATCAAATCGGATTGGTTGTAAATGCCTAATTGGTCGAAAGTTTTAGTAGTTGATAATCAATTGTAACCTTGTTGTCTATGATTAGGTTACCTTTTGTATTGACCATTTCTTAAGAGTATTTGATCAACCAAGGAACTATTTTTGTGTTTAAGGTTGTTAACTCAACTTTATGAACCTTGAATTGATCTTGAATTGATTGGTCCAAACCTAATGCTTGTTTTTATAAACTAAAATCTTGACGAAGGTTTAACTTGTAGAAACAATAGATTAGAACACCAACTAATTCTAATTACCAACATGTTAAGGAAGTTATCACAATCATGCTTTTCTTATGAGTAGTTAACTAGTCTAAGCAAGTGTAGTTTTTAATCATTTGAATTATCTTATAATCATTATTGCTAGTGTTAGAGATTTACTTTTGAAACTTACGCTTAGATTCACTCACAAATCCCTGCGAATGATCCCGACTCACCAACCCAATCTTGCTATAATGGACGAGTTCACTTGCTCATATGTGTTATTTCTAGATCCGGTAATCGTGTTTATAAATTTACAACTTGTACACACCGTGAGCACATCAAGTTTTTGGCACCGCTGTCGGGGATTTTGATTGTGTTTTCTGTAAGTTTTAAAGTTACATTTCTTTCCTTGTTCGTTTTCTAAAAAAAAATCCAAGCCAAGAAACCGATCGGTCACTCATCTAACCGATCTGTATTTCCAAATTGTTCAATCCAACCGATCGGTATCCATTCTAACCGATCGGTTCCTTTTTCCAGATTTTCCCAAATTGTTTCCATTCTTTGCTCGTTTGTTCCAAACTGATTCGTTGACCAAGAAGAAGAAGAACACCTTTTGTTCCACCAAACAACCGTGTACCAAGAGTTCCAAACCCACCGTTTGCTAACCTTTCCGAAGCCTTAGTTGTCTATAACCCATTCACCAATCAAGCATTCCAATGGCCGATGATCAACCCATGTGTGCCACAAACTGAACCATAGCACCCACTCCTGGAGCTGCTATTGTTGATGTTAATCTTGGTGACAACTTCACCGTGAAGGGACACCATCTTTCTATGATCAAAGACCGTCAATTCGATGGCCGTTCGAGGGCCGATCTTCACAAACACATTTCCGAATTCATAGAAATTTGTGGCATGTTTTGATATGGCAATACCGATGTCGATGCCATTAAACTCATACTTTTCCCATCATCACTCGCCGGAGATGCCAAAGTGTGGTATAACGAGTTAACCCCAAGAATTATCAATACTTGGGAGGAGACGAGGCAAGCTTTTGTAAGCCGATTCTTTCCACCTGCCATGTTTGATCGACTCATGGGAGAAATCCGCGCTTTCTCACAAAACCCCAATGAATCTCTTGTCGAAGCTTGGCTTCGTATGAAAGATTTAATTCGTAGTTGTCATGGACATGGTTTAGGACGAGGAACCATTATCCAAATCTTCTACCATGGACTTGATGAAACATCTCAAGGAATTCTTGATGCTGGAGGAATTTTTATTTACAAAACTCCCAACGAGGCATATAAATTGCTCGAAGATCGAGTGCTTCTTAAACTTGATTGGTCAAAAGATTCCAAAACCAAACCCTTACGAAAAACCGTTGCTTTTGCCAAAAGTTCCGATACTTCTAAACTCATGGAGAAAATGGAAGTCTTAACTTCCAAAATCGACTCGCAATACAAAGATATCAAAGGAGAAATGAAAGAAATGCGAGAAGGTTGCAACAACTGTGGAGGTAATCACACTTCATCCGAATGTGACGACCAACCCATGGTTGGACCCAATGAAGGGGAAGCCAATTATGTCCAAGGAGGATACCGTGGAGGAGGATTTTGTGGTAATTATTACGGAAGAAATTCTGGAAATTGGCAAGATCGCCAAAGGGATAACAACCGTGATTCTCAACCACGAGTAGACAATCCAACTCCACCAAACTCTGACAAAAAACCAGAAGAAACTGATTTCGATAAAATGATGCGAGATTTCGTGACTGCTCAAAGATCCACAAATGAAGTTGTTAAAACCCAATTTTTCAAACTCAAAACCAAAGTTGAGCAAGGTCAGAAAAATCATCAAGCTTCTATTCAGGATCTTGAACAAAAATTTGGTAGACTCTCTAATCAGTTTTCTTCACGACAACCTGGAACATTACCAAGCAATACCCAATCCAACCCAAAGCCTTCTGGATCAAATGACAAAACTTATCATCCACCACAAACCAGAAATGAGCATATCAATGCGGTATTCACAAGAAGTGGTATTTCTTACGATCCACCAGCCAATCCCAATGAAACTCAAATCATCATTGATGATAGTGAAGAAGAAGCTAAAGCAGAAAAGGAAGATATTCCTAAAACACCAACCAAAGAAACAACCCAACCACTCAAAGCATACACTCCAAAAATTCCGTACCCACAAGCTCTTAGAAAAGAGAAAAATGAGGAGCGTTATAAGAAGTTTGTTGAGATGATCAAAGAAGTTAGACTTAACATACCCCTTGTTGATGTTCTAGCTGAAATGCCCAAATATGGGAAATTTTTGAAAGAAATTCTTAATAACAGAAATAAGTTAGAGCAAATTTCTGCTGCTTTCCTCAATGAAGAATGTTTAGCCATTATTGAAAACAAAGGTCCACCAAAACTCGGAGATCCTGGAAGTTTTCTAATCCCATAAACGTTAGGAAACAACATCACATGCGATGCTTTAACCGATCTCGGTGCAAGTATTAATTTGACGCCCTATTAGTTGTATTCTAAACTTTCCATCAATACTTTGAAACCGACAAAGATGAGTATTCGATTAGTCAACCATACATACCAACATCCTGTTGGGGTTGCTGAAAACATGCTTGTCCAAGTTGGTAAATTAGTTTTTCCCGTGGATTTTGTAATCTTATAAATGGAGGAAGATAGACAAGTACCTTTAATCTTAGGAAGACCTTTCCTAAACACCGCTGATGCCATAATCAAAGTTAAAGGTAAAGAACTCAATTTAGGAGTTGGCGAAGATAGAATTACCTTTCTAATCGACAAAGCAATGAAATATCCATATAACAGTGATGACACTTGCTTTAACATCGATGTAATCGATGAAGTCACTGAGGAAGAGTTGGATTCATTACTTGATGATTCTGATCCTTTCACAACCACTTTTGAGAAAATAAATGAAACAATTCTTGATAAAGAGTTCGCTGAATTTATGGAAGTAAAATTTGAAGAAGATGATGAAGAAGTTAAGGAAGGAGAAATAGTTGAAGAAAATTTCGAAGAAATTACCATCAATGATCAAATGAGTATCAAGACATCTCTTCAAGAACCACCCACCTATCTTGAGCTAAAACCACTTCTAAATAATCTTGAATATGCTTACTTGGATGAGAATTTACTTCTTCATGTAGTCATATCTTCGTTGCTCAAGGATGATAAAAAAGAAAAACTTGTTTCAGTTCTTAAGAAGCATAAACGCGCTTTTGCGTGGAAAACTTCTGATATCCCAGGAATTAGCCCTGATTTCAGTAAACATAAAATCAATTTCGAAGGTGTTAAACCTGTCGTTGAAAGACAACGTCAACTCAATCCCAACATGAAAGAAGTTGTAAAGAAATAAATCATTAAACTTCTTGACGCTGGAATCATATACCCCATTGAAGATAGTCCTTGGGTGAGTCCAGTTCATTGTATTCCCAAGAAAGGAGGAATGACTGTAGTGACCAACGAACGGAATGAATTAGTTCCTACTAGAACAGTTACTGGATGGCGAGTATGTATTGATTATAGAAAATTGGACAAAGCCACCAGGAAAGATCATTTCTCTCTTCCATTCATGGATCAAATGCTTGAAAGATTAGCAGGCAACAAATACTTTTGTTTCCTCGATGGTTTTTCATGTTATTTCCAAATTCCCATTTGTCACACCCCCAATTTACCTGACTTGCAGCGGAATGGAATACCTGGGGGTGTCTGTCATAGCACCACAGTTACAGTTACATTGAACGACCTAAAGTGTCGTTTGGAAAATACTGCATTTGATCATTGAAATAATTCAGAGTTTACAAAATGAGGTCCCCAAAATGTGTTGCATGTTCATGAAAAACAAGCCATACTAGATCAAATGTTTACATAAGTGCATGAAATAATGATGAGACGCGTCGACTCCGCGACTCCATGAAAGTCCAAATGCATGTCACATGAGCTACCTTAGTAACCTGAAATACATTGCTAAAACGTCAACACGAATGTTGGTGAATTCCATAGGTTTGTAAAATGTACTGATGTACGGCCACCACAAGTAAAATGCAAGATAAAAATCTCGTGAAAATTGTACAATAGCCTTAAGCTCATGACACCGAAGCTATGACTGATGAAATTCTATGCCCCTCCCGAATGTTCTGCCGAAACACTCAAATGTAAAAGACATGACATGCATCCGCTTACTGTTGGTAATCACTACCACGGATGGAGGCGTCACCCTCGATAGATCTATCCACTCACTCTCGCTTAGTACTTGAAATTAACGGTTCATGATGTTACAGGGGACTTTTCACATGGCAAGGTAACTTAAGCTATGTACATGTTTGAATACTTGGGCTCGTACTGAAATAATTGATGCAATGTATTCCCCCCGTGGGATTTGAAAACAATCAAAAATGTTGAATTGAAAACGGGGCTATGAAAACTCACCTCAACTGATGAAACCGTGATGAAATGAAATGAACACCAATGAACAATTTGCTGTCGTAACCCAATATGATGGTACCATGAACATGTACTGAGCTGAAAAACAAGGCGCGCATACTAGCCGCAACCTAATATGAATGATGTACGATCTACTTTAGATCATGAAATGATGTTATGAATGTCCATGCACATGTTTACTATACCACTCTACTCTTTGAAAAACACTTGTTGTTACCAAAAGTATATATTCCAAGACTTAGGAAAATATTGCTATTAGAAAAATAAACTAGTTGTAATATATATACTTATATATATATCGTATGTACCAATGTTTGTGTTGAAATCCTTGGTTTGAAATCCTTGAAATAACGCCTTGTACTAATGAAAATATACTTGTAATCACTAATGCATCATTAGTTATGAAATTGGGTACTTGGTTAATATTTCTAGAAAATCTAGAATTTAGTACGTAGAAGTATTATTTCTATTAGTGACAAAACAGTCTCGCAAAACTAGTCGTGAAATAGTGAATATTAAGAGTTAGGAAAGAAGCTCAGTAGTTTTGAGAAGATTTTCACCATATCTAAAATGTCACAGAAGTAAAGTTTGTCCATACAAGTCTCGATCATAAAGATAATTAGCCGTCAAGTGAGGTGTTTGGGCTGTTTTGGCAGATTCTGGGCAGTTTTCGGGAAAGTTTGGGAGTCCATAAGTTGTTCGTTATAAATCCTTTTGACAAATGGCTTGATGTTTTGAAAACTAGGCTGGGTGAACTAACTTTTTGTCGATCATGTAAATTTTCCAGAAATGAGTTTATCAATGAGTGAATTGGCTCTCAACATGATGTCTTACAAAAACTATTTCTACACTTAGTAATATTTGCTAAAAAGCTGATGGAAATAAATAGAGTTTCGCCGATTTTGAAACGTGTATATCTTGGTCGTTATAAGTCCGTTTTACTTGTTCTTTATATCCACGGTTACGTCTTAACATGTAGTAATATATTTTGGAAAGCTTGACCCCTCCGGGTTACGTCTAAAGTCTCTTTTTGTCCAATGAAAAACGTCCAACAGCATACATTTTCAGAAAAATACTTTTCGTCTACAATCTTGCAAAAATCATAACTCCTTCGTTATAGACTCTTTTTAATCCGTTCTTTCGCCTACGGATTCGTTTTTGAAAGTATTTTCTAAAAATTTTGCCAAAGTTTCCTTGGTGTTTACTGATTTTCCAGATTTTTACAAAACGGGACAGCATGTCTAAAATAGGTTCCAAATCAAGTTTTCAAGGTTTAAAACTAATTTCTACCATCACCAAACCTCTTGTAATCACCACATAGCTAATCTAATCCTACCATACACCTTCTTAGGGTGCCATGGACTCCTAACCAAGTTATTATAGCAAGGGAATTCTTAAATAAAAAGTTAGGGTTTGTATGTTCCATTTTTGACAAAATAAATGGTGGTATAGCTAGTTGTACATGGTTTTTAGCATGGAAATCATGAAATACATGTAAATATAAGATGATCCATGAAAAAATAAAGTTGATAACTTACTTGATAAAATGAGATGATTAGATGATGATTATGCTTGGATTTCTTGTGTTTTTGTTGCTTGATTCTTGATTAGGCTTGTAAAATGAACAAGTTTGTAGCTTTAGCTTTTGAAAAACCATGGATGGATCATGGAGTTATTATTGGGTCGTGTAGATGAAGAAAGGAAGAAGAGAAATGGTTTTTGATCTTTCTAAAAAGCATGGATTTTGATTCTTGATTTTGGTTAAAGTGATGTTATATGAAGTTTATTAGTTAAATACTAATAATCAATGCACAAGGTTAAAAAGGGGTGGTCTTGGCCGGTTTTTGGGTGTGAAAAGGAGTAGCCAAAACGGTTTTGATCACTTAGAAAATATAGTGTAGCGTTAAGTGTTATTACGCGTTATTCGTTAAAATCGGGTACCGGGTTTAATAGCAATAAACGTTCACGAAGTTAACCGGGGTGAAATAAAGTTATAATAATGTTAAAAACATATTAAAAATATGTTGGGTACATTTACTGAGTGATCGGGTGATTAATGTTTAGTTTTCACGAAAACCGTCGTTATATTCATAAGCGTACGTTATAAATAAAATAAATTTCCAAAATACTGGGTAACTGAATGTTATAACTTTTATGATGTTAAAATGGATATAAAAATATGTCGGGACCATTGTGGGAATATTTAGATATATTCGTCGTGTATAAACCGGGTGTTAACGTTTATTTAGAAATCATAATACGTAAAACGTTAAATATACTGAATATATAAATTTGAAAATCCTAAGAGTGGTATAACATGTAAATGACCTACTAATGATATGCAGACTATTCCCAGTCCGTATGAAGTGTTATTACTGATAATGCATGAATTCGCACCTGAACCAATACGGTTACGCGAATTTGAATACCCGTAAACTAAATTTACGATGAAATGTGTAATGCATGTGAATGATGAAATCTTTTCCCGCAATGAATAGTGTTTCGGTGAATAGTAAATTTCCCAAAAGTTTCTCAGAATATCAAATTGACCTCGAAAACGATGAATAGTAAACTGATGAATAGTGTTTTGATGAATAGTGTTTGATGAATAGTGATTTTCCAAAGTTCGGGAAATGACCTGAAATGGTGAGTTGTGACACCATTGATCCTTCTGATCAAGAAAAGAACACATTCACATGTCCTTTTTGAATTTATGCTTATCAGCGTATGCCTTTTGGTCTTTGTAATGCACCTGCTACTTTCAAAGGTGTATGATTGCTATATTCCAAGATATGCTTGAACATCTATGGAAGTTTTCATGGATGATTTTTCAGTATTTGGAGATTCTTTTGAAGCTTGTCTTTCAAATCTAGACAAAATGCTCGAAAGATGTGAAACTGCACATCTTGTCCTTAATTGGTAAAAATGCCATTTTATGGTAACCAAAGGAATTGTGCTAGGACACAAAATATCAAGTTCTGGAATGGAGGTTGATAAAGCAAAAATTGTTGTTATCTCCAAATTACCACCTCCAACTAACGTTAAAGTCGTTAGAAGTTATTTAGGACATGTCGTTTTATACCTTCGTTTCATAAAGGATTTTTCCAAAATATCTCATCCTATGACAAAACTTCTTGAAAAATATTCTGTTTTTGATTTCAATGCAGATTGCATTAAAGCTTTTGAAACACTAAAGAGTCAATTGACTAGTGCTCCGATTATGGTTTCACCTAATTGGTCACTACCATTTGAAGTTATGTGCGACATAAGCGATTTTGCTGTTGGGGCAGTTTTAGGACAACGTGAAGGAAAACATTTTCGTCCTATATACTTTGCTAGTAAGACACTTAACAATGCCCAACAAAATTATACGGTTACGGAGAAAGAATTGTTATCCATAGTTTTTGCTTTTGACAAATTCTGATCTTATCTCATGCTTTCCAAAACAGTCGTTTTCACCGATCATTCAGCGCTCAAATATCTGTTTGCTAAACAAGATGCAAAACCGCTTCTTATCCGCTGGATTTTACTACTCCAAGAATTCGATTTCGAAATAAAAGATAAGAAAGGAGCAGAAAATCTTGCCGCCGATCATTTGTCTCGTCTTGAAAACCCAAGTTTGGAAGAATTAAAGGAAGACAAAATTGATGATTATTTCCCCGATGAAACTTTTATGACCATCGATAAAGTTGAAGAGGAAATACAGTGGTTTGCAGATTTTGCAAATTATTTTGGTGGAAATATTCTCAAGAAAGGATTAACTCATGCTCAAAGAAGTAAATTCTTTTCGAATTTAAAACACTATTATTGGGAAGAACCTTTTCTTTTCAAAATGTGTCACGATGGAATGATCCGAATATGTGTTTCTGGAGAAGAAACAAGAAAAATTCTTGATGAATGCCATCATGGCCCAACAGGGGGACATTATGGTCCTACCACCACAGCTAAAAAAGTTTTTGATGCTGGATTTTATTAGCCAATAATTTTCAAAGAAGCTCATACACTTGTTCAAAACTGCGATGCGTGCCAAAAATCCGGTAGTCTTTCTCGTAGAGATGAAATGCCTCAAAAGAGCATTCAAGTCTGCAAAATATTCGATATTTGGGGAATCGATTTTATGGGACCATTTCCTAACTCGCACAAATACAAATATATTCTCGTTGCAATCGATTACGTTTCCAAATGGGCTGAAGCTGAAGCCTTACCCACTATCGATGCACGAGTTGTTGTCAATTTTCTCAAAAAGCTTGTTGCTCAATATGGAATCCCTAAAGCTTTAATAAGTGATAGAGGAACCCATTTCTGTAATAAACAAATGGAGAAAATCATGAAATGATATGGAGTTCATCATCGTTTTGCTACAGCATACCAACCACAAACCAGTGGACAAGTCGAAAATACTAATAGAGCCTTTGGAATTCATTCCATTGTACATTTATCTATCCTTTGTTCACATTTTCTTATTATCAAAACAAAACCGTTCCCGAAAACAATTTAAACTCAATTTTCAACGAACACGAAAGCACAAAAACATTTTCTTTATCATTTGTACAAAATGTTTATCCAAAAACCCAAAAATATTCATCTTTACCCTCCTACCCTTTTGATTCTCCATTCCTCACCCTCTATACACATTTGATTCTTTCTATGTCTCATCCACACTTTCTGATTTGCCAGTGGTGTGGTAATCCTTATAATGGTGGCAATTGCCCCAGCTGTGGCATGGTAAAGTCGGGAAACGGGTCTATCTATAACCAGAATCCTTATTCTTACCATGACACGACTGATTCATTCCATCAGTTACCACACCATCAGTCTCAGCAGTTTTACTGTTGTGAGTACTGTGGTGGTTCACATTACAGTTCCGATTGTCAATCGGGAAACACGCTTGTCTATGAACAGTTTCCTGGTAGCGATTATAACTCTAGCACTTACAACCCACAGCCACATCAGTTTCACTGTTGTGATTACTGTGGAGGTCCACACTCTAGCTCGGATTGTCAAACAAGGAATCCATTTCCTTGTAACAATTACGACTATTCGTTTTCAGACCCACCTCCACAATACCAAATGATTCACACAACTCCTCTTGATATTGGGAAAGACCTTTTAATAGAGGCTCTTGAGATATTGAAAGAACTTAAGGAGGAGTTGTCTACTTCATCGTTTCAAAGCTCTCGTGAGAAATCTATGGCAGAATTACTTGCTGAAGAACGAGCAGCTAGAAACGAATTGAGCAAGGAAGAATTGCTAGTCTTAGAACAAGCAGCTAAAACACGTGCCATATTTCGCCGTGCTGCTCTTCTCGACGATGATGATGATGATGAAGTTACCCTTGATATTTCTAAATTTTGTACGGGTTCATCAAATTCATCATTTGTGATTCCTTCCATGGAAAATCAGGGAGAAAATAATGAGACGGAGAAATCACTAGCAGAAGATCAAATGGAACTCGTACAATCCATGAATGCTAGCTCCTCTCCACTCCCTCAGTCTGTTATCACACCCGAAGTTCACACTCACTTTCTAAACATGGGGGATGAGCATCTTAGCACTGTTCCTAATAAGGAATCGGACGAATTAATAAAGTCTAGTGTTGAGATCCTTGTCCCAATCCCAGGAGAGTCACAGGGAAATTTGGATCATGTGTGTGATTTACCTTCCCCCATTGAGTGTCCTAAAGATCAATTTAAGACTTTCTCCGATTGTAGCAATGATTGTATATCTTATGGAGACATCGAGTATTTTGAGGCATCAGTTCCACAAACTGATGCTGATCATCTTCTTGAGGAGTTCGCTGATGAACTTGCTCACATCAATCCACTTTCATTGGAAGGTGATGATGGTCTCCTTGACTTCAAAGCCGATCGGGGAGAAATTGAAAGTCTCCTATATCATGATCCGTCACTCACTTCTTATCCCAACAGTCCAATAGAGAATGTTAATCTCTTTGTTCCCGAATCATTCAGTACTACTCTCACCAATCCTCTATTTGAATTCGAATCTGAATTCACTTTGATTTCTGATAATAAACTCTTTGATATTCAGAATGAGGATTGTGATGAGTTTATCCCGGAACATGCGTTCACAGATTCACATCATGTGAATGATTCTCTTCATGAGGAGTTCTCCGGTGAACTCACTCATCATATCACGACTCCTCCGGAGTTAGATAGCCCGGGGGGAGATGCACTCAATCATGAAGATTTGAAAATTCCCACCCATCCTCCCGGGATGTTTTTGAGCTTAACCTTTGAAATCCAAACTCAGGCTAATGAGCATCCTCTCGAGGAAGAAGATCAAATCATGATTTTTATCATGGTTTTCTTCCTTTTCTTCACCTACAGGGTGACTTCTCTTGTCCTTCAATCCTTCGGGAGTGAGGATACCATCTTTGATCCCGACATTTTCATGTATCATTATCTTGAGCCGGATACTTATCTCATTGGTGTGGAACTTTCACGTGCTTCATATGTTTGTCCAAACATCTTGAATGAAAGTCTGATGGAGATTGTTTCTTCCACATCATGCTTCCCCAAGGACAAGTGAACTCGGGGTCGAGTCAAGCTAGCGACTCGGTAAACAAAAACAGTAGCATTCATATAGGGTTTTCACCCTAAGTGTGGGGGAGTCCCCCATGCTATGGTTACTTATGAAGTGAAAAACAAAATGGTGTTTTGCACGCTTAGCTTATAATGTTGCCCTTTTACGTTCAAAATGTCGGCATAATAACCGGGACTTTGAATATTGAGGACCATATTCATTCTAAATGTGGGGCGGTATTTCGCTATTCTAGCGAATTTTATCATATTTTACTATCTTATACCCCCGTTTTGGCCAAAATTTCAAAAAAATTTCAAAATTTTTTCACTTGAGTTCAAAATTTTTGTGGTTATCAGTCCGCCTTGTCTAACCGACAAAAGGGATTGGCTAATCCAGGAGCAAACGGCTCTTGGTAAAGATATATCAAATCCGTTTATGGCTTGCAATTTGCCCAAAATTGTATGGTACCTCAACTCGCCATATCCCATAAAGCGAATGAGTTGGCTAGCCCGCAAGATTATGGCTTGTGGTAAAGGCAGTGGAAAATCCATAAATGGTAATCAACTCACCAAGATGTTGACTATTCCATCAAGAGTTGGCTAGTCCAGAAGCAAACGACTTTTGGTAAAGACTAATCAAATCCGTTGACAGCTGGTGGTTTGCTCAAAATCACACGGTTATCAGGTGTGCCACAGTTCTTACACCTGGCTGCTCCAGAAGTGATGGATTTTGGTAAAGAGTGTTTCAAATCCATCAAGTTTTCAAAACAGTTTATTGCTACAGACTAGCAAGATTTTAGTGTGGGGGATTGATGAGTGCTCAAACACTCATCATTTTTTGTCTAATCTGAACTGCAAAACATACAAAAACACTCAGTAATGCATCAAAATACTGAAAATATTTCAAAATTGTGTCTTATATGTTTTAGACGCAAAATGAGCAAAAACAAATGAAAAACGTACAAAGTTTGCAAAATTGGCAGTTTCAGTCCCTCAACTTTCATAAATTGACAAAACTAGTCCCTAGTCATTCAAAATATGGAAAATTATCACCAAAGGTCCTTTTGAAATCATAAGTTGTCATATTTAGTCCTTTGGTGAAAAATCTGAAAAGTTTTAGAAATTTACAGTTTTGGTCCCTGGAGTTTCAGTAATTGACAGAATTGGTCCCTGGTGGGATATTTTTGGATGAAAAATCATTTTTAGTCCTTGGCAATTCAAAAATATTCAATATTGGTCCTTGGATAAAAGTTTTTCACAGATTGGCAAAAATGACCCCTAAACTTTGAAAATTGTCAATTTTAGTCCTTGGGTGTTTATTTATGAAAAAGTGCATTTTGGTTCTTTGGGTTATTAAATTTTCAATTTTGATCCTTATGATAACTTTGGAGTTTGTACATTTTCAGTCCCTAAAGTTTCAGAAATTACACATTAGGTCCTTGTGATTTACAATAACAAACCAAATGGATCCTTGTGTTATTTTTAACCCAAAACTAATATAAACCCCAACCAAACACAGTCCACCACCACCAAGCCCAACCAAAGCCCGTATCATTTTTAATATTACCCACCCAAGTCAAACGGTCAAAGAAGCAGGGTCAAGCAAAACAGTCAACACCCTCACCCCACAAACACTGTACACCCATCCTCAACCCCCCGTTTTTCTGCATCCATGTCTCCCCCCTCCACAAAACATGCACCAACCTTTAATAAATACTCACATACACCCTCACCTTCCCCCCTCCTCATTAAATTCTCACCTAAACCACTCAAACTGCCCACCTCCCCATTTCCCGCCAAAATAATTTTGAAGGCTGAGATTATCTAAAGCCCATCCAACGGCTTGTATTGAAGTGGGAAAAGTCAGAGAAACCTCCAGGATCTATAAAAGTGAAAGAAATGCAGAAAAGAAAAAGTTAACTAATATAGGTTTTAGTTTAGTTTTAATAGTTAATCTTTATGTAATTCTCAATTTTTAGTTAAGTAAACTAGTTTTTAACATACATTATCAGTTTTATGTTGTAATTTTAGTGTTTGTGAATTGTCAATTCCAAGTTACTTATTGTATCAAATATTTGCAATTTTCAAGAAAAATTTTCATCATCTCTTGTAGTTGTTAAATGTTGTTGTTAGGTGTTCATTCAAGCTTATTTTAACTTACTAGCAAGATTCTTTAAGAGTTTAAAACATTAAAATCATTTGTTACTCAGTTTACTAAAAAGGCTCAAAAATCATATAAATAGCTAGAAAATAAAAAATTGGAGTTTGAAGCAGAAGGAAGCTTAGTGCTGAGATGTTTGGGAATGAAATGGGTTTAGATGCCTTATGGGAGGCCTTAGGTTGTGGTTTGATGCCCTGATCAACTATCTCAGTCAACTATCTTTGTAAGCAATTCCCATTTCTTTTACATCCAATGTTCACATACTTAATTTATTACTAATTTCAGTTCATTTAGGCTTATGTAATGTTAGTATAAGTTTAGAGTTCAGCTTCTTGGATCAAATTGTTGGTTTCCTTCATAAAACCTCAAAACAGATTTTTATAGGGGTGTTTGGTTTAACCTGTTGCCCTGTGTTCATGGGTGTCATTGCTAGTTTTTGATGTTTCAGTATGCTACTCTAAGTTCAAGTAAGTCATTTCAGTCATAAGATTTAGTCCTTGTTCACCCAATAGTGAAAATGACCTCTTGATTCAATTAATCTGTCCACTGTTATGTTTTAAGGTATGAAACCTCATCATTTAATTACATTTGTAGTGTATTAAGCTTGAATCCATTTCATTGTACATTAAACAAACATAGATAATCATTTAGGACCTCTAGAAATCCAAGAAAGTCAAGTTCCTAGTTTTTATTAAAAAGTCAAATGTTCACTATCTCAGTTTTTTCCAAACTGGTAAGATTTTTTGTGATTTATGTGTGAGGTCTCATGCCCTGATCTTTTGATATGTTATAATACCCCAGCTCAACTCTTGATTCCCCCCTTGTTTTATTTTTGTGATTTTTTGCCCTGGGCCCCACTTGCCTCCAAAGTAGGCTGCAGGGGGAGCATTACCCCTGCTGCATAGATCAGTCACTCACCACCACCACTTTGGTGGTGGTTTCTGACCACCTCAGTTGGTTTCAAGGTCCAATATTTGTTCCTTCCAACCCCCCTCCTACCAGTCTTTGAATTTTGACCTTTGGTTTGACCTAAAAGCCTGTGGACCCCACTTGAATCAAGCTTAAATTTTTGTCCCAGTTCTGAGTAGTTCTTGGTTTGTGAATGTGCTTATTTTAGCTTATAAGCTTATCCTATGAGCTTATTCACTTGAGTCCTGCTCATACATGTCCAACACACCCAATTGAACCAGGATTAATCATAGTGGGCCCCACACAAGCTCATTTGAGCTTATTTGCTTAAAAAGTTAACCAAAGTCAACTGTCACTCCTTTTAGCTTCTACTTTGCTTATTTTTAAGTTGTAAAAAACTTGTTTTCACAAAAGTTGTTAGTTTTTAGTTATAAAAGAGGTTTGTAAAAGAAAAATCAAGAAAAAACTATTTAATATTAAGTGATAGTTTCTATTTAATGTAATTTAATTTTAATTTTCATTTTTAAATTTTTATTAAGTACTTAGCTATTTTATATTTTTCTTAAATTCCTCTTATATTAAAGTATTTATAGTAATTTTCTTATATTTTTATTTTATCATTTAGTATTTATTAGAATTAATCTTAGTTTTATTAATAATTAATTAATATTAAGTTTTAAATAGCATAATAAATTTTTATTAAGTAAGACCTAGTTTTTATATTTTTCCTAGCTTTTATATAACATAATATAATTTTTGGAATTTTTCTAGAATTTTTACTGTTCATTTTCTATTTTTCTTAATTTAAAATAGTTTAATTTGGTAATTAATATATAATTAGTAATTAATTAACAGAAAAATCATAAAAATACAAAAATACTTATTTTTAATTTTAAAATTAGTTTTTAGTTATTTTATAATTTTAGAAATTTTATTTTCATTTTTCTAGCATTTAATTAATATTGTATTATACTTAAGTTGTTTAAATATTAATAATAAGTAATAAATAGTATTTAATTAATATTAAATAATTAAATAGTGTAAAAATTTATTTTCTTTTTCTAAAAATTTTCTTTTAACCTTAGGATTGTAAAAAAGTCATTTTCACCCCCTGTGGGTTTTCAGATTTCAGTTTTCACTTTTAATTTTGTGCGTTCGCGTTATTTAAGACGTGAACGTACGCGTTTTTAAGTTTTAATCGTTTCTGGTTTTTGTTACTTTCCCGTCTTATTCATATAGCTTATTTAAGCTATTTCATTGTAGATTCTTTAGTTTAATCAATCTCAAACCCATTTCTGTCCAAATTCACCCGATCACAAACCCGTTTAATAACCATCACACCTCGTCGGGACATAACGACCCGGGGAAACACTATACTTCCCCGGAGCATTGACTCTGAGCTGTTTGACCTTGTTGACCATTCCTTGGTCAGTTTAGGTTGACCGTTTTGAGCCAATCAGCCTTCCATTTTAATTTTTTGCTAGTTTCATTGACTAGTTAACCACCAACATAATCCTTTTTGTTAGCGTTCATTTTTAATGCTAGATACTCTAGTTACACCTTCTGAGCCTATCTTTTCTTTTTATTAAATCCAGAAAAATACAAAAACATTTTACACTTTTTATCCTAGCCTTACCCTTAGTCAAGTCTTAGTTGGTTGCTAGCTATATGACAAGTTGGATGTTATGTGGGAAATCATGAAGTATAAAGAAAGTAGAAATTCCGGAAGAAGCGATCAATGCAAGTTGAGAATAAGTCATCAAAGTAGATGGTGACAAGTGATTTTATGTCCATGTTATGTTAAAAAAAACATATGTATATATCGAATAAAATAGCCAATGAGCTATAGTGTTAAGTATTGTTCGCTCAAGAATGGAGTTTTAAAGAGTACATGATAGCGGTTCAAGAATAGCTAGCAACATTCGGTTTGTAGACTTTGACTATTTTGTATATTCTTTATCATTTACACTCTCTAAATATATCCCATGTCTTATTCCTACTCTTGACTCAAGTAAAATTATCAAGTGTATGACATATAGTGACCATCCGATTTCTTGAGGAAATAACAATGCGCCAGCGATCTAAGGATATCTTTAGTGACCATCCGTTGTTTTGATACAAGAATTCGCGCCAGCGATCTATTTTGTTTTACATAAGAAGATTGAACGAAAGTCCTTATTATCCCTTTTTAGCCTTAAACCCGAATAAAAGCCCTCTTTGATATGAATACTTGGTGCTTACGACTTGACGGTGTAGTTATGTTTCTTGTACAAGCCTATGGTAATATTTAAATCATTACTGAGCAATGAGTGTGATTTCTCTTATACTTCACCCAAAAATGAGTGTTTAGAGTGAATTATATCCTATTCCTTTTTCGTGAGGTGATTAGTAATGTTTATCTAGCAAGAAAATCATTTGGGTATTATCAAACATCTCAATGTTTCAACCATTTAAGCTTAAAATGATGAATCTAACTTGTACTTGTACTTGGAAGATTTGCATCACATTTTTCCAAAACATCTTTGAAGTACCATGTGGATGATATTTTATTTCTAGATTTGCTTGAGGGCAAGCAAAGTTCAAGTGTGGGGGATTTGATAACGCTCAAATTGTGCATGTTTTTAGTAGCGTTATTCGTATGTTTTTCGGTTATTTTTATATGCTTTTGTCACATAATCGTATCAAAGTATGTTTGCAAGCATTTGTAGCCAAAAACAGGAAAAAGGAAGAAAAAGTGAAGTAAATGAAGGATTTTCATACCCAACTCGAGATTCAATTCGTTTAAGCATTTCACAAAGAAGAATCCAAGTTTTCATCATTCCAAAGTTTGTTGACAAGGAATAATCAAATTTGGACAAAAAACGAAGAGCCAAGTTAAAGATCAAGTTCGTTGCCTTTCAGAACACAACCAACCGATCTGCATCCATTCCAACCGATCGGTTAGAAGAAAATGTTACAACTAACCGATCGGTCATGAATCCAACCGACTGGTTAGTCGCAGAGGTCACAACCAACCGATCTGTCAGAGCCCGATACGGATCGGTTGGTCAGTCCATTAAAATTTTGCAAGATGTTTTCTATCTCATTCTACCCGATTCTAGGCCCTTCTCTCTGCTATTCTATGTCTTTCTATTCACCTTGGAGGCCAAGTTGCTGCATTGATGAGCCTAAGCTTGAGGAGTAGTATAAATAGAGGCTTTGTAATCTCATTTCAACACACAAATCAATATCATTCATTACACCAACAACAAAGCAATCCTTTACTAGTCTCAAAGTTCTCAAATTCGTCCATAAAAGTTCAGGAAGTATTGGAAGTCCAAAAAGTCAACATCCGGAGGTCAACCTTTCAAGAAATCAACACCAACACTTAGGAAATCATTTGTAATCATATTCCAAACATTTGTAAGACTTTAATTATTATTTCTAATGTTTAATATTCTGAGTTTATGTTCATGTTTGCTATGAGTGGCTAGTAACCTTTTTGCGTTTGCTTAGATGATGTTAATTACTTAATGATTAGTCTATGATTGTGATAACATGTTTTAATTAAATTTTAAGTCAATTCTAAAACCCAATTAGACTAAAGTTTCATGTGACATTTGTTGATTCAAGTTTAACTAGTTGCTTATAATTTCATTGGCCGAAAGGGTTGTTATCATTCAACTAGTTATAATCTTTTGTCTATGAAAGATTGGTTTTCACCATAATCATTCTTAGCTAAACAAAGGAACTAAGGTGTAATTGTAATGAGAATACTTTTTGTTAATCAAATCGGATTGGTTGTAAACACCAAATTGGTCGAAAGTTCTAGTAGTTTATAATCAATTGTAACCTTGTTGTCTATGATTAGGTTACCTTTTGTATTGACCATTTCTTAAGAGTATTTGATCAAACAAGAAACTATTTTTGTGTTTAAGGTTGTTAACTAAACTTTATGAACCTTGAATTGATCTTGAATTGATTGGTCCAAACCTAATGCTTGTTTTTATAAACTAAAATCTTGATGAAGGTTTAACTTGTAGAAACAATAGATTAGAACACCAACTAATTCTAATTACCAACATGTTAAGCAAGTTATCACAATCATGCTTTTTCTTATGAGTAATTAACTAGTCTAAGCAAGTGTAGTTTTTAATCATTTGAATTATCTTATAATCATTATCGCTGGTGTTAGAGATTTACTTTTTAAACTTACGCTTAGATTCGATCCCGACTTACCAACCCAATCTTGCTATAACGGACGAGTTCACTTGCTCGTATGTGTTATTTCTAGATCCGGTAATCGTGTTTATAAATATAAAACTTGTACACACCATGAGCACATCACTTCCCCTAGTTGATAATGACAAAACCAATAAGCATGAACTTCCCCTGAAGTTAATATGACATGAAACATGTGACTTGTTGAACTATAAGACCTTGATAGATCTTCTTGAGCACTCTAGAATCGTTAGTTATGTTACTGTAATCAATAACACACTAATAGACAATCTCTGTAACTTGTATTTTAAAGCGAAAACAAACACAAGTGTAATACTAAGAACTCTTGATCCTTTATGGATCTTTTAGTAATAATGAAAGTGTTTTCTAAAACGTTATTCAATAGATAATCGTGTGTTCCTTTTATACACAAGGAACCCTAAACCGTTTTCCAAGAAACATATATTCTAAAACTTCTAAAAGATATGCATTATCACTTCCTAAATAAACTCATGCATATCCAAACTATAATACATAGAATACGGAAATACTATATCCGCATAAACTAATAATGCTGAAACTAGTCTTCAGCAGATACACTGCTTCAGCAGGAACCAGCTCTTCAGCAGTAACAGTCAGCATAATTCTTACTTAGCAGAATTTCCAACAATCCTCCCCTAATCTTGATTTTGACCTGGTTAAGTTCAAGATTCTTGATAGATCTTCGAAATAACATACCAAGAGAATTGTAATAATATAGCACCAGCAAAGAATCATCTTCAGCAGAATCTCTATGATCAGCAAATAATATTTGAAAGCTCCATTCTTTGCAGCAACAAATGACTAAATGTACATCAAAACAAATTAGTTTCATACTATTCTCATCACTTCCAGGTGTGTTAACTCCTGTGAGAGGTGAATCATTGAAAATAATGGATTTGATGTCTCTTTACCAATAGCCATCACTACTGGAGTAGCCAAGTGTTCTAAGGTACACTGATAACCACATGATTTTTAGCAAATCATCAGCTATAAACGGATTTGAGATGTCTTTACCTGTAGCCATTTGCTCAGGACTAGCCAATTATTTTGATGAAAATCATCTTGGTTAACTGATTATCAAATATGGTTTTCCACTGCCTTTACCACAAGCCATATACATGTGAGTTGGCCAATTATTTGGAATCCATAAAGGAAAAATC
The DNA here is from genome assembly GCA_030686995.1 of Artemisia argyi. Lineage (NCBI taxonomy): Eukaryota > Viridiplantae > Streptophyta > Magnoliopsida > Asterales > Asteraceae > Artemisia > Artemisia argyi. The sequence continues at coordinate 108,376,182 of CM060708.1, forward strand.
CATGGTCAATTGACAACCATTTCAACTACTCAACAACAAAGCATGGGTGAGTTGAAAACCCTATGGTTTTGAGCAAACAATTACAGCTATCAACAGATTTGATATGTCTTTACCAAAGATGTACCCTTTGGACTAGCCAACTTTGTGATGTAATAGTCAACATCAGGTAAGTTGATAACCAAACCTGCATACAATAGACACAATACTATACAACAAAATGTTAGTTGTTTTTTTTTTTTTTTTTTTTTTTTTTTTTTTTTTTTTTAATTAATAAGAAAAACAAATATACAACATAATACCCTTAAACAGATGCTGCTCTGAAAGTCTTAATCCTTTGTTTGAAGATCTTCACCAAAGATTCAGCAAACAACCTTGCATTCCCAACTGGATTAGGAGGAATCTCCAACTTTTGTTGTAGCATTTTCTCCATCAGAGACACTTTCAGAGGATATCTTTTGCCAATATCCATAATAAGCCTTAGACCAGTTGTAGTTTCCATAACATAAACATAAGGCATAGGATAAAATTTCAAACTCTGAACTTTCCATCTCTGATTATTCTTCCATATGTAATAACTAGCACCAGTGGGAGTAGAAGAATCAAACAACACTCTTAGATCACCCAATAAATACAATCCAGACCCTGTAGGAGTATGATTTGCATAATACTTAAGAACCAAATCATATAGAGTGACCAAATCTTGATGATCAACAAGATGTAGAATCTCTTGAAGAAATGTAAAGGATATAAAAGTTTTATCCAATCTGTAAATGGTATTAACTTGACCATTTTCAGTTAACTTCCAGTGAATCAAAACATCTCTAGATGCATCAGGCCAATCATCAGGGGATCCTTCTCTTATGAATGAAGCATCAGAAGCATTCACATTTATTAGGTTTTGAGTAGAATGTGAAGTTCTGACTTTAGCCATCCTCTTTGCTCTTCTTCCAGGAACATAAATAGCAGCATGAGGTAGAGAAGATGCATCAGGAACTTCAGCTTCAGCAGATTCACCTTCTGCAACATCAGTTTCCACTGATGGAGTATCCAATTGTTCATCAGTAGAATCCTGAGAAGATTCAAGTGCAGCAGATGCATATTGTTCATCCATAGCCTTCATTATCTGTTTGGCTTTAGCAGCTTGAAATTCAGCTTCTCTTACCTTAAGCTCATGAAATCTTGCAAGTTCAGCTTTTTGTTCCTTATCTAACCTTTGAGCAGCCTCTTCACCCAATCTTTCCTCCTCCAGTTGTCTCCTAGTTCTCTTTCTAGATGGAGGATCTTCTGCTATCACTTGAGCTTTACCTTTATCCACATAAGATGAAGCAGCAACATATGGTACATCAGCAGAAGTATCAGGTAAAGATACCTTTTTAGTAGCAACAGGAATATTAACAAATGAACCAGCATCAGCATTGATGAGAGGAATATTCTTAAAATCACCCATTCCATCTTTGTCATTTCTAGCCTTGATCCTATTATACATTGCAACCAGTTTGTCAAATGGAAGTACCCATACTTGTTTCTTAGTCCAAGCAGTATTATATATTGAACTACTTTGACTTCTCACATAAGTTCTCATATAATCCCTCTGCTGTGCTTGAGTCATAGGTTTATCTCTTTTAGCTTTAGCTTTTAACTCATCTGCTACTTTCTTCCTCAACTTCAGCACTTTCACAATTTCAGAAGCTCAGTCTTGCTTCTCCACCCTTTTACCAAGAATATTTGTAGCTAAATCAGGAGTAGCAAGCACTTGTTTTCCAATATGCTTCCAATCTGACTCATCAAACTCTTGAACAGCAGCATCCAATTCTCTTTGTCTTTCAATAGGCAAAGTAGAAATATATCTTTGAGTGGCAGATTGATATGCTGCATCAAACTTGGCTTGCTGTGCCTCAGCCATATTAGCACTCTTCTTATAATCTTCCTATTCTTGGAAGAGTTTTTCTTGTGCAGCTCTGTCTTCAGCTGTAACAAGCTCATCTATAACCACATATGTTCGTTCAGCAAGATTATCATGAGGAACATTCAAATCTTCCATAGGTGCTTTAATTATTGAACCTCTCTATCAGGAGAAACTTGTTGATTCTCAGATGAATTATGAACAGAGGAATTCAAATACTCTTTCCCTGCTACAAAGAATGCTTCTCCAGATGTATTACCTTTATCAGCAGATTTGTCAGCAGCAACACCACATGGTGATTGTTTCTCCTGAAGTATTTTAGTAGCTTCAGCCATAAGCACATCATCATCACCACTAGACACTTTGGAAGATTCAGCAGCTTTCCTTGCCAAGTACTATCTTGTACTTCTTCTTCTTCTGCTGAATAGAATTTGTGGTTTAGATTTAGGTACTCCAGCAGCTTTAGGAGGAACAACATTAGACTGTCTAGCAACTTCAGCTAGAATCTCAAGAGAATCCAAATTTGCCTCCTGAGCAACTTCAGTAGTATCCAATCCATCCTTGCTTTGCTTCTGCTGATTCAGCTGTGCCTCCAAATCTTGAACCTTACTTTTCAACCTTTCAATTTCATTACCAAGAGTAGTCTTGGTATCAGCAAGCTCTTTTTGGAGATCATCAGTCATTTTCATGTACCTGCAAAGTGAATCATATACAAAAGTGAGAGTAATAGGGTCCTCTGCTCTACCAGCTGATTGCTCAGTGGTGAGTGGAGCATCATTGAACCCAGCAGGAGAAACAGACTCATGTACAACATTAGGAAAGCCTTCATTAATTGGCTCTCTCATAGGGCTGGGGGTAGGTAGTCTAGTGAACTCAGGTTCAAGAGGCTGAAAGTTATCTTCAAACTCATGAATTTGCTCAGCTGGAGCATCCTAAGATGGTGAAATGGTAGGACTAGGTGACACATGTACAGGGGTAGGTGGTGGTAAGTCAGTAGAAATAGGTAATGGTTCAGCAGTTGCAGCTGGCTCTTCCTCCATTACCACTGAAGGATAACCATCAGCAGCAACACCAGAAGATGATGGATTACCATCATCAGCAGCATTATGAGCATGCACATTACCAGCATCATCACCCTCAACTACATTAACATTGCCATGTAGCAACATAGCTTCTAACATAGGGTGATGCTCCCCATTATAATTTGTTTTCATTGAGGCAAACAACTTAGAACCAAGACTTTTAATAGGCACATGGGTTCTATCTTCAGTGGTTATGTCTAAAATTATTAGTAAGAACCTAGGGTACATTAAAAACTTATGCTGTTGTTTATCAATATTTTCTAGCATATTATCAAAAATAAACTTAGAAAAATTATAAGTTGGACCCTTAGAAAGACAAACAATACCACAACCCAATTGCAGAGAGAATTGGTTCCATCCACCACACTTGTTGCTTATACATTGGAGCAGCAAATGCACCAAATATCTCCACTTAGGACAAAATTGATTCTTGTGCAACTTAGATGTATCAGTACTTTGATATCCAGCTTCCCTTTGCCCAGCAAGAATTTCGGCAGTGTTGGAATGATACACACCATTCTCATCGTCCAACTGAAGCTTTGTCCTAATCAAACCTTCTGTCACCACATACTCTACACCATCAATCTCAGCTACAATCTCTGTGTCAGATCTCTTAGTAGCAGATGCCCAAAATTGCTTCACCATTGACTTACAAATTAGATTGGGACTATGTTTCAAAGCATAATGAATCTTTGACCTTTGTAGAAACTCCACCATTAAATCGAATTCTTCATGTCCCTTAGCCTTTTTCAGAATAGCATACTTGTTTTGATCTCCTTTCAATTCAAGTTGTGCCATTGGAATAGACTTGCGTGAGACGGTTGTGAATTACTCAGAGAATAATGGGTTTAAGTGGAGTGATAAGCGAATAATTTTGTTTAAGAAGAGATATGCAAAGTGGGTTATATTTGGAAGTTCCCCAATCGTGGTCAAAATTATCGGAACTAATTATTGACCAAGTCTGACGTGTAATTCAAAAACTTCCAATTTTAAAATTACCCTTCAGCAGAAATGAAAGTCAAATCTGCTGAGGAATGGTCAACATCAGCAGAAACCAAGCAAATGTAAAAATATCTTCGGTGAATATCTTGATTTTACTGTGCCACCCAACTCGCATTAATTATCGTAACGCCTAAACTTGGCTTATTTAATCACCCCCAAATAACACATCGCAGTCACCAATTTACCCCAAATCATCTTTCAAACCCTAATTTCCCAATTAAAACCCAATTCACCATCAAAACCATGTCAGCAAACCCAGAAACCTCAGATCAACCTTCCTCTTCTTCATCATCAGAAGAAGATTTACCACCATATCCATGGGAGCTTGATGATTCTGACTATGAAAGAGAAATGGAGAGACGATGGGATGCACATGAAAGACAATGGAATGCACATAGGAAGGGTGAACCAAGCCATGTACCCATTCTTGCTGAGAGAGAGCTTGTCTCTCCCTTCATCTGTACCTCTGATGAAGACTCTTCAAAGGAGGAAAATGAAGATCCAATCTTTCTTCCTCCTTCCACACCAGAGAGATCCCAACCAAGATCAAGTAAGAGAGATCCATCTCTTCCAACATCACAAAATGAGGTGTTGGATCTTCCTGCTCCAGGACCTGATCTTTCTTCACAAGAGCACATCAGACAGAGCAAGAAGGCAGAGATTATACGTAAGGGAAAGGAGAAGCTGAAGTAGATGATTGAGGAATGTTGCCATGTGTCACAACTCACCATTTCAAGTCATTTCAGGTCATCTCCCGAACTTTGGAAAAACACTATTCATCAAACACTATTCATCAAAACACTATTCATCAGTTTACTATTCATCATTTTTGGTGTCAGTTTGACATTCCGAGAAGCATTCAGAAATTTTACGATTCACGGAACACTATTCATTGCGGGAAAAGATTTCATCATTCACGTGCATTACACATTTCATCGTAAATTTAGTTTACGGGTATTCAAATTCGCGTAACCGTATTGGTTCAGGTGCGAATTCATGCATTATCAGTAATGACATTTCATACGGACTGGAGATAGTCTGCATATCATCAGTAGGTCATTTACATGCTATACCACTCTTAGGATTTTCAAATTTGGATATTTTATACATTTAACGTTTTCCTTATAATTATTTATAAATAAACGTTAACACCCGGTTTATACACGACGAATATATCTAAATATTCCCACAATGGTCCCGACATATTTTTATATCCATTTTAACATCATAAAAGTTATAACATTCAGTTACCCAGTATTTTGGAAATTTATTTTATTTATAACGTACGCTTATGAATATAACGACGGTTTTCGTGAAAACTAAACAATAATCACCCGATCACTCAGTAATTGTACCCAACATATTTTTAACATATTTTTATCATTATTATGACTTTATTTTGTCCCGGTTAACTTCGTGAACATTTATTTCTATTAAACCCGGTACCCGATTTTAACAAATAACACAAACTAACACCTAAACTACATAAGTTTTCTAATTAAATCACAAGTACCCCTACCCCCCCCCCCCCCCCTTTTGCTCTTTGAAATCAGCCCCATAAGTCCTCTCCTAGGCAATTTTATACAAAGTTCATTAACCTTGTGCATTGATGTATGATTATTATACATTATAAGTTGCTAGTTATTTACAAAAACCACAAATACCTAAACACTTAACATTTTTAGAATCAAAAAGCAAAACCTCATCTCCTTTCACCATATCCACGACCTCACCACCATATCAAGATCAAGTGAAGGTTTTCAAAAGTTTAAAGCACCAAAGTTATTCATTTTGTTAGTCTAATCAAGATTCTTGCATCAAAAACACAAGAAATACAAGGTTTCTAATCATCTTATCACCTCATATTTCAAAGTGAGTATACAAATTTATTTTCAAGTTTTCTTCTAATTAACACTTATATCTCATGGTATTCATGCTTAATTTCATGCTCATACTAGTTATACCACTTTATTTTTGAAGACTTTTGAAACATACAAACCCTAGATTGTGATTTAGGTGTTCCCTTGTTAAATTAACATGATTACTAGTGATTAGGAACCCATGACACCCTAAGAAGGTGTATGGTAGGATTAGTATAGATTTGTGGTGTTTGCAAGAGATTTGGTTGAAGTAAAAACTAGTTTTGAACCTTGGAAATGGATTTTTAACAAGTATTTATACATGCTGTCCCATTTTTGTAAATCCAGGAAAATCAGTAAATACAAAGTAAACTTTGGCAAAATTTTTAGAAAATACTTTCAAAAACGAATCCGTAGGCGAAAGAACGGATTAAAACGAGTTTATAACGAAGGAGATATGATTTTTGCAAGTTTAACGACGAAAACTATTTTCTGAAAATTGTACATGCTGTCCCACGATTTTCAATGGGCAATCTGAGGTGTAAAACTTGATCTAGCCATCCCGATTTATCAAAAATATATTAGTATGTTGTCCCACGATTTCAGGGATATAAAGAACGTAGAAAACAAGCTTATAACGACCAAGATATACACGTTTCAAAATCGGCGAAACTCTATTTATTTCCATCAGCTTTTTAGCAAAATATTACTTATAAACAAACAGTTTTTGTAAGACATCATGTTGAGAGCCAATTTACTCATTGATAAACTCATTTCTGGAAAATTTACATCATTGACAAAAAGTTAGTTCACCCATCCTAGTTTTCAAAACATCCAGCCGTTTGTCAAAAGGATTTATAACGAACAACTTATGGACTTCCAAACTTTCCGAAAAACTGCCCAGAATCTGCCAAAACAGCCCAAATACCTCACTTGACGGCTAATTATCTTTATGATCGAGACCTGTATGGACAAACTTCACTTCTGTGACTTTTTAGATATGGTGAAAATCTTCTCAAAACTACTGAGCTTCTTTCCTAACTCTTAATATTCACTATTTCACGACTGGTTTTATGAGACCGTTTTGTCACTAATAGAAGTAATAATACTTCTACGTACTAAATTCTAGATTTTCTAGAAATATTAACCAAGTACCCAATTTCATAACTAATGATGTATTAGTGATTACAAGTATATTTTCATTAGTACAAGGCGTTATTTCAAGGATTTCAAACCGAGGATTTCAACACAAACATTGGTACATACGATATATATATAAGTATATATATTACAACTAGTTTAGTTTTCTAATAGCCATATTTTCCTAAGTCTTGGAATATATACTTTTGATAACAACAAGTGTTTTTCAAAGAGTAGAGTGGTATAGGAAACATGTGCATGGACATTCATAACATCATTTCATGATCTAAAGTAGATCGTTCATCATTCATATTAGGTTGCGGCTAGTGTGCGCGCCTTGTTTTTCAGCTCATTACATGTTCATGGTACCATCATATTGGGTTGCAGCAGCTAATTGTTCATTGGTGTTCATTTCATTTCATCATAGTTTCATCAGTTAAGGTGAGTTTTCATTGCCCCGTTTTCAATTCACCATTTTTGATTGTTTTCAAATCCCACGGGGGGAATACATTGCACCAATCATTTTAGTACGAGCCCAAGTATTCAAACATGTACATTGCTTAAGTTACCTTGCCATGTGATAAGTCCCCTGTAACATCATGAACCGTTAATTTACCGTTAAGCGAGAGTGAGTGGATAGATCTATCGAGGGTGACGCCTCCATCCGTGGTAGTGATTACCAACAGTAAGCGGATGCATGTCATGTCTTTTACATTTGAATGTTTCGGCAGAACATTCGGGAGGGGCATAGAGTTTCATCAGTCATAGCTTCGGTGTCATGAGCTTAAGGTCAATTGTACAATTTTCATGAGATTTTTATCTTGCACTTTTACTTGTGGTGGCCGTACATCATTACATTTTACAAACCTATGGAATTCACCAACATTCGTGTTGACGTTTTAGCAATGTATTTCAGGTTATTAAGGTAGCTCATGTGACATGCATTTGGACCTTCATGGAGTCGCGGAGTCGACGCGTCTCATCATTATTTCATGCACTTATGTAAACGTTTGATCTAGTATGACTTGTTTTCATAAACTTGCAACACATTTTGGGGACCTCATTTTGTAAACTCTGAATTATTTCAATGATCAAATGCAGTATTTTCCAAACGACACTTTAGGTCGTTCAATGTAACTGTAACTGTGGTGCTATGACAGACACCCCCAGGTATTCCATTCCGCTGCAAGTCAGGTAAATTGGGGGTGTGACAGATTGGCATCAGAGCTAAGGTTATAGCGAACTAGGATGTATCTTGGACCCTAGACTATAACCACATCATCATAGCATCTCATCATTTCATCATAAGTGCATAATCATGATACATGTTGTTTCATACATACCCTGTGCGAGTTATTTATACTCATATCCGTATATGTATATCATTTTATTGACCTGGTTCACAAGTGACATGTCTTCAGATACTCACCCTGACATCCTTTTATCGGATTCCGACATTGAAGATGCCTTGTCATCTTCCACTACCGTTATACCACCAGTTGCACTTACACCACCATTAACACTATTGATTTGCCATAGGAACAGGGTTTTCCTATCATTCAGCCCGTACATAGAATGCCTTTTGGTAGTGTATTCAGAATTAATCTTAATGGACTTATTAGGATGCTTATTGCAAGGAAGATAGTGTGTTTTCTTTCCATCACTAGTAGGGCACTTACTACTCAGGTACTACCACCACCATCAGTTACTTATTACACTATTGGCCTTCCCACAGTGTGTACTTTAGTTTTACCTTTTGGATGTCGTGAGGTAGCACGAAAGAGGGTAGTATTTCATTCACTGGTACCATCATTGTCATTTCCTTTTCCATTCCCACTTGCCATGAACTAGATGACATCTAGTAGATAATACCAATAACACGGACTCAACAGAAACATCCGCAGATTCTTCAGGAATGGTTCAGAACCTACATTATCTAAGATTTGATAGATGCGCAACTTCAGACACCACTTCAGGACTATCTCGACCTTATGATGCCACAAACCTGATTTCACACAGAGGGACACCAGGAAGTCCCTAGATCAGATTTATATCCTCACTAGCTTTTACTATTATCCTAGCCACAGAAGGTGTGGAACAACAATCTAGGTTGCAATGCCGCTCAACAATCACCCAAAGGACAAGAAATGAATAGAGCCTTTGCTGCAGAACCGCACACAAAGAGAAGGTATATTGGAAAGTTACCTTACTATAACCTGTGTAATCAATATCACCAAGGTCATTGCAGTAAAATGTGTGGAGTGTGCAAGAAGCAGGGTCATCGGACTGAAATTTGTAGGAAACTCACAAATCAGAAAATCCCAGGGAGTTGCTTCAAATGTGGAAACTTAGGGCATTTCAATAATGACTGCCCGGAGCTAAGGAACAAGGAAAAATCAGGAACTTGGAATCAAGGCTGAATCGCTCGAGGAATAGCGTGAGTTGTTGAAAGAGAACCGTCAGGATATTAGAAACATCAAGGATAACAACAATGCTTCAGCAGGAGGAGCTTTGTTTCGATATATAAACCGTAGTTCGAGCCTTTAGGATTGTATCTTTCCTTTTGTACTTACCGTTGGTACGATGACATGACCTAGTGGTATTAAGCACTTTCCTATCCAATGTAGTATCTATCCTTTGTTACCTAGGTGATAATTATAACCTTCGTTTACTCCATTTTCTATCCCGATTGCTCAGACTTCAATCGTTTCGCAACATTTTAGCATTGTCTCATCAGGGATTAGGTTGATTTCGTATTTGACGAATTAGTAGACTATTACCATTCGACAAGATTCACCCACGTATCCAATACATCATTCAAGCTATTTTACTATCATATGGGGAAACTGTTTTACAGAAAAATTTCTGAAGTAAGCTATTTTATTACCATCCTATAAATTGATTTTCTGTCATTACACTAAGTATTTACTATTATTACGCGAGGCAATTTTTTTGTTATTTGAAAGAAAACATCAGGATACCATTTTAATAACAATGCGTTGAACACCATCTAAAACTTTTGATAAAAGTTATGATATTTTGACAAAATCCAACATCGCATCATTAGTCCTTAATTATACATAGCCTGATCACCTATGTAAAATTCAGGAAGGATTATGCCATGAAGGAAATAATTACTTTTTCAAAGGATTGTTAATAACAATCTTCATGCAAAAGTTTTGTAAACAAAGGAACTCTTTCATAAACATCCCTTTTGCCGAACTATCCCTGGATACTTACCCCACCAGTCACTCATTCAGACATTAAGTTGGATTTTCCCATTGACTTCCCTAGAAGAGACTTTCCATATCAATTACATGCAGGATTCCTTTATACAATAAAAGCAATGAAAGGATTACAGAACTACTAACCAGAACTAGAAGTATATACAGAGAGAATTCATAACTCAACAACAAATTCTAAGATACCGTGAGACCATCTGAATCACCATCTCTGACTTAGTTGTCAAATTCTATCATTTAAAGGTACTAGCTAGACTGAGCTACAGGATTGAACTCAATATAGATGTCCGCAGGACAACACAATAGAAATAAACCAAGCTTCTAATTGAGACTGTAGAGCATTTCATTTAAACATGACCTCATCTATACATGAACTTTCCTGCAGTAAGTTTCTACAAAGGACAATTGTTTGAATCAAGAATATCGATGAAATTTCCTCTAAGGCCTTATGTCACTAGAAATTTCAGATTATCTCACCTTCATACCAAGCAAGGGATCAAACCAGAACATATCTCCTCATCAACATGGGAAAACAGAATAGACATTCATCGACACAACATCAAGTGATACCTTCGTCTTGTCAATTACAACGATAAACAATTTCAGGACTTAAGTTAGTCTAAATACCTATGCTTGTAGTTATGCCAGATAACCACCAATAGACATTATCCAACCTCAGGAACTAAGTGTTAGACATCTATGCATTTAAGCGAACATTTCCTATTCTACCATTTTATCCTTGTTAGTGTTTTCACTTTTAAATAAAGTTGATGCGTTTACATAAATCACCTACCTTGTGGAAAAATGATTTCTGAAATTCCTATTTTGAACAAGTACGATCCTTTTTGGTCAATCTTTAGCAACACTATTGTACAATGAGAAATATACATAGACATCAAACTTTGGTAAGCAGTCTTAATCACAACATGTTTGAAAACAGTTCCTATTTCATAACTACTGGATTTTGAATCATCAAGAAAATATTACCCAATAAATCATTTGCTCCATTTTCTAAATTCGTTTATTCAGAAAAAGATTTCAACCAAAACTCACAATCGCGAGACAAATTTCCAGAACCACTTTCCCTACAACATCGCTTATGCATTTAGGATTTATGACTTGACAATAAAGAATATTTGGAATTTGTGATGAAGGAATTAGGAAGGACATCACAAATTAATCACAATCTTCAGTAGTGGAGACCAAACCCAATAGACAAAGAAGAACATATGTCTTATCATCCGTTGGAACAAAACACAAGGAATCGAATTGTTACCTATATTCTATCCCTTTCAGATAACGCCAAGTTCGAAGGACCGAACGTTGTGGAATTAGTCACAAAGGTTTATTGTACCCATTTCAGTTTTTCCTGTTAAGGAAACCGATTCAACTTGGACTTCATGTAATCATTTCAGGATTTCCTTCAGAAACCCATTTAGATGTGAACATCACCTATCACCCTCAGAACGATGGTCAAAGCGAAAGAACAATTCAAACATAGGAAGGTATGCTCAGAGCATGAGTGATTGACCTTAGAAATGGTTGGACTAATCATTTAACATAAATCAAATTCATCTACAACAATGGTTATCACACCAACAACGAGAAACTGGCAGAAGTTAGGTTGGTACATAACACACATCATTTGGATTGGATATCCTGAACAACAAACCATCCAGATTCAAGTGGGAGAACAAACTAAGTTAAAAGCATTGCCTTGGATTGGCATGATACAAATTGGATAACAAGAAAGGCTGAACCTTTAGCATATTGGACTATTTAAGATTCATTTTAGAATCGACCAACTAGCATACAAACTTGAGTTCTGGCAGAATTCAGCAGTATATATTACCAGTATCACATTTAAAACATTAAGAAGCGCAGACCATCGATTGATGGGCCAAACTCAGAAAAAGCTCAACTAACTAGTTCAGTAGGCATTCATGAGATAACCAGAAATTTCTACAAGTCAAGAATCAGTTACAAGTTCAGTAAGTTGTAAACCATTAAAACTTCAAGTTCTGCAGAGTTATGCAGAAAGTTCTGCCTAGGAAAGGCATGTTATCGTTCAGAAAACTTGGAAAGTTACACCAATATACACTGGACCATTTATATTTCAGACAGGGTAGGCCTAGTGGCCGTCAGACTTGAACATTGTCAGAGAACAACAGGATTACACGAACATATTTCACATTTTCAGATCCCCAGAAATGACTTTCAGATGAGTCACTCATGATTCCATTGGAAGGGATCCATCTCAAATGACAATCTCAGACCTTGTAAGAGAACCAACAGAAATCATGGACCGTGTGATCAAACAGTTGAATCAGAGTTGAATTCTTATCGTTAGAGTTCGCTGGAATTCTCGAATATCATCACCTTTTCATATATATGTTTTCAGAAACCAACATAAACTGAACTTTGGGACGAAGTTCCTTTTAGAGGGGAAGACTGTCACAACTCACCATTTCAAGTCATTTCAGGTCATCTCCCGAACTTTGGAAAAACACTATTCATCAAACACTATTCATCAAAACACTATTCATCAGTTTACTATTCATCATTTTTGGTGTCAGTTTGACATTCCGAGAAGCATTCAGAAATTTTACTATTCACGAAACACTATTCATTGCGGGAAAAGATTTCATCATTCACGTGCATTACACATTTCATCGTAAATTTAGTTTACGGGTATTCAAATTCGCGTAACCGTATTGGTTCAGGTGCGAATTCATGCATTATCAGTAATGACATTTCATACGGACTGGAGATAGTCTGCATATCATCAGTAGGTCATTTACATGCTATACCACTCTTAGGATTTTCAAATTTGGATATTTTATACATTTAACGTTTTCCTTATAATTATTTATAAATAAACGTTAACACCCGGTTTATACACGACGAATATATCTAAATATTCCCACAATGGTCCCGACATATTTTTATATCCATTTTAACATCATAAAAGTTATAACATTCAGTTACCCAATATTTTGGAAATTTATTTTATTTATAACGTACGCTTATGAATATAACGACGGTTTTCGTGAAAACTAAACAATAATCACCCGATCACTCAGTAATTGTACCCAACATATTTTTAACATATTTTTATCATTATTATGACTTTATTTTGTCCCGGTTAACTTCGTGAACATTTATTTCTATTAAACCCGGTACCCGATTTTAACAAATAACACAAACTAACACCTAAACTACATAAGTTTTCTAATTAAATCACAAGTACCCCTACCCCCCCCCCCCTTTTGCTCTTTGAAATCAGCCCCATAAGTCCTCTCCTAGGCAATTTTATACAAAGTTCATTAACCTTGTGCATTGATGTATGATTATTATACATTATAAGTTGCTAGTTATTTACAAAAACCACAAATACCTAAACACTTAACATTTTTAGAATCAAAAAGCAAAACCTCATCTCCTTTCACCATATCCACGACCTCACCACCATATCAAGATCAAGTGAAGGTTTTCAAAAGTTTAAAGCACCAAAGTTATTCATTTTGTTAGTCTAATCAAGATTCTTGCATCAAAAACACAAGAAATACAAGGTTTCTAATCATCTTATCACCTCATATTTCAAAGTGAGTATACAAATTTATTTTCAAGTTTTCTTCTAATTAACACTTATATCTCATGGTATTCATGCTTAATTTCATGCTCATACTAGTTATACCACTTTATTTTTGAAGACTTTTGAAACATACAAACCCTAGATTGTGATTTAGGTGTTCCCTTGTTAAATTAACATGATTACTAGTGATTAGGAACCCATGACACCCTAAGAAGGTGTATGGTAGGATTAGTATAGATTTGTGGTGTTTGCAAGAGATTTGGTTGAAGTAAAAACTAGTTTTGAACCTTGGAAATGGATTTTTAACAAGTATTTATACATGCTGTCCCATTTTTGTAAATCCAGGAAAATCAGTAAATACAAAGTAAACTTTGGCAAAATTTTTAGAAAATACTTTCAAAAACGAATCCGTAGGCGAAAGAACGGATTAAAACGAGTTTATAACGAAGGAGATATGATTTTTGCAAGTTTAACGACGAAAACTATTTTCTGAAAATTGTACATGCTGTCCCACGATTTTCAATGGGCAATCTGAGGTGTAAAACTTGATCTAGCCATCCCGATTTATCAAAAATATATTAGTATGTTGTCCCACGATTTCAGGGATATAAAGAACGTAGAAAACAAGCTTATAACGACCAAGATATACACGTTTCAAAATCGGCGAAACTCTATTTATTTCCATCAGCTTTTTAGCAAAATATTACTTATAAACAAACAGTTTTTGTAAGACATCATGTTGAGAGCCAATTTACTCATTGATAAACTCATTTCTGGAAAATTTACATCATTGACAAAAAGTTAGTTCACCCATCCTAGTTTTCAAAACATCCAGCCGTTTGTCAAAAGGATTTATAACGAACAACTTATGGACTTCCAAACTTTCCGAAAAACTGCCCAGAATCTGCCAAAACAGCCCAAATACCTCACTTGACGGCTAATTATCTTTATGATCGAGACCTGTATGGACAAACTTCACTTCTGTGACTTTTTAGATATGGTGAAAATCTTCTCAAAACTACTGAGCTTCTTTCCTAACTCTTAATATTCACTATTTCACGACTGGTTTTATGAGACCGTTTTGTCACTAATAGAAGTAATAATACTTCTACGTACTAAATTCTAGATTTTCTAGAAATATTAACCAAGTACCCAATTTCATAACTAATGATGTATTAGTGATTACAAGTATATTTTCATTAGTACAAGGCGTTATTTCAAGGATTTCAAACCGAGGATTTCAACACAAACATTGGTACATACGATATATATATAAGTATATATATTACAACTAGTTTAGTTTTCTAATAGCCATATTTTCCTAAGTCTTGGAATATATACTTTTGATAACAACAAGTGTTTTTCAAAGAGTAGAGTGGTATAGGAAACATGTGCATGGACATTCATAACATCATTTCATGATCTAAAGTAGATCGTTCATCATTCATATTAGGTTGCGGCTAGTGTGCGCGCCTTGTTTTTCAGCTCATTACATGTTCATGGTACCATCATATTGGGTTGCAGCAGCTAATTGTTCATTGGTGTTCATTTCATTTCATCATAGTTTCATCAGTTAAGGTGAGTTTTCATTGCCCCGTTTTCAATTCACCATTTTTGATTGTTTTCAAATCCCACGGGGGGAATACATTGCACCAATCATTTTAGTACGAGCCCAAGTATTCAAACATGTACATTGCTTAAGTTACCTTGCCATGTGATAAGTCCCCTGTAACATCATGAACCGTTAATTTACCGTTAAGCGAGAGTGAGTGGATAGATCTATCGAGGGTGACGCCTCCATCCGTGGTAGTGATTACCAACAGTAAGCGGATGCATGTCATGTCTTTTACATTTGAATGTTTCGGCAGAACATTCGGGAGGGGCATAGAGTTTCATCAGTCATAGCTTCGGTGTCATGAGCTTAAGGTCAATTGTACAATTTTCATGAGATTTTTATCTTGCACTTTTACTTGTGGTGGCCGTACATCATTACATTTTACAAACCTATGGAATTCACCAACATTCGTGTTGACGTTTTAGCAATGTATTTCAGGTTATTAAGGTAGCTCATGTGACATGCATTTGGACCTTCATGGAGTCGCGGAGTCGACGCGTCTCATCATTATTTCATGCACTTATGTAAACGTTTGATCTAGTATGACTTGTTTTCATAAACTTGCAACACATTTTGGGGACCTCATTTTGTAAACTCTGAATTATTTCAATGATCAAATGCAGTATTTTCCAAACGACACTTTAGGTCGTTCAATGTAACTGTAACTGTGGTGCTATGACAGACACCCCCAGGTATTCCATTCCGCTGCAAGTCAGGTAAATTGGGGGTGTGACACCATGGACCAAAGTTCTTGAGTATTTTCTTGACTTTGGTACTTGAGCATCTTCACAGTCTTCCTTCTCTTCTTTTTCCATTTTCATCTTCAGCTTCATCATTGTACTTGTCATAGCCTCAAGTATTTTGTAATAAGTGATAGAAGCTAGTAGTACTCAATTAGGCAAATGTTTAGGAATGGTCATTGTAATCCAGTTGGAACTTTGAATGTAAGTTGTAACTTGTTTCTTTGAATGAATGAAAAGATCTTCTTTATTACACAACTTTGTAAGACCTTCAGCATAATCAACTAATCAGTAGAAACCATGTTCAGCATACTTGACTACATTCCCTTGACTACAGCTCTTGGTGACTTTAACATTCAACTTACAATCTCAGAACATCTGCAAAATAGACATAAAACATGCAAATACACCAAACAACTTGCAAAAAGATTAGTAGGTTAGTGTTAAAACTCAAAAAGTATACAAATCTACAAAGTTTGCACTCACAATCCTCCCCTAAGGCATATGTCTCCCCTGAGGCTTATGTCTCCCCTTAAACTTTGCAGTTAAGGGTTAAGCATTCCAATATGGACCACCAAATATTGAAACCTTGGTCCATCAAATGCATTAGTTAACAAATCTGCCACATTCTCATCTGTGTGAATTTTTACCATTTTAATTAAATGTTTCTCATAAGCATCCCTAATAAAGTGGTGCCTGATTTCAATATGTTTTGTTCTATTATGAAAAACTGGATTTTTAACAATACAAATTGTACTTTGATTGTCAATGAAAATAATAGTATTCATAAAGTTGTACCCATAATCCAGCAATTGATTCTGAATCCATAGAACCTGTCCACAACAATTTGCAGCAGCAACATACTCTGCTTCAGTAGTAGAGGTAGCAACAATGGTCTGTTTCTTGCATTGCCAAGAAATCAGTCCCCTTCCAAGGAATTGGCAACCTCCAGTTGTGGATCTTCTATCCAAATTTGCACCAGCATAGTCACTATCACTATAAGCTGCTAGCTGAAATGGAGACTCTTTGGGATACCAAAGACCTAATTTGGGTTGGCCTTTTAAGTACTTAAAAATCTTTTTGATAGCATTCAAGTGAGAGGTAAGTGGAGTGACTTGGTGCCTTGAACATGCACTCACAGCAAATGTAATAATAGGTCTGGAGGCAGTCAAATACATCAAAGAACCAATCATTGACCTGTATAAATGAACATTCACAGGGAGATTAGGATAGTGGCAGTCCTGACATTCTCTATAGCAAACTTGGACAACATATCTTTTACATACTTCTCCTGATGAATGAAAATACCATCAGGTTTTTGCTGAACCTGTAAACCCAAAAAGAAAGAAAGTTCTCATATGGCACTCATTTGAAATTCTCCCTTCATCAGATCCTCAAACTCTCTACACCATGCTTCTTTGGTTGAACCGAAGATAATATCATCTACATACACTTGCACAAGAATAATATCCCTGAAATCTTTCTTGAGGAATAGAGTCTTGTCAATGGCACCTCTTCTGTAGCCATGCTTCAGCAGAAATGTGGAAAGTCTAGCATACCAAGCTCTGGGAGCTTGATGAAGTCCATAGAGAGCTTTGACAACCTTGTACACATACTCAGGATGATCAGGGTCTTCAAATCCTTTGGGTTGAGTCACATATACCTCCTCTTCAATCTCACCATATAAGAAAGCACCTTTAACATCCATCTGATAAACCATGAAGCCCATATAAGAGGCATAGGCCAAAAATATCCGAATTGCTTCAACTCTGGCCACTGGTGCAAAGACTTCATCATAGTCAATGCCTTCCTCTTGTCTAAACCCTTGAGCCACCAGTCTAGCTTTGTTCTTTACCACAATCCCCCTGGCATCTCTTTTATTCTTCAAAATCCATTTTGTCCCAATGGCATATTTACCATCAGGAAGAGGAACTAAAATCCAAACCTGCTGATTCTTAAATTGCAGCATCTCTTCTTGCATTGCTTCAAGCCAACTTGAATCTGCCAGTGCTTGAGGAACACTAGTTGGCTCTATCTGAGAAAGAAAGCATGCAAACAGACAATGTTTGAAGTCTGTGTGATTGTTCCTCTTTTGATTGTAGACATAAGAGATGAAAGCAACTTCACCATATTTTGTATTCTTTACAGTGCTTCTAGTTCTAACAGGATCTTTAGGATCTCCAATAACCTTTGATAGGGGATGAGCATTATGAATCCTTTTTGTTGCTGTAGGGTGAACATCAATTTTGGCATCAAGGTTGTTGACTGTAGGCCCAAACTCAGTATCATAAGAAACTGAGTGAAACAAACCAGGCTTGGGCTGATAATTCCCAAGGTCAGAAGGACTTGGAAATCTTGTAAAAGGCTTCTCAAAGTCTGTAGACACTTCAGTAGAAATAGGAGAGTGGGCATCATTAGTATCAGCATCTTTGACCTTATCAGTGGGAATAGGTGTGCCTTCAGCTGAATCGTCAGCAGTGTCCTTGTTTCCACTGACTGCTTGTGCTGATTGATTTAGGATTCCTTCAGTCTCATGTGTAACCTTTTCATTGAGTTTCTGAGCTTCCTGAGTAGCAGCATGTTCTTGCTTCTTCAGTCTTGCAAGATCCTCTGCATAATGTGACTCATCATCTTGTGCATCAGCAGAATGATTACCTACAAAATGGTTAGGTGGAAAAGATGGTGCAACAATGGTATGTTCATCTGGCTCAGATTCACATTCTGAGTCATCATCCATGGAACCTGCAGGGTTAGAGTTTGGATCTTTGGTACCTGCATTAGGATTAGAAGCATGTCTAGTATAACCCAAATAGTCAGTCAAATAATCTAGGTCAAAATACCAAGAATGGCCTTGTCCCTGAGTATTAGGCTGATCTTCAAGAAATCTTAGATTAAGGGTCTCTCCTATCCTTTTGGCATTCAGATTATAAACCCTATAGGCCTTGCTATGAGCTGAATAACCCACTATATATCCTTCATCTGCTTTCCCATCAAACTTACCCAGTATATCAAGAGTATTTAAAATGGTCACTTTGCATCCAAAAGGTTTAAGGTAATGTATGTCTGGAACTTTCCCAGTGAGAAGTTCATAAGGTGTCTTGACATGATGTCTAGTGATGGATACCCTATTTAAAACATAGCAAGCAGTACTTGCTGCTTCAGTCCAAAACATTGTGGGTAATTTGGAGTCTGCAAGCATTGATCTTGCTGCCTCAATGTGGGTTCTATTTTTCCTTTCAGCAACCCCATTTTGTTGTGGGGTCCTTGGAGTACTATAGTCCCTTCTAATCCCCTTAGACTTACAGAATTCTATGAAAACAACATTTTTGAATTCTGTCCCATTGTCACACTTAATTCCTTTAACCTTTTTATTAAGCTGGTTTTCAATTAAAATGATGAATTCTTTCAAAATAGGAGTTGTTTCATCTTTAGTTTTAAGAAAGAATACCCAGCAAAACCTGCTAAAATCATCTGTGATAACCAGGCAGAAGTACTTGTGATCAATACTTCTGATAGGAGTTGGACCAAAGAGATCCATGTGCAGCAACTGAGGAGGTTCTGAAATGGTGCTCACAGCTTTAATGGCTTTGTAAGAGGCTCTGTGTTGCTTTCCCTTGTTGCAAGCAATACAATTGTGTTCATTGGTGAAGAGTTTAGAAGGAAGACCCTGGACAAGACCAAGTTTAGACAACTTGTTGATAGTCTTGTAAGTTACATGAGCCATTCTCCTATGCCACTTGGTAGATTCATCCTGGGAAGCTTTGGCCACCAAACATGTTAGATCACCTTCTGGCTTGACATCATTCAGATTGAATGTGTACAAGTTGAAGGTTCTAGGAACTCTCAGCAAAACAGTTGTGTCTTCTGGAAGTTTGAAGTCCTTGGAGAGTACAAGACATTCATCTTCAGAGAAGAAAACCTTATTTTTAGTGTCACAAATTTGTGATACAGAGACTAGATTAAAATGCTCTAGTTCCTTCACATAATAAACATTTTCAAAGTCTAACAAAGGTGTCTTAATAGTTCCTTTCCCTTAATTTTGCCATCTCCACCACCAAAAGTTACAATGCCTCCTCCTTCTATGGGTACAAAGTCATGCATCTTGTCCTTGTTCCCTGACATACTTCTAGAACAACCACTATCAACTATACCTACTTCAATACTTTTCAAAGGATGATCCTACAAAAACAACAAAAATATACAAAAGTTAGTACACATTGGAGACTCAAGTCATTGCTGACTTGAGCCTGCCTTGTAGATCATTAGTGATAGGCCATGTAGATGTTTTAGATCCACCATTTTTCTTGGGCCTGTACTGCAAATTAGGTCCCTTCTTTATCTAAGAACAACCTGTTGAGGGCTTCACAACAGTATTCCAATACCCACCACCATAATACATTGAGTCAAAGTGATTAGGCCAATAACCATTAGAGAAGAAAGAACTAGTGGGTCGAACATAAGGTCTAGTACTGGTTCTTCTCCATGAAGAATGTGGTTATGCAGAATTGGATTTCTGCTGATGTGGAACAAAAGAGGGTATTTCACTAACATTCTTCCACATTTGCCTAGGTTTCCTTTGACTAAAACATACACCCATTCTTTGCTCATGAAAGGTACAATCCTTAATCAAATGAGATTTACTTCCACACACAAAACATTTATTATTTTTAGAAGATTTATTCAAACCAAAGGAAGTTTCATAACATGAAAAAGTATTCAAACCACCATGATAAACAGAATTGTTTTTAACAGAACCAAAAGTATTATTTTGCAAAGAATTTAAAAACAAGTCTTCAGTAGAAACTATCTTGTTATTAGCAGCAACTCTAGAAGGCTTGTGGGGAGTCTTGGGTGATGTCTTTGGTGTGGTCTTAGGAGTGGTCTTGGGCAGGTCAGACTTCTCACTTGAATCACAGCTGGCAAATGAGGTAGACCCTTCATCAGAAGACTTGTCACTGTCACAACAAGAGACAAAGTCAGTAGATTTAATAATAGGGTCTGGCAAGTCAATTGACTTTTTGCCATAGAGATGTTGTGATCCATCAAAGTCAATAGGTATGGATAGGTCTATAGGCATGTGTTCCCCTCTTATAGGTCCAGGGACAGCATTCATTCCCCCTTCCTTAACATATTTAACAGGTGTTTGATAAGCTAAGGCTGGTTCAAGGTCAAAAACACTAGACATATCAGGATATGATAACTCTTCAGGGTCTATATATTTCTCATATCCTAATGCTTTTCTAGACCTAACATATTGGCGACCATCAATCAATTTGCTCAAATTATATGCTCCTTCCTGCCATTTCATACGACCAGCTATCTCTTTGTCTAACTTAGCTTGCAATTCTTGTTTTTCCTTTTCTATATCAGACTTCTCTTTTTCAGTACGTCTTAAGTCTATCTTAGCAATTTCTAAATCACTTTCTAGAACTCTTATTTTTCATCATATTTAACTTGATTCTTTTGAAACCAGACTTTTTGTTTCTCTAAAGTTTTTAAAGCCATTTTATAGAACTCGACTTCAATATAACACTCATTGTACTTTGGTTTCAATTCATCATATTCTTGTTTAAGCTCATTGTATCTTACACTACATCCAAACACACAATTGTGTACCTGAGAGATTCCCATCAAGGAGACTTGCTCTTTCTTGTCCTCTGCAGATGAGTATGCCAGCAGATTCACTTGTGTAGAAGTAGAAGTTTCCTCTCCAGCAGGTTCATGTTCAGCCCAATCAATTTGGTGATCCAGAGTCACCATAGCCTTTGAAGGTGCAGCCTTAGTAGTCCCTGCTTCCAATGGATAAGATCCATATCTAACTTCATCACCATACTTCCTCTCCTTGCATTTTCTTGAAAAATGTCCCACTTGACCACAAGTGTAGCATTTAACCTTCCTTCTGTCAAACCTTGCTGCCTCTCTTCCATTAAAGCCAAACTTCCTTCCAGACTTGGTTTCAAACCTCTTAATGTTCATGGAGATACACTACTTCAGCAGGAACCAGCTCTTCAGCAGTAACCTTCAGCAGTAACAGTCAGCATAATTCTTACTTAGCAGAATTCCCAACATGACTTCCCCTTACACCATGCATATCACCAAGGATCTTCAAGTTGCAGCTTCAATGTAAATATTCTTCTTCCCCTTTTTGCCTTATCCACTAGGGGACTTTAAGTAAAAGCAACTTTGATTTTCACAACCACGAACCACTATCATACATCCAATCTAGTCTTCCAATGTCTCGAATTACCCACAATTAAGAACACCAAAAAGCTTACTATAAATGAACGCAAGACAATAGAATCCCAAACTATAAGTAATAATAACAACTAGTAGTTGTAAAAACCTTCACCTCGATGTAGCATATAAATGATTAAACATTTAACACTTAAGCTTCCCCTGAAACCCATATGTTAACCATTTATTGAATGTAGGCTCTATGTAATGATCACTGATGCTGATGTAGAACAACCCAAACTTGATGCTGATGTAGAACAACCCAAACTTGTATCTTATATCTTGTACTAAAACTGACTTTGAACGTATACTTAACGTATAGGGAGATCGCAATCTCTTGACAAAAATCGCTGAGCAGAATAACGTAACTCCTTCAAGTGTTTGTCAATTCGTAGTCACTTGAATGCACGAACAAGTTACCTCATGCTGAAAAGGTATGATAAAACACAAACCTGTGAACTTCCACTTCAACTTCAAGTAGGTAATAAGAACCTTTCTTCGTAATCAATTAAAACCAATAAAAATGAGCCATAAATCTTTTAAGCACCAAAACCAAATCCATATAGTGTGTGTCATGTCTTCTGTGTGTGTATTGGAACCACGTGTTCCAAATCAACAATCAAAAGTCTTCCCCTCACTTTTGTAATTCATGCCAATAAAACCAAATATCATGTATCTCGAATCATGATATCATTAAAATTTCCAATTCGTACTATCACCACCAAACTCATGTCATACTTGTATATGAACACTGATCGAAGTAGCATAAAAATACAAATTCTTCATGTATTCAAGAGCAGTATGCATACAAGCAGCGTTAAAATCATCAAAATCCTTAAACCTTCAAATATATTTGTACAATCTTTGAATCAGGTCCACCAATTATTCAACCAAAGTGATTAAATAAATCATGTGATAAAATACCGACCCATGATTTACAAAGTAGTACAAGGTTAAAGCAAAAGACAATGTGTCAAATAATCCACCGACCCATTATCCAAGTTACCATTTAATGTATATAACCGACCTACGATAGTATGAGATTATTTAAATATCCAACCACTGATCCATGAATGAAAAACCCAGTGTGCTTTCCTTTTCTTTGTAAAAGTGACTTTAGTCCTTTGTACATCTACTACCAGTAACAACAGTCACACCAAACGTAATATTAATAAGTGACAATCAGCAACAAATTGACTGGCAGCAGTAACAAGTATTCAACACAAGCAATTTTATCTAAGCAGTACTAATGATTAAAGATTTTGGGCATGTTCAACACAAGCAATTTTATACAAGCAATTTTATTCAACACATCGATCTTAACTCTCCCATAAACATTATGACTAGGATCCATTATAATTGGATAATGAAAAAGAGACTCGGACCTAGGATATTTTCCAACACGGGTTGGATGAGTAACTTTGTAGGAAGGGTGAAAGGATTGTATTTTCTTGTAGGGAATTTCACATATGTTACCGATTTTGTGATAGTAGAAGACATTCGTCCGGTAATAGATAGTTGCCTAACTCAAGTAGTGTTTGGAAAGCCATTCATTGAAGCCTCTAAAATGAATTATGACCTACCGGATCTTGAGAAGGAGCATAAGTAAGCGTTCTACTATAGGAATGATGAGGACCAACGTAGAGAAGTAGACTATGTTATGGGTAGAATATTTGATTTCTACAAAGAATGTTTGCAACTAGGTCTGGAATATAAAACTAAGATCGGGATGACCAAGAGCCCGTGACCAATGACGAGGTCACGTAGTATCCCGCGACTTTCAGTCTAGCTACAAGACTCGTAAATAAAGAAAAGCGCTTCTTGGGAGACAACCCAAGCTTTATTTTTTTTGTTTCTTTGTTAGATTTTATTAGTTTCCGTATGCATGTTTTATTTTTATTGTTTGTGGCTCATGTTTCAAAGTAAATTGTGAAAATACTTTATTTTGTTTTTAACTTCGTCTTGACTACATATAAAGGTATTTTGCAAAAGATAAGTGTAAGGGAAATCTAAATTTGTTTCTAAGAACGAGATTGAAATTGAATCACAACAATATTAAATGAATATGCATATTAGTATTCGTTTGAGTCAAATGCTTGTATCGAGTCATAATGAGTATTTTTCTAGAAATTTTCCGGAAACTAAACATGAAATTTCTGCAGGTTACTTTTGACGGCGTCAGGATTATAACCTGACGGCGTCATGTGTAAAATTTCGGAAAATTTGGCAAGTTTTGTTTTTCTGCTGGAATCGTAAAGTTTTTGTTAAATCTTTAGTTTTATAAACTCCAGGAAATCTGCAAATATTCATTCCACAAGCATTATATCTTTATTTGCTTTCTAGGATTTTATTATATATAGAGTTTTCCGCCAATTTTATGTGAGGTTTGCCATGATTGTTTTCTCAGCTTTAACAGGTTATATTGGACAAGAAGATGATTTATATTTCTGGAGAGAAGCTTTCAACGTTCATTTTCTTGGAGGAGTATCTAACCATGTTAATGCATTATACACACCGAATGAATCAGGGGAGTATTTGTTTCATCCCTTTACCTTCTTTACTTTTACATCCTTTTAATTGAACATTAGGGACAATGTTCTGCTTATGTGTAAGGGGAGGGTAAATGATGATACCTTAGAGAATGCAATTACACTTGATTTTTGTCTGTTTAATAGTAGGTGTGTAATAAAACTATGAGAAACACTTGTTAGGGTAATTTTAGCGCCATATTTAAATTTTTTTACAACATATAGGAGTGAAGCTTTGATCTTAATAAGCGTCTCATGGATAGGAGTTGTATGATGTAACAATTCACAATTTCAGGTTAATTACTATTCCCGGAAAATTCACTATTCACTTTTACTATTCATTTCTTTCCGAAATTTTCCCGAAAGTTGATTTTTATTTGATATTCTCGAATGATAAATCATTTCCATGGCAAATTAAATGTTTGACAACCGTCAGATCATTTTCGTGAAAGTTATTAAGGAATTACATGGAATTACACGTTTTAGGGTAAAACGTCAATCAGAAATTCTACGCACAACGAAATTCAACCCCGTCAGGTGACCCCACATCGAGAAAATGTTTGACACGCTCATGATTTATTTGAGAATTAATCGTGACTGAGAAAAACATGACCAAAGACTTCCCGGCAGGTCACCCAAGCCTGTACTACTCTCGCATGAGCACGCTTAACCGTTTGGGCGATTAACCGTTAGACCACAAAACGCGTTTCTAAGACTATTTGAGTTTTCAACTTATTAGAAAAAGTCAACATATTCTTTCCCTCCCCCATTGACCAAAAATCATTCCTTGATTTTATAAGTCATTTCGTGATTTTTAGGCTTACGGTTTGATGTCTAAAAGACATTTAATACCAACCGACACTAGACTGAGCCCAGTCTAGACATTATAAGTCATTTTAAATCATTTTTATCCTATTAGAAAAGTAACATTTTACTTTTCTCAATTTTACGCAATATTCGTACGTTTTACGTATTACGCGTTTTAGACCCGTGTTTCCAGTTTTTAGCAGGGTTTTAGCACCCGATAGAACCTACCACTCATTTTATATTTTATTATGGAGTATTTTGACAAGTTTAACCATACTTTCAAATTCCATAATTTTACGACACCCGGTTTTACGTTTTGAGGCTTAATCATTTACGATTGGCATTTCCCGGAGTCAAAACTAACCAAGTATCTTGGATAATACCAAGAAAAGTCCACACCCTTGCTCTCCAAGCACTCCAAACCGACCTAGGAGGGGGGGAGTCATCCCATGTGGCTTCATCTCATGAAATTACCCTTAGATCATCATTTATTTACAACTTGGTCACCAAGTTGTAACACTTTCCTAGTAAGCTTCCTAAATGGACCTATAAATACTCCCTCCCATCCCCTTTGTTGCCGTGGGATATCACACACCAAAACCACACCATCCTTTGCTCATTTCCTTCTAGTTTCATGCATGATTCAAGTGCAAGTTCAAGGTAGAAACTCTAGTTAGGTTATCATTCATCAAATACTTCCATAACCTCATATACTTGGTGATTTCTCTTGAGTTTAAATCCACTCAAGTCACCTAAACCTTCATCATCCATCTTTCAAGAATACCAAGGGTAGAAAGATTGCATGAAGAGAAGTGGGTTGAAGCAAGTCTATCAAAGTACTATCCTTACATGTTAACTTCCTTTCATCTTTGAAAGCCAAAAGTTGTGAGCCAAACCCTAACTTGATTCTTGTTAAATAATCATGTTCATGTTATTTACATATTATTCTTGCTATATTATGTCTTGTAGTTATGTCCATGATGTATAAAAGTGAACAAAACAAGTTATTGTTATTGATTGTTACAACAAGTTACTAAAACAAGCAAACTAGTGACTTTCTTGGAAAACCACGACCAAAATGGTAAAATTATGATATTGGATCATTACATATTACAGTAGAGGACTTAACAAGGAAACCATAGCAATTTGAACCACCTAAAACGAGTATACGAGTCAAAAGTTACGCCCATTTGAAGTTACCAAAACTTTTCGGCAAACTGCCAAATACCATTCTCATCAAATTTGGGTTTTGAAAGTCCCACTTCTGTTCTTATTCATCAAAGAGTTAAAACACGAAAGTTGTCCGGAACGACGTTTTCGTTCAGGATCAAAGAAGCTCGAGCCCTGAAAACGCTTTCCGAGTGATAAATTTCTTCAAATTCTAAACAGCCCATTTTTAGACAAAGTCATTACATATAGGTTATGGTTTATGCAGAGCAAAGGGGTCTTATGACCTATAATCAAGACCACCACCATGGCTAGGGCCAAGGTTGTGTCTCATGACCTTGGAACAAGGACCAAAGGTCATGGCTAGGCCATGACGAAATGACCATACCAACTTACATAGGCGTAAACATGAAACAATGAATTAGGCGATAACATGAACAAGCAATTTGGATCTACTTCACCTAAAAGGAAACCATGAGATATTACCAAGAGAAAATGGTCATTCAAGACTTATGATATATACCCTAATAACAATCTTCATGTACTAATAAACTTTCCTAAGTTTATACAAATATCGGACATGTAACCTTTCGGATCAAAACTTATATCTATATATTTCATCAACTACTACAATAGTAGGGAGCCTCATGTGAGGAGTTCATTATGTAAGCCGTCGAGATGAGTTGTGGATTTACGAGTTAAAGTGTCCTGGCTCCTCGAACGCTTACTAACATGACTTCTGAATTATGTCGGCCCGAACGGTAGTAAACGATACACAAAACATACATGTTTCATGAATCATTACTTTCAAAGACTTACAATATACATCATACCACATCATGGACTAAATGCAAGATATATATATAGGCACTACTTCATATTCTTTACTCCAATCCTAAGTCGCGACATTCTATTATAGGTTGCTCATAGAACCTTCACGATTCAACCGTTACATTCATTACTTGCTATCTTACTTAAGGTGAGTTCATACCCCACTTTCGATTACTTAATTGTTTCACAAACCCTTGGGGGGAATACATGCTATTTATAACCGAGCATAATGTTTTTAAATTGTATGCTTACCTGATTGTTTTATTATCACTAAGTACCAACCTTGCTAAACCGAGATCCTTTATTATGAACCATTTAGTCACTAGCAATAGTGAGCGCGAATATTATTAATAGGCCTATTGGGATTGACGAATCCCATTTGTATTGACTAAGTTCAAACAAATGCAATAATATTTGAGATTTAGGTATGTTAGCAGAGTACCTACCGGGATAAATCTGCCGATCGATATTGGTACACGTTAACGTTATGGTGTCATAAGCTTAGTGTATAATACATGTTCCGGGCGTATAATAACGTAGCCTACCTGTTTTGTTTTCCAAACATTGGTGTGAGCCTATAACTCACACTACCAACATATTGTGTTCAATCGATTTAACAAACTCTATGAATATCACTCAACCTTTGTGTTGACCTCTCAAGCATGTATTTCAGGTTCATGACGATCAAGGATGGCACGGAAGGACACGGATACTCAAGAGGGCTATAAATTTTATTATCATTCAAAACTCATTTATTATACATTGTAAACATGGAACCAATTGGGACCTCATTTTGAAATCTCTGATATTTATATAATTTGAATGATACATCTTTTAAAACGACTCAATTGGAGTTCGTTTTCTATTATTGTGACTATTGTTCCGTCGAGTAACACCCAGTTTGAATTCCGCTGCATCCATGAATTGGGGGTGTTACAGATTGGTACCAGAGCCATGGTTATAGAGAAACGGGTCTAACTGAGACCTAAACTATAACCACATGTACAAACAAAAACATTTTATAGCCTTCCGCTCTCCGTGTCTTCCATCCTCCAGACGATTATGGATTTAGTAAGCATGTTATGATACACAAACATGTTAGTATATTCATATATACCCATTTTGAGCATTTCCCCGTAAGCATTAGTATATTGATATATAAACTCGGTTTATTTTCAATCATTTATCTAAACAATGGACTAAACATATCTACGTATGCCTATTCTAGGGCATTTCGACACAATCACATTCTCCCAATCATGTTCCTACTCCAATATTTTATGTCCAAGACATTGTATGTTACAATGGTCTCATTCATTTTCCTAGACATTGTGAGATACAATGGTCTCATTCATTTCCAAGACATTGTATGTTACAATGGTCTCATTCATTTCCAAGACATTGTGAGATACAATGGTCTCATTCATTTTCCAAGACATTGTGAGATACAATGGTCTCATTCATTTTCCAAGACATTGTATGATACAATGGTCTTAATCATTTCTCAAATGTTTTGAGTCACACAATGACCTAACCTACTTCCCAGACATTGTGAATTGCACAATGGTCTAACCTACTTCCGAGACATTGTGTTTTGTGCAAATGGTCTCTAGAATTATTCCATCACATCATCAATATCATTTCATATGATATCAAAAACCCGTCACAATCTATCGATTTCAAAACAAGAAATATGAGATTTCTAAAGGACAAACTAATCCATCATCGACAAAAGCTGAACTTTCTCTACATTCATCAAAGTTTTCTTATGAAACCTTCATTATTAAAAGTTCGTGATCCTGGCCAAGTATGTTCTATTTTAGAACTACTTAAAAACTTCCTTTCCATACGTACCTACCCTTACTATCTTCTATGCAATGGAATGTGAAAACATGGGTTACAAGTCTTGTATGGCCGGGACTTGCAATTGAAGGGTTTGACATTGCCTTTGTTTAGTGGACAGTTTCCCGAAAGCAACGGACATATCAAAAGTATACCTAATTTAGGTATTTGAAAATTTTATCGAACCTTGGCTAAATATAGACTAGTCACCTATATTTAACCTTGGGACAGTGGAATATAGTCTGACTAACTATATTCGACTTAAAATTTTCAAATACTGAGAAAAGTTGTACTAGGGTTATGTTTAGATTGATTTCCTACATGAACACGATAAACCACCAGAATACATTAAAACAATCTAGAGACACGATAGTGCCTTACCACTCAGCAAGATCATAACACCTTATTTGTATGATCTAAATTCATTCTTGAAATTTTTCATTTATGAGATAATCCGAACTACTATCTTGGGATAGTTATCAATTATTCTCTACATCCTGTAGAAGTACAATCCTGTTTAGGTCCTAAGGATACCATTCCATCATAAACCTTTAAAATCTCTTAAGATTTTCAAAACAAACTCAACATCTATACCTAAGTGTATTAATGTTAAGCATACACTACACACTTTTGTTCATCAACATATCATAACATTATCTTCACAACCGTTGGAACCACAAGCTCATTAACAGATCTTGATGCACTTTTAAAGCTCAAATCATCCTTAGTTACACTACAAGCACCCTTATCAGCTTTACAAGTTTGAATATTCATCTTGTACTTTTGGAACACCAGTATCATCTCGTAATACACTACCTTGTAACTCACCGGCTAAGTATGAATGTTGTGTTGGGAATTCTTAAGTAGTATGATTTGTAATTATTTGAATGGATTGGGATGCCTTTTCATTTAAATAAAGACATTGTAAATCAATAAACCATAAGTTTATATTTCCTTATCTACATTGTTTGGGATGCCTCTCTATGCAAATAAAGAATTATAAACAAGTGGGCTTATTTGTATCCGAAATAACATAAGTATGACGTCAATAAAAACTAGATACAACAACAGATTACCTACTAGGCTATGATTGCAACGACTATCCCAATTTCCATTTGTACAAGGTTTACATTTTGGTTTTCACAATGATAGTGCAATAACAAACAAACTCATTGCGAGGCCATGTAAACATATGCATGCGCAGTCGTACCAAACTCATTGCGGAGCCATGTAGCCATATGCATGGGCAGTCGTACAATTCAAACAGGACTTGGTCCAACCACATGTTCAACGCTTATTCAATGATTCGATTCTTATATCAATTGCTATTGATACTTGACAACTATATCAAGTTCTATTTTGATATTCAACTACTATATCAATTCCTATTAATATTCGACTGCTATATCAATTTCCTTTGATATTCGACTATTACCATACCTTTCCTATATAAAAGTAAGCCTCATCCTACACCATACACTGAAATGACAAATCAAATTACATCACCGGTAATCCCAGACTTTAGTCCTCATAAGTAACCACACCTGTTCATTGACACACGACGCAGACCCCTAGAATTCCATGTCGGAGACAGGGTTATGCTAAAGGTATCGCCTTGGAAAGGCTTGATATGATTCGGTAAACGAGGAAAACTAAACCCAAGATACATCGGACCATTCAAAATCCTAGTCAGGGTTGGCCATGTGGCGTACAGACTTGAGCTTCCATCAGAACTCAGTAGTGTACACCCCACTTTCCATGTATCTAACCTAAAGAAATGCTTGTCAGATGAATCACTCGTGATTCCACTCGATGAAATTCAACTCAATGACGATCTTCAATTTATTGAGGAACCCGTAGAAATCATGGACCGAGAGGTCAAACAACTCAAGCAAAGCCGTATTCCAATTGTCAAAGTTCGTTGGAACTCACGACGTGGTCCTGAATACACATGGGAACGAGAGGACCAGATACGAAAGAAATACGCACATCTTTTTACCAACAAAGTTTCTACTCCCAACGCAAATTGATCTCCGGGACGGAGCTCTCATATGGGGTGGAGACTGTAACAATTCACAATTTTAGGTTAATTACTATTCCCGGAAAATTCACTATTCACTTTTACTATTCATTTCTTTCCGAAATTTTCCCGAAAGTTGATTTTTATTTGATATTCTCGAATGATAAATCATTTCCATGGCAAATTAAATGTTTGACAACCGTCAGATCATTTTCGTGAAAGTTATTAAGGAATTACATGGAATTACACGTTTTAGGGTAAAACGTCAATCAGAAATTCTACGCACAACGAAATTCAACCCCGTCAGGTGACCCCACATCGAGAAAATGTTTGACACGCTCATGATTTATTTGAGAATTAATCGTGACTGAGAAAAACATGACCAAAGACTTCCCGGCAGGTCACCCAAGCCTGTACTACTCTCGCATGAGCACGCTTAACCGTTTGGGCGATTAACCGTTAGACCACAAAACGCGTTTCTAAGACTATTTGAGTTTTCAACTTATTAGAAAAAGTCAACATATTATTTCCCTCCCCCATTGACCAAAAATCATTCCTTGATTTTATAAGTCATTTCGTGATTTTTAGGCTTACGGTTTGATGTCTAAAAGACATTTAATACCAACCGACACTAGACTGAGCCCAGTCTAGACATTATAAGTCATTTTAAATCATTTTTATCCTATTAGAAAAGTAACATTTTACTTTTCTCAATTTTACGCAATATTCGTACGTTTTACGTATTACGCGTTTTAGACCCGTGTTTCCAGTTTTTAGCAGGGTTTTAGCACCCGATAGAACCTACCACTCATTTTATATTTTATTATGGAGTATTTTGACAAGTTTAACCATACTTTCAAATTCCATAATTTTACGACACCCGGTTTTACGTTTTGAGGCTTAATCATTTACGATTGGCATTTCCCGGAGTCAAAACTAACCAAGTATCTTGGATAATACCAAGAAAAGTCCACACCCTTGCTCTCCAAGCACTCCAAACCGACCTAGGAGGGGGGGAGTCATCCCATGTGGCTTCATCTCATGAAATTACCCTTAGATCATCATTTATTTACAACTTGGTCACCAAGTTGTAACACTTTCCTAGTAAGCTTCCTAAATGGACCTATAAATACTCCCTCCCGTCCCCTTTGTTGCTGTGGGATATCACACACCAAAACCACACCATCCTTTGCTCATTTCCTTCTAGTTTCATGCATGATTCAAGTGCAAGTTCAAGGTAGAAACTCTAGTTAGGTTATCATTCATCAAATACTTCCATAACCTCATATACTTGGTGATTTCTCTTGAGTTTAAATCCACTCAAGTCACCTAAACCTTCATCATCCATCTTTCAAGAATACCAAGGGTAGAAAGATTGCATGAAGAGAAGTGGGTTGAAGCAAGTCTATCAAAGTCCTATCCTTACATGTTAACTTCCTTTCATCTTTGAAAGCCAAAAGTTGTGAGCCAAACCCTAACTTGATTCTTGTTAAATAATCATGTTCATGTTATTTACATATTATTCTTGCTATATTATGTCTTGTAGTTATGTCCATGATGTATAAAAGTGAACAAAACAAGTTATTGTTATTGATTGTTACAACAAGTTACTAAAACAAGCAAACTAGTGACTTTCTTGGAAAACCACGACCAAAATGGTAAAATTATGATATTGGATCATTACATATTACAGTAGAGGACTTAACAAGGAAACCATAGCAATTTGAACCACCTAAAACGAGTATACGAGTCAAAAGTTACGCCCATTTGAAGTTACCAAAACTTTTCGGCAAACTGCCAAATACCATTCTGATCAAATTTGGGTTTTGAAAGTCCCACTTCTGTTCCGATTCATCAAAAAGTTAAAACACGAAAGTTGTCCAGAACGACGTTTTCGTTCAGGAACAAAGAAGCTCGAGCCCTGAAAACGCTTTCCGAGTGATAAATTTCTTCAAATTCTAAACAGCCCATTTTTAGACAAAGTCATTACATATAGGTTATGGTTTATGAAGACCAAAGGGGTCTTATGACCTATAATCAAGACCACCACCATGGCTAGGGCCAAGGTTGTGTCTCATGACCTTGGAACAAGGACCAAAGGTCATGGCTAGGCCATGACGAAATGACCATACCAACTTACATAGGCGTAAACATGAAACAATGAATTAGGCGATAACATGAACAAGCAATTTGGATCTACTTCACCTAAAAGGAAACCATGAGATATTACCAAGAGAAAATGGTCATTCAAGACTTATGATATATACCCTAATAACAATCTTCATGTACTAATAAACTTTCCTAAGTTTATACAAATATCGGACATGTAACCTTTCGGATCAAAACTTATATCTATATATTTCATCAACTACTACAATAGTAGGGAGCCTCATGTGAGGAGTTCATTATGTAAGCCGTCGAGATGAGTTGTGGATTTACGAGTTAAAGTGTCCTGGCTCCTCGAACGCTTACTAACATGACTTCTGAATTATGTCGGCCCGAACAGTAGTAAACGATACACAAAACATACATGTTTCATGAATCATTACTTTCAAAGACTTACAATATACATCATACCACATCATGGACTAAATGCAAGATATATATATAGGCACTACTTCATATTCTTTACTCCAATCCTAAGTCGCGACATTCTATTATAGGTTCCTCATAGAACCTTCACGATTCAACCGTTACATTCATTACTTGCTATCTTACTTAAGGTGAGTTCATAGCCCCACTTTCGATTACTTAATTGTTTCACAAACCCTTGGGGGGAATACATGCTATTTATAACCGAGCACAATGTTTTTAAATTGTATGCTTACCTGATTGTTTTATTATCACTAAGTACCAACCTTGCTAAACCGAGATCCTTTATTATGAACCATTTAGTCACTAGCAATAGTGAGCGCGAATATTATTAATAGGCCTATTGGGATTGACGAATCCCATTTGTATTGACTAAGTTCAAACAAATGCAATAATATTTGAGATTTAGGTATGTTAGCAGAGTACCTACCGGGATAAATCTGCCGATCGATATTGGTACACGTTAGCGTTATGGTGTCATAAGCTTAGTGTATAATACATGTTCCGGGCGTATAATAACGTAGCCTACCTGTTTTGTTTTCCAAACATTGGTGTGAGCCTATAACTCACACTACCAACATATTGTGTTCAATCGATTTAACAAACTCTATGAATATCACTCAACCTTTGTGTTGACCTCTCAAGCATGTATTTCAGGTTCATGACGATCAAGGATGGCACGGAAGGACACGGATACTCAAGAGGGCTATAAATTTTATTATCATTCAAAACTCATTTATTATACATTGTAAACATGGAACCAATTGGGACCTCATTTTGAAATCTCTGATATTTATATAATTTGAATGATACATCTTTTAAAACGACTCAATTGGAGTTCGTTTTCTATTATTGTGACTATTGTGCCGTCGAGTAACACCCAGTTTGAATTCCGCTGCATCCATGAATTGGGGGTGTTACATATGACTAGCACAAAATAACCATACCACTCAAAAATTTTCCACCCCAAATATGTGAGGTTCGCCCCTATATTTGTTAGGAAAAGATGCTTATGAGTGTACCAGTAGTACTTAGATTCTAGAACTTGTGATAGTGATGCATCCTGAGACCACATGTGAGACAACATTCGTGTAGTTGGATTACTATATGATAAGAGGCATTAGGATAACCCTTGTGTTAAACCCGTATCATAATTACTTGACCAATGAAGTCAATACACTTTACTAGTAAAGTCAATTAATTTTCCCACACCTTTGTGTTGTACTCATTTTTAGTACACGATACCCATAGTACACCCCTCTGAGCCTATCTTTTTCGTTTCTAACTTTAAGCATTTTACTTAAAGGTAGAATTTGTTTACAGTCCACCCCCAAATGTACACCCAAATCGCCTTAGCCTTCGTTGTATGCACTCATATTTAGTGAATTATTGTTACATGTTTAAACCCTTAGTTAATCGTCGAAATAAATAAATAAATAATAAATCGAAAAAATCAAGAAAATAAAAAAAAATAGAAGTAGAAAAAGAAAATCATACGGACTACCATCTCGTTTCCTTTTATGTTTATTTTATGTTTTTTTTTTTTTTTTTTTTATTAGCTTAAGTCGAGCCGAGTCTTGGCTTAGCAACGCCACATTGTATATGTAATTGACCAAGATGATTAGCTCGCCACCAGTAAATATTGCCTTTATCCAACCAAACCTTGTTTATCATATCCCTACACCACATGTTACAACCCTTTAAAAGACCTCTTTGATAGTTTATCATAGGTGCTTACGCCAAGTGGTGGAGGTTTGATCCTTTCCCAAGCCTATGGTAATCTATGTGCTATGACAGGTAGTGTGAGTATGATACGTGGGAATTGCGCCCTCGTAACAGGTTTTACCTCTCAAGGGATCTTGAGAAGCTTACAACCCCCACCAGGCAGTCTACCTGATCGTTGTAGTATAGTATAGTGACAAGTACCGAGGGATTGATCGTTCAACTCAGGAATAGTGTCGCTAGGATTAGGAAGCCTACTAAACTAGGTCTAGAGGTGAGGGATGATTGTTTTTGTATTTTTTATATTTTATGAAAGCAAGTAAAATCTCGGGTTTTGAAGGAGTGGGCGGAATTAGTTGCTTGCCAACTAACCCAATTAACTAAGATGCAATCAAAATAAAATAAAAAAAAATGAAAATTAAACTATTATACTAATGTGGTGGAAACAATAATGAGGAAAGTTGTGTTTACTTAGATTTCATTACTCCCTAAATATCTTTTACCGGTTGATTAGCTTGTTACAATTGCATGGATGACGGGTTATATTCCTTAATACCAGTCGTAGGGCTGTGTACAATATTCCCTAACTCTATAAGATCCTACTTCACTCCTATGTCGAGCCGTTAGAAGCTCCTAACATGGGATCATTAGAATTCTCTTACGAATTAAATAAAACCAAAAATCGTAGTACACCTCCGATCATGTTTCTTAAGATGTTCAAGCAAGTTACCAATGGAAGTCTGCCAGTTTTCTTAAGCCTAACATCGAATATTGATTCCTCCCGAACCATCACTTATTTATCACACAAGCTAACCACTTGTGAATGGTTAACCGTAATATCTAAATGGAGCCCGGGAGGAACTAGCAAAGTTAATCCGTGGAGTTAAGTACAGAAAAAGTACGTGAGTACAGAAAAGTACATCCCCGGGTCGTTATGTCCCAACGAGGTGTGAACGTGATACTACCATGACTTGTAATGTGTTGAAATAATATGTATATAGAAAAATGGGAATCTGAATGACTAACACTGGACTGTGAATAGTAAATAGCTCTTGTCACAGCTATTTCAGTAAAAACGTGCAATCAGAAACCCTAAAATATTAAAATGTACGTTTAGTTTAAGTAAACGTAAACGTACAAAAAAAAAATAAAACAAAACTTTCCCAAAGAGGGAATTTGCATGCCTTAACGGCTTAAATGCAAATTAAATAAACTTAAAATATTTTACTTTATAATTATAATTTATTTAAAATAATATTTACAAGTGTTATATTAATTACTCTAATTAAAAACTATTTATTTACTATTTATTAATTACCTAAATAATAAGAAAGTGTAAAATAAACCTAAATAAATAAAACAAAAACTTAGAAAAGTTAAAAGTAATATAAAAGAAATTTTGAAACTAAAAATATATTTATTATACAAATATTCTATTTATTATTAATTATTTACTATTATTTAATTACTAATATTATTATTTAATTATTATATATACTAAATTAGCAAACTAAAATCTAAAACTTTTTACATAATTCTAAAATGCTTATAAGAAGCTAAGAAAAATATAAAAACTATATTTTATATACAAAAAATAAGAAAACTTAAAAACTATTTAAACTTATATAAACTAAATTAATTATTATACATACTAAACTAATTTATAAAATTATGAAACTTTTTATAAATGTACTTAATTATCTCAGGAATCCATAAAAAATATAAAAAGTTTATAAAAATTATAAATAAGCCGTTTTAAAAATATATTACTAATTATATCCTAAAAGGTATTTAAACTATATTAATTATTATATATATTATATGAACAGTAAAAAATATGAAAAAATTATGGAAAGTAATTTATATTATGAAGAAGCTGGGAAAAATATTTTGGGGTCAACAGCTTATTCCAATAAGCTGGAATAAGCTGCACAGCTCACATAAGCCAATACACAAATAATACCTTAAGTATATTATGTATGCATAAGCCAACGGAACTGGTGCCCCAGAGCAGTTGGAAGGGGGTGTGTGACATATGCATGCTACTAGCGAGAGGTTCTGAGTTCGAATCCACACATACCCCATTTTTGGTTTTTATTTTATTTTTTTAATTTTCTTTTTGCAAAACTTAATATTAAGCTAAGATAAGAAACTTTAACAAAGACAACTTTTCCAAAACTTGGAAATAACCTCTGTGGGAGCTTATTTCCACAACAGTTGGCTTTTAAGCTCAAACTCCTTAAATAGAAGCTATCACTAGTGTTAAGGTTTGGTTTTGGCTTTTTCTGTTTATAAAACTATATATATATACAGTACTTATATAAGTATAAGGAATTATAAGCTTTACAAACTAATAAATAAGCAATTCGTGGCTTATGAGTCATTCAGTCAAGCCTTATGGCTCACAGTAGACTTATAAGCTTGGAATGAGCTTGAAAAAGCTATTCAGTGAAAATAAAAGTAAAAAGGGTATATGTACAAGTATAATAGGTATATTTATACAAGAATAAGCACTTGATAGTGCTTATATATGTACAAGCTTATGCACTGAGATTAACTTATAAGCTTAGAATAAGCAAATCCCTGATCCACTCAGATCCAAACACCCCTGCAACTATTTTTAGTGGCAATTTTAGCTTAGGAAATAAGCTTCAAAGGCCAAACTAAGTATTGGAGTAGCAAGCTGAGGTGATTGGCTTTTCAAAAAGCCAAAGCTCACCCTGTGGGGTCCACTGATGAGCTTTTGAGAGGCTTATGAAAATGGCTTAATTCCACGGAATTGCTCAGTGGAATCAAGAATGGGACAAACAAAAAGCCACTTGCAGCCCTTGTAAATAAGCTACAAGATAGGAATTAAGCACTGGATCCTATAGCCTGGTTGATAAGCTTCTCAAAGAAACAAATATCATAAGCTAGATCCAAGTAATGAGCTTTTTGCAAGCTTATGAAGTTAGGTGAATTTAGGCAAGTATACTGAGTCATCAGTATACTTTTCAAAATGGTGATAAGTCTAAGCTACTTGCAGCCCATGTAAATAAGCTACAAGGTGAAGTTTAAGTGTAGGATCCTAAAGCTGGGCTGCTAGGCTTCCTAAAAAACCAAGCCACATAACGTAATAATCACTAATGAGCTTATGAGAGGCTTGTGGAAATGGTGTAATACCCCTGAATGCTCAGGGGTATGTTGTGAATGGGCAAACTACAAGCTCTCATAACTTATCTAAAAAGGCTCCTAAATGCTCAACCTACACTGAGGACTTTGAGTTGGATAGCTTGCCTATCATAAGGCCAAGAATCATAGGCTCATGGTTAGTGGGGAGACTTTTTAGAAGCTTAGTAAAACAGCATCACTTAACTGTTTGCTTCAGTTGAGTGAGCAAAGTGGAACAAAATAAGTGGGGTTGAAAAGCTATCTAAATAAGCTATAAACAGACAAATAAGCATACACATAATAATTATGCCACTAGGGCATCACAAAGAAACCAAGTTCACTAGATGGGGTCAAGTCATGAGACTTGTATAAGCTCATGAACTTGACAGACCATTAGTGACACAGGGCAAAAACATGCTTAAATAAGCACTATTTTAAGCTATCAAACAGCTGAACTAAAAATTAACAAAAATCATACATAAAGATATGCAGCTAATCTAAAACATATCATAAGCACAAGTTATAAAATTTAGTATTAAATCCTACACAAAATTCTAAGCTTATTCAAAAACCTGAAAAACTAAATTTTGACTTTTTAAGTTTATGATCAAAGTTGACTTTGATCAACTTTGATCTGAATTTAACAACTAAATAAGACTTATTAAGCTAAGAGAACATGAAATAAACAATTATGAACAACATTTAAACACAAATGCAAGGTTTTAGGTTGTGACAACCTCAGAATACTCATAATGAGACAGTCAATTGTGATTTTGACTTTCTACCATGCTATACTCTTAAGTTAATGTTTCCCTGAGTCATTTAGGTCAAGTATGAGGTACATCAAACAAGAAAA
This sequence comes from Artemisia argyi, assembly GCA_030686995.1. NCBI lineage: Eukaryota > Viridiplantae > Streptophyta > Magnoliopsida > Asterales > Asteraceae > Artemisia > Artemisia argyi. The sequence goes on from CM060708.1 coordinate 108,416,109, forward strand.
ACCACAAACATGGCCTGTAACACAGATCATCTACCACATCCAAACAACCTTTTAATGGAATCAAGGTGAGCTTTTCAATCCATAACACTATGTAAACATGATTTATCAAATCCAGAGGACCTAATTAGTCAGATTAGACCTTTTTTAGCATACACAAGTAGTCACAAAAGTATATACCTATGATTCTCAAAAATCAAGCTTATTGACAGTGAAAATGAAAATTCAAGCATAATCAAATTCCAAAACATGAACACTTAATTTTAAGCTACAAAATCATTACATAACAACAATTAAACATGAAAAAGTGGAAATCAGAACAGATAAGTAACTTAAGCCATAAAAAGCAAAAATTGTAAAAATTGCTTACAAGTGAATCCAAGCTGAGACTTTTGGTACCAAGGATCAAAACCATTACCTATAGCCTCCCATGAGGCAACTAAACCATGGTCATCCATAATTTGCCATGCTCCAAGTTGAATCACACAAGAACAATGATTTTTTATTTCTTTTCTATTTTCTCTATTTTTTTTATCTATTTTTGATTTTTTTAAAGACTAAGCTGATTAATGTATCTAAAAGCTTTCAAAGCTTTGTCAGGAGCTTATGTGGCTTATGAGAGTCCAATAACAACAATAATCAAACAGGAAATTGTAAATGACATGAAAAATAAAGGTAAATATGAAAACATGAATTATAAAGATAACTTGTATTAATACTGAAATTAAAGTTCCATTACACTATTATGAGATTCATTACACTAAATAAAGCTTGTAAATGACATTAATTTAAAGGAAAGCATTTAAAGGTTAATTATACTACATGACTGAGGCTATCCCAAAGTAGTTCTTCTCCTTTGCCTCTTGCTTCTTTTATAGTCTCAGAACTCCTTGGAGATCACTCATAAGTTCTGACTTCAATCTTGCCCCTTGAATTTGTCCAATTGATCTCAACCGTTTAAATGAATTTTGGCGCCAAAAGTCTTATTGACAGTTTGAGGCGGTTTGGGATCATTTAATGTATCTTGGGGTGTTGTGGAGGTGGAAGGGACAAGGTGAGACAACTTTTTGAAGCTTTTGGGTCAAGTAGAAGAAAACAGGGGAAAGGAGGGTGGATGGAGTGTTTGTAGGTGGGAAAACATTTATTGTGGTGTGGGATATGATGTGAGGTGGTATAGGAGGGTAAGGTGTGAGCTGGGGAGGACAGGTGGATGAGGAGAGGGCACAAAACCACCCTGGTTTTGATGACTCAGTGGTGTTGGGGATGATGAACAGTTGTGAGTGGTTTGGCGGTATTGGGAGGGTCAAACGGGTCAATGCCCGTGTATATTATTAAGGGTTGTGTGGGCTGAGGTTGGAATGGGCCTAGGGATGGGCTTGTTTGTGTTTGTGTTTGATATTAAGGGTCCGGTTTGGTTTTAGTAGTAATAAAGGCCCAAGGACTAAAGTTGTAATTTCTGAATTCTTGAGGGGCTTTGACTGCCAATATTCCAAACTTTCTTCAAAGGACCAAACCTGCCAATACATAATAACACAAGGACCAAAGTTGTATTTTTATTTCATTTTAAAACTTAAAGGACCTTTTGTGTCAAATTTGGATTTTTGAGGGGTTGAAATGTAAATTCCCAAAAGTTTTTCAAAAATGTTCCAATTTGTCATTCATGAATAGTACAAGGGTATATTTTGATAATTTTCCATTTTAAATACCCAGGGACTTATTTTGCCAATTTTGATACTTGAGGGGTAAAAGTTGCCAGTTTGTGTAAACTTTCATCCAGGGATCATTTGTGAACATTTTGGTTTCCCAAGGACTTAAGTTGACTTTTATTTCATTTTGAAACTTCAGGGACTAGTTTTGCCAATTTATGAAACTTGAGGGACTGAAACTGCCAATTATGCAAACTTTGTACGTTTTTCATCTGTTTTTGCATATTTTGCATTTGAAACATATAAAACACACTTCTAAGATATTTTAAGTATTTTGATACATATTTGAGTGTTTTTGTATGTTTTGGCAGCTCAGATTGGTATAAAATGATGAGTATTTAGACACTCATCAATCCCCCACACTAAACTATTGCTAGTCCCTAGCAATCTTTTATGAAAAACTTAATGGATTTCATCTCTTTACCAAAAGCCATCACTTCTGGAGTAGCCAGATGTAAGAACTGTGGTACACCTGATAACCGTGTGATTTTGAGCAAATCACCAGCTGTCAACGGATTTGATTTGTCTTTACCAAAAGCCGTTTGCTTTTGGACTAGCCAACTCTTGATGGAATAGTCAACATCTTGGTGAGCTGATTACCAATTATGGTTTTTCCACGGCCTTTACCGCAAGCCATAATCTTGCGGGCTAGCCAACTCATTCGCTTTATGGGATATGGGGAGCTGAGGAACCATACAATTTTTGGCAAATTGCAAGCCATAAACGGGTTTGAGTTATCTTTACCAAGAACCGTTTGCTCCTGGATTAGCCAATCCTTGTGTTGGTTAGACATGGTGGATTGATTACCATTTGTTGTATTTAGTGCAAAACACTAATACCAAATGAAAAAATATTAAATTTTGGCCATTTTTGGGAAAAAGGGCATACAAGGGTATATAAGTGATAAAATTCGCCAAAATTTCCCCCCCACACTTAGAAATGAATATTGACCTCAATATTCAAAATCCTGGCTATTATGCCGAATCCTTGAACGTAAAAAGATAACATTTAAAACTAAGTGGGGTAACACAACAATTATTTTATTTTTCTTTATTTACAAAATTTTTTATTTCATTTTCAAGATATATACAACATGTGGGGTATACCCCCACACTTAGGTGGTACACACGGGTGAAAACCCATGTTTATGCTACTGTTTTTGATTTACCAAGTCGCTAGCTTGACTCAACCCCGAATTAAATTGTCCATAGGGAAATGGAGTGGGATTGCCACTCACAGATTATGTAACACCCTCAAAATACCGCAGCGGAAGACTGTGTCATAGGGGTGCTACTTCATAATACAAAGTACAAGTTATAGAAAACGAACTCTAAATGAGACGTTTTGAAAAGTTACCATTCGATTAATGAATTCAAAGTTACAAACATGAGATTCCAAAGTATGATACATAAATGTATACAAATGTTTTGAATGGTAAATGATAAAAAGCATAAGTCTTCAGAATATGCATCTTGACTCTAAATTCCGCGCACTAGCTATCTCCTTACTAACCTGAGATAAACATGCTAAAGTGTCAACACAATGGTTGGTGAGTTCATAGAGTTTGTCTTAAAACAGTTGAAAAAGCCATAAAGAATGATCACACAACAAAGGCATCGTGAATCCACTCAGTTACAAGTCCCGCCATAAGAGACTTGTAACCTGTGTGTTCACAACCCACTGCTACAATATAGTATAATAAAGACATGTATAAGTTCGTCAAAACAATTAAGCAATTAGTAGTGAGTCTCTAGTTCATCTCCGAAGACCTCACTTTTATGATGTATCCAACATTCGCAAATGTTAGGATGTATCAAAGACAACTGGGAGCCACTTCCCAAAGAAAACTGGGAGCCACTTCCCAAAGATATAAGTTTACTGGGAGCCACTTCCCAAAGATATAAGTTTACTGGGAGCCACTTCCCAAAGATAAAAGACAGTCATGTATGTATGAAATCAAGTATAATGCCATCAAGTATAAGACAATCAAGTATAAAACAATCAAGTATAAATGTTTTGAGTATTTGTACAAGTAAGCAAGTAGTTGAGCATGTATCCCCCCCAAGAGTTAAAACAAGTACGAAAAGAGTAGGGGCTATGACTCACCTTAAGTCTATGTAATGAGAAATGATAGTAGTAGTCGAATCGCGAAAGTCTCTAAGAGCAGCCTATAATAGAACGTTGCGACTTAGGTTTGGAGTAACGTCTAAGAATACGACTAATTGCCCATATATGTCTTGCATAATGTTCATGATGTAGTACTTAGTATATAGTGTAAGTCGTTGGATATAAATGGTCTATGAAACATGTATAAGTTGTATATCTCTTACTACCGTTCGGGCCGACATAATTCAGAAGTCATGGAGTAAACGTTCGAGGAGCCAGGACACTTTAACTCGTAAATCCACAACTCGTCTCGACAGGTTACTCAATGAACTCCTCACATGAGGCTCCCTACTATTGTAGTATTTGATAACATATATATATATATATATATATATATATATATATATATATATATATATATATATATATAAGCTTTTTGATCTTTAAAAGTTATATGGTCTTTAGCCGTGGCTTTGCCGTGACCTTGGTCATTGTTACCATGGTCTTAAGACTCAACCTTGGATTTAGCCATGGTTGTGGTCTTGGCTTTAGGTCATTAGACCTCTTGGTCTTAGTAAAACATAACTATTATATAGTGACTTTGGTCTAAAAAATAGGCTGTTAAGAATTTGAAGAAATTATCACTCGGAAAGCGTTTTCAGGGCTCGAGCTTCTTTGTCCCTGAACGAAAACGTCGTTCCGGACAACTTTCGTGTTTTAACTTTTTGATGAATCGGACCAGAAGTAGGACTTTCAAAATCATAATTTGATCAGAATGCTATTTAGGCAGTTTTGCCGTTTTGGTTTCGCTAACTTCAAACGGTCATAACTTTTGACTCGTATACTCGTTTTGGGTGATTCAAATTGCTATGTTTTCCTTGTTAAGTCCTCTTTAACAATAAGTAAGTGTCAAATATCAAAGTTATACTATTGTGGTCGTGGTTTTCCATAAAAATCACTAGTTTGCTTGTTTACTTGTCATAAGTTAACATATGTATACCAATACTTGTTTTATCCATTTTTAAACATCATGAACACAATACAAAGACCATATATAGCATGAAAGAAACATAATAAGCATGAAAATGATATTGAGCAAGAAAGTGTATAAGGGTTTGCTTACAACTTTTGGCTTTCACTTAAGAAAGGAAGTCAAATATGAACTAGGACACTAAACCTATGCTTGTAAACCCTTCACTATAACTCTTGCAACCATTGACAGACTTGATATAAACCTTGTGAAAACCATTTAACTTCAGCCCTAGTAACCTTGTGTAGCTCTTAATTCAACCATGGAATCACCAAACAAACTTAAGAACTAGGTAGAGAATACTAAGACATTGAACTTTGTAGTGTAACTTGTATATTGAAGATCAAAGGATCATGGTGCTAGGTACCTATGTTGTGGCATTTTTGGTGATGAAGAAAGGAAGCAAATGAGCTTGTATTTATACTATGAACGAGGAGGTTAGGAAGCTTGCTAGGAAAGTGCTATAACTTGGTGACAAAGTTGTAATTAAGTAAGATCTAATGGCTAAAGTCAAGATTTAACCACACATGGTGACTCCCCCCCCCCTCCTAAGTCATTTTTCCAAGGATAAGGGTGACTAGATGAGTAGTCATGGTCTTTGGATGATAATATCCTAAGTATGTAGCTAGTTTTGACTCCGTAAATCGCTAACCGTAAGTTTTTAAGTCACGAAACGTAAAACCGGGTATCCTAAAAATATGAAACTTGATAGTATGGTCAAACATGTCAATATACTCCATAATAAAATATAAAATGAGTGGTAGGTTCTATCGGGTGCTAAAACCCTGCTAAAAACTGGAAACACGGGTCTAAAACGCGTAATTCGCGTAAAACGCTGAACTGAAAAACGTAAAATTCCAAAACTTTTGGAATTGTCCTAAAATGATAGAAAATCATATTTCTATTGTTTATAATGTTTTATGGATATATCGGGATGCTGGAAGGACGTTTAAACCTAAAAGTAAATCTCGGACACGGCTTTGTGATTTTTGCAGAAATGATCCGACGAGCGTCAAACTCTCGGATTATCGTTAAAATAGTTTAGCTTACGAGAATATGAAATAAAAATTTCTGAGATGAATAGTGAAAAGTGAATAGTAAAAAGTGAATAGTGAAATTTTTGGGAATAAAAGTTAACCTGAAATTGCGAATTGTTACAGTCTCTACCCCTTAAGGAGAACTTCGCCCTGAAGTTCAGTTGATGTTAACTACTTACGGTATGTCTAAGAGAATTCGGGATTTCAGGATCTCTAAAATAGTGGTGTTCACTCTGATTCGTCTAAGGTTGTGGTTAAGGAGTTGTATCGGCTACAATTAAGCCCACTTATTTATAACACATTACTTACATAAAGAAGCGTCCAAATTTATGTAAGTAAGGTCTCATAAACTTATGGTTCGGTGATTTACAATTTCTTTATTTAACTGAAGAGGCGTCCCAATCCATTTAAATAAGGAGATTCTAAATCATCCTACTTAAGAATTTCCGACACAAAATCCGCCTTCTGAGGCCGATAGTAAGATAATCAAGTCATCAAATCCTTAAAGCTAAGCAATAATATTATTTAACTCAAATCTTGTGTCTAATCAAACAAGAACTGTCACAAGATCAAGTTAACTAATTAGTTATTACTGAGCTCCATGTTTTTAATGACTCGACGAATCTCTGGGGCTCCTTATAATACTAAAGTCACATCATCTAACAGCGTGGAACTAAAAAGTATATATGTATGTATTGTGTGTAAGGCAAAATAAAGAGGAAGGTCCCAACGTATATAGCAGTTATAGTCTAGGCACTAAATGCAACCTAGTTCTCTATAACCAAGGCTCTGGTACCAATCTGTAACACCCCCAAAATACCGCAGCGGAAGACTGTGTCATAGGGGTGCTACTTCATAATACAAAGTACAAGTTATAGAAAACGAACTCTAAATGAGACGTTTTGAAAAGTTACCATTCGATTAATGAATTCAAAGTTACAAACATGAGATTCCAAAGTATGATACATAAATGTATACAAATGTTTTGAATGGTAAATGATAAAAAGCATAAGTCTTCAGAATATGCAGCTTGACTCTAAGTTCCACGCACTAGCTATCTCCTTACTAACCTGAGATAAACATGCTAAAGTGTCAACACAATGGTTGGTGAGTTCATAGAGTTTGTCTTAAAACAGTTGAAAAAGCCTTAAAGAATGATCACACAGCAAAGGCATCGTGAATCCACTCAGTTACAAGTCCCGCCATAAGAGACTTGTAACCTGTGTGTTCACAACCCACTGCTACAATATAGTATAATAAAGACATGTATAAGTTCGTCAAAACAATTAAGCAATTAGTAGTGAGTCTCTAGTTCATCTCCGAAGACCTCACTTTTATGATGTATCCAACATTCGCAAATGTTAGGATGTATCAAAGACAACTGGGAGCCACTTCCCAAAGAAAACTGGGAGCCACTTCCCAAAGATATAAGTTTACTGGGAGCCACTTCCTAAAGATATAAGTTTACTGGGAGCCACTTCCCAAAGATAAAAGACAGTCATGTATGTATGAAATCAAGTATAATGCCATCAAGTATAAGACAATCAAGTATAAAACAATCAAGTATAAATGTTTTGAGTATTTGTACAAGTAAGCAAGTAGTTGAGCATGTATCCCCCCCAAGAGTTAAAACAAGTACGAAAAGAGTAGGGGCTATGACTCACCTTAAGTCTATGTAATGAGAAATGATAGTAGTAGTCGAATCGCGAAAGTCTCTAAGAGCAGCCTATAATAGAACGTTGCGACTTAGGTTTGGAGTAACGTCTAAGAATACGACTAATTGCCCATATATGTCTTGCATAATGTTCATGATGTAGTACTTAGTATATAGTGTAAGTCGTTGGATATAAATGGTCTATGAAACATGTATAAGTTGTATATCTCTTACTACCGTTCGGGCCGACATAATTCAGAAGTCATGGAGTAAACGTTCGAGGAGCCAGGACACTTTAACTCGTAAATCCACAACTCGTCTCGACAGGTTACTCAATGAACTCCTCACATGAGGCTCCCTACTATTGTAGTATTTGATAACATATATATATATATATATATATATATATATATATATATATATATATATAAGCTTTTTGATCTTTAAAAGTTATATGGTCTTTAGCCGTGGCTTTGCCGTGACCTTGGTCATTGTTACCATGGTCTTAAGACTCAACCTTGGATTTAGCCATGGTTGTGGTCTTGGCTTTAGGTCATTAGACCTCTTGGTCTTAGTAAAACATAACTATTATATAGTGACTTTGGTCTAAAAAATGGGCTGTTAAGAATTTGTAGAAATTATCACTCGGAAAGCGTTTTCAGGGCTCTAGCTTCTTTGTACCTGAATGAAAACGTCGTTCCAGACAACTTTCATGTTTTAACTTTTTGATGAATCGGACCAGAAGTGGGACTTTCAAAATCATAATTTGATCAGAATGCTATTTAGGCAGTTTTGCCGTTTTGGTTTCGCTAACTTCAAACGGTCATAACTTTTGACTCGTATACTCGTTTTGGGTGATTCAAATTGCTATGTTTTCCTTGTTAAGTCCTCTTTAACAATAATTAAGTGTCAAATATCAAAGTTATACTATTGTGGTCGTGGTTTTCCATAAAAATCACTAGTTTGCTTGTTTACTTGTCATAAGTTAACATATGTATACCAATACTTGTTTTATCCATTTTTAAACATCATGAACACAATACAAAGACCATATATAGCATGAAAGAAACATAATAAGCATGAAAATGATATTGAGCAAGAAAGTGTATAAGGGTTTGCTTACAACTTTTGGCTTTCACTTAAGAAAGGAAGTCAAATATGAACTAGGACACTAAACCTATGCTTGTAAACCCTTCACTATAACTCTTGCAACCATTGATAGACTTGATATAAACCTTGTGAAAACCATTTAACTTCAGCCCTAGTAACCTTGTGTAGCTCTTAATTCAACCATGGAATCACCAAACAAACTTAAGAACTAGGTAGAGAATACTAAGACATTGAACTTTGTAGTGTAACTTGTATATTGAAGATCAAAGGATCATGGTGCTAGGTACATATGTTGTGGCGTTGTTGGTGATGAAGAAAGGAAGCAAATGAGCTTGTATTTATACTATGAATGAGGAGGTTAGGATGCTTGCTAGGAAAGTGCTATAACTTGGTGACAAAGTTGTAATTAAGTAAGATCTAATGGCTAAAGTCAAGATTTAACCACACATGGTGACTCCCCCCCCCCCCTCCTAAGTCATTTTTCCAAGGATAAGGGTGACTAGATGAGTAGTCATGGTCTTTGGATGATAATATCCTAAGTATGTAGCTAGTTGTTTTGACTCCGTAAATCGCTAACCGTAAGTTTTTAAGTCACGAAACGTAAAACCGGGTATCCTAAAAATATGAAACTTGAAAGTATGGTCAAACATGTCAATATACTCCATAATAAAATATAAAATGAGTGGTAGGTTCTATCGGGTGCTAAAACCCTGCTAAAAACTGGAAACACGGGTCTAAAACGCGTAATTCGCGTAAAACGCTGAACTGAAAAACGTAAAATTCCGAAACTTTTTGAATTGTCCTAAAATGATAGAAAATCGTATTTCTATTGTTTATAATGTTTTATGGATATATCGGGATGCTGGAAGGACGTTTAAACCTAAAAGTAAATCTCGGACACGGCTTTGTGATTTTTGCAGAAATGATCCGACGAGCGTCAAACTCTCGGATTATCGTTAAAATAGTTTAGCTTACGAGAATATGAAATAAAAATTTCTGAGATGAATAGTGAAAAGTGAATAGTAAAAAGTGAATAGTGAAATTTTCGGGAATAAAAGTTAACCTGAAATTGCGAATTGTTACAGATTAGGTGAGAAATTGGAGTGGGATTGCCACTCACAGAATTATGAATAGTAAGGTAAGGAGAATCCATTTGATTTTTTATTTTTTATAATGTTTTTGTATTTTTATCTTTTTATATATATATACAAAAGAAAGAAAATTCCTAACAACCGCCCCTCGAAAGGGAATCTGGGTCTGTCAGAGCTCAGTAACTGTAAACAGCCAACAACCAAATGTTGTAACTGAGGGACTCATCAAACTGGGCAAGTTGTGTGCAAAGGAAAAATGTTTTTGTATTTTATATTGTTTATGAAATGAAATATGATATAGTATATGTAATCACTACCTCCCAGGCTTGTGTCAAGTTTACCACGCTAGCTAATCACTTGTGAATGATTAACTGTAATAAATATGCCCTGACAGCCCCGGAGTTGAATGATAAAGTATATATAATATACATACAAGGATAGATATTTCAACAAAATACAAAATACAAGTCATAGTAGGCAGCACACCTCCCCGGCAGCGGCGCCAAAATTTGATTCCTCCCGAACCATCACTTATTTATCACACAAGCTAACCACTTGTGAATGGTTAACCGTAATATCTAAATGGAGCCCGGGAGGAACTAGCAAAGTTAATCCGTGGAGTTAAGTACAGAAAAAGTACGTGAGTACAGAAAAGTACATCCCCGGGTCGTTATGTCCCAACGAGGTGTGAACGTGATACTACCATGACTTGTAATGTGTTGAAATAATATGTATATAGAAAAATGGGAATCTGAATGACTAACACTGGAATGTGAATAGTAAATAGCTCTTGTCACAGCTATTTCAGTAAAAACGTGCAATCAGAAACCCTAAAATATTAAAATGTACGTTTAGTTTAAGTAAACGTAAACGTACAAAAAAAAAATAATAAAACAAAACTTTCCCAAAGAGGAAATTTGCATGCCTTAACGGCTTAAATGCAAATTAAATAAACTTAAAATATTTTACTTTATAATTATAATTTATTTAAAATAATATTTACAAGTGTTATATTAATTACTCTAATTAAAAACTATTTATTAATTACCTAAATAATAAGAAAGTGTAAAATAAACCTAAATAAGTAAAACAAAAACTTAGAAAAGTTAAAAGTAATATAAAAGAAATTTTGAAACTAAAAATATATTTATTATACAAATATTCTATTTATTATTAATTATTTACTATTATTTAATTACTAATATTATTATTTAATTATTATATATATACTAAATTAGCAAACTAAAATCTAAAACTTTTTACATAATTCTAAAATGCTTATAAGAAGCTAAGAAAAATATAAAAACTATATTTTATATACAAAAAATAAGAAAACTTAATTAAAAACTATTTAAACTTATATAAACTAAATTAATTATTATACATACTAAACTAATTTATAAAATTATGAAACTTTTTATAAATGTACTAAATTATCTCAGGAATCCATAAAAAATATAAAAAGTTTATAAAAATTATAAATAAGCCATTTTAAAAATATATTACTAATTATATCCTAAAAGGTATTTAAACTATATTAATTATTATATATATTATATGAACAGTAAAAAATATGAAAAAATTATGGAAAGTAATTTATATTATGAAGAAGCTGGGAAAAATATTTTGGGGTCAACAGCTTATTCCAATAAGCTGGAATAAGCTGCACAGCTCACATAAGCCAATACACAAATAATACCTTAAGTATATTATGTATGCATAAGCCAACGGAACTGGTGCCCCAGAGCAGTTGGAAGGGGGTGTGTGACATATGCATGCTACTAGCGAGAGGTTCTGAGTTCGAATCCACACACACCCCATTTTTGGTTTTTATTTTATTTTTTTAATTTTCTTTTTGCAAAACTTAATATTAAACTAAGATAAGAAACTTTAACAAAGACAACTTTTCCAAAACTTGGAAATAAGCTCTGTGGGAGCTTATTTCCACAACAGTTGGCTTTTAAGCTCAAACTCCTTAAATAGAAGCTATCACTAGTGTTAAGGTTTGGTTTTGGCTTTTTCTGTTTATAAAACTATATATATACAGTACTTATATAAGTATAAGGAATTATAAGCTTTACAAACTAATAAATAAGCAATCCGTGGCTTATGAGTCATTGAGTCAACCCTTATGGCTCATAGTAGACTTATAAGCTTGGAATAAGCTTGAAAAAGCTATTCAGTGAAAATAAAAGTAAAAAGGGTATATGTACAAGTATAATAGGTATATTTATACAAGAATAAGCACTTGATAGTGCTTATTAGTATGGGCTTAAGGTTTAGACAGTCAAGCTTTTTGAATTTAACTTGGATGGATTTGAGGCTTGCAAAAGCCTAGTATAAGCTCCATACTTGAAATAAAAGATAAAAAGGTATTTGTACAAGTATTATATATATATATATATATATATATATATATATATATATATATATATATATATATATATATATATATATATATATATATATGTAGAAGCTTATGCACTGAGATTAACTTATAAGCTCAGAATAAGCAAATAAGCAAATCCCTGATGCACTCAGATCCAAACACCCCTGCAACTATTTTTAGTGGCAATTTTAGCTTAGGAAATAAGCTTCAAAGGCCAAACTAAGTATTGGAGTAGCAAGCTGAGGTGACTGGCTTTTCAAAAAGCCAAAGCTCACCCTGTGGGGTCCACTGATGAGCTTTTGAGAGGCTTATGAAAATGGCTTAATTCCACTGAATTGCTCAGTGGAATCAAGAATGGGACAAACAAAAAGCCACTTGCAGCCCTTGTAAATAAGCTACAAGATAGGAATTAAGCACTGGATCCTATAGCCTGGTTGATAAGCTTCTCAAAGAAACAAATATCATAAGCTAGATCCAAGTAATGAGCTTTTTGCAAGCTTATGAAGTTAGGTGAATTTAGGCAAGTATACTGAGTCATCAGTATACTTTTCAAAATGGTGATAAGTCTAAGCTACTTGCAGCCCATGTAAATAAGCTACAAGGTGAAGTTTAAGTGTTGGATCCTAAAGCTGGGCTGCTAGGCTTCCTAAAAAACCAAGCCACATAACTTAATAATCACTAATGAGCTTATGAGAGGCTTGTGGAAATGGTGTAATACCCCTGAATGCTCAGGGGTATGTTGTGAATGGGCAAACTACAAGCTCTCATAACTTATCTAAAAAGGCTCCTAAATGCTCAACCTACACTGAGGACTTTGAGTTGGATAGCTTGCCTATCATAAGGCCAAGAATCATAGGCTCAAGGTTAGTGGGGAGACTTTTTAGAAGCTTAGTAAAACAGCATCACTCAACTGTTTGCTTCAGTTGAGTGAGCAAAGTGGAACAAAATAAGTGGGGTTGAAAAGCTATCTAAATAAGCTATAAACAGACAAATAAGCATACACATAATAATTATGCCACTAGGGCATCATAAAGAAACCAAGTTCACTAGATGGGGTCAAGTCATGAGACTTGTATAAGCTCATGAACTTGACAGACCATTAGTGACACAGGGCAAAAACATGCTTAAATAAGCACTATTTTAAGCTATCAAACAGCTGAACTAAAAATTAACAAAAATCATACATAAAGATAAGCAGCTAATCTAAAACATATCATAAGCACAAGTTATAAAATTTAGTATTAAATCCTACACAAAATTCTAAGCTTATTCAAAAACCTGAAAAACTAAATTTTGACTTTTTAAGTTTATGATCAAAGTTGACTTTGATCAACTTTGATCTGAATTTAACAACTAAATAAGACTTATTAAGCTAAGAGAACATGAAATAAACAAGTATGAACAACATTTAAACACAAATGCAAGGTTTTAGGTTGTGACAACCTCAGAATACTCATAATGAGACAGTCAATTGTGATTTTGACTTTCTACCATGCTATACTCTTAAGTTAAAGTTTCCTTGAGTCATTTAGGTCAAGTATGAGGTACATCAAACAAGAAAAACCACAAACATGGCCTGTAACACAGATCATCTACCACATCCAAACAACCTTTTAATGGAATCAAGGTGAGCTTTTCAATCCATAACACTATGTAAACATGATTTATCAAATCCAAAGGACCTAATTAGTCAGATTAGACCTTTTTTAGCATACACAAGTAGTCACAAAAGTATATACCTATGATTCTCAAAAATCAAGCTTATTGACAGTGAAAATGAAAATTCAAGCATAATCAAATTCCAAAACATGAACACTTAATTTTAAGCTACAAAATCATTACATAACAAAAATTAAACATGAAAAAGTGGAAATCAGAACAGATAAGTAACTTAAGCCATAAAAAGCAAAAATTGTAAAAATTGCTTACAAGTGAATCCAAGCTGAGACTTTTGGTACCAAGGATCAAAACCATTACCTATAGCCTCCCATGAGGCAACTAAACCATGGTCATCCATAATTTGCCATGCTCCAAGCTGAATCACCCAAGAACAATGATTTTTTATTTCTTTTCTATTTTCTCTATTTTTTTATCTATTTTTAATTTTTTTAAAGACTAAGCTGATTAATGTATCTAAAAGCTTTCAAAGCTTTGTCAGGAGCTTATGTGGCTTATGAGAGTCCAATAACAACAATAATCAAACAGGAAATTGTAAATGACATGAAAAATAAAGGTAAATATGAAAACATGAATTATAAAGATAACTCGTATTAATACTGAAATTAAAGTTCCATTACACTATTATGAGATTCATTACACTAAATAAAGCTTGTAAATGACATTAATTTAAAGGAAAGCATTTAAAGGTTAATTATACTACATGACTGAGGCTATCCGAAAGTAGTTCTTCTCCTTTGCCTCTTGCTTCTTTTATAGTCTCAGAACTCCTTGGAGATCACTCATAAGTTTTGACTTCAATCTTGACCCTTGAATTTGTCCAATTGATCTCAACCGTTTAAATGAATTTTGGCGCCAAAAGTCTTATTGACAGTTTGAGGCGGTTTGGGATCATTTAATGTATCTTGGGGTGTTGTGGAGGTGGAAGGGACAAGGTGAGACAACTTTTTGAAGCTTTTGGGTCAAGTAGAAGAAAACAGGGGAAAGGAGGGTGGATGGAGTGTTTGTAGGTGGGAAAACATTTATTGTGGTGTGGGATATGATGTGAGGTGGTGTAGGAGGGTAGGGTGTGAGCTGGGGAGGACAGGTGGATGAGGAGAGGGCACAAAACCACCCTGGTTTTGGTGACTCAGTGGTGTTGGGGATGATGAACAGTGGTGAGTGGTTTGGCGGTATTGGGAGGGTCAAACGGGTCAACGCCCGTGTATATTATTAAGGGTTGTGTGGGCTGAGGGTGGAATGGGCCTAGGGATGGGCTTGTTTGTGTTTGTGTTTGATATTAAGGGTCCGGTTTGGTTTTTGTAGTAATAAAGGCCCAAGGACTAAAGTTGTAATTTCTGAATTCTTGAGGGGCTTTGACTGCCAATATTCCAAACTTTCTTCAAAGGACCAAACCTGCCAATACATAATAACACAAGGACCAAAGTTGTATTTTTATTTCATTTTAAAACTTAAAGGACCTTTTGTGTCAAATTTGGATTTTTGAGGGGTTGAAATGTAAATTCCCAAAAGTTTATCAAATATGTTCCAATTTGTCATTCATGAATAGTACAAGGGTATATTTTGATAATTTTCCATTTTAAATACCGAGGGACTTATTTTGCCAATTTTGATACTTGAGGGGTAAAAGTTGCCAGTTTGTGTAAACTTTCATCCAGGGATCATTTGTGAACATTTTGGTTTCCCAAGGACTTAGGTTGACTTTTATTTCATTTTGAAACTTCAGGGACTAGTTTTGCCAATTTATGAAACTTGAGGGACTGAAACTGCCAATTATGCAAACTTTGTACGTTTTTCATCTGTTTTTGCATATTTTGCATTTGAAACATATAAAACACACTTCTAAGATATTTTAAGTATTTTGATACATATTTGAGTGTTTTTGTATGTTTTGGCAGCTCAGATTGGTATAAAATGAGGAGTATTTAGACACTCATCAAATATACTCATCCGTAACAATTATAAACAAACAGTCAACCAATAATCAACATCTAGGTTTCACTACATCTAAGCAAATACAATAAAAACCTAGCCTAACATGTTAAAATAATGATACACATAAGATAGAATCGAACAATACATAGACATATTGAATGATTATTGAAGTACTTATCTTTATTCAAACATGGAAGAAAGAAGGGTTTGAAACCCCTTAAAGATGCAGTAAATTCGACCTAGGGTTTTTACAAAATTTGTTCCCCAAAAGTTCTACACAATACAATGAAAATTTGGAAAAATATATATAGAATATGCATCCTGACGGCGTCATGTATTAGCCTCTGACGCCGTTAACTCGTCGCCAAGTTGAAATTCGTATTGCCTAGATCCACTTCTGACGCCGTCATGTAGAAAACACTCTGGGCCGTCACTAGTATTTGGACCCTGACAGCCTTGGTGATGCCGTCAGGCCAAATAGCCTAAAGACATTCCGGATCGTCACGTGTATTTTCCACGTCCACCTCTTTTGCCACTCTTGACGCCGTCACTAGTAAACCCTTGACGTTGTCAGGTACTGTTCCCAGCAAGGAATTTGAGACTTTGCCGTTTTCTTCACTTTTATGCTGCAAAAACGTCCAAAATGCTTCCTTTTACAGATTTCTCTCCAAAAGTACCTAAAATGACAAAAGGAACGATTTAGGGCAATAATTGATCAAATAATCTCGAATTCGGGCTTAAATGATCCCTTAAAAGTGGTATACTTTTCGCCTCATCAAATACCCTTACACTTGAGATTTGCTTGTCCTCAAGCAAATGCGCTTTTATTCTAATCAAAATACAAGTTAGGGGTCATTTAACAAATAATCGTTCCACTAAAAACTAAAAACAAGCACGGAGGTCATATACTAGCACCTCACAAATAGTGTTTAGATACTCACATCTCTCGGGTGTAATAAAGTATATATCACAATAAGGAAATGGAAAACATCTCTCACTACCTGTCATAGCAAATAGATTACCATAGGCTTGGGAAAGGATCAAACCTCCACCACTTGGCATAAGCACCTAGGATAAACTATCAAAGAGGTCTTTTAAAGGGTTATAACGTTAGGTGTAGGGATATGGAAAACACGGTTTTGTTGGATAAAGGCAATATTTACTGGTGGCGAGTTAATCATCTTGGTTAATTACATGTACAATATGGCGTTGCTAAGCCAAGACTCGACTTGACTTAAGCTAATAAATCAAAAATAACAAAAACATAAAACAAACATAGAATGAAACGGGATGGTAGTCCGTATATTTTTCTCTTTTCTTTTTCTATTTTTTTCTTTTTCTTGATTTTTTCGATTTTTTTTTTTTTTGCATACACTTTTACCCTACCATCCAAAATAATACATCATATGGAATGTACATTCCCCTTACACTTGAATTTTTACATACTTTACAATAAACTACTATAATGACTCGAATCAAGATAATCAAAACACTTGGAGTACTTTTTAAGATTAACGCACATATGGGGGTAATATATGATGTTCTTCCCCATTACTCCAAAACACTAGTACTTTACCCATGAGTCCCAAGCGTCCCAAAACAATATGTACTAGATATGAATCGACTTTGCAACCATTGAATCAATTAGATAATTAACTAAGGGTTTAAACATGTAACAATAATGCACTAAAGATGAGTGCATACACGGAAGGCTAAGGCGATTTGGTTGCACATTTAGGTGGGTTGTAACAAATTCTTTCTTTAAGTAAAATGCTTAAAGTTAGAAACGAAAAGATAGGCTCGGAGGGGTGTACTAGGGGTATCGTGTGGGAATAATTAATTGACTTTACTAGTCAAGTAATATGATTTAAATGGTCAAGTAATTATGATACGGGTTTAACACAAGGGTGATCCTAATGTCTCGGGATGCATCACTAACGCAAGTTCTAGAATTTAAATGCTACCGGTACACTCATAAGCACTAATAATGATTGCTTTTCCTATCAAATCTAAAGGTGGACCTCACATATTTGGGTGGAAAATTTTTCTGAATGGTACGGTTTTGTGCTAGTCATACAACTCCTATCCATGAAAAGCTTGTTAAGGCTAAAGTTTCACTCCTAAATGTTGTAAAAAATTTTAAATTTGGCGCTAAAATTACACTAACAAGTATTTCTCTTAGTTTTATTACACACCTACCATCAAACAAACAAACTCAAGTGTAATAATATCCTATAAGGTATCATCATTTACCTTCCCCTCACACTTAGGATGAACATTGTCCCTAATGTTCAATTAAAGAATGTAAAAGTAAAATAGGTAAAAGAATGAAAACTAATACTCCCCTAATTCGTTCGGTGTGGATAATGTGGTAACAAGGTTAGATCTTCCTCCAAGAAAATGAACGTCGAAAGCTTCCCTCCAGAAATATAAATCATCTTCTTGTCATATATAACCTGTTAAACATGAGAAAACAATCAAGGCAACCTCGCGTAAAATCGGCGGCAATCTATATATACTAACAAATCCTAGAAAGCAATTTAAGATATAGTGCTTGTGGAATGAATGTTTGCAGATTTCCTGGAGTTTACAAAACTAAAGAATCAACAAAAACTTTAAGACTCCGGTTTAAACAAAACTCGAAAATTTTTTCAGAATTTTGTACCTAACGCCGTCAGGTTGTAACTCCTGACGCCGTCAGAATGTTCCTGGAAAAATCTTATGTTAAGTTTCCAGAAAATTTCTGGAAAAACTCATGCCTTATTTCTTGGAAAATCCTGCAAAACATCATTATTACTCGATACAAGCATTTGACTCTAACAAATATTAATATACATGTTCATTTAATATTGTGGTGAATCAAGATCATTTTCGTTCTTATAAACAAATTTGGGGTTTCCCCTTACACTTAGCTTTTGCAAAATACCTTTATATGAAGTTAAGACGAAATTAAACAACAAAATAAAGCATTTTTACAATTTAATTTGAAACATGATCTACCAACAATAAAAATAAAACATGCATAAGGAAACAAATAACATCAAACAAATAAAAACACACAAAACATGGGTTGCCTCCCAAAAAGCG
This sequence comes from Artemisia argyi, assembly GCA_030686995.1. Lineage (NCBI taxonomy): Eukaryota > Viridiplantae > Streptophyta > Magnoliopsida > Asterales > Asteraceae > Artemisia > Artemisia argyi. The sequence continues at coordinate 108,434,928 of CM060708.1, forward strand.
CTTTTCTTTATTAACGAGTCTTGTAGCTAGACTCAAGGTCATGGACTATCACGTGACCTCATCATTGGTCACATTCTCTAGGTCATCTTCAATCTTAGTTTTGTATTTTGGACCTAGTTGCAAGCATTCCTTGTAGAAACCGAGTATTCTACTTATGACATAATCTACTCCTCTACGTCTATCCTCATCATTCCTATAGTAAACCGCTTGCTTGTGTTCCTTTTCAAGGTTTGATAGAAGACGGTATTGTTCAATCTTATAGGGCATTTGGTAAGCAATTTCATCGTTCTCTTCCTTGAATCTAACTATCCCTTGGGACGGGTCATAACTCATCTTAGAGGCCTCGACAAACGGTTTTCCGAACACTACTTGACTTAGGCAACCATCTATTACCGGACGAATATCCTCTACAATCACAAAGTCGGTAACATAAGTGAAGTTTTCTACAAAGACATGTAATCCTTTAACTCTTCCTACAAAGTTGCTCATCCAATTCGTGTTAGGCATCATCCTATATTCAAGTTGCTTCTTCATTACCCAATTATAATAATTCTACATTAGTAGGGAATGCGCGAACCTGGTTTAGCAAGCTTCCACAAAGAAGCATAAACGGGTTTGAAGAGTTGCGAAGAGCATTCCGTTTAAACTTCACTCAAAGAAAGAAGTGCGCTAAGAACCCTGTTGAATTAGCCAGAGTAAAACAGCGCCAAGGGGAAACCACAAGCGCTTATATGGAGCGCTACAAGGATGAATGCATACAAGTTAAGGCATGCCCCGAAGTGCTCAAGATCTCAAGGTTCATGAATGGGATCAATAACCCAGAGTTAATAAGGAGACTCAATGATATGGTGCCTCAAACCTTTGACGAACTAACAAAGCGCACTAGGTCCTTTATCCAAGGGGAAGCAGCGGCTGCGGATAGCAAGAAAAGCTACTCAAATTATAGGCAGCAACAACATCCTAGGAGACAATCCAATGATCAGAGTAGCAATCGCAACAAAAATTATTGCAGTCAGGGAAGCGGACGAGATAGTGACAAATATACTCCCCTCACGAAGACTCCAAGGGAAATATTCGTAACAGAAGGCGCAAACTTCCCAAAACCTCCACCAATACGTAGTCCAGAGGATCGACGTGTAGGGAATGGATACTGCGAATACCATGGACAAAAGGGCCATACCACTAACGAGTGCGTCCAACTACGACAACTAATTGACAAATTAGTAAAGGAGGGTCGAATGGATCATCTCGTTAAGAATATTAAAGAAGGGAAGGATAAACAAAAGAATGGAGGTAAGAAGGAGCCACCCAAAGATAAGGCTGACATTATTTACATGATACAGTCATGGCAGCACAAGACGAAGCAAAAAATCAGCCAAAAATTCTCTTTTTGGAATGAAATATCCTTCCCCACTCTAGCTGCGGACAACGCAGTAGTAGAGCCGCTAACCATTGAGATACATACTGGGGGACACGATATCCGCCGCATGTATATTAATGGAGGAGCATCCGCAGACATTCTGTATGAACATTGTTTCAAGAGGCTACGACCTGAGATACAAAGTCAGTTAATTTCGGCCATGATGTCGTTAACTGGCTTCACAGGAGAAAAGATATGGCCTAAGGGGCAACTGCGCATACTTGTAGTCGTGGGTGATGAACAACACTCTACAGCGACCTGGATGAACTTCATGGTAATCAAGTCTCCTTCACCGTACAACGAGATTATTGGGAGACCTGGAATATCATCTACGCGGGCTGTACCATCCACAGCGCATGAGATGATCAAGTTCCCAGTAAAAGGAGGCATTGTCACCCTTTATAATACCACAGTGTCACCTAAAGAGTGTAATACAGTAACAAGTGAAGTGGAGAAGGTCCCAGAATAGCGCGCAGCTAAAATACCAAACCTAAAGGTCGCAATTGACCTTGACTATCCAGATCAAGAGATATCAATTGGAGGGTCGCTGTCTGACAAAAGAAGAGCGGCTGTGTGCGCACTCTTGCAAAAGAACCTAGATATCTTTGCATGGGAACCAAAGCACATGACTGGAGTACCGCTCTCTATCACAGAGCACAGGCTACAAATCCGACAAGGATACCCTCCAATATGACAGAAAAAGCGTGGCCAAGCTCCATATCGTGCAAAAGCCATCCTAGAGGAAGTGCACAAGCTTATTGACGCAGGCATCATGCGCGAAGTCTACTACCATGACTGGCTTTCTAATCCTGTAATGGTAAAGAAAAGTGATGGCAGTTGGAGAATGTGCGTGGACTTTACTGACCTTAATAAAGCATGTCCATAGGATTGCTACCCGCTACCAGAAATAGATTGGAAGGTGGAATCCTTGTGTGGCATTGAAGAAACATACTGAGGAAGAATTAGTGCGTGACATTGAAGAAACATTCAAGACACTAGGGAGGATCAACATGAAGTTAAATCCCAAGAAGTGTACCTTTGGCGCTACAGAAGGCATGTTTCTTGGGTATTTGATAGAACCTGATGGAATAAAGCCCTGCCCAGAGAAAACAAAAGCTGTCATCGAACTTCCTTCACCACGCACATTGAAAGAGGTTCAGTCATAAAACGGTAAATTAGCTGGACTAAACCGATTCTTATTTAAATCAACAGACAAATCGCTCCCACTCTTCAAAACACTCACGAAGTGCACAAAAAAGGGAGACTTTCGCTGGACTACGGAAGCGGACGAAGCTTTCCAACAACTCAAGCAACACTTAGCAGCACTTCCCAAACTCGTTGCACCCTGACCAGGGGAAGTATTGATCATGTACTTATCTGCGACTCATGGAGCAGTCAGCGCGGTGCTATTGACAAATAGAAACTCCGTTCAAACACCAATATACTTTGTAAGCAAAGCACTCAAAAAGACAGACACCAACTATACTGCCATGGAAAAACTAGTCCTAGCTCTAGTCTTCGCAGCTAAGAGATTGCGCCGATACTTCCAAGCGCACCCAATAGCTGTAATCACGGACCAACCAATCAAGCAAGTTATCTCTAAACCTGACGCATCAGGACGGCTACAAAAATGAAGTGTGTTATTGAGCGAGTATAACATCTCTTATAGACCGCGCACTGCAATTAAATGACAGATATTGGCAGATTTCATCAGCGAAAAGCCAGACACTGATACTCCACCTAGAAAAAGTGAAACAACACTACAAGAGCCATGGATCCTATTCACATATGGGTCCTCGTGCGTGGATGGATCAGGCGCAGGCCTTATCCTCACTAACCCAGAAGGAGTGGAATTCACTTACGCACTGCGTTTTGAATTCACAGCCACAAACAATGAGGCAGAATATGAAGCCCTACTCGCTCGACTACGTATTGCCACTCAAATGGGCGTACGTTAGCTAGAGGCAAACGTAGATTTTAGGCTAGTAGCCAATCACGTGTTAGGTGAATATGAGGCCAAGGATGAACACATGGTCCAATACCTCGACAAAACCAAGTCTCTAATTCAGAATTTCAACAGGTTTACCATCAAACAAGTCCCTAGAGGAGAAAACAGGAAAGCTGACGCGCTTAGCAAGATCGCATCTACGAGCTTTGCGCATCTACGAGCTTTGCGCACCTATCGTAGCAGGTATTGGTGGAAACTCTGAAAAACAAATCAATCTCTGAGATGGAAATATCCATAGTAATAGAGGAACAGGATCCTACGTGGATGAAACCGATCATCGAATTCATAAGCAAAGGGATCTTACCACAAGAACAGAAGGACGCTCGAAGAGTACGGCGCATAGCGTAGAGATTTGAACTCCGCAATGGCATCCTATATCGACGTTCATTCCTACAACCATGGCTTCGGTGCGTTGTACCCCTTCAGGAAAGATTACGTACTCCACGAGATCCACGCTGGTTCACGCAGCATGCACTCTGGACCACGATCTGTGGTAGCGCGTGCCCTGCGGTCAGGATACTATTGGCCCACCATGCACCGCGACGCGCGCGATATGATAAAGAAGTGCAATGATTGCTAAGTCCACAGACCAATCCCGCGCCGACCACAACAAGAGCTAACCCCATCACTTCACCATGGCCATTCTATAAATGGGGCATTGACATCGCAGGCCCTTTCCCAGTCGTAGAAGGAGGAATCAAATTCCTTATCGTGGCCATAGATTATTTCACTAAGTGGATTGAGGCAAAGGCAGTGGCGAGCATCACAGGCAACCAAGTCAAACGCTTTGTTTGGGACAACATTGTATGTCGCTTTGGCCTACCTGGAGAGATTATTTCGGATAATGGAAAACAATTCTGTGACAATCCGTTGAAAGACTGGTGCGCGCAATTAAACATTACACAACACTTTGCTTCAGTTAAACACCCACAAACCAATGGCTTGGTTGAACGCGAGAATCGTAGTTTGGGCGAAGGAATAAAAGCGCGCCTTGACAAACATAAAGGAAGGTGGGTAGACGAACTATCACATGTTCTATGGGCGCATCGTACGACAATAAAAACCAGTACTGTAGACACACCATTTTCTCTTGTCTATGGGACAGAAGCTGTCATACCAGCCGAGATTGGAATGCCAACTATCCGTACGGTGGAAATAAATGTCACAACGAATGACGAGGAGCGGGGCATAGACTTGGATCTGTTGCAAGAAAGGCGCGAACTTGCAGCTATACGTGAAGCAAAGGCTAAGTCAAAAATGAAGAAGTATTATGACGCAAAAGTCAAACACACTACTTTCTGGCCAGGAGATTTCGTATACCGCGCCAGTGATGCAAGCCACGCTGAAGACACAGGCAAGCTTGGACCCAAATGGGAAGGACCCTATGAGGTCACAGACACATTGGGCAATGGTGCGTACAAGTTGCGCGACATGGAAGGCCATGAGCTAGCATGCACTTGGAACATTTGCAACCTCAAAAGATGTTATCTTTAGGAAAGGCTACGGCCCACACACAGACAACCCTGCACTTTAGTACGTGCTTAATAAATGCCTGTGTATTTGGATTTTTTTTTAGGAATTGTCTTTTATTTTCAAAAACTTGCAAGTATTAATAAAACGTTGTGGTTTCTAGCTAATTCCATAACACATTTAACTTTATTTCTTACATTCTTTCTTATGTCTCAATATTGTTATTCTATATTTTGCCTACACGGCGTGCATGCACCTACTAAGACCTACGATGGCAGAAAGGATGAGTAAACCTACTAATTAACTCGTTGAGTAAGAGGGTTGCAAACCCATCAACATTGGATCACGTATCCTTGCTAAGCATCTTACTTTTGAGACGTTGAAGTAAGTCAAAAGTGCGCATCCCACGATGGATACGCAATATAATGTACACGTTTAGCAATTGACGAGCCAAGACTCTTGGTCATTTAATATAGTCTTTGCAAACCAACGCAAGTCTATCTTCACACTTATGATTTTTTAAGTTATGTACTTAATATGAGTCGTTTTTTATATGTCGCAGTTTCAATTTGACTCTTGGATGATCTTTTACACAAAAGAACACAATCCAAATACAAATAACAAGGCGTACGAAACAAGATAAATATTGTTATAAATCATGAGTTTATACAAGTTGTGATTACAAAAGTCCATAAGACATCTAGATGCTATGTGCACGCCTATGGCTTGAGCTACTCGTTGTAGACGCCAACTCCCCAGCCTCAATAAGCCTTCTCAAAAGACTGCTATCCTCCTGAGATACCGTTGGTACGCCAACGGGAATCCCATCAGACCTGAGGAGATGGTCTGCGCCAACACCGCAAAGAATGGCCTTCCCCTTTACGCCCTTCTTATGGGCAGCCCTTGTCTCATGCGCCTCTAAGCACTTCTTCAAAGAAATATCTTTCTCAAGAGCGAAGGGATTGAGCATGTGGCGGGGGCGAGTAAAAATAGGCACCTTGAGCTGCGACTCGTCTGGCTTCAGAAAGAAGTCAGGGTGCGCCTCCGCATCTTCAGCTATGTGTCTGGCCAGAGTTAGGCTCTGCATGATCACACTGATAGGATAATCCTGATCACGCTCCAAGCGGGCAATATGAGGAAAGTCGAAGACCTTCATCTTCTCCATGGCCTCCACCAGCTCATCAAAAGCATCCGCCTTATACCCAGGCACCTCTGCAAGTGGCACAGTCAGCGTTTCACTCTCAGAAAGCTCCTCCACAGCCTGGGCCTTACCACGCGCCATGGCGCACTCCACGACCCTCCCAAAAGCCTCTACAACCTCCTGAGACTCCAGAGTGCCCATGGCAGCTAAGCGCAGACCATGGTTGATCAGCCACCTGTGCACACAACAATGCACGTGTTAGAAGATAAAGAGCATAAAAACACAGTGGTATACACAAAATTCAAAAAAGAAGACACATACCTGTGCTCAGCAATAGTAGATGTAGAATACTAACTATGTAGGAAACATGTTTATTAAGTGATTTGTGAGGCGTTGGAAGTGAGGAGGAGGAGAGGAGAGAAAGAAAGAAAGGAACCTTGAGAGAAAAAGGAAATATTAGATTGAGATTAAGTGAAGGTCCAACCCTCTCCACATGTGGAGAGGGGTATTTATACTTACAACATAAACGCCCACACTCGGGCTGTGGATCAGGCATACAGTGGGTGAAGACCCGTCCTTCTTCCACGGTGTTACTAAAACTAATACTAATTATCTAATAAACAAACTAAGTATGAGCTAACTTAATGTTATTACAATCATTAGGTGACTGAGACTTTTACAGGAATATTTGTATTCCTAACAATCTCCCCCTAAGCGAGGTCACCTTCGAAATTAAGATCTTTGGTCTTTAAGCATTCTTTAGTCTTTGTAGCTTGTAGGATCTGATTCTTCACTTTTCTTTACACTTTGTACTTCAAGCAAACGAACTTGTGATTTGGATTCCTTTGAGTTGTGTGATCTTTGAGCTTTTTTGAGATCATCAGCCAAAGTAAATCTCCAATCTCATCCATATTTGTATTGCCTTCATGCGATGTAGTGACAAGGGACCATCATGCTCACACCCTTCTGTGTCTGGAGACATTGCATTGGAGTTTGTGAATCAGGAGACTTTTTCATCAGAGTTGCGGAAACGTTGTTAGAAGTCTCTCAACATTTTGTTGTAGCAAGTCTCTCATCTTCATTGATAGTGTGGAGGATGTGTGAGCATGAGGTATGGATTGACCCGATTCAGCTGGAAACTGGAGCCATCAACGCCATCTTTATATGTGTCCCTGAAATAAAACAGTTAGCAATAAAGATAGAGAACGAACATGGCTTTGTCATTCGTTCTGCGAGGACAGACTACCCTCCGGTTTTGTGAAAACCGACCTGTGATCAGGTAGAGTCTCTTTTAAAGAAGACTCTCCTTGACAGGAATTTCCAGCTTGTAGTAATGAATTTTTCAAAGAATCCACTTTGGAATTTTCATACTTAGCATGTTCTCATACCCGAACGTCTCAAAGCAGATAACACGATAGAGTGAATCGGTGAATGAATATTCACGGATTGATGAGAAATAGATTTATAGAAATCACTCGTGTGTCCTATGATAAACATTTTTGAGACACAACGAGAGTTTTATACTTTGAATCACATTTCCATCAAAAATACTTTTGTTTGAAAGATATTACACAATCACCATGCTCGAAAAATTAGGTTGTGAGCACATTGAAAGGTTTTAGCAAAAGTATCCGTCAATCCATATCCTGGAACAAGTTTGATTCAACTTTGAATCGCACCATTGTTGCTTTCCAGTTGTCACTTGATCATTGATCCAAAATGGATCTCACATGTCACCTACCAAGAGCTTGAGTGATGTTCGCTCTAGAAGGATTTCCATCGTCATTGTAAATATTTTCATATCACTCAGATGTTCTGGCAATACCACAAGGATAAAGCGTAGGACTCTAAATATTTTATCTTATTTTCCACATTATGTGAAACAATAAGCATATTTGGAATGTGTCCTATCGAGATTTATGGATGATCTCATGGCTCTAGACTCAATAGTGCGTTTTGATCCGCTCCTGGAGACTGGGGAGGCGTCCCCTATTTTAGGTATCAACATGGCTCTCAATGAGCGGTCGATACATTGCACAGGGTTCCCCGTGAGAATGAAACAAGCTCTTTTAAGAGAACTTGAGTGGTTGGGAAGTTTAGTGCAGTGCGTCACTGGGTCCATGACGTCTTGTCTTCAATACTAGTGTTACTTTAGTAACCACTAGTAGATTATGAATTGAACCCGGTTTTTTCCCTAAGGTTGAATATTTGGAGGGCTATTTCATTTCACCCTTTCTCATTTCATTTCTTTTTCATTCTTCAACCCCTTCAGTGCTTACCAAGACTTCACCACTAGAACCTTGTTGGGTTTGTTCCAGTTCTAGCTCTATCTCAGTCCGCACTCTTCCCTTTCTCACTTTACTCCTTTTTTCAATCATTCCTAAGGACTTCTAATCTATCTATGGATTGTCCCTAGGAAGATCCTTCCGGTTCTGGTGGATCATGGGAAATTATACCTAACCTTAACCGTCCTTATAACTCCGTGCATTAAAGTAAATGGTCGGTCTTAGGTATTACTTCCACAAACGCCTTTCGCTCCCCCTCAATATGTGCTTCGATATTCGAAAATGTTTAGCACATATGTGGGAGCCTATTATTGAGTCGAAAAGATCACTTATGATTATCAGTTTTCATATTTAAATCACATTCTCTCCCCCGATCAAAATTTTCAAATCATTCAAGATTTTTGATCTCAATTGATTTAAATAATTTTAGAAAACTTTTGGGAGAGAAATGCGGTTAATTTTGAATGTTTTCTGATAAAAGGAACTTTTTCTTGCTCCCCCTCAAACTGTGAGGGAGATTGTTATGTGTCAGATTTGAAGAGTTTGCAAGAGATTCGAAGTTTTAATGAAAACTCTTTGAAAATGTACTCATTCTGACACATAACCATCACAAATCGTTTAGTTGCTTTTGTATTGTACAAAGTGTGGGGAGTTTTGATGATACATAAAATTTTGAGAAATCACTCTCCCCCTCAATCAATGACGGATGTTAAAACATAAATAAATTATGTCATTGATTGAGTGAAAAATTTTATGAGAGTTGGAGTTTAAATTGACTTCCAAACAAAATCTCATGGTACCACCAAGTTTGGCACAAATACTTTCCGGAAAAATCATAGAGGGGAAAGTATTTGGCGATAAAAAGAAGATTTCTCTTCTTTATCAAGAAATAATGTACTGAAGCGTACATTAGATCGAGGAAACATGGATATAAAGTAATCCATGCCCAGGTGAACTTCACCCGGTGAAAGGAACAACCGTCTTTTTGGCGACGTGTTTTCCCCATTTTGAAAAGCGGGTTGCTATCTGAAGTAGTAGCAAAGCATATATTTTTTTTTGAAGAGCGGGTTGTAGCCTGAAATGACTACAAGCCATAATTTTTAAGACCGGGTTGCAGCCTGAAATGACTGCAAGCCATATTTTTAAGAATGTTTTGAGATACGACATGTTTTTGAAAACAACTTTATTTGAAACCGAAAAACTCTTGCTCAAGCATATGTATGATTCCGTGTCATTATTGAATGACATTTCTAGAAACGTACATAATATCGATTATACAAGAGACATATCGTGAAAAGAATAATTTTGGATTTTTTGTGATTTTTCAGATTTTTATGGTTTTTATAGGTTTTATATTTTCCTATATTGGATACTATAAAAGGATATGTGAAGCAACCCCATTACTCCTCTTGATCTTCCTGAAGACAAATGAGATCCTCAGGTGTGAGACTCTTCATACCAAGGCATGGGAGAATGAAGTGAAAACGTTCCCTAGAAAGTGCTTTGGTGAAGATATCGGCTAGCTGAAACTCAGTCCTCACAAAGTAAAGTTCCACAATTCCTTTCTCAACTTGCTCCCTGATGAAGTGATGTCGAATGTCAATATGCTTAGTCCTTGAATGCTTGACATTGTTGCAGCAGAGTGCAATTGCACTTTTGTTGTCAGAGTACATGGGAATCTTATTGCATATGAAGCCATAGTCAGAAAGTTAAGATCGCATCCAGAGGATCTCAGCACAGCACGATGACATAGCAATGTATTTAGCTTTAGTGGAGGAGATAGATGTACTCATTTGTTTCTTTGAAGACCAACTGACTAGCTTATTCCCTAAAAACTGTGCACCCCCAGATGTACTGCGACGAGTGTCTTGACATCCCGCATGATCAGCATCTGAATATGCTGTGAGAGCCATAGAAGTTTCCTTAGGGTACCAAAGGCCCATGTGGATTTTTCCTTTAAGGTATCGAAAGACTCTTTTGACAGCTTCCAGATGTTTCTTGGTGGGTTTGGATTGATACCGAGCACAAATGCAAACTGCAAATAGAAGGTCGGGTCTGCTTGCAGTGAGATACATTAAGGAGCCAATCATGCTTCGATACATGGTTTGTTCGACCAGAATTCCCACATCATCTTCGTCAAGTTTTGATCTTTCAATCATAGGAGTATCAACTGAATCACAGGAGTCGAATCCAAATTTCTTCAAAATTTCATTGGCGTATTTAGATTGATTGATGAAGATGCCATTGGGATTTTGAGAAATTTGCAGTCCTAGAAAGAATGACATTTGACCCATCATAGACATTTGGAATTCGGAACTCATCTCTTGGGAGAAACGATCACATTCTGTGGGGTCAGATGAGGCAAAGATGATGTCATCAACATAGATTTGTACATGTAGGAGGTTTTTGCCCGTTTTTCTGGTAAAGAGTGTAGGATCAACAACTCCTTTGGAGAATTTGTTAGCCAGAAGAAATTTAGACAAGGTGTCGTACCACGCCCTAGGTGCTTATTTAACCCCATAGAGAGCCTTCTTTAATCGATACACGTGATTAGGGCATTCTGGATCCACAAAACCTTCGGGTTGAGATACGTACACCACCTCTTTCAGATCCCCATTTAAGAATGCAGTCTTGACATCCATTTTATAAACCACCATGTTTTGACTTGCAGCATTTGCGAGAAAGATCCTTATGGCTTCTATTCTTGCAACTGGGGCGAAGGATTCTTCAAAGTCTATACCTTTTTCTTGTCGATATCCTTTTGCCACAAGCCTAGCTTTGTTTTTCAATACATCTCCATGCTCATCAAGTTTAACCTTGAATATCCATTTGAGAGCGATGATCATAGCACACTCGGGAGGTGGTACTAGTTCCCAAACATCCAGTCGGTCAAATTCATGAATTTCGTCCACCATTGCAGTGAACCATGAGTGTTTGGACATTGCATCCTTGACGCTTCTTGGTTCAGCTTTAGAAAGGACAGAGTTGAAGAAGCACCACAATGCGTCGGTTGCAAGTTGCTTGCGGGTAGATACTGGACGCGAAGGGTTTCCAATAATGTTGTCTATAGGATGATCATTGGTCCATTTTCTAAGGTATTCATGGGGTTGAGAATATGGAACTGAGGTAGCCGTGTTAGATTCGTCAGAGGATGTTACATCATTTGATGATTCAGGGGCAAAGATGTTAACAAACGGGTCATTATCAGGTGGAGCAAAAGGATTAACTTCAGATGTATTATCTACAGTTGTCGCTCGCTGTGCAGGTGAAGGTTGGACATTAGAAGTGCTAACCGATTGACTGATGGTGGGAGCTTCAGAATCCCATGACAATGAATTGGATGGACCGTTATTGTCATCTTGATCATTCACCACCCCATCTGGTGGTTGAACCATTGTAGCTTCAGGAGCATTCATCAGTTGAGGTTCAAAGTATTCATCAAACATTAGGTCAAACAGTTTCTTCCAATCTTCACTTGTAGGAGGTACAAAAGGAGCAGCAGGAATGGGATTCTGTACAAGCCTGGAACTAATTGGTCCAGGAGACAAAAGGTTAGGTACGGGTCCAGAACTTGATTTTCCAGGAACCGGTTGCTCAGTCAGCTCATCGAATGTAATGTGGATTGTTTCCATTATGTCTTTGGTACGTTTGTTGTAGATTTGGTACCCCTTTCGCTCTGGAGCATAGCCAACGAAGAAACCAATGTCGGCCTTGGCCTTGAGTTTCCCAAGGTCTTCACTGTCATTAGTTGGATAGCAAAGTGCACCAAAAACTCAAAGAAACAAAAGATCGGGTTTTCTGCCATGAACCAGTTCATACGGAGTCTTGCAGTGGAGAGGATGTATCAAGGATCGGTTCTGTGTGTAACATGCGGTGGCAATTGCCTCAGCCCAAAGGAACATAGGAGCTTTGGAGAAGATCAGCATAGTCCTTGCAGCTTCAACTAAGGTGCGATTGCGTCTTTTAACAACTCCATTTTGTTGAGGAGTACGTGGAATGCTCTTTTGATGACTAATCCCGACACCTTCATAAAATAGGGTAAGTTGTCTGTTCACAAATTCTGTTCCATTATCAGTACGAATGACTCTAACTGTATTGTTGAGGCGGACTTGCAACATCTTGATGAGTTTGATGATGGTTTCCGGAGCTTCATCTTTTGATCGTAGAAATTTTACCCATGTGAATCGAGAGTAATCATCAACAATAACCAGCACATATTTCTTTCCATTGATACTTTGAATCCTCATTGGTCCACAAAGATCCATGTGAAGAGTATGAAGAACTTCCATGATTGAATTGATAGTTTTGGGTTTATGGGTGTGCTTTTTGCTCTTGCCCATTTGACAGGCGGAACACAGATGGTCTTTTTCGTACTTAAGTCTGGGCAAGCCTCGAACAAGATCCTTACGTGTAAGTTCATTGATAGTACCGAAGTTCAAATGGTTTAAACGACGATGCCACAACCATGATTTGTTCTTGGATGCTTTAGAGAGCAGACAAATTGGAGAGGACCGTAGCATATCTTCGATGGAGATGGTGTAAAGATTGGTGCCCTGACTCCCCTTGAGAAGATCAACACCATCTAATTCTCTAACAAAACAGGTGTGCTTTCTGAAGGCGACTTCGAGATCTGAGTCACAGAATTGACCAACAGAAAATAGATTGTGCCCAAGTCCTTCCACATAGTAAACTCCGGATATAACACTGTCTCCAAAGACGTAATCACCATAACCCATTATAGATCCAAAATGGTCATTCCCAAATCTAACCGTAGCAATAAACTTTTCCACGAAATTCTTTAGCCGCGAGCGATCTCCAGTCATATGTTTTGAGCAGCCTGAGTCCAAATACCAAAGGACGATTTGTACAACCTGCATTTGAAACCAGACAATCGTGGATAACTGAAAAAGCTGGAGCCCCACACATTTGGGGTCCGTTTGGTTAGCACACACAAATATTGGATTATCACATGTAACAGATATCTCACTGGAGTATTCACATTTTGATGCACTAGAACTAGGAGTGGTATTCATTGCTTGTATTGGAAATAGTCTACCGGTAGGTCTCCACTTCCTAATAGGCAAAACTCTGGAGTTAGTGATCCTTGTCATTGGGCACTTTTCCCTTAGAGTGAATTTCCTTCCACTAGGTTTCCATTGATAACCAACATTAGTGAAAACTTTTCATGTTTTATTCCATACTTGTTTTGCCCGTTTAACACTAGAGACATTCATAGCTGGAGATTTCATAGTGGATTTAAGAAAGGACACAACACATGCATCATGATTACCATAAAATAAGCATTTGTTACAAGTCTTAGAAATAACATCAGAATTCGAATTAATTACATCATTGTTAACATAAATGTTTGAATCAACTCGATTCCTTTCACCAAGCAAAATTTTATTGTTCCTAGATGATTCTTCTACTTCCTTCATAAGTGTACTCTTAGCCGGCAAAGTCCTATCATTCTTGGTATTGCACTTAGGTTGTGCCTTACTAGCATTAGATACACCTTTTACTCCTGTAGAAGCAATGACGGGAACATTAGTCTGATTAGTTGCTACTTGTTTACCGGTGATCAGGATGGAGGATTGTGACATGGTTTGGGGAAAGTCAACTGTGACATGCTTGTTGCCACTGTTAGGGTGCAATGCAAATGTTCTATCCGACTTGTTATCATTCTTGGGGCATGATCCTATAGCATATTCTAATAATTCATGGGCTCTATTAGTGAGGAAGCACGCACCAATAATAGCATCATCAAGTGGTTTAGAAATCCTCTCATCTTCAATGGTTTCTCTAAGTATGGCCAGACAATCCTTAAGATTTCTAAGATAGTTGTTATGAACTAACTTATTGTTCCTAAGGGGAAGAGAGACATTCAAAGCATCGCACGCATATTTCTTACAAGCATGTACATTGGAAATTGCATGGTTACATGAAACGACGGGCATTTTACCCTTCACCATGGTCTTTAGATTCTCAATTTCATTTAACAAAGAAGTGACTCTTTCATTGTTTTGGTCACGTGTTGTTTTAATAGACTCAAACAATTCTTTATAACGTTGTTTAGCGTTAGACATCCCAGCACGAAGCCACTCATTTTCATGTTGTAATTCAATGATAATGCCCTGTTTTTGAAAGTTTTGAGAATCTATCGACTTCTGGTAATTGGTATTGGTCACATCGCTTTTGTTCGATTTTAATTGTGCAATTTGGACCTTCAACTTCTGAATCGTGTTTGAGTGAGCTTGAATTACTTCATCCTTTTTGGCTAATTCAAAACATGTATCAAACTCAGGAACATCCGAAGATGTCTTGGCATTTGATATTTTTAGGCTTTCTTCTAGATGTTGATATTTTAATTGTAGGTTCAGATTATCAACTTCTAGTTTTGAGAAATTCCTGACCATGTTATCATGATCGGCGTTTTGAATTTTTTCAGTAAGTTTGTAATTCTCCCCCTCAAGCTCAATCACACGATTCTGGAAGACATTTAAGGTAACCGACATTTCATGGAATTGTCGAGCAGATAGTGCAGAGTCGGTAACAGTATAAAACACATCTTTTGCAATGCAGTTAGCAATCAAATTTTCATTCATGATGAGAATGTTTTTCCTGTCAATTTCACTGTATTTGAGATCAATAGCTAATTGGTTACCCTCACTTTCCACTTCATCAAAAACCTTTTTCATTTGAGTCACATCATCATTAATGGTGTTTTTAAGGCCCTCAAAATGTTCTTTGAGAAGTTTAAAAAATGGCATAACTTCAGTTAAGTAACACTGTTTTGTTTGCTCAAAACCCTTTTCCCCTTCTGTAATCCCTGTAGGTGTAATTCTAATTTGACAGGTTTTTCTAAAGTCATTGAACAATTGTCCTAGAACATACAGCCCAATTAGAGTATTACATTGTGTGGGAAGAGTGAAAGGTACAAGGAGCCTAGGTGTGTTCAGGGGGTAAGTAGTTGGGTGAGCAATTCTAAACATAGTGCGTGTGTTACCTACAACTCTTTCAGCTTGCATTTTCTCAATGTCAATATTCCAAAACACTTTTTCAGGAAGAATTCTCTTTTGAGGAACAAAAATTGCAGTTTGATTGTCATTCGCATAATCATAGTGAAATACAATATTCTTAGAAATGCATTTAGGATCCTTTAAACGTTCAGCAAGTTTTACCCTAGTTCTATCCTCTGCCTCATTGATGTGGTCATAGGATCGTGTATCAGGAGGGGCATGATTAGGTTCAAGTATAGTGGTTGCATCATATAATGTAGGTTGTGCACCTAGACCAATTCTAAGGTATCTTGCTTTGGGTTTGGAGGCATCTTGTTCACTAAATTCATCACGTAGTTTCCTATGGTTTTCCATCATTTGAGCAGATTGAATGGTTTGGCCCTGTGTGTACAACTTATCTTCCAATTTGTTTTTCAACATTTTTAGTTTTGAGAAATCATTTAGAAGTTTATTTTCTTTATCTTTGAATTCTAGTTTGATTGAAGTCAAACCTTTTTGAACCTCTAGTTTTTGTTTGATGGTTTGATCTAATTGGTTTTTTTAAAGAAACTAGTTCCCTTTTCAATGATTCCTGTTTGGAATTGTTTTCAGATATGTAAGTACGCAGTTGCCATTCCATTTTCTACTCGTGTTCATTCAGCTCAAACTTAGCACGCTGCCCATAAATATTCACTTGATCCTTAAGGGTGTTAATTCTAGTGATCAGGGAATCATCAGGGTTGTATATCGTGTGCTCATGTACCTCATGTTCACTAGAATCAATAGACGGCATATCACTTGGTACAACTGGCGGTCCATTGTCATTCACATACGTTTCATATGGGATATTATTGGTATTACCCATATCAGTGAGGTTTGTGTTGACAATATTCTTGAGTTGTACAGAGTCACATGCCCCCTGTATAGTTGTAGGATTATTCAGATCATGATTAGGAGATTTTGGTACGTCAGAGATAGCAGATGTGATGGATAAATCAGGATGCTGTGAAGAGGATGCAGCTGCAGACAGATTAGCCATGAAAATGGTTTGAGCAGTAGGTTCGTCATCCACGTCTGAGTCGAATGCATCACACTCTTCAACTTGAAAGTTATTCGGGTCATTAAGAGCCATGTCCTGAACAGGTTGATCATCCACATCAGCATCAAAGGTGTTCCCATCATTACCAGCCAGAAAGAGCAAAGCATCTTCATCCAATACAGTCCCATTTTCTTGTGCCTGCATCAGCAACATCTTGTCTTTGAAGTACTCAGATTTTTAAGGACGTTTTGGAAGAGTGCAATTCCTAGCAATATGGCCCAACCCTCCGCAGTTATAGCATTTTGGCTGCTTAGCTTGTGCTTGAAGAGCATTCCCAACTCTGTACTGCCCATTCTCTCTACCAGCATTTCTCTGGTTGAAGTTCTGTCTACCGTGCACATTCTGCACCACTACCCGACCATCTTCAATGACTGCCTGATTACGTGGATTAGATGAGATTCTGAGTTGGTTGTTAGTAGATGGAAGTGCAGCCCTGAACTATTGGACCAGTAGAGAAACTTGGTTGGAGAGATTATCAATCATAATGTCAGTGTGAGAATACCCAGAATCAAGTTGTGTATTCAAAGCAGATGGTGAGGGAGTTGATGATTGACTATTGGTTGGGTAGACCTGGAGGATGATTGTGATGGTTGAGATTGATCATTAGAGGTTTGATTAGGTTGTTGAACATTGGAAACAAAAGCAAGAGATTCATTTGTTGCAGACGGATTGAGCTTTCTCGCATTAGCCGATCATAAGCAGCAAGTTTCTCATGTTGTTGGAGATATGCATAAAGTTGTTCATGATTGGTATGCCTGAGACCTTTGTTAAGCTTAACAGCTGTGACAAACCTATCCCATTCAGGTGCCATGTTGTTCACGAATTTGGAATTAAGCTGTATCTTGGGCATTGTCATCTTGATGGCTCTCATATCATTGACCAGCTTGTGAAATATGACGTAATAGTCAGTGTTGCTTTCACCTGGATTCATTTTGAAATGCTCAAATTCATCGTATAGCTGTGACTCACGATCTTCTTTAGTTAACTCAGACCCTGCAAGAAGTATTTTTGTTAATACAAATATCGCCTAAAAACGTTATTTATATTTTACGATCTTTGCTAAGTTTTGTTAATGACAAAGTATGAACTTTAGCTAAGAGTAAATCATCACTTTGAGTGTTTAAGTCTTGTTTAACTAATGTTTGCATTTCCTTTTAAACTAAACATTGTTTTTATTTCTTAAATTAGAAAGTGTCTTGTCACATCACACTTATTTCTTAAAATAGAATTGTCACATCACATTTATGGCAAGTTTTGTCTATATGTATTTATGGTAAGAAATGTGTTTGACTTGCTTTGGTGTGGCTTACAAGTTTTGTGTTTGACTTGATTTAAGTGATGTGACATTGTTTGGTTGCTAGGATTTATGAGACAAGACCTTGTTTGGTTTGAAGAGTTATTGCATAAACCTACTGCAGACCCGGCGGTACCCTGGGGGTACACGGGCGGAACCCATCTGAGGGTTCCACCTGATCCGCCAAGCATGCAGTATGGTGTGCTATAAATACCAAGCCATAACTTGATTTTTGGCTAACCCTTTAGGACTTATTCTCACATATTCTCTCAACTAACTCAGTAACCCTTGACTTGTGTGATTCTCTTATGTAGCAAGGAAATCCACAAGATCATTCAAGAAGTTGCAAGCTTCAACTCTAAAGTTGCAAGTCTTGGTAGCTTGATCATGTATAAGCTTTGGTAGTTTATACTTCATGTGTGTCATGTATGTAGAAGTTATAGGTTAGTATTTTAGGCCTCAAAATACGTAGTGTGTTGGGAGTTGTTGTACCCTAGTAAAAGAACTAACGGGAGTGGTTGTACCCTTGGTAAAGAATTCGACATCTAGCTTTGTGTCGGTAAAAGTGTAAGCGACGAATGGGAGTGGTTGTACCCTTGTAAAAGAACTCGACATCTAGCTTTGTGTCGGTAAAAGTATAAGCGACGTGTAAGGTTTTCTCCGCCGGTGAAAGGAGCTTGTTGATTAGTGTTTATAACTCTCGAGTTGGAAACTCGGGGCGTGGATGTAGGGCAAGGAAAAAGAGTCCTTGTAGCCGAACCACGATAAACTATCGTGTTGTGGTTTGATTGTTTCTTTCTCTATCTTTGCTTATTATATGTTGTTGTTTAGTTAGAATTGTTGATCACATATAAAGCTTTTCAAAGAACCAAAACAAGTAATATTGTTCTTATATCTTTCAACATAAGTAAAGCTTTTCAAAGAACTAAACAAGCAAAGTTAGAATCATTACAAGTAAAGCTTTTCAAAGTATAAAACAAGTTAAGTTAGAATGGTTATCTACATGTAAAGTCTTTTCAAAGAATCAAACATATTAAGTTGTGTTTATATCTTTAACAAAATGTCAAATTCTCAAAGATTATTTAAGCAAATAAGAATCGAAAAAGCGGTAAACTATTCAACCCCCCTTCTAGTTTTCCCCAATTGGCATCAGGAGCTACGTTACTCAAGATCTTTAAAATAGAATGTATTTTAAAACTTTGATCGATCCATGGATTTTGAAAATCTCAAAGAAAGGAAACCTATTCAAAACCAACTGCTATTTGAAAAAGAAAACTTACTTGAATGGAAAAGTAATTTTGAAAACTATGTAAAATCAATTGATCAAGATCTTTGGCATATTATTTCTTTTGGTAATTTCAAACCAAAGAAAACAAGTTTTTGAAAACCAAGATAACTATCTTAAACTTGATAAAAATACTAAAGCTAAAACAATGCTTTACAAAGCTTTAGTACTAAATATGAAAGAATGTATTTTTGTCAAAAGGCTAATGATGTTTGAAAAATATGGTAAACTTTCATCAAGGAATATGTCAAGTCAAAAATGATCAATTTAATCTTACATATGAATTAGAAGTTTTAGAAAAACTAATTGATAGACACTTAGTAGAAGTTAATACATGTGCTACTAGTTTAAATGTTTTAAATGAAGGTACAAGTGAAGATGAGTACGTGTGTTTTGTTGAACCTGCTTGCATATCTTGGAATGTAATGGAAGTTGACGAAGACAATGATCCGGTAGTTTATTGTCAACTTATTGATACAACAAGCAAGGTGTAAGTAAAGGTGATTACTCGTGTCAAGCTCGTTGTTGTCTTGCTTGCGATTCATGGATTAACTCGGATGAAGATGAAGTCAATCATCCGGTTTGTGAATCTATACTAGATAAAACATCAAGCAAGGTACACTTTGAAACCAAACTATTTTGCTTTGATTAATTTATCACAGAGTTTTCTAAACTAGAAAATGAGTCTAAACATTTGTGCAACATGGACCTAAAAGCTATCTTCAAGAATGAGTCTTCAAAATCTCTTAAGAATATCTTTGAAAAGGAAATCTTATTAGAAGATAAAATGTTTAAAATTAAGAGTAATGTTGAAATTAATCTAGAATGTAAATTATGTCTAGATTACAAACATGAGATTAAAATGCAAAATGAGAAAGGAAAAATTATTAGTTTAATTTGATGAAAGCTCAAAATCTCTTGAAAGATTGTTGAGGAGTCAAAGGTTGTTTAAAAATAAAACCGGATTAGGATTTAACTCAAAAGCACCATTAACTAATAAAACAAAGCAAGTAAAATTTGTCTACCCTAGAAGAGAGATTTAGAGATAATTTTATCTCTAATAGAAACTCATGATAAAAGAATTAAGATTATCATACTCTATGCTTTTATATGATTGTCTAACCTTCTTGGATACATGAGTTATTGAGTTTCAAAGCATGTCGCCAAACCAAGTTTTTTACGCTTAATGCTTATCCGCTTGATAGCATCTCTATGCATGTTAAAAGGTACGCATTACTTAAACTTGACTTTGGTTATATCTTGTCTCTAGCATTATGTGCTCAAATATGTGTTATTTGCAATACTCTAGAGTGTCTACCTGCTATTTGTAAATAACTAAGAGTAGATTCTATGCAACAAGGAATTTAGTCTTTAGTACTAGTAGGAGATATAAGGTGTTTTGGTTATTTAACCATCAAGAGATAAACACGAAAAACTCTTGAGTATGTCTCACTCAACTCTTGCTTACAAGTGAGCTAACTAAGAATTTCCTAAGTGTTAAAATGTCTAACACTTTTGTGATGCTTGCAAAACAAACCTTTGTTAAACAATTTTCTCAAACACCATACTTTGAGTCTTTAATTGTGTCTTTCTTCAATCACTCCTTTATGATAATCTCACATAAAACACACAAGGTAAAATAAATCACATTAGCATATATTAGGATGTGTGAAAGAAAATAAGTTTTCAACATCTAGGATTTACACATCAAATGTGACACATAGTCTAATGATGTTGTACCTCTTGGATTTTTTAAAAATAAATAGAGTTCATAGTGTCTTAAGTAAGAAAACCTAAAGAGTCGAGGAGTCGTTGAATATGACATTTAACGAATGATCTCCTCCTTCTATGATATCATCTTTGGTAGATGATAACTTAGTCGAAAGTCCAATGATGGCAAGACAAGCATGGAGTAAAAGTACAAAACAACATCTTCTCACCTTGAGTTAAACATTAAATCAAGTAAAATTGACATAAGTTAAAAAACTTGATTTATAGGTCATTAGTTGTGTCTAAACAAATTCAACAAAAACAATTTTTGGAATTTAGAATAAAACAAATAGTGAAACGAAGTTGATATTTCAAAGTAATCAAGTGAGTATAGTGTCAATATTTGAAAGACCTTTTGATAATAAAAGCAAGCCACAAGAGCAAGGGATTTTAACTTAATGACATTCCTAGTTGCTCTCTTGTTTTCAATGGTTAAGTTATTGATGACCTATCAAGAATGAGGTTAGTAAATCCGTAGGTAAAACTAAACATAGAGAAATGTTTGGAAGACTACTTGTTCTCATAACATTTAGATTCAACATTATGTTTAGCTTTTGTCTATGTGCTCGTGTTAACGAAGATCCTTAAACAACTCGTTAGTTGAGTCTAGTTGGATACATCATAAGGTACTACACAACTAGGATTATCGTCTCCCAAAAGAACGGGAATAGAAACCATACTGTATGTCAAATGGAATTATGTCGGTAATAAGTTGATAAGAAAAGCACAAGTGGTACTTGCACTTTTATACTTACTTACCCAATGATTCTCCAAAACGCGTAAGATTCTCAAATTAGTATCGGATGGAGAAGCACATCAACAAGCTCCGCTTGAACAAGCAAACTCGCATCAACAACGGAATTCATCTTATCAACATTGTTATACCTTCAACAAAGGAAGCATCGACTTCAGCGACAATTCAATCCATTATGTTCTTAATTGAAATATTGTGATCCATCATCATCGTCTTGGTAAAAATGTTCATTGAGGAACATCTTAACTAAGAAAGTCTTATACGTTAACCATTCTATCAACGTTTTCACAAAACCTCTTGAATGAGAAGCATTCATCATCCCTAGGCTTAGTCAAGGACTCATAAGACCTAAAACCTTAGTTTTAAACATTAGGATAAAACCACAAAAATCAAGACAATTCCTTTTGAGTTTTTCATGCAGATCCCACGGCACCCTCAGACCATACGGGCGGAACCCACTTTTTGGTTCCGCCTGGTCCGCCAAAGCCACAGAATGTTTTATTTAAGTTCAAAACCAAACACCTCTTTACTCACAACTCCAACTTACCATCAGCCCATAAGATTCACAAAATGAGCAAAACTTCAAGCATATTCCTCATAACCTCTCATCACTCGAACCTCAAACAACCAATGTGAAATGAGTAACTCAGTTATCCTTTTTCATATCAATATCGAGTCATCCACCACTTCCATGCCCTCAAAGAAACCAAGAGTTAATATCATCTTCACCAATAACTCCACCTAGTCATCTTCACAAGAAGATTCCACAATGTAACCAAACAAGTGTGTCATCCCCACTATAACCTAACCTATTAAGATTAAACCACCTTTCATGATACATAAACCTATGTTCACCTTTGTGTCGCTCTTTGAAACAAAGGGCAATTGTCATATCCATACTCTCATTAACATATTTGTCTATGTCGTCAAAAGTCAAGTGAATTTCATTATGAAATGCGTCTCTTCCACTTTCTAGCAAGTGAAGAACACAAAGAAGATATCCAAGCTTTAAGTGTTGTCAAACAATCACCACCTCATTTCACATATCCACCCTCGGTCGTCACCCATACTTTACCACCGTTCACCACATTGTTAAAACAAATGAAAAACATCATTGAAACATCACTTACATTACAAAACATTTTTAAGCATCAAAATGAGTCAAGTCAACCGCACCTCCACATTGTTTTCATATAGGCACACACTAGAACATACACATTACAATAGTCATTTACTTAAATGTGAAATTTTGATTTTCTAGGAATCATCATGCCTCCTCTAACTCACTACGACCACAAGGACACCATCAAGTACCTACCCAAACACCACAAAACCAAAGGTCTTACTCAAACTAAAATCGTTGTCTTTAAAGCCTTAGAAAAACAACATGTCCATAAGGGTAGAACCATTGATCCATCCTTCTTAGAAGGTACAAACCTCTACACGGAATTTGCGACAATCAACTTTAAGTGTCTCTTAGAAATCGACGAGCCTATTTTTTCTAGGTTCACTTTAGAATTCTATGCATCCATCACCCTCTCCAAGGATCAGTATTGTAACACCCCCAATTCATGGATGCAGCGGAATTCGAACTGGGTGTTACTTGACGGCACAATAGACACAATAATAGAAAACGAACTCCAATTGAGTCGTTTTAAAAGATTTATCATTCAAATTGTATAAATATCAGAGATACAAAATGAGGTCCCAATTGGTTCCATGTTTACAATGTATAATAAATGAGTTTTGAATGATAATAAAATTTATAGCCCTTTTGAACATCCGTGTCCTTCCGTGCCATCCTTGATCGTCATGAACCTGAAATACATGCTTGAGAGGTCAACACAAAGGTTGAGTGATATTCATAGAGTTTGTTAAATCGATTGAACACAATATGTTGGTAGTGTGAGTTATAGGCTCACACCAATGTTTGGAAAACAAAACAGGTAGGCTACGTTATTATACGCCCGGAACATGTATTATACACTAAGCTTATGAAACCATAACGTTAACGTGTACCAATATCGATTGGCAGATTTATCCCGGTAGGTACTTTGCTAACATACCTAAATCTCAAATATTAATGCATTTGTTTGCACTTAGTCAAAACAAATGGGATTCGTCAATCCCAATAGGCCTATTATTAATATTCGCGCTCACTATTGCTAGTGACTAAATGGTTCATAATAAAGGATTTCGGTTTAGCAAGGTTGGTACTTAGTGATAATAAAACAATCAGGTAAGCATACAATTTAAAAACATTGTGCTCGGTTAAAATAGCATGTATTTCCCCCAAGGGTTTGTAAAACATTGTAATAATGTAAAGTGGGGCTATGAACTCACCTTAAGTAAGATAGCAAGTAATGAATGTAACGGTTGAATCGTGAAGGTTTCTACGAGCAACCTATAATAGAATGTCGCGACTTAGGATTGGAGTAAAGAATATAAATAAGTGCCAATATATATATCTTGCATCTAGTCCATGATGTGGTATGATGTATATTGTAAGTCTTTGAAAGAAAGATTTATGAAACATGTATGTTTTGGTATATCGTTCACTACCGTTCGGGCCGACATAATTCAGAAGCCATGTTAGTAAGCGTTCGAGGAGCCAGGACACTTTAACTCGTAAATCCACAACTCAACTCGACGGCTTACATAATGAACTCCTCACATGAGGCTCCCTACTATTGTAGTAGTTGATGAAATATATAGATATAAGTTTTGATCCGAAAAGTTACATGTCCGATACTTGAATAAACTTAGGAAAGTTTATTTGTACATGAAGATTGTTATTAGGGGTAGTTTCATAAGTCTTGAATGACCATTTTCTCTTGGTAAAATCTCATGGTTTCCTTTTAGATGAAGTAGATCCAAATTGTATGTTCAAGTTCTCGTCAACTCTTTGTTTCATGTTTACGCCTATGAAAGTTGGTATGGTCATTTCGTCATGGCCTAGCCATGACCTTTGGTCCTTGTTTCAAGGTCATGAGACACAACCTTGGCTCTAGCCATGGTTGTGGTCTTGATTATAGGTCATAAGACCCCTTTGGTCTTCATAAACCATAACCTATATGTAATGACTTTGTCTAAAAATGGGCTGTTTAGAATTTGAAGAAATTTATCACTCGGAAAGCATTTTTAGGTCTCGAGCTTCTTTGTTCCTGAACGAAAACGTCGTTCCGGACAACTTTCGTGTTTTAACTTTTTGATGAATCGGATTAGAAGTGGGACTTTCAAAACCCAAATTTGATCAGGAAGCTATTTGGCAGTTTTGCCGGAAATCTTGGTAATTTCAAATGGGCGTAACTTTTGACTCGTATACTCGTTTTGGGTGGTTCAAATTGCTATGGTTTCCTTGTTAAGTCCTCTAATACAATATGTAATGATCCAATATCATATTTTTATCATTTTGATCAGGTCTTACCAAGAAAGTCACTAGTTTACTTGTTTTAGTAACTTGTTGTAACAATCAAATACAATAACTTGTTTTGGTCATTTTTATACATCATGGACATAACTACAAGACATAATATAGCATGAATAATATGTAAATAACATGAACATGATTATTTAACAAGAATCAAGTTAGGGTTTGGCTCACAACTTTTGGCTTTCAAAGATGAAAGGAAGTTAACATGTAAGGATAGGACTTTGATAGACTTGCTTCAACCCTTTTTCACTTCATGCAATCTTTCTACCCTTGGTATTCTTGAAAGATGGATGATGAAGGTTTAGGTGACTTGAGTGGATTCAAACTCAAGAGAAATCACCAAGTATATGAGGTTATGGAAGTGTTTTGATTATCTAAAAGAAACTAGGGTTTCAACCTTGAAGAAACACTTGAACCATGCAAGAAATTGGAAGGAAATGAGCAAAGGATGGAATGGTTATGGGGTTTAGGGATGCACGGCACAAGAAGGGGAGGGAGAGGGCTATTTATAGTCCAAAAATGAGGAGGTTAGGAAAGTGTTAGGAAATTACTAAAACTTGGTGACCAAGTTGTAATATAATGGTGATCTATGGGTATATTCATGAGAGGAAGCCACATGGGGTGACTCCCCCCCTCCTAGGCCGGTTCCTTGAGCTTGGAGGGCAAGCTTTGGCTTTTGCTTGGTATTATCCTAGATATTGGATGAAACTTGACTCCAGGAAATGCAAACCGTAAGTTGTTACGCCTCAAAACGTAAAACCGGGTGTCGTAAAATTATGGAATTTGAAAGTATTGATAAACATGTCAATAAGTTCCATAATAAAATATAAAATGAGTGGTAGGTTCCATTTGGGTGTAAAACCCTGCTAAAAACTGGAAACACGGGTCTAAAACGCGTAATTCGCGTAAAACGCTGAATATTGCGTAAAATTGAGAAAAGTAAAATGTTACTTTTCTAATGTTATAAAAATGATTTAAAATGACTTATAATGTCTAGACTGGGCTCAGTCTAGTGTCGGTTGGTATTAAATGTCTATTAGACATCAAATCGTAAGCCTAAAAATCACGAAATGACTTATAACATCAAGGGATCATTTTTGGTCAATGGAGGAGGGAAATAATATGTTGACTTTTTCTAATAAGTTGAAAACTCAAAAAGTCTTAGAAACGCGTTTTGTGGTCTCACGGTTAATCGCCCAAATGGTTAAGCGTGCTCATGCGAGAGTAGTACAGGCATGGGTGACCTGCTGGGAAGTTTTTGGTCATATTTTTCTCAGTCACGATTAATTCTCAAATAAATCATGAGTGTGTAAAATATTTTACTGATGTGGGGTCACCTGACGGGGTTGAATTTCGTTGTGCGTAGAATTTCTGATTGACGTTTTACCCTAAAACGTGTAATTCCGTGTAATTCCTTAATAACTTTCACGAAAATGAGCTTATGAATGTCAAACTTTTAATTTGCCATGGAAATGATTTATCACTTGAGAATATCAAATAAAAATCAACTTTCGGGAAAATTTTCGGGAAAAATGAATAGTAAAAGTGAATAGTGAAATTTTCCGGGAATGGTGATTATCCTGAAAAATGTGAATTGTTACAGTCTCTACCCCTTACGGGGAACTTCGTCCCGAAGTTCTATGTGTGTCATATGTTGGAGTGGTGTCGATAAAGATGTGTGGTTACTTATGAGGACCAAAGTCTGGGATTTCCGGTAATGTAATTTGATTTGTCATTTCAGTGTATGGTGTAGGATGAGGCTTCCTTTTATGTAGGAAAGGTATGGTAATAGTCGAATATCAAAGGAAATTGATATAGCAGTCGAATATTAATAGGGACCGATATACTAGTTGAATATCAAATAGAACTTGATATAGTTAAATATCAAAATGGAAATTGATATAGTTGTCAAGTATCAATAGCAATTGATATAACAGTTGAACAACAATAGCAATTTACATAGGAATCCAATAAATGGAAATTGATATAAGAATCGAATCATGGAATAAGCGTTGAACATGTGGTTGGACCAAGTCCTGTTTGAATTGTACGGCTGCCCATGCATATGGCTACATGGCTTCACAATAAGTTTGGTATGACTGCCCATGCATATGGCTACATGGCCCCGTAATGAGTTTGGTACGACTGCACATGCATATGGTTACATGGCCTCGCAACGAGTTTGTTTGTTATTGCACTATCATTATGAAAACCAAAGTGTAAACCTCGTACTAATGGAAATTGGGATAGTCGTTGCAATCATAGCCTAGTAGGTAATCGGTTGTTGTACCTGGGTTTATGTCATGGTTTGAAGCGATGTCGGTGAAAAGATAGGATTTCTTGTGGTGAATAAAATGTAGGTATCATGCCATACCCGAGCAATGTAATGTAGGTATCAAGCCATACCCGAGCAATGTAATGTAGGTATCAAGCCATACCCGAGCAATGTAATGTAGGTTGACTTCATACTTATGTTATTTCGGATATAATTAAGCCCACTTGTTTATAATTCTTTATTTACATAGAGAGGCATCCCAAACAATGTAACTAAAGGAATATAAACGTATGGTTCGATGATTTATAATTTCTTTATTTAAATGAAAAGGCATCCCAATCCATTCAAATAAGGACATTATAAATCATCCTACTCAAGAATTCCCGACACAACATTCATACTTAGCCGGTGAGTTACAAGGTAGTGTATTACGAGATGATACTGGTGTTCCAAAGGTACAAGATGAATATTCAAACTTGTAAAGCTGATGAGGGTACTTGTGGTGTAACTAAGGATGATTTGAACTTTACAAGTGCATCAAGATCTGTTAATGAGCTTGTGTTTGTAACGGTTGTGAAGATAATGATGTGATATGTTAATGAACAAAAGTGTGTAGTGTATGCTTAACATTAATACTCTTAGTTATCGATGTTGAGTTTGCTTTAAAAATCTTAAGAGATTTTTAAAAGTTTATGACGGAATGGTATCCTAAACAGGATGGTACTTCTACGGGATGAAGAGAAGAATTGATAACTATCCCAGGATAGTAGTTCGGATTATCTCATAAATGAAAAATTTCAAGAATGAAATTAGGTAACACAAATAAGGTGTTAAGATTTCGCTGAGTGGTAAGACATTATCGTGTCTCTAGATTGTTTTAATGTATTCTGGTGGTTTTATCGAGTTCATGTAGGAAATCAATCTGAACATAACCCTAGTACAACTACTCTCAGTATTTGAAAATTCTAAGTCGAATATAGTTAGTCAGACTATATTCCACTGTCCCTAAGTTAAATATAGGTGACTAGTCTATATTTAGCCAAGGTTCGATAAAATTTTCACATACCTAAACTAGGTATACTTGTGATACGTCCGTTGCTTTCGGGAAACTGTCCACTAAACAAAGGCGATGTCAAACCATTCAGTTGCAAGTCCCGCCATAAGAGACTTGTAACGTATGTTTTCACATTCCATTGCATAGAAGATAGTACGGGTAGATATGTGTGCAAAGGAAGTTGAAGTAATTCTAAAACAGTCTATACTGGGCTAGAATTACAAACTTTTAACAATGAAGGTTTCAGAAGAAAACTTTGATGAATGTAGAGAAAGTTCAGCTTTTGTCGATGATGGATTAGTTTGTCCTTTAGAAATCTCATATTTCTTGTTTTGAATTCGATAGATTGTGACGGGTTTTTGATATCATAAGAAATGATATTGATTATGTGATGGAATAATTCTAGAGACCATTTGCACAAAACACAAAGTCTCAGAAGTAGGTTAGACCATTGTGTAATTCACAATGTCTGGGAAGTAGGTTAAACCGTTGTGTGACTCAAAACATTTGAGAAATGA
Organism: Artemisia argyi; assembly: GCA_030686995.1. Classification (NCBI taxonomy): domain Eukaryota; kingdom Viridiplantae; phylum Streptophyta; class Magnoliopsida; order Asterales; family Asteraceae; genus Artemisia; species Artemisia argyi. The sequence goes on from CM060708.1 coordinate 108,463,732, forward strand.
TTAAGACCATTGTATCACACAATGTCTTGGAAAATGAATGAGACCATTGCATCTCACAATGTCTTGGAAAATGAATGAGACCATTGTATCTCACAATGTCTTGGAAAATGAATGAGACCATTGTATCTCACAATGTCTTGGAAAATGAATGAGACCATTGTATCTCACAATGTCTCGGAAAATGAATGAGACCATTGTATCTCACAATGTCTTGGAAAAATGAATGAGACCATTGTAATCAGTTACAATGTCTTGAAAAAAAATGTTGGAGTAGGAACATGATTGGGAGAATCTGGTTGTGTCGAAATGCCCTAGAATAGGCATACGCAGATATGTTTAGATAAAATGATTGAAAATAAACCGAGTTTATATATCAATATACTAATATGTTCATGTAGCATAAAATGCCTAGTGTGTATATATCAATATACTTATATGTGTTCATGTAGCATAAAATGCTTACGGGGAAATGCTCAATTATGTTTAGGGTACATATATCAATATGCAATTATGTTTGTGTAGCACAAAAATGTCTACGGGGAAAATGCTCAAAATGGGTATATATGAATATACAAATATGTTTGTGTATCATAACATGCTTACTAAGTCCATAATCGTCTGGAGGATGGAAGACACGGAGAGCGGAAGGCTATAAAATGTTTTTGCTTGTACATGTGGTTATAGTTTAGGTCTCAATTAGACCCGTTTCTCTATAACCCTGGCTCTGGTACCAATCTCTAACACCCCCAATTCATGGATGCAGCGGAATTCGAACTGGGTGTTACTTGACGGCACAATAGACACAATAATAGAAAACGAACTCCAATTGAGTCGTTTTAAAAGATTTATCATTCAAATTGTATAAATATCAGAGATACAAAATGAGGTCCCAATTGGTTCCATGTTTACAATGTATAATAAATGAGTTTTGAATGATAATAAAATTTATAGCCCTTTTGAACATCCGTGTCCTTCCGTGCCATCCTTGATCGTCATGAACCTGAAATACATGCTTGAGAGGTCAACACAAAGGTTGAGTGATATTCATAGAGTTTGTTAAATCGATTGAACACAATATGTTGGTAGTGTGAGTTATAGGCTCACACCAATGTTTGGAAAACAAAACAGGTAGGCTACGTTATTATACGCCCGGAACATGTATTATACACTAAGCTTATGAAACCATAACGTTAACGTGTACCAATATCGATTGGCAGATTTATCCCGGTAGGTACTTTGCTAACATACCTAAATCTCAAATATTAATGCATTTGTTTGCACTTAGTCAAAACAAATGGGATTCGTCAATCCCAATAGGCCTATTATTAATATTCGCGCTCACTATTGCTAGTGACTAAATGGTTCATAATAAAGGATTTCGGTTTAGCAAGGTTGGTACTTAGTGATAATAAAACAATCAGGTAAGCATACAATTTAAAAACATTGTGCTCGGTTAAAATAGCATGTATTTCCCCCAAGGGTTTGTAAAACATTGTAATAATGTAAAGTGGGGCTATGAACTCACCTTAAGTAAGATAGCAAGTAATGAATGTAACGGTTGAATCGTGAAGGTTTCTACGAGCAACCTATAATAGAATGTCGCGACTTAGGATTGGAGTAAAGAATATAAATAAGTGCCAATATATATATCTTGCATCTAGTCCATGATGTGGTATGATGTATATTGTAAGTCTTTGAAAGAAAGATTTATGAAACATGTATGTTTTGGTATATCGTTCACTACCGTTCGGGCCGACATAATTCAGAAGCCATGTTAGTAAGCGTTCGAGGAGCCAGGACACTTTAACTCGTAAATCCACAACTCAACTCGACGGCTTACATAATGAACTCCTCACATGAGGCTCCCTACTATTGTAGTAGTTGATGAAATATATAGATATAAGTTTTGATCCGAAAAGTTACATGTCCGATACTTGAATAAACTTAGGAAAGTTTATTTGTACATGAAGATTGTTATTAGGGGTAGTTTCATAAGTCTTGAATGACCATTTTCTCTTGGTAAAATCTCATGGTTTCCTTTTAGATGAAGTAGATCCAAATTGTATGTTCAAGTTCTCGTCAACTCTTTGTTTCATGTTTACGCCTATGAAAGTTGGTATGGTCATTTCGTCATGGCCTAGCCATGACCTTTGGTCCTTGTTTCAAGGTCATGAGACACAACCTTGGCTCTAGCCATGGTTGTGGTCTTGATTATAGGTCATAAGACCCCTTTGGTCTTCATAAACCATAACCTATATGTAATGACTTTGTCTAAAAATGGGCTGTTTAGAATTTGAAGAAATTTATCACTCGGAAAGCATTTTTAGGTCTCGAGCTTCTTTGTTCCTGAACGAAAACGTCGTTCCGGACAACTTTCGTGTTTTAACTTTTTGATGAATCGGACTAGAAGTGGGACTTTCAAAACCCAAATTTGATCAGGAAGCTATTTGGCAGTTTTGCCGGAAATCTTGGTAATTTCAAATGGGCGTAACTTTTGACTCGTATACTCGTTTTGGGTGGTTCAAATTGCTATGGTTTCCTTGTTAAGTCCTCTAATACAATATGTAATGATCCAATATCATATTTTTATCATTTTGATCAGGTCTTACCAAGAAAGTCACTAGTTTACTTGTTTTAGTAACTTGTTGTAACAATCAAATACAATAACTTGTTTTGGTCATTTTTATACATCATGGACATAACTACAAGACATAATATAGCATGAATAATATGTAAATAACATGAACATGATTATTTAACAAGAATCAAGTTAGGGTTTGGCTCACAACTTTTGGCTTTCAAAGATGAAAGGAAGTTAACATGTAAGGATAGGACTTTGATAGACTTGCTTCAACCCTTTTTCACTTCATGCAATCTTTCTACCCTTGGTATTCTTGAAAGATGGATGATGAAGGTTTAGGTGACTTGAGTGGATTCAAACTCAAGAGAAATCACCAAGTATATGAGGTTATGGAAGTGTTTTGATTATCTAAAAGAAACTAGGGTTTCAACCTTGAAGAAACACTTGAACCATGCAAGAAATTGGAAGGAAATGAGCAAAGGATGGAATGGTTATGGGGTTTAGGGATGCACGGCACAAGAAGGGGAGGGAGAGGGCTATTTATAGTCCAAAAATGAGGAGGTTAGGAAAGTGTTAGGAAATTACTAAAACTTGGTGACCAAGTTGTAATATAATGGTGATCTATGGGTATATTCATGAGAGGAAGCCACATGGGGTGACTCCCCCCCTCCTAGGCCGGTTCCTTGAGCTTGGAGGGCAAGCTTTGGCTTTTGCTTGGTATTATCCTAGATATTGGATGAAACTTGACTCCGGGAAATGCAAACCGTAAGTTGTTACGCCTCAAAACGTAAAACCGGGTGTCGTAAAATTATGGAATTTGAAAGTATTGATAAACATGTCAATAAGTTCCATAATAAAATATAAAATGAGTGGTAGGTTCCATTTGGGTGTAAAACCCTGCTAAAAACTGGAAACACGGGTCTAAAACGCGTAATTCGCGTAAAACGCTGAATATTGCGTAAAATTGAGAAAAGTAAAATGTTACTTTTCTAATGTTATAAAAATGATTTAAAATGACTTATAATGTCTAGACTGGGCTCAGTCTAGTGTCGGTTGGTATTAAATGTCTTTTAGACATCAAATCGTAAGCCTAAAAATCACGAAATGACTTATAACATCAAGGGATCATTTTTGGTCAATGGAGGAGGGAAATAATATGTTGACTTTTTCTAATAAGTTGAAAACTCAAAAAGTCTTAGAAACGCGTTTTGTGGTCTCACGGTTAATCGCCCAAATGGTTAAGCGTGCTCATGCGAGAGTAGTACAGGCATGGGTGACCTGCTGGGAAGTTTTTGGTCATATTTTTCTCAGTCACGATTAATTCTCAAATAAATCATGAGTGTGTAAAATATTTTACTGATGTGGGGTCACCTGACGGGGTTGAATTTCGTTGTGCGTAGAATTTCTGATTGACGTTTTACCCTAAAACGTGTAATTCCGTGTAATTCCTTAATAACTTTCACGAAAATGAGCTTATGAATGTCAAACTTTTAATTTGCCATGGAAATGATTTATCACTTGAGAATATCAAATAAAAATCAACTTTCGGGAAAATTTTCGGGAAAAATGAATAGTAAAAGTGAATAGTGAAATTTTCCGGGAATGGTGATTATCCTGAAAAATGTGAATTGTTACAAGTATGGTCGCATGTCTATTAACTTTAGGGCTAGTAGTCATCAATACTCCTTCACCCTCGAGGAGTTTGCTCAAATCCTAGGTGTCCCAAACCTTGGTACTTGCATCTACTCCTACTTGAACTCCCTCTCAACTCTTGACACACTCTTTGACTGCATCTATCCCTATGATAACCCTCTTGTGTCCAAAGACGAACTTCGTGACCACCTCTACATTAGAACCACCAACATTAGAAGAACTAGAACCGGAAATGAGGTCATCAAGAACCCATATGGAATGGAAAACCATGAACTCAAGCCCCAATTAAAGGAATGGGAAGAACTCCTTAGAATCAATGAAATTAGCACCATAGGAAACCGGGATCACATCAATGTTTGCCTTTGCTACATGCTCTACTCCTTGTCCGTTAGGCAACCCTTCCCGTGCAAGGCACAACGTCTATGCCATATGGAATGCTCTTGACCCGTCTCTTTAGGTTCATCTCTCCCATTCCATCAACTCCTATAGGTCTTCACCTAGACTACTTTCTTATTCCACACGCTTTTGTCCCACTAAGTGATAGGAAAATCTACAAAGCCCAAGGTAAACATTTTCCAAATCTAGGCTTTGCCCAACTCTAGGCTCCCACCTCTATATTACTTTTTCCAACTTTCAGATAGTCCAAATGAGTCGGCGGAGTTCAAGCAAACAAAGGGGGTGTTCAAAAAAAAACATCGAGAGATTTCTTGAAATGCTCAAGAAGAAGATTGACCGTCTATGAAAGCGGGTGTGTAGGAGTGTTTGGCACTAGGCGTCATTTGAAAGATTTGGTCATTTAAACATTACGTGTTTTGTATTTGTGTGTTGGTAAGTTATTTGGTACTATTTGGAACTTGTAGGAACTAACAATGATGTAGGAAGACAACATTTGGCTAGTTGTCAAATTTTCATGTTTATGGCAATTCTTACTAAGTATAGTGAAATCCTCGACCTCAAGGTCAAAGTCCTATGATATGTATGTTTACGTGTCTAATTTTTGCATTGCCTAACCAGAAAAGCATTATCTTTTTGATTTTAGGAGTTTTCGAAAATTTTGAAAATCGTCTCGCGGGTCAAAAACGCGGACTGCCAACTTTTTAGGGTCTGGCGGATCTGGCGGAACCCAAAATTGGGGTCCGCCAGTGTATTTTCTGGGAATTCCAGAAATAGCCCAACGGACCAGGCGGTACCCTCAAATGGGTTCCGCCAGTGTCTTCTGAGGGTTCCGCCAGACACCTGCAGAAAATTCTTCCATTTTTCTTAAGTCTAAAACTTGTAATGTGTCAAAACCATTATCCTAAGTGAGAAACATCTTCCATTAACTCCAATAACCATATTAGAATAACTCTCACTCACTAAAACAATTAGGAAGCCACTTCCCTCCAAAAATTCAAATTCAAACATAACTAACCCAAGGAACCCTTTTAAAGGATCCTTCAAACCATTGAAACATTTTCAACCAAATCACATCCCATGATCACAAAGCATTGAGTGCATATGTTGATCTTTCACTCCATCCTATTCCATTGAATTAACATCAAATGATGTGACATGGTCATGAAAATCATTTGAAACCTCATTCTTTGAATGGTAGAACATCAAATCCAAACATCCATTTCAACACCTTTTCAACCTTATAAATTTGAAAGTTTTGCAACAATTCAAATCACACCATAACCATCAAAATCCTTCTCAAAAACCACTAGGATTAGTGTCAAACCTTGTTGCTTCAACAAAACCATCAAGTCAAGCTCATCATCTTCAAGTGATGCTTCGCTTAACATTTCTTCACCTATCCAAGATTTCCTTAACCTCACTACCTCAACACCATCCTCAACACATTTCAATACCAATGTGATCACTATTCAAGATTTGCTTAATCTTGCTACTTCAACACTTACACCAATGGAACTTTTCCATACACCACCAACATCACCACATCCACTATTGGAAACTTTTGAAAACCTATCACCTAAACCATCAAGCCCTCCATCATTGTCACCTTTTAACACCATTGCCGAAATGGAAACCCAACAACAACCAACATTTCAACCAAATGAGTCATTGGATGATGCACCTCATCCATCGTCATTGCTTGAGAGTTTGGCCTACCGGTATGCTAAATCCTCAATTTTTCCAAATGATCAAGGTCATACACACCTACAATCATTTGTGTTTCAACCCCATTCACAAAAACCTTCATGGTAACCATTTACAAATAACCAAGCCTACACCATTTTGTTCAAACAACAACCACCACAACAACAATAACTACCACTACCACAAGAACCTTCCCAACACTCTGAATCTCTATTTTCTTCGTATAAGAAAATAAAAGCATCTCAATGATCTTCCACCAAGACCAACAACAACCACCACCTTTCACAAATGAATAACCAAGGTCATTGCTTAACCAAAATGTCACACCCCCAAAATCGGGTCCAGCGGAAGCATACATGTAGCTGGGGTGTAACTCAATTGATATTACAACACTAGTTCAAAAATAGTTTGCACTTGAATCATTTAGAATAAAATAGTTAAATCAAAATGTTGATTTTACATTGTTAAAAGTAATGCGGAAGTAGGCCATTAAAATAGTTAAAAACGGTCCCCAAATGAATAATCAGAGTCTTCTATGACCATGCCATGCCCTGCCAAAACCTCTTGTAGCGTGCCAATGCTTAATACCTGAAAATACATGCTAAAGTGTCAACACGAGGTTGGTGAGTTCATAGAGTCTTGTGAAAAAGAATGTAATGCATATGAATGAAGTTGTCCCAGCAAAGGCATCGTAAATCCACTCAGTTACAAGTCCCGCCATAAGAGACTTGTAACCTGTGTGTTTACAACCCACTGCCAAATGTAATAAGTTTGATGCAAAAGCATTGTAATTCAGTAGTAATAGTAGTGGAAAAGTATCGTAATTCCATAAGTAATTTTCGTATGTACAATAGCCACAAGTATAAAGTGAACCGACATAAATGTCAAAAATGCTACATTGTCTCTTAAGCTCATGACCCCGAAGCTAGACTTTGTAATGGCCCCAACAGAGTGTCTACCAGGCACTCAATTTGATAAGACATGAAATGCATTCGTCCCGTTGGAGCAACCCAAACACGAATGGAGGCGTCACCCTCAATAGATCTATTCACTCACTCTCGCTTAGTACTAAAATTAACGGTCCATGATATTGAAAGGGGACTTGTTATGAAGTGGTAGTAAGGCAACTTAAGCAATGTATGGAATTTGTAATACTTGGGCATGTACAAAAATAGTTGTTGCAATGTATTCTCCCCCATGGGATTTGAAATCGTATAAAAGTATAACACGAGTATTTAAGCATGTATCTCCCCCAAAGAGTTTGTAAAGTAATTAAACCAGTAAAAGTGGGGCTATGACTCACCTGATATGATGGTACCATGAACATGTAATGAGCTGAAAAACAAGGCGCGCACACTAGCCGCAACCTAATATGAATGATGAACGATCTACCTTAGATCATGAAATGATGTTATGAATGTCCATGCACATGTTTGTCACACCCCCAATTTGCCTGACTTGCAGCGGAATGGAATGCCTGAGGGTGTAACTGTCATAGCACCTTAACAAGGAAATATTGAACGACCTAAAGTGTCGTTTGGAAAATACATATCGTTTGATTTATTTAAAAGCATCTAGTGCTACAAAACATAGGTCCCCAAAGGTTGAAACGTTTACAGAAAACAAGTTCAGGAAATGTCAAACGATAATTTACACAAGTGCATGAAAAATCCAAAATGTAGTGCGTCATCCCTGGCACACCCTAATGTGACTCCATGCATGTAATATGATAATGCCTTAGTTACCTGAAAATACATTGCGAAAACGGTCAACACGAATGTTGGTGAATAATCATAGGTTTGTAAGTTAAATCGCATGTACATAAGCCACAAGTATAAAGTAAACCGACATAAATGTCAAAATGCTACATTGTCCCTTAAGCTCATGACCCCGAAGCTAGACTTTGTAATGCCCCAACAGAGTGTTTACCAGACACTCACTTGATAAGACATGAAATGCATTCGTCCCGTTGGAGCAACCCAATGCGAATGGAGGCGTCACCCTCGATAGATCTATCCACTCACTCTCGCTTAGTACTTGAAATTAACGGTCCATGATATTGAAAAGGGGACTTGTTATGATATGGTATAAAGGCAACTTAAGCAATGTATGGAATTTGTAATACTTGGGCATGTACGAAAGTAATTGATGCAATGTATTCTCCCCCGTGGGATTTGAAATCAAATAAGTAATTGAAAACGGGGCTATGAAAACTCACCTCCACTGATGGTACTTGAAATGAAATGAAGTGAACAATAATGATCGGTTAACTGCCGCAACCTATAATGAATGATGCATGATCTCGTTAAGATCACCAAATGATGTTTATGAATGTCCATGCTCATGTTTCTATACCACTCTATTCTTTGGAAAAACACTTGTATTGTCAAAAATATATATTCCAAGAATTTGAAAAATATTGCTATTAGAAAATATAAATGGCTTGTTATAATATATATACTTATATATATATAACGTAAGTTCTCATGTTGACGTTGAAATACTCGGGTTGTAATCCTTGAAATGATGAAAACATACTCGTAATAACTAATACTACGTTAGTTATAAAGCTCGGTACTTGATATTATGTTTAGCTTGAAAATGCACTTCGTAGTTTTTGCGCCAAATTATATAAAAGCTGTCAATTAATAAAGGGTTTTAGCCGATATTCAAACGAGTATATCTTTGTCGTTACTTGTCCGTTTTACTTGTTCTTTATGTCCACGGTTTCGTCTTAGTATGTAGTAATATATTTTGGAAAGCTCGGCTCCTCCGGGTTACGTCTAAAGTCTCTTTTTGTCCAATGAAAAACGTCCAACAGCAAACATTTTCTGAAAAATACTTTTCGTCTACAATCTTGCAAAAATCATAACTCCTTCGTTATAGACTCTTTTTAATCCGTTCTTTCGCCTACGGATTCGTTTTTGAAAGTATTTTCTAAAAATTTTGCCAAAGTTTCCTTGGTGTTTACTGATTTTCCAGATTTTTACAAAGTGGGACAGCATGTCTAAAATAGGTTCCAAATCAAGTTTCCAAGGTTAAAAACCAATTTCTACCATCACCAATCCTCTTGAAATCACCACATGACTAATCTAATCTTACCATACACCTTCTTAGGGTGCCATGGACTCCTAACCAAGTTATTAGAGCTAGGGGATTCATAACAAGAAAGTTAGGGTTTGTATGTTTCTTTTTAGCCAAAATAAAGTGTAGTATAGCTACTTATACATGGTTTTTAGCATGATTCTTATGTAATACATGTAAAAATAGGATGATTCATGAAAAAATAAAGATGAAAACTTACTTGACCAAAAGAGATGATTATTGGATGATTATGCTTGAAGTTCTTGTGTTTTTGTTGCTTGTATCTTGATTAGACTTGTAAAATGAACAACTTTTGTGTTTTACTTCATGAAAAATGATCACTTGATCATGGAGTTTGATTTGGGGTCGTGGGTTTCAAGATGGGGAAGAAGAGAAAGATGAATTTTGTTCTTGGTGAAAAGTGAGATAATGATTTGTATAAATTTGGTAAAGTTAGTTATTAAGGTTTATTAGTATAAAACACTTAGGAGTTAATGCACTAGGTTAAGGGGTGGTCTTGGGGCTGGTTTTTCATGGGGTGAAGGGGGGGGGGGGGGGTTTAGGGTGCTTAGGAATTAATTAGAAATCTTGAATGAAATTTGCACTAGTTCGCGTTTTTAGTTACGATCGGGTATCGGTTTTATTAGAAATAAATATTCACGAAGTATGCCGGGATGAAATTAGTTATAATAATGTTAAAAACATATTAAAAATATGTTGGGTACATTTACTGAGTGATCGGGTGATTAATGTTTAGTTTTAACGAAAACCGACGTTATATTCATATGCGTACGTTAAAAATAAAATAAATTTCCAAAATACTGGGTAACTGAATGTTATAACTTTTATGATGTTAAAATGGATATAAAAATATGTCGGGACCATTGTGGGAATATTTAGATATATTCGTCGTGTATAAACCGGGTGTTAACGTTTATTATAATTACGTATACGTAAAAACGTTAAATGTACTGAATATAGAAATTCGAAAATCCTGAGAGTGGTATAACATGAAAATGCTGTCATGATGATATGCAGACTATCTCCAGTCCGTATGCAGTGTACTTAACACTAATGAAATGAATTCGCACCTAAACCAATCCGGTTACGCGAATTTGAATACCCGTAAACTAAATTTACGATGCAATGAGTAATGCAAGTGAATGGTGAAAACTTTTCCGGAAATGAATAGTGTTCGGTGAATAGTAAATTTCCAAAAAGTTTCTCAGAACATCAAACTGACCTCGAAAACGATGAATAGTAAAACGATGAATAGTGTTTTGATGAATAGTGATTTATGAATAGTAAAAAGTCGAAGTTTGGAAAAATGACCTGAAATGGTAAATGACGTGAAATGGTGAGTTGTGACATCCGCCCACCCAAATAGGAATTCAGTCCCTGAATTCAGCTAGTGTTGGTCTCGGTAATAGGTTTGGTGAAAAGGTGTGGATACTTGCGTTGCATTTGGTCCTCTCGTTCCTAAGTAAACTCGGGTCCTCTTCGAGAATTCCAGCGAACCTTAACGATCGGTATTCTACTCTGCTTTAATTGCTTGACCTCTCGGTCCATGATTTCAACTGGTTCCTCCACAAAGTTAAGCTTGTCATCTAGCTGAATCTCTTCTAATGATATAACTGAAGACTCATCTGAAAGGCATTTCTTGAGGTTTGAGACATGAAATGTATTATGTACGTTGCTGAGTTCTGATGGTAGTTCAAGCTTGTAAGCTACTGGACCAATCCTTTCCAGTATCTTAAATGGACCAATGTATCTCGGGTTCAACTTCCCACGCTTTCCAAATCGTATCACGCCCTTCCAAGGCGAGACTTTCAACATGACCTTGTCTCCAACCTGGAATTCCAATGGTTTACGTCTAACATCTGCGTAGCTCTTCTGTCGGCTTCTAGCTGTTTCAAGCCTATCTCGAATCTGTATTATCTTTTCTGTTGTTTCCCTAACCATCTCTGGACCTGTGCATTGTACCTCTCCAACTTCTGCCCAACAAACTGGTGAACGACACTTACGACCATACAATGCCTCAAATGGTGCTGCTTTAATACTTGAATGGTAACTGTTGTTATAAGAGAACTCGATTAATGGCAAATGGTTAGCCCAACCATTCCCAAAGTCAATCACACACGCTCGCAGCATGTCCTCCAGTGTCTGAATAGTTCTCTCACTCTGACCATCGGTCTGTGGATGGTAAGCAGTGCTCATGTCTAACTAGTACCCTTGAATAATAACATTGGACAACTAGGTTAAAGATGGTAATTCGGATGGTCTCGCAGTATCTTAGAATTTGTTGTTGAGTTATGAATTCTCTCACTATATGCTTCTAGTCCTGGTTAGTATTTCTGTAATCCTTTCGTTGCTTTTATTGTATTGGGGAATCCTGCATGTAATTGATATGGAAAGTCTCTTCTAGGAAAGTCAGTGGGAAAATCCAACTTAATGGCTGAATGAGTGACTGGTGGGGTAAGTATCCAAGGATAGTTCGGCAAAATGGATGTTTATGGATGAGTTCCTTTGTTTACAAAACTTTTGGATGAAGATTGTTATTACAATCCTTTGAAAAGGTAATTATTTCCTTCACGGCATAATCCTTCCTGAATTTTACATAGGTGATCAGGCTATGTATAATTGAGGACTAATGATGCGATGTTGGATTTTGTCAAAATATCATAACTTTCCTCAAAAGTTTTAGATGGTGTTCAACGCATTGTTATTAAAATGGTATTCTGATGTTTTCTTTCGAATAACAAAAAAAAAATTGCCTCGTGTAATAATAGTAAATACTTGGTGTAATGACAGAAAATCAATTTATAGGATGGTGATAAAATAGCTTACTTCAGCAATTTCTCTGTAAAACAGTTTTCCCATATGATAGTAAAATAGCTTGTATGGTGTATTGGATACGTGGGTGAATCTTGTCGAATGGTAATAGTCTACTAATTCGTCAAAAACAAAATCAACCTAATTCCTGATGAGACAATGCTAAAATGTTGCGAAACGATTGAAGTCTGAGCAATCGGGATAGAAAATGGAGTAAATAATGGTTATGATTATCACCTAGGTAACAAAGGATAGATACTACATTGGATAGGAAAGTGCTTAATGCCCCTAGGTCATGTCATCGTACCAACGGTAAGTACAAAAGGAAAGATACAACCCTAAAGGCTCGAACTACGGTTTATATATCGAAACAAAGCTCCTCCTGCTGAAGCATTGTTGTTATCCTTGATGTTTCTAATATCCTGACGGTCCTCTTTCAACAACTCACGCTATTCCTCGAGCGATTTAGTCTTGATTCCCAGTTCCTGATTTTTCCTTGTTCCTTAGTTCCGGGCAGTCATTCTTGAAATGCCCTAAGTTTCCACATTTGAACCAACTCCCTGGGATTTTCTGATTTGTGAGTTTCCTAAAATTTTCAGTCCGATGACCCTGCTTCTTGCACACTCCACACGTTTTACTGCAATGACCTTGGTGATATTGATTACACAGGTTGTAGTAAGGTAACTTTCCAATATACCTTCTCTTTGTGTGCGGTTCTGCAGCAAAGGCTCTATTCATTTCTTGTCCTTTGGGTGATTGTTGAGCAGCATTGCAACCTAGATTGTTGTTCCATACCTTCTGTGGCTAGGATAATAGTAAAAGCTAGTGAGGATATAAATCTGGTCTAGGGACTTCCTAGTGTCCCTCTGTGTGAAATCAGGTTTGTGGCATCATAAGGTCGAGATAGTCCTGAAGTGGTGTCTGAAGTTGCGCATCTATCAAATCTTAGATAATGTAGGTTCTGAACCATTCCTGAAGAATCTGCGGATGTTTCTGTTGAGTCCGTGTTATTGGTATTATCTACTAGGTGTCATCTAGTTCATGGCAAGTGGGAATGGAAAAGGGAAATGACAATCATGGTACTAGTGTATGGAATACTACCCTCTTTCGCGCTACCTCGCGACATCCAAAAGGTAAAACTAAAGCACACACTGTGGGAAGGCCAATAGTGTAATAAGTAACTGATGATGGTGATAGTACCTGAGTAGTAAGTTCCCTACTAGTGATGGAAAGAAAACACACTATCTTCCTTGCAATAAGCATCCTAATAAGTCCATTAAGATTAATTCTGAATACACTACCAAAAGGCATTCTATGTACGGGCTGAATGATAGGAAGACTCTGTTCCTATGGCAAATCAATAGTACTAATGGTGGTGTAAGTGCAACTGATGGTATAATGGTAGTGGAAGATGACAAGGCATCTTCAATGTTGGAATCCGATAAAAGGATGTCAGGGTGAGTATCTGAAGGCATGTCACTTGTGAACCAGGTCAATAAAATGATATACATATTCGGATATGAGTATAAATAACTCGCACAGGGTATGCATGAAACAACATGTATCATGATTATGCACTTATGATGAAATGATGAGATGCTATGATGATGTGGTTATAGTCTAGGGTCAATGATACATCCTAGTTCTCTATAACCTTAGCTCTGGTACCAATCTGTCACACCCCCAATTTGCCTGACTTGCAGCGGAATGGAATGCCTGAGGGTGTAACTGTCATAGCACCTTAACAAGGAAATATTGAACGACCTAAAGTGTCGTTTGGAAAATACATATCGTTTGATTTATTTAAAAGCATCCAGTGCTACAAAACATAGGTCCCCAAAGGTTGAAACGTTTACAGAAAACAAGTTCAGGAAATGTCAAACGATAATTTACACAAGTGCATGAAAAATCCAAAATGTAGTGCGTCATCCCTGGCACACCCTAATGTGACTCCATGCATGTAATATGATAATGCCTTAGTTACCTGAAAATACATTGCGAAAACGGTCAACACGAATGTTGGTGAATAATCATAGGTTTGTAAGTTAAATCGCATGTACATAAGCCACAAGTATAAAGTAAACCGACATAAATGTCAAAATGCTACATTGTCCCTTAAGCTCATGACCCCGAAGCTAGACTTTGTAATGCCCCAACAGAGTGTTTACCAGACACTCACTTGATAAGACATGAAATGCATTCGTCCCGTTGGAGCAACCCAACGCGAATGGAGGCGTCACCCTCGATAGATCTATCCACTCACTCTCGCTTAGTACTTGAAATTAACGGTCCATGATATTGAAAAGGGGACTTGTTATGATATGGTATAAAGGCAACTTAAGCAATGTATGGAATTTGTAATACTTGGGCATGTACGAAAGTAATTGATGCAATGTATTCTCCCCCGTGGGATTTGAAATCAAATAAGTAATTGAAAACGGGGCTATGAAAACTCACCTCCACTGATGGTACTTGAAATGAAATGAAGTGAACAATAATGATCGGTTAACTGCCGCAACCTATAATGAATGATGCATGATCTCGTTAAGATCACCAAATGATGTTTATGAATGTCCATGCTCATGTTTCTATACCACTCTATTCTTTGGAAAAACACTTGTATTGTCAAAAATATATATTCCAAGAATTTGAAAAATATTGCTATTAGAAAATATAAATGGCTTGTTATAATATATATACTTATATATATATAACGTAAGTTCTCATGTTGACGTTGAAATACTCGGGTTGTAATCCTTGAAATGATGAAAACATACTCGTAATAACTAATACTACGTTAGTTATAAAGCTCGGTACTTGATATTATGTTTAGCTTGAAAATGCACTTCGTAGTTTTTGCGCCAAATTATATAAAAGCTGTCAATTAATAAAGGGTTTTAGCCGATATTCAAACGAGTATATCTTTGTCGTTACTTGTCCGTTTTACTTGTTCTTTATGTCCACGGTTTCGTCTTAGTATGTAGTAATATATTTTGGAAAGCTCGGCTCCTCCGGGTTACGTCTAAAGTCTCTTTTTGTCCAATGAAAAACGTCCAACAGCAAACATTTTCTGAAAAATACTTTTCGTCTACAATCTTGCAAAAATCATAACTCCTTCGTTATAGACTCTTTTTAATCCGTTCTTTCGCCTACGGATTCGTTTTTGAAAGTATTTTCTAAAAATTTTGCCAAAGTTTCCTTGGTGTTTACTGATTTTCCAGATTTTTACAAAGTGGGACAGCATGTCTAAAATAGGTTCCAAATCAAGTTTCCAAGGTTAAAAACCAATTTCTACCATCACCAATCCTCTTGAAATCACCACATGACTAATCTAATCTTACCATACACCTTCTTAGGGTGCCATGGACTCCTAACCAAGTTATTAGAGCTAGGGGATTCATAACAAGAAAGTTAGGGTTTGTATGTTTCTTTTTAGCCAAAATAAAGTGTAGTATAGCTACTTATACATGGTTTTTAGCATGATTCTTATGTAATACATGTAAAAATAGGATGATTCATGAAAAAATAAAGATGAAAACTTACTTGACCAAAAGAGATGATTATTGGATGATTATGCTTGAAGTTCTTGTGTTTTTGTTGCTTGTATCTTGATTAGACTTGTAAAATGAACAACTTTTGTGTTTTACTTCATGAAAAATGATCACTTGATCATGGAGTTTGATTTGGGGTCGTGGGTTTCAAGATGGGGAAGAAGAGAAAGATGAATTTTGTTCTTGGTGAAAAGTGAGATAATGATTTGTATAAATTTGGTAAAGTTAGTTATTAAGGTTTATTAGTATAAAACACTTAGGAGTTAATGCACTAGGTTAAGGGGTGGTCTTGGGGCTGGTTTTTCATGGGGTGAAGGGGGGGGGGGGGGTTTAGGGTGCTTAGGAATTAATTAGAAATCTTGAATGAAATTTGCACTAGTTCGCGTTTTTAGTTACGATCGGGTATCGGTTTTATTAGAAATAAATATTCACGAAGTATGCCGGGATGAAATTAGTTATAATAATGTTAAAAACATATTAAAAATATGTTGGGTACATTTACTGAGTGATCGGGTGATTAATGTTTAGTTTTAACGAAAACCGACGTTATATTCATATGCGTACGTTAAAAATAAAATAAATTTCCAAAATACTGGGTAACTGAATGTTATAACTTTTATGATGTTAAAATGGATATAAAAATATGTCGGGACCATTGTGGGAATATTTAGATATATTCGTCGTGTATAAACCGGGTGTTAACGTTTATTATAATTACGTATACGTAAAAACGTTAAATGTACTGAATATAGAAATTCGAAAATCCTGAGAGTGGTATAACATGAAAATGCTGTCATGATGATATGCAGACTATCTCCAGTCCGTATGCAGTGTACTTAACACTAATGAAATGAATTCGCACCTAAACCAATCCGGTTACGCGAATTTGAATACCGTAAACTAAATTTACGATGCAATGAGTAATGCAAGTGAATGGTGAAAACTTTTCCGGAAATGAATAGTGTTCGGTGAATAGTAAATTTCCAAAAAGTTTCTCAGAACATCAAACTGACCTCGAAAACGATGAATAGTAAAACGATGAATAGTGTTTTGATGAATAGTGATTTATGAATAGTAAAAAGTCGAAGTTTGGAAAAATGACCTGAAATGGTAAATGACGTGAAATGGTGAGTTGTGACAATGTTCCTATACCACTCTACTCATTGGAAAAACACTTGTTGTTATCAAAAGTATACATTTCCAAGACTTAGGAAAAATATGGCTATTAGAAAAATAAAGCTAGTTGCAATATATATACTTATATATCGTATGTACCAATGTTTTGTGTTGAAATCCTCGGTTTGAAATCCTTGAAATAACGCCTTGTAGTGATAAAAATATACTTGTAATAACTAATACTACATTAGTTATAAAATTGGGTACTTGGTTAATATTTCTAGAAAATCTAGCATTTAGTACGTAGTGTTATTATTATTTCTAAAAGCTGCCAATTATAGAGGATTTTTGCCGATATTGAAACGTGAATATCTTTGTCGTTATTAGTCCGTTTTACTTGTTCTTTATATCCACGGTTACGTCTTAGTATGTAGTAATATATTTTGGAAAACTTGGCTCCTCCGGGTTATGTCTAAAGCCTCTTTTTGACCGACGAAAAACGTCCAACAGCATGTATTTTTCCGGAAAATAGTTTTCGTCAATAAACTTGCAAAAATCATAACTTCTTCGTTATAAACTCTTTTTAATCCGTTCTTTCGCCTACGGATTCGTTTTTGAAAGTATTTTCTAAAAAATTTTCCAAAGTTTACTTTATGTTTACTGATTTTCCAGAATTTACCAAAATGGGACAGAATGTTTATATAGTTGTTACAAAACCATTTCCAAGGTTCAAAACTAGTTTCTACTTCAACCAAATCTCTTGCAAACACCACAAAGCTATACTAATCCTACCATACACCTTCTTAGGGTGCCATGGGTTCCTAATGACTAGTAATCAAGTTAATTTAACAAAGGAACACCTAAATCAAAATCTAGGGTTTGTATGTTCAAAAAGTTAACAAAAATAAAGTGGTATAACTAGTTTGTGCATGAAATTAAGCATGAATACTATAAGATACATGTGTTAATTAGATGAAAACATGAAAATAAATTTGATAACTCACTTTGAAATAATAGGTGGTGAGATGATGAGAAACCTTGGATTACTTGTGTTTTTGTTGCATGAATCTTGATTAGAATGATGAAATGAACAACTTTGATGCTTTGTACTTTGAAAAATAATGGTTTGATCATGGAGATCATGGTTGGGTCGTGGTTATGGAGGTGGAGTAGATGAGAAATGAGTTTTTGATTCTAAAATTTTATAAGTGTTGTGTAAAAGGTGTTTATGTATAAAAAAAAATCTAAATCAATGGCATTTTAGTAAATACTTGGTCAAGTTGACTAGATATTTTGAGGGGGGGGGGGGGGGGGCTGCACATGTGTAAAAGTGAATGAGTATGTAGTAAGCTTGGTGTTATCTGGTTCACGGAGTCGGTTTTGGTTCCGTTAATCGCTAAACGTAAAGTTTTAAATCGCGAAACGTAAATTCGGGTATCGTAAAAATATGAAACTTGAAAGAATGAATAAACTTGTTAAAATACTCCATAATAAAATATAAAATGAATGGTAAGTTCCATCGGGTTGCTTAAACGCTGTTAAAACTGGAAACGCGGGTTAAAAACGCGTAATTCGCGTAAAACGCTGAACTGAAAAACGTAAATTTTCAAAACTTTTAGAATTGTCGTAAAATGAAAGAAAATCATATTTTTGTTGTTTATATTGTTTTATGGACATATCGGGGTGCCGGAAGGACGTTTAAACCTGAATGTAAATCTCGGACACGGCTTCGTGATTTTTGCAGAAATGATCCGACGAGCGCCAAACTCTCGGATTACCGTTAAAATAATTTAACTTATGAGAATATGAAATAAAAATTTTGGACATGAATAGTGTTTTGTGAATAGTAAAAGTGAATAGTAACTTTCCGAGATAAAAATTGGAATTTCGACGTTTGAAACAGGACATGAAATTACGAGTTGTGACATTCTTCCCCTCTAAAAGGAACTTCGTCCCGAAGTTCAGTTTGTGTTGGTTTCTAGAGTGGTATTGGTGAAAAGATGATGATATTTATCGTGTAAACTTCTGAGCTCTAATGGGAGCTCAAGTCTGACGGCCACTAGGCCTTCTCTGTCTGAAATATTACATGGTCCAGTGTATATCTCGGGTTTAACTTTCCAAGTTTTCTGAATGATATCATGCCTTTCCTAGGCAGAACTTTTTGTATAACTCTGCTTACCAACTTGAAGTTTTAATGGTTTACAACTTTATCGAACTTGTAACTGATTCTTGATTTGTAGAGAGTTCCTGGTTATTTCATGAATACTTACTGGACTAGTGAGTTGGGCTTTTCCAAATCTCGATCCGTCAATGAATGTTGGCACTTCGACCATAGAGTGCCTCAAATGGTGTAGTCTCTACGCTCGCGCGATAACTATAGTTGTAACTAAATTTGATTTATGGTAATTGGTTAGTCCAACCATTTCTTGAGTCAATCACTCATGCTCTGAATATATCTCCCTATGTTTGAATCGTTCTCTAATTCTGACCATTGGTCTGCAGATGATAGGTGGTGTGGTTCCAAAGAAATCTTAATGTAATCGCTAGGTGTTTGAGGTGAATTAAATTCCTCTATTAGAAATAATTGAAATGGATATCATGAATCTTGTGGAAGAACTTACAAGGTTAAGTCCGTCAAAGGGTGTTGTTGAAAATAATAGATTAGGATTAGGATAAGGTTGTGATCCTCCGCAGGATGTCATGAATCGAGTCTTTCCACCTACGGTGCTTAGTCTCCAATACTACGATTTTCCCCAAGCTCTATGTCATTAAATCACCAAATCCTAAATGTATAAGTAATGTAATATAGTGATTGATTTTTCAAAGTTTGTTTTGAGATTGTGTTTTGTTCATAAACCTTCCCCGAATAAATGAATCTACAAGTTTAAGCAAACGGCTTTCCAAGTAATATTTTTCTTGATGTTTCAAAATTTAATAGTTATGCAAGATAGGACAGTTTTCAATATAAGGTGGATAATATGGTTTACCAAAGATCGATGTTTAAAATTTCCTAACAATTCAATAGTTTTGTAAAGAATTAACCAAAAGGAATTTGCTTATCAAAATACATGCCTCAGAAAAGTATTTCTAACAAGATATATGTTTTGTATAACTGTAGTTTGGAGAAAAATCCATTTAAAAGTGAAAGTATTAAGAGGATAAAATAGTCAGGTATGTATGTCTGCACAAAGGCATGGGTGTCTAACATGTTTGGATAAAGTCTATTGGTGAGGACATGTTCAATCTATAGTCTCGGTTAAGTGGTTGGATTTATCTCTATGGTGTGGCTTAGTGGGCACTCGTATCGAAACTAATCATATAATTCAATCAAGCCAATACTTTCTAGATGATGGAATTTTGGTGATCAGACCAGTGATAGTGGTTCGAATAGTATGGTGATATCCTGAGATTTTTGTTGAGTTTTGAATGGTCTTAATGTACCGAGAGATTCTCCTTATAGATGGCATGTAAAGTCTTTCCTAGGGAGGTCATTGATAATATCCACTTATCAATATAGGGAGTAGTGTGCGATGAGTGACATAGGAATCCATAAAGTGTCAGGTAATTCTATATATATATGGGGACGGGAAAGGAAATGATAGTGATGGTGAGAAGGGAAGAGACTGTGACAACTGCGACAAAATGATATTGTGATAAAAGAAAATACTGTGATGTAAGTGTATTGTGTATAGACGTAAATGTTCATGAAATTAAATGACCAGTTGACGTACTTCCAAGCGGCGGTTCACGAGGTGATAAAAAGTATGAATGTTCTGACAACGAGGGTATACTCACACATGCATGAAACATTCGGAAAATGAGTAAAGGATTCAATCCAGACAGAATTTTATTATAACCATTCTCAGTGTTGCAAAATTCATTTCTGAGTCAGACATAGGTGGTCAGCCTATATCTCACTATCCCGGGTTGAATATAGATGACCAGTCTATATTCCACCGAGGTTCCATGAATTTTGAAATACTCAGCTCAGTCATACTAAGACTATGTCCTTCACAAATACCAAGACGTTCTGAAAGACAAAAGCAAGTGACCAAACTCGAGGTCAAATGATGAAACTATGCAAGGAAAAACATAATGCGATGACATATACGATACGTGAACATGCTTATATGAAAGACAATTATAGTAAACAACTATAATAAATGAATATAATATATCAGATAATGAGACATAAATCTCATTACCTATGTCAGCAACTAACCACAAATGAGGCTTCAACTTGGCAGGCAGGCACGTGACGGTCATAGGGTTAAGTTTTCTTGAAAGTAGCTATAGTCTAGGTTTTAAAAACACTTAGTTCGCTATAGCCAAAGCTCTGGTACCAATCTGTCACACCCCCAAAATCGGGTCCAGCGGAAGCATACATGTAGCTGGGGTGTAACTCAATTGATATTACAACACTAGTTCAAAAATAGTTTGCACTTGAATCATTTAGAATAAAATAGTTAAATCAAAATGTTGATTTTACATTGTTAAAAGTAATGCGGAAGTAGGCCATTAAAATAGTTAAAAACGGTCCCCAAATGAATAATCAGAGTCTTCTATGACCATGCCATGCCCTGCCAAAACCTCTTGTAGCGTGCCAATGCTTAATACCTGAAAATACATGCTAAAGTGTCAACACGAGGTTGGTGAGTTCATAGAGTCTTGTGAAAAAGAATGTAATGCATATGAATGAAGTTGTCCCAGCAAAGGCATCGTAAATCCACTCAGTTACAAGTCCCGCCATAAGAGACTTGTAACCTGTGTGTTTACAACCCACTGCCAAATGTAATAAGTTTGATGCAAAAGCATTGTAATTCAGTAGTAATAGTAGTGGAAAAGTATCGTAATTCCATAAGTAATTTTCGTATGTACAATAGCCACAAGTATAAAGTGAACCGACATAAATGTCAAAAATGCTACATTGTCTCTTAAGCTCATGACCCCGAAGCTAGACTTTGTAATGGCCCCAACAGAGTGTCTACCAGGCACTCAATTTGATAAGACATGAAATGCATTCGTCCCGTTGGAGCAACCCAAACACGAATGGAGGCGTCACCCTCAATAGATCTATTCACTCACTCTCGCTTAGTACTAAAATTAACAGTCCATGATATTGAAAGGGGACTTGTTATGAAGTGGTAGTAAGGCAACTTAAGCAATGTATGGAATTTGTAATACTTGGGCATGTACAAAAATAGTTGTTGCAATGTATTCTCCCCCATGGGATTTGAAATCGTATAAAAGTATAACACGAGTATTTAAGCATGTATCTCCCCCAAAGAGTTTGTAAAGTAATTAAACCAGTAAAAGTGGGGCTATGACTCACCTGATATGATGGTACCATGAACATGTAATGAGCTGAAAAACAAGGCGCGCACACTAGCCGCAACCTAATATGAATGATGAACGATCTACCTTAGATCATGAAATGATGTTATGAATGTCCATGCACATGTTCCTATACCACTCTACTCGTTGGAAAAACACTTGTTGTTATCAAAAGTATACATTTCCAAGACTTAGGAAAAATATGGCTATTAGAAAAATAAAGCTAGTTGCAATATATATACTTATATATATCGTATGTACCAATGTTTTGTGTTGAAATACTCGGTTTGAAATCCTTGAAATAACGCCTTGTAGTGATAAAAATATACTTGTAATAACTAATACTACATTAGTTATAAAATTGGGTACTTGGTTAATATTTCTAGAAAATCTAGCATTTAGTACGTAGTGTTATTATTATTTCTAAAAGCTGCCAATTATAGAGGATTTTTGCCGATATTGAAACGTGAATATCTTTGTCGTTATTAGTCCGTTTTACTTGTTCTTTATATCCACGGTTACGTCTTAGTATGTAGTAATATATTTTGGAAAACTTGGCTCCTCCGGGTTATGTCTAAAGCCTCTTTTTGACCGACGAAAAACGTCCAACAGCATGTATTTTTCCGGAAAATAGTTTTCGTCAATAAACTTGCAAAAATCATAACTTCTTCGTTATAAACTCTTTTTAATCCGTTCTTTCGCCCACGGATTCGTTTTTGAAAGTATTTTCTAAAAAATTTGCCAAAGTTTACTTTATGTTTACTGATTTTCCAGAATTTACCAAAATGGGACAGAATGTTTATATAGTTGTTACAAAACCATTTCCAAGGTTCAAAACTAGTTTCTACTTCAACCAAATCTCTTGCAAACACCACAAAGCTATACTAATCCTACCATACACCTTCTTAGGGTGCCATGGGTTCCTAATGACTAGTAATCAAGTTAATTTAACAAAGGAACACCTAAATCAAAATCTAGGGTTTGTATGTTCAAAAAGTTAACAAAAATAAAGTGGTATAACTAGTTTGTGCATGAAATTAAGCATGAATACTATAAGATACATGTGTTAATTAGATGAAAACATGAAAATAAATTTGATAACTCACTTTGAAATAATAGGTGGTGAGATGATGAGAAACCTTGGATTACTTGTGTTTTTGTTGCATGAATCTTGATTAGAATGATGAAATGAACAACTTTGATGCTTTGTACTTTGAAATATAATGGTTTGATCATGGAGATCATGGTTGGGTCGTGGTTATGGAGGTGGAGTAGATGAGAAATGAGTTTTTGATTCTAAAATTTTATAAGTGTTGTGTAAAAGGTGTTTATGTATAAAAAAAAATCTAAATCAATGGCATTTTAGTAAATACTTGGTCAAGTTGACTAGATATTTTGAGGGGGGGGGGGGGGGGGGGGGGGCTGCACATGTGTAAAAGTGAATGAGTATGTAGTAAGCTTGGTGTTATCTGGTTCACGGAGTCGGTTTTGGTTCCGTTAATCGCTAAACGTAAAGTTTTAAATCGCGAAACGTAAATTCGGGTATCGTAAAAATATGAAACTTCAAAGAATGAATAAACTTGTTAAAATACTCCATAATAAAATATAAAATGAATGGTAAGTTCCATCGGGTTGCTTAAACGCTGTTAAAACTGGAAACGCGGGTTAAAAACGCGTAATTCGCGTAAAACGCTGAACTGAAAAACGTAAAATTTCAAAACTTTTAGAATTGTCGTAAAATGAAAGAAAATCATATTTTTGTTGTTTATATTGTTTTATGGACATATCGGGGTGCCGGAAGGACGTTTAAACCTGAATGTAAATCTCGGACACGGCTTCGTGATTTTTGTAGAAATGATCCGACGAGCGCCAAACTCTCGGATTACCGTTAAAATAATTTAACTTATGAGAATATGAAATAAAAATTTTGGACATGAATAGTGTTTTGTGAATAGTAACTTTCCGAGATAAAAATTGGAATTTCGACGTTTGAAACAGGACATGAAATTACGAGTTGTGACACAAAATGAGTCTTTCGACCACAACCAACCACCACAACATGAGTATCATCACCCAAAAACATTGTTGGTTCACCATATCCAATAAAATGAGGTTTATCCTAAACCACATTGTGGAACGTCTCAAGTTTACAGTCTCCAAAATGAAACAAAACCGTTTCTTTTGGAAAATGTTGCTCATTAAAACCAACAAACCAAGTTTAGAGTACCAACACCACCTCAAGTTTAGAGTCTCCAAAATGAAACAAAACCGTTTCTTTTGGAAAATGTTTCCCATTTAAACCAACAAACCAAAACCCGTGTCACCCTCTCAAACTTCAAAATAAAGCCCGCTACAACCACAACCCACATTTTCTTCCTTAAACAACCTTAGCCTTGTTTTTGGAAAATGTTTCTCACAAAGGAAAATGATGATTTCCTTGTAGCTTTTTATGGTCGTAGCTTATTTGTAGCTTTTTCTTTATTTCTAGAGGTAAGATAGTGTAACCAAAATTTCTTGTGTTTGACTTTTTAAGAAGTCTAAATTTTACATGAAATGAATTTCATTACACTACAAGGTTTTCTTTGTTTGTTGACCATTTAGGTATGATGTGTGAGCTATACCTTATTATGGTACCATACATAAATCTTGTGCTTTAGAAACTAACCTCTCTTTTTGTAGGGTCATTATCCATGTTTTCCTTCCTTGATACTCCATTTAGGGGAGTAATATTCAAGGGGGAGCATGTGTGTTGTACTATTTCACTTCACAACTCTTAGTTGTGTTTAAACATGAAACACTTTCATGACTTATCTTGTGCGGAAACTAACTTTTCTTTTGTAGGTTCAAAATCCATGTCTCCTCTCTTGGCACTCCATTTAGGGGGAGTATCGTCCAAGGGGGAGCATGGCCATTATTCCGCTTCGCTTCTCTACTTTTTGTTTCGACAAAAAGGGGGAGAATTTATATTAAACTTGTTCAATTTTTTATATTTCCGCTTCGCTAACTCTTTGCAAAAACAAGTTTTAATACTAACTTTATAAGACTTAACACTAAATCTTATGGCTTACTTTTAAATAAAGTTTATGTTTTGTCATCAACAAGAAGGGGGAGATTGTTAATACAAATATCGCCTAAAAACGTTATTTATATTTTACGATCTTTGCTAAGTTTTGTTAATGACAAAGTATGAACTTTAGCTAAGAGTAAATCATCACTTTGAGTGTTTAAGTCTTGTTTAACTAATGTTTACATTTCCTTTTAAACTAAACATTGTTTTTATTTCTTAAATTAGAAAGTGTCTTGTCACATCACACTTATTTCTTAAAATAGAATTGTCACATCACATTTATGGCAAGTTTTGTCTATATGTATTTATGGTAAGAAATGTGTTTGACTTGCTTTGGTGTGGCTTACAAGTTTTATGTTTGACTTGATTTAAGTGATGTGACATTGTTTGGTTGCTAGGATTTATGAGACAAGACCTTGTTTGGTTTGAAGAGTTATTGCATAAACCTACTGCAGACCCGGCGGTACCCTGGGGGTACACGGGCGGAACCCATCTGAGGGTTCCGCCTGATCCGCCAAGCATGCAGTATGGTGTGCTATAAATACCAAGCCATAACTTGATTTTTGGCTAACCCTTTAGGACTTATTCTCACATATTCTCTCAACTAACTCAGTAACCCTTGACTTGTGTGATTCTCTTATGTAGCAAGGAACTCCACAAGATCATTCAAGAAGTTGCAAGCTTCAACTCTAAAGTTGCAAGTCTTGGTAGCTTGATCATGTATAAGCTTTGGTAGTTTATACTTCATGTGTGTCATGTATGTAGAAGTTATAGGTTAGTATTTTAGGCCTCAAAATACGTAGTGTGTTGGGAGTTGTTGTACCCTAGTAAAAGAACTAACGGGAGTGGTTGTACCCTTCGTAAAGAACTCGACATCTAGCTTTGTGTCGGTAAAAGTGTAAGCGACGAATGGGAGTGGTTGTACCCTTGTAAAAGAACTCGACATCTAGCTTTGTGTCGGTAAAAGTATAAGCGACGTGTAAGGTTTTCTCCGCCAGTGAAAGGAGCTTGTTGATTAGTGTTTATAACTCTCGAGTTGGAAACTCGGGGCGTGGATGTAGGGCAAGGAAAAAGAGTCCTTGTAGCCGAACCACGATAAACTATCGTGTTGTGGTTTGATTGTTTCTTTCTCTATCTTTGCTTATTATATGTTGTTGTTTAGTTAGAATTGTTGATCACATATAAAGCTTTTCAAAGAACCAAAACAAGTAATATTGTTCTTATATCTTTCAACATAAGTAAAGCTTTTCAAAGAACTAAACAAGCAAAGTTAGAATCATTACAAGTAAAGCTTTTCAAAGTATAAAACAAGTTAAGTTAGAATGGTTATCTACATGTAAAGTCTTTTCAAAGAATCAAACATATTAAGTTGTGTTTATATCTTTAACCAAATGTCAAGTTCTCAAAGATTATTTAAGCAAATAAGAATCGAAAAAGCGGTAAACTATTCAACCCCCCCTTCTAGTTTTCCACAATTTTGACATTATCCCAGACCGCCTTTGCTTCATTGTTGTAGTTGATAAGTTTGTAGACATCTTTGGGAAGCCCTTGAATGACGATTTTTGATGCTCTGATGTCTGCATCATAGCGTTTTTTTTCTTTATCAGACAACTCATTGTAAGTGCGAGGTCTATCTGGAACAAATACAGCCGGTAGTAGATCAGTTGTTGCTGTAACCGTGTCTCTAGTAGTACCCATTTGAAAGGGTCCCTCATCGATGGATATCAAGATGTTATCCCCATTTTCTTTACCCAGACAGTACAGACGAATCCTTTGAGCCCATGATTCATAGTCAGTTCTATCCAACATCGGAGGTCGGGTGTCAGACCCCGCAGCTTGAATGTCATCGGAAGATGTCGACATCACAAATTAGAAATTACCAAAACACAAAGTGGGAGATACTCGCAATGTAAGGTACTAGTCGCAGGAAAGTATAACCACAACTTGACCTAACCGCAGGACACTAACCTCAGAAAATACCAAACTGCAAAAAAAATCCAGCCGCAGAATGATCTAAACGCAGCCTAAGTAAACCTCAAACCAAAGATACTAACCGCAGGACACTAACCGCAGAAACTACCAAACCGCAGAAACATCCCAACCGCAGACTGATCTAATCGCAACCTAAGTAAACCGCAAACCAAGGATACTAACCGCAGAAGGTACCAAACCACAGAGAACTCCCAACCGCAGAAAAGCTAACCGCAATAGACTAATCGCAGACAACTAATCGCAGTGACAATGGTCCAAAACTGTCGCTATCTTTGCGTTTTTTTTGTATTCCTAAAATGGTAATCGTAGCAAGCTAACCGCAAATATCAGAACTTAACCGCAACCAAGCAATGAAACAGTGGACTTAACCGCAACAAAGAAATCCGCACAAAATCAACTCCAAACTTCAAATAAATTAAGGAAATGGTAACACAAACTAAACTACAATGTTCTACAAACACTAATGAACATAAAAGTACATCACTAACATGCATAACAACACTAGAAAGATTAAACCAAGATGTTTTCCAAGAAAGTGACTTCAAACTCTCAAAACCACTCAAAACATCATCAAATTTGATTCTACAAGGCCCTAAGATGAAACCTTGGCTCTTGACACCAATTGTAGAATACTAACTATGTAGGAAACATGTTTATTAAGTGATTTGTGAGGCGTTGGAAGTAAGGAGGAGGAAAGGAGAGAAAGAAAGAAATGAACCTTGAGAGAAAAAGGAAATATTAGATTGAGATTAAGTGAAGGTCCAACCCTCTCCACATGTGGAGAGGGGTATTTATACTTACAACATAAACGCCCACACCCGGGCTGTGGATCAGGCATACAGTGGGTGAAGACCCGTCCTTCTTCCACGGTGTTACTAAAACTAATACTAATTATCTAATAAACAAACTAACTACAAGCTAACTTAATGCTATTACAATCATTACGTGACCGAGACTTTTACAGGAATATTTGTATTCCTAACAGTAGACATAAGATGAGGATATAATTCCTCATCGTACTCTAAACTCAGCTTACATAGCTTGCCCTCCCGTATCTTCAGCGCACCCTCAACACGCCCACGAAGCTCATCAAGGTGGGCGAAGTGCTCAGTTTTCTTTTCTTGAAGGTACTTTAAACCCCAAGAGAAGTTAGCCCTGTACTGATGCGTCTCACCGCGCTCTCGCTTTAAATCAGCCATCAAAGACAGCTTCTCATCTGCAAGCCTCCTAGCATACGTAGATGTAGACTCCACATCTGCTTGCGCATCAGCCAACTGCGACCTAAGCATAGCAATCTCCTCATCATTCTGAGCGAGCATGTTACCCTCATCAACATATCGCGCCTTCAGCTGAGCAACCAACTCAACCTGATGCTCAACAGCAGTGCCAACCTCTTCCATCAGCTGCTGCGCAGACATCTCTTCATTCGCCCTCACCGCCTCCTCCACATCAGCATGAGCCACTTGGGGTGGCACCAACCCCTCAACGAACGCTATATCACCCCATGCAACACTGTTACTACACGCAAACACAGGGAAGTCAGGAGGAAGCACTGCATAAAGAACATACCTAAAATACTCAAATGAAGGTTACTTACGTAGGAGGAGAAGTCCCAGCATTCTCTTGCGCAGCAACAGACAATGATGTCTCCTCCTCTGTGGACTCATCCACGATGATGGTATGACGTCTGCGCTTGGAGGTACCCTCTCCACCATCATCAGCAGCTTTGCGCTTCGCGCCTTGGCACTCCTCTTTAGAGTCAGTATCTACTTTGAGAATCCCAGCACTAGTGGACGACTCAGCGCGCGCAACATCAGGCGCCCCACTTTCTGCGCAGGCACAGTCTGCACTGGTGTCGCATTCACACCAGGCTGCGATGCGTCAGAAGCCTCTTCTCGGGCAAGCTCCAGCAGACGCCCAACAGTTGCCTCCAAGATGGGCACTTTACCCTCCCTCCGAGGGCGCACGCCCACAGTCACCTGCGTAGGCTTTGCTAACTTCACCATGGCAAACAGATCCATCTCTGCGCAACACATGAATGAACAAAGAAAAGAGCAAGTCAGTGGATTAAATCAATATATACAAGGGAGCTTACATTATAAACGCGAGGAAAAGAATGGACAAGCACCCACACCGGCCGTCTCCATCAAAAAATTTTGGTATCTCGTCACTTCCCCCGAAGTAGTTGCGGCTCATTCCCATGTGCACCAAGAACTCCTCGGGATAGGTGTTGATTGGGATGCGGTTCTCATTGATGATCTCCGCATCCTCCTCGCTGTACGTACCGGGATCTGGGCACTCATCCTTTAGAAGCCCTCCTTGAGTATAAAACCCAGAGAGCATGGTAAAAACCTTATCATCTATCCATAAAAACCTTTCCCTCCAACCCCTTAGGGCGTCTACCTTATCAGTATAACATTGATAGCGCCCTGGGCGCTTAGAAAATGTCACCCACCCGTTCGACCATGACGTGTAGTAGAACGCGCGGAAAAGGTTAATGATAGGCCTCACTGCGAGTAAACGACAGTTTACCTCAAAATTCGTTATTTTCGCCGCACATATACAGTGCAGCTGTGAAATATGCAGGCGGTAAAAGTTGAGCACGTCGCTCAAAAATAGGGATATAGGCACGCGCTGGTTTGCGAACTCAAAAAAGCGCGTGTATACCCCTATTTTTGCCTCAGGGAAATCTGCGATGCACGCATCAGCATCCGGTAATCCGGATGCACATCAAGAGGGATGTAATAGTCAGAGGTGAACTAACGAAGTTCATCCTCGTTTATCTCAGAACGAAACTCTTCTAACTGACGGACCATTTTTACTAGAATGCGCACGTGTAATTACCTCTCGAAGATATTAGTTTTCTTGAGGAAAGCTTTTTTAGAGGAAATGGCGTTTTTCACTGTGGTTAAAATAGTGAAACGAGGATCCCCTTATATAGGGTTTCCTCTTGCATCGGATGAAGGACACGTGGATCCCACTAGATCTATCTTATGGTGGGATACAGACCGATACATGCACTTTTTCACGTCTTCCAAGGGACACGTGGGACACTTCAAGGCTAGATACATTGTATCGCATTTCTGGCGGGAAATAATAGCAATTTCCCCACCACGCTTGCCGCTACTATTTCTAAGTCTAGCATCCGTGTTCAACCTCCACGCATACAAGACTGGGGGGACATGATAACGTATAGTCTACATTCGGGTCACGAACCCAAATGATAAACATTACTAATGCCCAAGCCCGCCACGAGTGGGCTATCATAACAATGATTTGGGCCAGTACGCTAATAGTTTGGGCTCACGAAAGCCCAAGCCTAAAGTTATTTATAGTTGTGATATGGATATCTCTTATTTAATGGATATATATCCAAATCGGATATATACCGAAGAGTAAGGCACACGTATCCAATAAGGATTCTGTGCCTATATAAACAAAAACATAACTCTCGTTAAAGGGACGATTCACAACCCTAACTCTTCTACATAACCCTAAAATTGATTACTTACTCTCACGCCGAAGGATAATCGTGGGAGACAATCCCACGATAAGCCTAACGGTGTTTGTTTACTTTCTTAGTGTGCAGGTCTCAAGCATTGATCTAATTGGTACGAGAACAGGAACCAAAACAAGGAACGCCCAACTTTTGTATCAACAATAGTCATAATGTTTATAGGAGACCTAAGATCGATGTAAGCTTTTCACACATGAATATGCCCAATGTTGCATGGTATGTTGATGGTAGAGGGATCTCCTGCTTTGATAAGTGGTGAACCAAGGACGCATGGTGTCTGGGGGTCATCGAATAGATCCTTATGATATTCCCATTCTTCCTTGGTGGGTAACTTATCAAAGTATTCCTGCACGTTTTCTACTTCCTCTAACTTTTCTTACTTAATATCCTCAACTTCCCTAATCTTATCCTTAGGTCCAATTTCTATTCCAACTTCATCCTTGTCACTTTCTTCTATATTCTTATCTATTGGCTTAATGGTGACAACATTGACAAAGTGGACGTGTTTGGATGATGGGGGGTCCTTAATTTGGATTCCGCTACTAGTGTCCCTAGTGTCCTTCCTAGGTGTAGTTAGCACTTGGTTGCTGAGGGCTTTCAACAAGTTGTCAATTTTATTGGTCATCTCCGTTTGTTGTTGATTGAATTCGGTTTCAAACTTAGCTATGCGAGCATCTTGAGTTGCCATAAATTTGTACATCAATCCTTCAAGGTTATTGGTACTACCATAGTTATTGGAAGGATTGTTGTTGAAAGTACGGTTAGTGGGTGGACCTTTTGGTTGGTAACGATTAGGTGGATTGGAAGAATTGTTTTGGGGAATGTTTTGGTTTTGTTTCCACCTAAGGTTCGGGTGATTTTTCCAAGAAGGGTTGTAGGAAAAACCGTAAGGGTTTGGCTCCGGTTTGAGAGTGTACCACTTGTCTCCCGCTTCGTCGGTACACGAGGATGCGTAATCCGCAAAAGCTTGTCCTGGGAGTTCCACGCAATCACGAGTGTCATGGGGACCACTACATAATTCGCATGAAGAAGTGATTTTGTTCACTTGGCTTGAAGGTTTAGGAGCTTCGTAGGATTTCATGAGAAACTTGACTTGGTCCTCAAGTTCCATGATCCTACGGTCGGGAGTGCTAGAATTATTCGAAGGCAAACATATTGCCTTGACCGTTTTGTTCAAATCACGGGGATCATTCCAACTTTCGTTGTCATAGAGAGCAAGATCTTGTATGAGTTCCCATGATTCTTCCGCACTTAGATCACGTAGATTGCCACCTGCCGATTTGTCAATGGTTCGCCTTGTGGAGATATCGATATGGTCATAGAAGATTTGGACTTGGAGCCAAAGATCTATGCCATGATGAGGGAATTTTTGGAGTAAGTCCTTGAAACAAGTCCATGCTTCATATAGACTTTCACCTTGATGTTGTTGGAACATCAAGATATCATTTCTAAGCTTAGTAGTTCTCCCCGGTGGGAAAAATTGAGCAAGTAAACGAGAAGTGAGATCATCTCATAAGGTGATGGATCCCGCAGGTAAACGTTCAAGCCATTGACTAGCTTGATCACGTAGAGAGAATTGGAATAGACGTAATCGGGTCGACTCTCTAGTTGCAACATCAAGGTCTATGGAATCTACGATTTTAAGGAAATCCTTGAGATGTTGATTAGGATCTTCGGAACGAAGTCCATGGAATGCACATCCGCTTTTCACCAACCGGATGGTGTCGGATCGCAAGGGGGACACATTGGCTCCTTGAGTGAGCTCAATGGTGTTTCGATAGCCTTGGTGGCTAGGATGGGAATACTCTCCCAAAGTTTGGGGTCTAGGAGGTTGGTTTGCTAGTGGTGGGTTTTGTGGGTGGTTTTGTTGTGGTGGGTTGATGGGATCAAAGATATTACCACCTTCCATGACGTCGGATGGTAATGGTTATGAACAAAGAAACGAAGAAATAAGATAGACTAAATGAAACCTAAAACTAAAAATAAAAATCTTACTAGGAAGGAATCTAGCAAGTAGACCTAATAAAAAGAAATTCTAACCTAGACAATAACTATTCCCCGGGCTGCGGCGCCAAAAACATGATACGTGGGAATTGCGCCCTCGCAACAGGTTTTACCTCTCAAGGGATCTTGAGAAGCTTACAAACCCCACCAGGCAGTGTACCTGATTTTTGTAGTATAGTATAGTGACAAGTACCGGGGGATTGATTGTTCAACTCAGGAATAGTGTCGCTAGGATTAGAAAGCCTACTAAACTAGGTCTAGAGGCGAGGGATGATTCTTTTTGTATTTTTTATATTTTATGAAAGCAAGTAAAATCTCGGGTTTTGTAGGAGTGGGCGGAATTAGTTGCTAGCCAACTAACCCAATTAACTAAGATGCAATCAAAATAAAATAAAAGAAATGAAAATTAAACTAATTTACAAATGTGGTGGAAACAATAATGAGAAAAGTTGTGTTTACTTAGATTTCATTACTCCCTAGATATCTTTTACCGGTTGATTAGCTTGTTACAATTGCATGGATGACGGGTTATATTCCTTAATACCAGTCGTAGGGCCATGTACAATATTCCCTAACTCTATAAGATCCTACTTCACTCCTATGTCGATCTGTTAGAAGCTCCTAACATGGGATCATTAGAATTCTCTTACGCATTAAATACAACAAAAAATCGTAGTACACCTCCGATCATGTTTCTTAAGACGTTCAAGCAAGTTACCAATGGAATTCTGCCAGTTTTCTTAAGCCTAACATCGAATACACTCATCCATAACAATTATAAACAAACAATCAACCAATAATCAACATCTAGGTTTCACTACATCTAAGCAAACACAATAAAATCCTAGCCTAGCATGTTAAAAGAAAGATACACATAAGATAGAATCAAACAATACATAGACATATTGAATTATTATTGAAGTACTTATCTTTATTCAAAAATGGAAGAAAGAAGGGTTTGAAACCCCTTCAAGATGCAGAAAATTCGACCTAGGGTTTTTACAAAACTTGTTCCCCAAAAGTTTCACACAATACAATGAAAATTTGGAAAAATATATATAGACTATGCATCCTGACGGCGTCATGTATTAGCCTCTGACGCCGTCAACTCGTCGCCAAGTTGAAATTCGTATTGCCTAGATCCACTTCTGATGCCGTCATGTAGAAAAACACTCTGGGCCATCACAAGTATTTGGACCCTGACGGCCTTGGTGACGCCGTCAGGCCAAATAGCCTAAAAACATTCTGGATCGTCACGTGTATTTTCCACTTCCACCTCTTTTCCCACTCTTGACGCCGTCACTAGTAAACCTTTGACGTCGTCAGGTACTATTCCCAGCAAGGAATTTGAGACTTTGCTGTTATCTTCACTTTTATGCTCCAAAAACGTCCAAAATGCTTCCTTTTCCAGATTTCTCTCCAAAAGTACCTAAAATGAGAAAAGGAACGATTTTGGGCAATAATTGATCAAATAATCTAGAATTCGGGCTTAAATGACCCCTTAAAAGCGGTACACTTTTCGCCTCATCAGAGTATCTAAACACTATTTGTGATGTGCTAGTGTATAATTTCCATGCTTGTTTTGGTTAAAGTGGAACGATCATTTGTTGTAATTACTTTTATATTATTGTTAAATGACCCCTAGCTTGTATTTTGATTAGAATAAAAGCGCATTTGCTTGAGGACAAGCAAATCTCAAGTGTAAGGGTATTTGATGAGGCGAAAAGTGTTATGCTTTTAGGGGGTCGTTTAATGTTGGATTGTATGAATAGGTTGATATTTTGATTCGGGAGGTCGGGGATGGTGGAAGAATCCACCTTCCATGGTTAGAGAGAGCGTAGAGAGAGAAAGGTAAACTTGTATGTGTTTTATTGAAAGAAAAAGATGTAAATGACACAAATGCAAGCAACACTTCCTAGTAAAGTCTAGGAGGGTATAAATAGGCCACTAAACACATGACTTTACATAAATGACAATTTCAGTCCATGTGTTTGTGCCTTACAAGATAACTAGTGTAATCCCATCAATGTCATTCCATTTACGTGTTAGGAGCATTCCCAACAATCTTCCTCCAATGGGACGACATAAGGGATTACTTACAAAATTTCCTACAAGGGCAAATAGAAATAAAGAAAGGTCTTCATAGGCATCTTCAAGTGCTGAGGATGACGGCAGTTGACGCTCTTTGTCTTGATCTTGTACCTCGACTTGAAAACTTTTCTACACTTGTAGGCAAATGATGTAATTTGCATGAAATGGATTAACATCCCCCCAATTCATGATGCATATCTTTAGCGGCTTCTTTGTACACTTCTTTTATTGCCGAAGTTTCTGAATCAGCTTCCCCCCAAACTGACAACAGGCTTCAGCAGATTCAAAACTTTGATGTAGTTAACATGTCTTCTAACTTTTGAAGTTTTGAGTACGCAGCGAAATTTATAGATAACATCGTAAACCACTCCAAGCAAATCTGACTAGTCACTTAATCACAGTTGTACTCAACACGGAAGCTCTTCTCACTTAAGTAGGCTACTTCACACTTCACACCCCGCGAGAGTTGAAATGATTACACAAAAATCACAAAACTAAACCCATGATCATCTCTGCGAACGTCTCTCCGGTAGTCATAAAATTGTAAGCTCGATCATGTGAGTCTATTATGCGTTCCTGATGTGCACATT
This sequence comes from Artemisia argyi, assembly GCA_030686995.1. NCBI lineage: Eukaryota > Viridiplantae > Streptophyta > Magnoliopsida > Asterales > Asteraceae > Artemisia > Artemisia argyi. The sequence goes on from CM060708.1 coordinate 108,499,244, forward strand.
TCTTCCCCCTGATAGCGGAACCTCGTGAAAAGATGAGTGTTTTCGCAAAGAAGTCAAGAAAATTGAAAGAAAGCAAGGAACACCCACTCTTTCTTCCCCCACGATGTCTTCGCGGAATCGAAAGCATAGACACTATGTTTACGATGGAAAACGGAGGCAGCGTAACCCCATATGTCTAATTCACCGATTATGTGTGAAGTATCATAAATAGCCCGTGAGAATCAACTACTGATAATTATCTCTACTCTTTGATACTCTTCTCAACTAACTCTTTACCGACCCCATTATCATTCTGACGGCTCTTTGTAGTGACTACTGATGGAGAAAACCCGATATGACAAACTTGAGACTGAAGTAAAATATCCCGAACTTGTTACTTAAACTTGCACTATTGTCGGACTAAGAACCAATATTGAGAATTTCAATAAAGGTAGAATCATATACCCATCCAACCATACTTAATTGTATATGAACTTCTCTCGAATTATCCAAATCTTTTGGTGACACTTGAGCACTACAACGTAACTCCTTTAAAGTGATAGCTATACACTGTGAGCACAACAACGTAACTCCTTACATCAGGTATAACTAGACAACTCAAGTCTTGGTCATTTGTACGGATAAAAGCTCGAACAAGGATCTCGAAGAATCATGCATCCAACCAACCCCGATTTCTTCAAGATACTAAGTATACGCACCCGTGAAATTCCACTTCAACCTCAAATAAATGATAAATAAATAACGCCGTAGTCACATCTTGCGGTTAAATGCCTAAAACTAGCCTTTTGACGTTTTAATGAACTTGATAATGGTTTCCCGATCTTGTCAAAAAAAAGTATCCCCGTGAAAATTAATCACTTTGTCGTTACGAACCTCAAATATAACCATTTAATCAGTAATATACTAAAATTTAAGCCATAAAATTCAAGTAATGTAACACCTAAAATCTGAAAGCAAGTGAAATGACCAAAATGCCCCTACATGTTTAAAAATTTATTAAAAGCTTATTAAAGTACCAAATAAATCCTAAACTCCTAACAATGCATAAGTTATGATACCAAATATTTTTAACAATTTCATTTAACATTTATACAAGTGGAAAATTACCAAAATACCCCTTATAGGGCCGAATGAAATAAAATGAATTTTAAAGAGATTTAAAATGATTTAAACAAGGTAAATTCGTTATGTTTCATACGACCTCTTATAAATTCATTTTCTATTTTTCCTGAGTTCCTTACATCATATATGATATTCGAAAAATGATTACAAGGTTTGTTGGTCGTGTTTGTTCTCGTGGGAATTTTTGGTGTCGTATTATCCAATTCAAGAGGTGTAATTCGTCCAGCCTATTCTATTTGTTTCAGATCTGGTCTGGTATTTTTCTCACGTCTCTTACATCATATAAGTCTCAAATAAAATGTTCTAATCGATCCATGCATGCTCTATAACGTTTTGGTGAATTAAACCCTAAAAACGCAACAAAACTCTATATCATTGTATATGAATTTTCTGGATATGAATGATAATTTTTATGAACTTCATATATTAATTATGATCTCGTAAAAATATGGGTTTGAATTATAGAAGCTTAAATCTCGTGTTGTGATTTATTTTATAAATCGGCTAATTAAGAAAACAATGAAGAAAATAAAAGAAACCCTAAATCGAATTAGGGTTAGGGTTTTTATGTTTGGATCTGGTAATTAATGCATAATAATGACTGAGTAATGATTGTATAATGATGGCATAATGATTTTATGGAATTATGGTTTGGTTTTGGTAACTTTAAAATAAATCCGATTGGAAAATAAAGTACAAGGGTGTGTTTTGCCAACTTTGAAACATCTGGGATATTTTTGTAAGATCATATATATCAGTAGGAATATGGGAAAAATATAACTTGAGGGTTCTAAGTGTAAATATTACAAGAAGTGAGTTAATTGTATTTAATTGGTGCGATTTGTAATTAATTAAAGTATAGGGACTAAAAGTGTAATTTCTGGAAACTTGGGACTGATTTGAGTAATAAAATATATTCAGGGGGTTTTGTGCTAATTTGGTAATTTAATGGCTTAATATGTAATTATTGATAATTAAAAGTTGAAATTGTAAGTTAAAGGGTTAAATATGTAACTTTGATAACTTGAAGGACTTAAAGTGTAAATTGTGAATACTTGAAGGTATATTAGTATAACATGATAAAATAAGGGATTATTATGTAAAATGGATAAGTTAAGGGTTTAATGTGTAACTTTGAATACTAAAAGGTTTAAAGTGTAATTTTGGAAAGTAAAGAGTTAAAATGTAAAGTTATGAAACCCTAAGGACCAAATGTGTAAATATGTTAAAAGATACTTTGATTCCATTAATAATTATTCAACTTTCTAATTATGGAAACTTTCTAAAAGTGGAAACTTACTATTTATGGAAACCTGTTAAAAGTGGAAAGTCACTTTAAATGGAAAGTTACTAAAACTGGAAAGCCGACTAAAATGAGAAATCTGAATTGAATAAGTTCTTAATAATAAGCCAATCATTAATTCATGTAGATTCGCTGAAGAAGGAGTTTTGCTTCCGACCTTTATGTTTTCTGTCATGTTTGCACTTGCGGTTTAAGGTACAGATATTCTGACCTTTCTCAAAAGGTTTCTCATGATCTCTTTCATATTCTGATCCGTTAGTTCCCGAATTGATGCCATTGCTATGATCCCCTTTACTTGAACCTTCTCTGTTGATCCCACTTGATATGACCTCCGTTATGAACCTATGCTATGAAAACCTTCTTAATGATACCATGGAAATATTTTGAGAAGAACTGATTTGAAAATATGTTTATAAATGATGCTAAATTTCTTTTTAAAAGAAAGGTTATTTAACTTTCATGAACCCTATATTTTGAAAGACCATTTTTATGAAAACTGTTTTAAAAGATTATTTAAATTGGACTTTTAATAGAAACTTTGGAAACGGACTTTTGAACTGAACCATGAATTGATTTTTGAATATGAACCTTGACCTGATGAACTCTGAATGGACCTTGACTATTATTTCTGATATGATTTTGAGATGACTTTGAGATAAACCTTTGCTATATGACCTTTTGTATGACTTTGAGACCTGACTCTTAGTTTGATACCCGAGCCATTTCTGTTTTCCCTACCTATGGAGGTACCATAGGCATGTCTGTGATGCACTACTGGCATGACTCATGTGTGGGTGAGTGATTTCTCACGCCGTCCCTTTTTATGATTATTATTATGGCCATTATGACTTTGAGTATATGACTATGAGATTGACTTTGAGTAAGGGGCGTATGGATTGCAATCCTAGATCTGTTCTGTTTAGTGGATTTAACTATGACTTTGAGTTGACTTTGAGGTGACTGGTGCTGTGTGCAATACATGCCTTTCACAATTTCTGGGAGCTAGCTACTCCACCCATTTGATACATGAGGACACCCCTCATATTATCTGGTTGCCTGAGAGGTATCCCCTCTGATTGTGAGATTATGACTTTGAGATTATGACTTTGAGAATTATGACTTTGAGATTTATGACTTTGAGTTTCTGGGCTCGTGGTAGATGACTATCCTTTCTTCTTTATATTCTATCACTCTTTTATCTATTCCTTATTCTATTTCCCCAATGCACTATGTTTCAGTTCTGTTTCATTATCATTGCTTTGTATATGTATCTGTTCACTGGGCTTTTTAAGCTCAGCCGCATTTCCTTTTCCTGCGGCAGGTTTTAGTAGGAAGCTGGGTTATGGGAAGAGAGTGTGATTGGACTTAGAAGACTATGCTTTGGACTAGAGACGATTAGATGAAGTTTCACTTTATTAAACATAGTATTTATTTCTTTGTAACCTTGTAGTTTCAGATTTTCATTTGTAACCCTGAATTTCGTTATATGTATGAATCATATGCTTGTGTTTGTTCTGATATGTCACTGTAATGTAATACTTCTACCCTTATCGGGTTGGGGTGTTATAAGTAACTTCTAATAGACCATGTCTAATTAATATTGGGTGGCACCCCTACCATAAACGTAATTAGAAAAGTTCAGCCCATTTAGCCACCCAATTAGCTCGGTTTTATAATTAGTACCAGTCCATTACAAACAATCAATAAACGGCCCACTAATCCAATCTAAGAAAAATGAAACCCGATAGACACTTCACATGGTATTAAAGAATGATATAAAAAGTGAATACCCTAATTTGTCTCATTTTTAACTAAACCTACTACACACATCGTTATACATCCGCCCTCCATCAAAAATGCTCTCACCAAATGGATCTCGCAATCTTATTTCACTCAAAAATGATCTTCATCATCATCTATCATAATAACTGATCACACAACACATCTAATCTCATCTCATTTTAATCATCCCAAACCGATCAAAAGACTCATCTATATCTCAACTTCCATTAATCATAGTCGAACAAACCATAATCACTTCCATCCCTTCCACTCCGAGCACCATGAACCTATGTAATATGACATTTTTGGCTTCAAGATCTCTTAAACGAGGTCTCAAGTAGGGTGTATCACATTTTTGTTTTTGTTTTTTGGTTTAAACCGAACCAAATAGAGGATTGAGACAAGGTTGTTTTAGTTCTTTCTTTATAGGTTTTTTGATATTGATGGGAACAGATCGATGATGGGTTTTTTATGTAAGATCTATAAAGATCTGTTCTTAAATTGCTACACGATCCTGAGATCTTGTTATTATTATTATTTTTATTTGTTTCATGTTCGAATATGAGATGTGTTATAGGATTAGAATGGATGTGTTGTTAGTTGGCAGTTGTTGGAGAAAAGGATGAAGTTGGGACTTGGACAGATAAGGATTTGGATGTTGTTTGATATGGTTATGTTTTATCTTCTCGATCTTTCCTTCTTTTCTTTTTGTTCGATTATTTTGAGCCAAGGAGGATCTACAACAGATCTGAGGTTATTGGATTGGTCTTGGTCAACGGGTTTTCATCTTCATCTTCTTTTCATTTTGATAACTTTTTGAGCAACTTCGATAACAGGTAATGAGACACAATTTCGATAGTTGGTCATAAACCAATTTCGATAACACATTTCTCAGGTAATTTCGATAAACCCTTGAAGGTAATTTCGATAAACCCTTTAGGTATTTCTATAGTACCTATCTAGCTTATACAAGCTAGAAGATTTCCCACTGTCGAAGTATTTCACGTACTTATACAAGCACGGAAATACTGAGTTCTAATTGTCGAAGCATGTAGAAGTTTTTCCGACCAATATTCCGACCATAAGTTTTTCACAGGTTATGTTGCAAAGCAAGTCTCATTATAATAAAAATTTAAACATTTCAAAACTGTATAACAAAAAGATATATACAATAATGAAACACGTTATAACAGATTTAAAAAAGGACAGATTTTGACAAGTCGAAACCACAAAAAATCAACCAAAACTGATAACCTTGGCTCCGATGCCACTTGTTGGATTGTATGAATAGGTTGATATTGTGATTCGGGAGGTCGGGGATGGTGGAAGAATCCACCTTCCATGGTTAGAGAGAGAGTAGAGAGAGAAAGGTAAACTTGTATGTGTTTTATGGAAAGAGAAAGATGTAAATGACACAAATGCAAGCAACACCTCCTAGTGAAGTCTAGGAGAGTATAAATAGGCCACCAACACATGACTTTACATGAATGACAGTTTCAGTCCATGTGTTTGTGCCTTACAAGATAACTAGTGTAATCCCGTCAATGTCGTTCCATTTACGTATTAGGAGCATTCCCAACAATTAGGAGACGAAACCGATGATATGGCGTTAACGTTTAGTTTCGGGTTCTTGACCGTGTTGCTAGGGAGTGCTCCCATTTCTCAGTCATTGAGAACTTTCAACAATGTGTCAATCTTATTTGTCATCTCGCTTTGTTTTCGTTTGAAATCAGCTTCAAACTTTGTTAAACGAGATTCTTGAGATGCCATAAATTTAGACATCAATCCTTCAAAGTTTTTGGTACTACCATAGTTGTTGGAAGGAACGTTGTTGAAAGTACGGTTCGAGTAGGAACCGTTTGGTTGGAAACGAATAGGTGGGTTGGAAGAATTATTTTGGAGTGCATTTTGGTTTTGTTTCCACCTAAAGTTTGGGTGATTTTTCCAAGAGGGATTGTATGAATCACCATAAGGGTTTGGCTCGAGTTTGAAAGTGTACCACTTGTCTCCCACTCCGTCGGTAAGCGAGGATGCATAATCCGCAAAAGCTTGTTCGGGGAGTTCCATGCAATCATGAGTGTCGTGGAGACCACTACATAATTCACATGAAGAAGTGATTTTGTTCACTTGCCTTGAAGGTTTAGGAGCTTCTTAGGATTTCATGAGAAACTTGACTTGGTCTTCAAGTTCCATGATCCTACGGACGGGAGTACTTGAATTGGTCGAAGGCAAAGATATTGCCTTGACCGTTTTGTTCAAATCACGGGGATCATTCCAACTTTCGTTGTCATAGAGAGCAAGATCTTCTATGAGTTCCCAAGATTCTTCCGCACTTTGATCACATAACTTGCCACCGGTCGCTTGGTCAATGGTTTACCTCGTGGAGAGATTGATATGGTCATAGAACATTTGGACTTGGAGCCAAAGATCTATGCCATGATGAGGGACTTTTTGGAGTAAGTCCTTGAAACGAGTCCATGCTTCATAAAAAGTTTCACCTTGACGTTGTTGAAACATCAAGATGTCATTCCTTAACTTGGTGATTCTCCCCGGTTGGAAAAATTGAGCAAGGAAACGAGAGATGTGATCATCCCAATAGGTGATGGATCCCGCGGGTAAACGCTCAAGCCATTGACTAGCTTGGTGACATAGAGAGAATTGGAAGAGACACAATCGGGTCGTCTCTCGAGTTTCAACATCAAGGTCTATGGAATCTACGATTTTGAGGAAATCCTTGAAATGTTGATTTGGATCATCGGAACGAAGTCCTTGGAATGCACATCCGCTTTGCACCAACCGGATGGTTTCGGATCACAAGGGAGACAGATTGGCTCCTTGGGTGAGCTCAATGGTGTTTCGATAGCCTTGGTGGCTAGGTCAGGAGTATTCTCCTAAAGTGCGGGGTCTAGGAGGTTGGTTTGGTTGTGGTTGGTTGATGGATCAAGATATTACCACCTTCCATGATGTTGGATGGTAACGGTTACGAACAAAGGGACAAAAAAAAGATAGACTAAAGAATACCTATAAAAATAAAATAAAAATCTTACTAGGAATGAATCTAGCAAGTAGACCTAATAAAAAGAAATTTCAAACTAAACAATAATTATTCCCTGGCAGCGGCGCCAAAAACTTGATGCGTGGTTTTGCATCCTTGCAAAAGGTTTTACCTCTAGAGGGATCTCGAGAACTTGCAATCCCCACCAGGCAGTGTACCTGACCGATGTAGTATAGTGTAGTGGCAAGTACCGGGGGATTGATCGTTCCACTTGGGGAATAGTGTTCGTTTGGATTGAAACTAAATCTAACTAGGTCTGGAGGTAAGGGATGATTCTTTTTGTATTTTGATGGATCTAAACACACGACTTATGTTATAGTGATACTTTGAATGATACTAACAAGTATGCGGAATATACTTATTAATACTTAGAAGGCTTGTATGAAAGTTTGTGTGTGAGTTGTATATGAAAGAGAACAGTTGTATAAACACAGAATATTAACCAAACGTTTAGCTCCAATATTATTAAGAATAATAATACGAGTGATCTTGATTATCACTAGGGTTACACCTTGAAGCTCTCTAAATTGATATATATATGTAAACCTAAACCTAGGACCTCCTTTTATAGTACACAAGGAGTCCTTTACAAGATAAGTATAAGCATAGAATAATAGAATATACACAAGTTCTTTTCTATACTTAACTAAATACACGTTTCCTAACAATTATCCTGCAGCAGTGGTAATGATATGTACTAGCAGTGGTAATGAGTTTCCACTGCTAGTGCATTTCTCAACAGTGGTTATCCCCATGCTGATTAGTGGTAACTGTTAGTATAATTCCCAAAAATATTCCCCTAAGCTTATGATTTCTATGCAAAGCATCAAGTTTCTAGGTTGATGGGATTCTTCCAAATACTTATCTCCTTCTCCTCAACTCTTTATCAGCTCCGACACTCTGATCATATATCCTTTGTAGCAGATATTCTATGACTTCATTCCTTTCCCAACATCTCAACTTCATAGATATCATAACAGTAAGAATACATGCTCTTAATGGATATTCTTTCTCAACTAGCATAAACACATCAACACCAGCTTGAGTAGACACATGATGCACAGAACTTGAATCATAGAACTTCCATAATGTAGTTAAGTTGTCTGCTTCAAATCTCCAATGTCTATCAGATGCATCAGGCTCATAAAGTCTTCTGAATCACATAACTCTTTGGCTTTGACATCAACAAGTTCATCCTTCTTGGACTGTTCTTGGATTATTCTCCATAAAGTATCCAAGTCTTCCCTATCACATGATCTGACAAGGTCTTCAAAATCTCTGCAGATAATTGTTATGCCACCAATTCTGATAATTTTCCATACATCTCCAAATTCATCAGAAAACAACTCCCAACCTACAACTGGATGCTTTGATTCTAAAGGCTCTACATTCAACACATCAGTTTCAATAGAGATCATATTAGAGAATTGCTCTTCAGATAATTTCTCATCTTCTTGAACAGTTTGAGATGAATCTTGAGTCTTGGATCTTTTAACATCTTTAGGTTCAATGTTTGCACCTGATCTTTTGTACCTCTGAGCCTCTGTTTCTGAGGGCATAGGAAGAAAATCCTTGTCTCTTCTGTATTCTTGATAGTATAATCTTTGGATTTCTTCATAAGACTTTCCTTTGAGCTGATTCATTTTCCATCCACGAACATGGCATAAGTACTTCTTCATTCCATGATTTACCTGAGCCTGAGATGGTTGTCTTGGCTTCTTCTAATTCTTCTTTATAGTATCCACCATGGAATCAAATGCCTGATTGTTCTTCATATTTATGAAATCAGCTAGTTGAGCTGATCTTTGTTCAGCTGTTAGACTTTAATCAGCAACAAGCTCAATAGATTTCTTCTTTATTATTGGATCAGAAACAATCATTTGCTAAAACTCTTCATTAGTATACTCATAAGCACCTTCTTCAGTGTTTGGAATTGGAACAATATTTTCTTCAGGTTCCATCTATTTTTTAAGCCTTTGTTTTTCCATGAACCTTGCAACATCCTCTTCTTCACTTTTTCTTGCTAGTTCATAATCCATATCAATCTGAGCTTGTTCACTTTTGGTGATCTTTCTTTGTTGCTCAGTTGATTCTTCAAAAACATGAACTTTCCCTTTTTCCTTCCTTTTTATTTCAAATTCAACATCAACAGTGTCCACTGTTTCAACTTAAGTTTCCACTGCTTCATCATTCTTTTCTCGTTCATCATCCTGATCATTAAAATCCATATCAATATCAAAATCCAGCTTCCTCCCCTTAAGTGTAGGATCAGTTTTCCTCCCCTGTTTGGAAGAATTACCCATATCATCATCTGATGCAGCAGAATCATCATCATGAGGAGTAGATGGGGATGAGAACACAGGTGTGGCAGATCTTTGCTTCTTTAACCCCTGCGCTTCTTCCTTCAAAGTCTGAATCTCAGCTTTCAAACCATTTAGCTCTGTGGCATGTTGTTTCTTTGTTTGTGCCAGATCTTTCTCCAAAGCTTGAACTTGCTTGACTAACTTGGTACAAAGTTCCATCAATTCAGTATGTTGCTCACTACCCTCAACACTTCCAACTGTGTGACCTGCTAGGAGAGGTGAATCATAGGGCATTTGTTCAGACTCTTCTCTAGTTGGACTAGATTGAAGCCTAGAACAACCACTGCTTGTTCCTAAACCAAAAGGTGCAGAATCATGTAATGTTGTGATGGGAGGAGGTGGCTGTTTTTGCCTCCTCTCATAAGTGTGAGTAACTTTAGGGGTGTATTGGATAGGTGGAACAACAATAGTGGGTGTGTGTTGGGATACAACTAGGATTGTTGCATCTTCACCCTGTACCAATGAAATGTTTGAAAGCATTTCAGGAAAAAGTGGTTTAAACTCCCCATTCCATCCATCTGAAGACTTATTCATATTTTGAAAAACTTTTGGCTTAAGACAGGGGTTTTTATAAACTCTTTTGTGGGGTTTCAGTGGAAATTCATTTAACAGTGCTTGCACGAACCTTGGATACATAAAAAATTTATAAGAACTCTTTACATTGCCTTTCATACTATTAAAAATTAACTTTGAAAAATTGAAAGTCCTATATGTGGCTAAGCAAACCAAAGGGTAAGTCATTGTTGAACTGAATTATTCATAAGAAGTTTTCTTTGGACTTAGGCAATGCAAAAGAGTATGAATTAAAAATCTCCAATGGGGACAAAAACATCCTTTTCTGAATGTAACCTTTTTATCAGATGTATCATACCCCATTGATGAAAGATGTTTATGAATATCTGAATTGGGTAATGTGATGATACCATTGAGATCATCCAATTGGAGAATTCCCCTCAAGGATGATTCAGTAACGTCAATAGTTACCCCATCCACTGTGGCTCTAAGAGCATCCACAGATTCATGTGTGTCTCCTTGTTCAATGGTTATGGACTCCACATAGTTCCAGAACTGTTTGATTTGAGAGACATAGATTGTTGGATTTAAAGTTAAAGTATACCTAATATGGGTGGTATTAAGAAAGTCCACAATCTGATGAAAAACAGGGCCACTCTTGTCGCTTGACTTCTGCAAGTAGGCCACTTGGTTGTGCTCATCTGCAAAGTTTAGTCTTGCCATAGTTTTTTTGTGATAAAAGTATGAATGTGTTAGTAAACTTGAATGGTGAACATCCCGTGTGAGAGATAAAAGATATATACTATTAGGGTTTGAGAAGTATGCACAATTGGAATTATCTTAAGAAAGTATTTATCTTTAAGAAAAGAATAAATTAAAATAGGTAAGAAGATAATTCACTAAAAATTAACCCTATTAATATGGAAAAACGGTTATTCTCAACGGCTAGTAAAAAGATTATTATTGACACAACAGTGGCAATGGCTAGTTCATCAGTGGTAAAAATTACACTTGCAGTTGTAACTGTGAACTAGCAGTGGGAACTTTTCATAAAAAATTTCAAGAGCAGTGGTAAGAAAATCTTATAAAAGTTTAACTGCTCTTTGCATAGTTTTTAGCAAACTATCAGTTATCAACGGATTTGATATGTCTTTACCATGAGCCGTTTGCTATGGACTAGCCAACTCTTCGCCACTTGGAATATGGTGAGTTGATGACCATATAGTTTTTGGTAAACTATCAACCATAAACAGATTTGTTAAGTCTTTACCAGTAGTCGTTTGCTCTGGACTAGTTGATTCTTATGTGGATTAGACATGGTGAATCAAAAACCATTTGATCAACTCTTAGCAAAAATTTTGGTTATTTACCTGCACATGTTAGTATAAATCATATAATATGAATAACCAAAGCTCTAACCAAAGTTACTTTTTCACCAAGCCACTATCCCTAAAAATATCTTCCCAAAGTCAACCCGATATAGTAAATAGTATCTATATTTACTTCCCTAAACTACCAAGACAGATAAGAGTTATTACTCCTCTTAATTGTCCCTAGGGTTTGACTTTGCCTATAAAAAGGGCTCGAATCATCAAAACTCTTCACCAAAACTTTTCTTTATTATCACAAACCCTATAAACACCATGAGCCATTTTCCACTTATCTACATCTCTTCTGATGAATCATCAGAGGAGATAAGCTACTGTTCTGACTTTGCAGAGGAATCTTCAGGATGGGGTGACTACTTTCCTCCATGTGCTTCAAGCTCAACAACAATGAAGCCAAATAAGAAGATTTCTACCCCTGCTCCTACTCCATCTCTTGAGTTTTACTCCAGCTCTTCTGATGATGATGATGATGAGCCATACACCTTTTCCAAGGAGTTACCACAGGCACTAACACAAGCCCTTGAATCTGCATTGGTAAACATGAAGTGGCCTGCCCTAGAGAATCCTGCAAGACTCCAAAAGCCTCCTAAACAAGTGCTTGGTCTTGCTTGCCCAAGGAAACAGTCAACCTTTGAGAACAAGAGGAAGAGTGCTCAAAAGGATTAGCATGACTACAGGGGGAAGGGCAAGAAGCCAATGGAGTAGCTGGTGTAGGGTGTAAGGAGTTAGGATATGTGTTTTTGGTGTTTGTTGGTGGTACTCTCTGTTCTTGAAATGTAACTGTTGAATGTTATGAATGATGAATAAAGTTACATTTTTTTTTCTTGTTTCCAGTGTGAGAGCAACTGTTTCCACTGTTTGAGTTATATTTTCCACTGTTATCTTTATTCACTGCACCAAATTTAGTGGACAAACATATACAAACAGATATGACAATTTAAGTACCAAAAACCTCCCCTCAACACTAAAAATTTCTTAGACATCAAAATTTTATGGGTTAAGTATTCCAATACCTGTTACCATGTACTGAAAACTACCCACATCAAGTCCTTTTGATTATAAATCAGCGTAGTTGTCATCAGTATGAATTTTGACAACTTGGATAAGCTTTTTCTCATAACAATCTCTTATAAAATGATGTCTAATTTCAATATGTTTAGTTTTAGTGTGTTGAACAGGATTTTTAATTATGCATACGGTACTACTATTGTCAATAAAAATGATGGTGTTCATGAAATTGTACCCATAGTCCAAAAGTTGATTTTGAAGCCATAAGACCTGAGCACAACAGCTTGCAGTAGCTACATACTCTGCTTCAGTGGTTGAAGTAGCCACCATAGTTTGTTTTTTGCACTGCCATGACACCAATCTACATCCAAGGAATTGACATCCTCCTGTGGTTGACCATCTATCCAAACTTGCACCAACATAGTCACTATCTGAGTAGGTAACAAATTCCATAGGAGATTCTCTTGGATACCACAATCCTAAATTAGGATATGTCTTCAAATATCTGAAAATCTTCTCCACTGCAATCAAGTGTGATGTCTTTGGAGTGACTTGATACCTTGTACAAGCACACACAGCAAACATAATGTCTGGTATAGATGATGTAAGATACATCAAAGAACCAATCATTGATCTATAAGTGTGAACATCCACTTCTTCTCCACTATCATCCTTCAAGAGAAGATGTGTAGTCTTATTAGCAGGAGTGCTTGAAGGCTTTGCATTAGTAAAATGGAACTTTCTAATTATCTCAGTCACATATTTGTCTTGACTGATAAAAATTCCATCTTTTCTTTTTTTTTACTTGAAGTCCCAAAAAGAAAGTAAGTTCCCCCATAGAACTCATTTGAAACTCATCCTTCATCAGCTTCTCAAATTCTTTGCACATCTCTGGCTTTGTGGATCCAAAAATAATATCATCAACATAAACAGGATATCATTTTTGTCTTTTTTGATGAACAAAGTTTTATCAATCTTTGCTCTATGAAACCCATTATTCAATAGATAAGCAGCAAGGGTTTCATACCATTTTCTTGGAGCTTGATGTAAGCCATAAAGAGCCTTGACCACTTTATAAACTTTATTAGGACGTTCAGGATCTTCAAAGCTTGGAGGTTGTGAAACATAGACCTCCTCATCCATCTTCCCATAAAGAAAAGAACTCTTGACATCCATTTGGTATACAGTAAAGCCCATAAAAGATGCATATGCTAGGAACAATCTAATAGCCTCAATCCTTGCAACAGGAGCAAAAACTTCTTCATAGTTAATGCCCTCTTCTTGAGTGTATCCTTGAGCAACTAGTCTAGCTTTATTCCTGATAACTATGCCTCTTTCATCCTTCTTGTTTCTGAAGACCCATTTTGTACCAATAACCTTCATTGCATTAGGTAAATCACAAAGAACCCAGACTTTTTGAAGCTTGAATTGCAGCAATTCCTCTTACATAACTTCTACCCAGCTTGATTGTTCCAGTTCTTTTTGCACATTCTTAGGTTCCACTTGTGATAGAAAACAGAAAAACAAGCATTCATTCTTCTTAGCATGATTCTTGGACTCATAAATTTCACTGATGAATCCATGATCACTTATCAACTTTGTTTGTTTTCTTGTCTTCACTCCTGATTGTAATTCACCAATCACATTGTCAAGTGGATGTATTTTGTGAATTGAAGCTTGAGGAGTATGTGAAACATCATATGCAGCAGGCATATTTGTGATTTCCACATCATTTATGATAGTTTCCTGAGCAACAGAAGTAGAATTTTCTATATTTGGTTCATTAGTGGAAACTTCTGGTGTAGCAGTGGGAAGTGGATTACCACTGTTTTCAGGAATGTCCTTGTTCTGAGCTTCCAAGTTCACAACTTCTGCATCACCTTCTTTTCCAATAGCTGATGAAGGTTGTGGATCTTCTTTCTTTGCAACATCATCATTTTCTACAAAGTTCCATATTGGCATTATGATTTGATCTTTATCATCCTCAAAATCTTTAGTAGGTTCATCATCATCAAGAAATTCTTCTGAACCTTCAAAATTGTTATCCCAAGTACCTGAAGCAACAGGTACATAGTTCATTGTGTTTGAGAGTGTATCCAGATCAAATAACCAATCAGGACCTGCACCTGCATTGTTAGCTTTATTTTCAAGAAACTCAACATGAAGATTCTCTTTAATCTTATTTTTTCTTAAATTATACACTCTGAATGCTTTACTAGCCATGGAGTATCCAACAAAGAAGCCTTCATCTGACTTTTATTCAAATTTACCCAGATGATCAATGGTATTGAGAATTGTGCCATGACATCCAAATGGTATCATAAAATCCAGGATAGGGGGTCTTCCTCTGAATAACTCATAAGGTGTCTTGTTCTTTGTCTTCACCACCAAAACCCTGTTCTGAATATAACAAGCAGTATTCACTGCTTCAGCCCAAAATGTCAATGGTTGCTTAGAATCAGCTAACATGGTTCTAGCAGCTTCAGTCAGTGTTATGTTTCTTCTTTCAGCAACACCATTTTGCTGAGGGGTTTTAGCAACACTAAATTCTCTCTTAATACCCTTCTCTCTGCAGAAATCATCCATAACTTTATTCTTGAACTCTGTCCCATTGTCACACCTGATAACCTTGACCTTCTTATCAACATGGTTTTCAACTTCAGTAATAAAAGTTTAGAGGATGCCAGTAGTTTCATCCTTGGTTCTTAGAAAGATAACCCATGTAAATCTGCTGAAGTCATCAGTTACAACAAGACAATATTTCTTCAAATTTATGCTGCTCACAGATGTAGGACCAAATAAGTTCATACGCAACATATAGAGAGGATGAGCAATAGAGTTATAGGCCTTGTTCTTGCAAGATGCTCTATGTTGCTTGCCTTTGAGACATGCAACACATGTTTGCTCATTATGAAATCCCTTCTCTAGTAACCCTCTTACTAAGCCATCTTTCAAAATTTTGTTGATGGTCTTAAAGTTAACATGACCAAGTCTTTTGTGCCATAGCATTGGTTCATCCAAGGTGGCTTTTGCAATTAAGCAAGTATCAACATCATTATCCACAATATTCTTCATGTTAATGCTATAAAGATTGCCTTTTCTAGGGACTTTAAGTAAAACCTCACTTTCATCAGGTAACCTATAATCCTTGGAAATGACATAGCACTCATCTTCTGAGAAAATAACTTTGTGCTTCTTGTCACACATCTGTGACACACTGAAAAGATTATATTTGAGTTCTTTCACATAATACACATTCTCAAAATCCAAGTTTCCAGCCTTGATA
Source organism: Artemisia argyi (assembly GCA_030686995.1). Lineage (NCBI taxonomy): Eukaryota > Viridiplantae > Streptophyta > Magnoliopsida > Asterales > Asteraceae > Artemisia > Artemisia argyi. The sequence goes on from CM060708.1 coordinate 108,515,064, forward strand.
GATTGTCACACAATTCCTCCTTCAAAGCTGACAGATTGTCCATCAAAAGGTTTGAAGTCTGAGAGATAGGACTTGTTGCCAGTCATGTGCCTAGAACATCCACTATCTGAATATCCTTGATCTTCTTTAGGCTTTGAATGTCCCTGCGCATATAATAAAGGAATTAGTTCCTTTTAGGGACCCATGCCACAAATGACTTGGATCTGCCTCGTGTATCAATATAGTTATATCTGTCAAAGGTCATTGATACACCATTGGGATTGACTGAGGTGTTAATTCCTTTAGGTTTCCATGCCCAATGTGTTGAGGCCCTCACAGCATTACCCAATTTTACCCCATTTTTGTTTACAGAACCACCAGTGGAAACTTTTGGTCTAGCAGTGGCAACTGCTGGCTTTGAAATTTTTGGTGCCCACTTATGGTTGTAGGAAACCTTCTTTTCATAAAAAGTCTTATTCCCTGTTTGTGCAGATTTAACAAAAGTTGTAATGGGTTTTGCACTTTTAACAGGTGACTTTGGGTAAACTCTGTTCACTTTTCTGGCAGTGGAAAGAGATTTGATGCCAGATTTTAGTAGAACAACCCTAGGAATCATTTTACTTAGTGGATTTGGGTGAGTATTTTTCTGAACATTGTTTTCATTCACCCTGGTATTCCCAAAAGCTTCCCTTCTTCCCTTGTGATAGTTACAGTAAGCATGAAGGTGTTCAAAACCACCACAGATGTGACATGGTTTGTTGTTAAACTCAAAATCACTACCAAATTGTTGAGATTTTACATGATTCCAATTCCTCTTATTGCCCCTAGGAGTTGATGACTTAGGGCACGTTTGGTAGGGTGAAATTCAGAGAAATGAAATGAAGTTCAGAAATGTAATTCACAGAAATGAATTCCAGGGAAATTGAATAATAATTCCAGTGTTTGGTAACACCAGAGAATTGACTCAAGAAATCAGTATTATTATTATTATTATTATTATTATTATTATTATTATTATTATTATTATTATTATTATTATTATTATTATTATTATTAATATATTATTATTATTATTATATTATTATTATTATTATTTCATTATTATTATTATTATTATTATTATTATTATTATTATTATTATTATTATTATTATTATTTCATTATTATTATTATTATTTCATTATTATTATTATATTAATATATTATTATTATTTTTATATTATTATTATTATTATTATTATTATTATTTTATTATTATTATTTATTATTTATTATTATTTTATTATTATTATTATTATTATTATATTATTATTATTTATTTCATTATTATTATTTCATTATTATTATTATTATTATTATTATTATTATTTATTATTATTATTATTTTATTATTATTATTATTATTATTTAATTATTTAATTATTTCATTATTATTATTATTATTATTATTATTATTATTATTATTATTATTATTATTATTATTATTATTATTATACAATGCTAGGAATTGATTTCCACTCCAAATGTAAGGGAAATGAACTCTTTGAATTTGCATGTAAACTTAACTCCCTAGAATTGGAAATCCCCACTTTTTTTATTTCTTTAGGTACCAAACAAATGAAATGAACTCATTTCTATTTCCTTGAGATCATTTCACCCTACCAAACATGCCCTTACTTCTGTACATCTCAGCATATCTAGTTGTGGGCCTAGTATGATTAGCTTGTTTCCTAGGCCTTTCTTTTTCAACCTTAACAACTTCAGGAATACATTTTTTAACTTCCACTTTAACTATTTCAGGAACAACTGTTTTAGTCTCAACTCTCATACATTCATCCTTAAGAGATGAATCACTAGCACTTTCAAATGCATCAGCCTCAACCTTAACCTTTTCATTAATAACTTCTTTCACAAATTTAGGGCCATAGATCATGGTTGGTTCCTGAAACTCTTCTAACCCTGTATGTGCTAAAGTCAATACCAGGAGGTGATGGAACACCTCTCAGAGGTGGTGGAACAGACTTGTATCCTACACCTGATTTGACTTTACTAACAACTTGTGCCTCCCAAATTTTGTCAATGCACTTAAATTGATGATCTAGTGTATTACAAGTTATCTGAATGTTTTCATTTGCCTTTTTAATCTTCTCTAATTCTTCTATAAGAGCCTCATTCACATCTATCTTATAATCTAAGTCTCTTCTTAAAACAGCAATAAAATCACTAAACTTAGATTCATTATCTCTATAGTGTTCTATCTGTGCTTCTAAAACAGCAAAACCTCTCTTATGATTAGCTAGATTATAACTAGTTTGATTTAGCTCTAACCTCTGTTCATCATATTGCTCTTTTAGATTTTCATATTCTTTTAAGGCTTTACAATATTTAGAACAACCATTATTTGAATGTACCTCAGAGTCAGGAAAGGCCATAAGAGCAAGTTTAGTTGCAATCATAGCAGATTCCTCATATGCTTCTTTTTCATCAACCATATAGCTCCAATCATAGCTCACACCATTAATGGCCAACAACACCTTTGGTTCTTCAAGTGTAGGCTCTTTCTTCTTATCCTGCTTGTACCATGTAGATCTATTATCTGGCTTCTTTGGCTTCCTGCAATACCTGGCAAAGTGTCCCATCTTGTGACAGTTGTAACACTCCACCTTCTTCTTATCAAAACCTGCAGTCTCATTACCATTGATAATGATCTTCCTCCCAGTCCTTTTCCAGAATTTCTTTTCCTTTAAACTCAGCAATGCAACTTTCCATTTTATATCCATCTCTTCCATGTCATCTTCATCAACTTGATCCAAGTCTTCATGTGTCAGAATTGAACCATTGACTTGACTTAAGAGATAGGCATAGAAAGTAGAATCTCCAAGACCAACAATCTGCTTCTTAGAACTAGCAGTGGTAACACTTGCACTGCCAGTGGAAACAACAATGTAAGCAGCATCCTCATCATCATCAGAACTATCAACCACAGATAATGAGATACGAGCTAAGTTCCCCGAACTTGTACTTAGCTTGCCAGCTTTCTTTAACCTTTGTTCAATAACTTTAAAGTTATTGTACAGATCATTGAGCTTCATATTTTCAAATTCAGGCTTATCTTCCCAAACAGCAACATTTGTGTGAAACTCAGGAGATAGACTTCTTAAGAACTTCAAATTGAGGTCTTCCCTTTCTACCTCAATTCCAAACACTGTGAGTTGTGTAACAATCTTTTGAAGCCTAGTAAAGATGCTGTCAGTTGATTAATTACTTGTTGAACAAAAATTTTCATAAGTTTGTTTCAACAAGGTCTTCTGTGTCTTCTTGGTAGAATCATTACCACCAAAAACAGAGCAGATCACTTCAAGTAAAGTCTTTGCAGTCTTGTACTTACTGAAAGCTAGGATCTGATCCCTAGGAAGGGTCATAAGCAATAAACTTTTAGCTTTCAGATCATTCTTCTTCTGGAGTCTCTCTTCAGATATACTGGACATGTATTCAACTTCTGCACTTCCTTGCTATCAATAGTCTCTGTGGAGGTACCTAGCTTGAAAGAATCTCCATACATAATGATCTCCCAAAGTGCATAGTCTTGCACCAGAAAGAACTGTTCAATCATTATCCTCCACATCTCATAATCATTCAGTTTAAGCTTAGGAAGCTTAGCAGCAATGTTGGACTGACTGTTCTCCATCTCCATTGAAACTTGTATGAATTTGTAAACTTCGGATCTTCTAACTCAAAGTATCAGAAACCTGGCTCTGATACCACTTGATGGATCTAAACACACGACTTGGGTTATAGTGATACTTTGAATGATACTAACAAGTATGCGGAATATACTTATTAATACTTAGAAGGTTTGTATGTAACTTTGTTTGTGAGTTGTATATGAATGAGAACAGTTGTATAAACACAGAATATTAACCAAAAGTTTAGCTCCAATATTATTAAGAATAATAATACAAGTGATCTTGATTATCACTAGGGTTACACCTTGAAGCTCTCTAAATTGATACATATGTAAACCTAAACCTAGGACCTCCTTTTATAGGACACAAGGAGTCCTTTACAAGATAAGTATAAGCATAGAATAATAGAATATGCACAAGATCTTTTCTATACTTATCTAAATACACGTTTCCTAACAATTATCATGCAGCAGTGGTAATGATATGTACTAGCAGTGGTAATGAGTTTCCACTGCTAGTGCATTCTTCAACAGTGGTTATCTCCATGTTGATCAGTGGTAACTGTTAGTATAATTCCCAACATATTTTTATATTTTGTGGAAAGCAAGTAAAAATCTCAGATATTGGAAGATTGGGCGGAATTAGTTGCTAGTCAACTAACCCAAATAACTACAAATGCAATAAAAATAAAATAAGAAGAAAATAAAATCTGTGAAAAACTTTATATGGAGAGAAACGTGTTTACTTAGATTTCACTACTCTCTAGCTATCTTTCATTAATTGATTAGTTTGTTACAATTCCGTGTATGGCGGATTATATTCCTTAATACCATTCATGGGGCCGTGTACGATCTTCCCCAACTCTATAAGCTTCTACCTCTTCCTATGTCGAGCCGAAAACTAGCTCCTAACATGGCCTCCTTAGTAGTCACTTAGCCAGTTTTCTTAAGCCTAACATCGAAATCATTCATCCAACAACAATTAATAATAAACAATCAATCAATAATCAATAGCTAGGTTTCTGATGAGGCGAAAAATGATCCGTTTTTAGGGGGTCATTTAAGCCCGAATCCGAATTTATTTGATCAAATATTGCCCTAAATCGTTCCTTTTGTGATTTTAGGTGTTTGGAGAGTGAATTCTGGAAAAGAGGCTATTTTGGACGTTTTTGGAGCATAAAGTGAAGAAAACAACAAAGTACCAAATCCAAGCTGGAATTACAAGGTGACGGCGTCAAGGATTTACTCTTGACGGCGTCAGAGAGGATGAATATTTTACCGAAGGTTGTGAAGGCGTCAGATGAAGAGATGACGGCGTCAAAATGACCAAGATTAATTTACCGAGGGTGGTGACGGCGTCACATAGGCCGTCACGATTGGATCTAGGGCGTCCGAGGAAGTATATGGCGGCGAGTTGACGGCGTCAGATTTTACTCTTGACGCCGTCAGGACGATTTTCCTATATATAGTTTTCTAGTTTTTTCATTAGGAGGAGAAGTTTTGGTGAAACCCTAAAGACGATTTTGGTGCCTCTTTTACAGGTTTTTCAAGGGTTCCAAACCCTTGAGACCTTGCATTGTAATTGAGATAAGTATACTCTTAATTCAATCAATATGTCTATGTGTTGGTTGTCTATCTTTTGTTCTTATCTTAATTCTACTATGCTAGGCTAAATTTCCTTTGTGTTTGCTTAGATCTAATGAAACCTAGATGTTGATTATGTGTTGATTACTTGTCTATTCTTGCTTTGAATGAATGATATTATATGTTAGGCTTAAGAAAACTGGCAGATCTCCAAATGGTAACATGCTTGAACGTCTTAAGAAACATGAACCGAGGCGTACTAGGTCTTTATTGGTTGTATTTAATGCATGAGCCACTGTTTACAATCCCTATAGTTGTGCTGGGTCATGGTGTAGGAGGAGATAAGAGCTCATAGAGTTGGGGAGTTATGTATGCCACTCCACGAATGGTATTAAGGAATACAACCCGTCATTCATACAAGTGTAACAAGTAATTAACATGTAAAAGATATCTAGGGAGTAATGAAGTCTAAGTAAACACAATTTCTCCAACCACTGCTCACAAACTTAGTTTAATATTAGTTTAATTTCATTTTCATTAGTTAATTAGTTATATAATAGTTTTTGGGTTAGTTGATTAGCAACTAATTCCGCCCACTCCTTCAAAACCCGAGATTTTACTTGCTTTCATAAAATATAAAAACACAAAAATAATCATCTTCCATCTCTAGAACTATTAATTAGGCTTTCTAATCCTAGCGACACTATTCCTAAGCTGAACGATCAATCCCCCGGTACTTGTCACTATACTATACTACAACGATCAGGTACACTGCCTGGTGGGGGTTGTAAGCCTCGCGAGATCCCTCGAGAGGTAAAGCAAGGTGCGATTCCCACGCATCAAGTTTTTGGCGCCGCAGCCCGGGGAATAGTTATTGTCTAGGTTAGGATTTCTTTTTATTAGGTCTACTTGCTAGATTCCTTTCTAGTAAGATTTCTATTTTTATTTTTAGGTTTTCTTTAGTCTATCTTTTTCTTTGTGTGTTTGTTCGTAATTTCCATTGACTCTTCCGTTCACCATTATGGAGTACGCGAATCCACCATACCACCAACCACAAAGGCCATTCTACCCTATTGACATCTTGAATTTCAAACAATATCGAGATGAACCCATATATGATGCATGGACTCGTTTTAAAATTTTATTTCGAAAATTCCCTCATCATAGTTTCTCTTTATCATCCCTAACCGAAACCTTTTACTATCGTGTCAGCCAATGTGACCAAATGCGCATCGATGATTTTGCCGATGGGGGCCCTAGGGAATTAAATGATGAAGAAGCATGGGATACCATAGAAAACTGTGCCCAATATTATTATAGAGTAGACAACCCAACAAACAACATCACAAATCAATCAAAAACAAGTTTGATGGAGCAAACAGGAAGTTTGTTGGGGGATGAATATACTCATGTTGAGATACCTAGTTGGATGGCACCTAATATCATAGTACAAAACAAACATATAGGTAATCTAGGTACAATGGAGGATGAGGTGGATAATCCAAGCCCACAAAGTACCCCACAAGTCCTACCATCATTTGAGGCACATACAACGCCCGTGACTTACCCGGAAGAAGTAGAAGAGACTATAGGAACCCCAATTGAGGTAGAACCCTTGGACCAAGCACCACCAGAGGATATAGGTTTGAACACTTGTAGTGATAACCTTACTCTTAGTTCTAGGGAAGTTCCAAGTTTTGATGAACCGGAGACTCAACCAAAACCATTACCTAATCTTCCATCCTTGGATGAAGATTTAGGAATTGAAATAGGTCCCGATCCACCCATCAAACCATGTAGTCCGGGTAGTTTTACGTTGAAGGTAGTAGACCCCAAGCCTTGTAGAGAAGAAGCCAACATAGGAGTGGACCATGACCTTACATACTTACATCACCCATTTATGATTGATCATAAGAAATATTATGGGTTTAAACCGGGTTTATTAGGTCAAGATGGATCCCCAACTAATAATCTCTTGAAGTTGATTGAAAATGATCCCTTTCTAGGAGAAAATCTTAATCTACCCGTTACCCCGATTGAATTAGGTAAGGTTATGATGATAGGAGCACAACCCTTTGAGCATATAATTCATCCACCACTCTTTCTTCATGTGGCATACTTCTACCGAGATGGTGTGTATCGCTACTACCACCCGCACTTAATCCTAAGTGTAGGGAAAACCTCACCTTTATCCGTGAAATAAGGGTAGAGTCAGGCTCGTGACTCGAACAAAAACAAGCGCTTATTGGGAGGCAACCCAAGCTTTATTTATTTATTTGTTTGTTTGTTTATGTGTTTGTTATTTGCTTTCGTATGCATGTTTTATTTTTATTGTTGGTTGATCATGTTTCTCAATTAAAATGTGGAAATACTTTATTATGTTGTTTAGCCTAGTCTTAACTTCAACCTAAAGGTATTTTTGCAAAAGATAAGTGTAAGGGGAAACCCCAAATATGTTTTTTAAGAAACAAACCGATCATGATTCTCCACAATATTTAATGAACATGTATATTCGTATTTGTTAGAGTCAAATGCTTGTATTGAGTCATAATGAAGTTTTGCAGGATTTTCCAGGAAGTAGGACAAGGTTTTTCCAGAAATTTTCCGGAAACTTAACATAAAGATTTCTGCAGGTCCATTCTGACGGCGTCAAGCAATTGCTCTTGACGGCGTCAGGAGTCAAAAATCTGGAAATTTTACCAGTTTTGTTTTTCTAACGGAGTCTTATAAGTTTTTGTGAATTATTAAGTTTTATAATCTCCAGGAAATCTACAAACTTCATTCCACAAGCATTATATCTTACTTTGTTTTCTAGGATTTAGTAACTTATATAGGATGCCGCCGATTTTACGCGAGGTTGCCTTGTCTACTTTTGTCAGGATTTACAGGTTATTTGAGACAAGAAGATGATTTATATTCTGGAAGGGAAGCTTTGATTGTTCGTTTTCTTGGAGGAAGATTTAACCTGGCCAACCTAAAATCCATACCGAGCGAATCAGGGGAGTATTTGAATTCATTCTCTTTACTTTTAACTTTTACATTCTTTACTTGAACATTGGGGACAATGTTCATCTTAAGTGTAAGGGGAGGGTAAAAAGATGATACCTTACATATGCACTTTCGCTTGAGTTTGTTTTGTTTGATAGTAGATGAGTAATAAAACTATGAGAAATACTTGTTAGTGCAATTTTAGCGCCAAATTTAAAATTTTTTACAACATTTAGGAGTGAAACTTTAGCCATAGCAAGCGTCTCATGGATAGGAGGTTGTATGACTAGCACATAACCGTATATTCAGAAAAATTTTCCACCCAAAAATGTGAGGTTCGCCTTTAGTTTTGATAGGAAAAGCATTTATTATTGGTGCTTATGAGTGTACCGGTAGCATTTAGATTCTAGAACTTGCGTTAGTGATGCATCCCGAGACCGCTAGTGAGACTACATTCGTGTAGTAGGATTTACTACATGATAAGAGGCATTAGGATCACCCTTGTGTTAAACCCGTATTACGATTACTTGACCATTTAAGTCATATTACTTGGCTAGTTAAGTCAACTAATTTTTCCCACACCCTTAGCGTTGTACTCATTTTTAGTACACGATACCCCTAGTACACCCCCTCCGAGCCTATCTTTTCGTTTCTAACTTTAAGCATTTTACTTAAAGGAAGAATTTGTTACACCCCACTTAAATGTACACCCAAATCGCCTTAGCCTTCCGTGTATGCGCTCATTTTTAGTGCATTATTGTTATTTGTTAAACCCTAAGTTAACTTTCTAATTGATTACATGGTTGCTAAGTCGAGTCATATCCTTGTACATATTGTTTTGGGACGATTGGGACTCATGGGTAAGTACTTATTTTATGGAGTAATGGGGAAGAACAACACTTATTACCCCTATATGTACGTTAATCTTAAAAGTGCTCCAAGTGTTTTGATTTTCTTAATTCGAGTCATTAGAATAGTTTAATGTAAAGTATGTAAAGATTCAAGTGTAAGGGGAATGCTCAAACCCCTATGATGTATTATTTTGGATGGTAGGGTAAGAGTGTATGAAAAAAAAAAAAAAAAAAAAAAAAAAAAAAAAAAAAATCGAAAAAATCAAGAAAAAAAAAAATAGAAAAGAAAGAGAGAAAAAACATACGGACTACCATCCCGTTTTCATTCTATGTTCATTTTATGTTTTTAGTTGTTTTTCATTTATTAGCTTAAGTCGAGTCTAGTCTTGGCTTAGCAACGCCATCTTGTACATGTAATTAACTAAGATTGTTAACTAGCCACCAGTAAAATTCCCTTTATCCAACAAAACCGTGTAATTCATATCCCTACACCTAACGTTATAACCCTTTAAAAGACCTCTTTGATAGTTTATCCTAGGTGCTTACGCCATGTGGTGGAGGTTTGATCCTTTCCCAAGCCTATGGTAATCTATTTTGCTATGACAGGTAGTGAGAGATATCTTCCATTTCCATAATGTTATATTACTTTATTACACCCGAGAGATGTGAGTATCTAAACACTATTTGTGAGGTGCTTGTGTATGACCTCCGTGCTTGTCTATTGGTCTTTAGTGGAACGATTATTTGTTGTAATTACTTTTATATTAGTGTTAAATGACCCCTAACTTGTCTTTTGAGTAGAATAAAAGCTCATTTGCTTGAGGACAAGCAAATCTCAAGTGTAAGGGTATATGATGAGGCGAAAAATGATCCGTTTTTAGGGGGTCATTTAAGCCCGAATCCGAATTTATTTGATCAAATATTGCCCTAAATTGTTCCTTTTGTGATTTTAGGTGTTTGGAGAGTGAATTCTGGAAAAGAGGCTATTTTGGACGTTTTTGGAGCATAAAGTGAAGAAAACAACAAAGTACCAAATCCAAGCTGGAATTACAAGGTGACGGCGTCAAGGATTTACTCTTGACGGCGTCAGAGAGGATGAATATTTTACCGAAGGTTGTGAAGGCGTCAGATGAAGAGATGACGGCGTCAAAATGACCAAGATTAATTTACCGAGGGTGGTGACGGCGTCACATAGGCCGTCACGATTGGATCTAGGGCGTCCGAGGAAGTATATGGCGGCGAGTTGACGGCGTCAGATTTTACTCTTGACGCCGTCAGGACGATTTTCCTATATATAGTTTTCTAGTTTTTTCATTAGGAGGAGAAGTTTTGGTGAAACCCTAAAGACGATTTTGGTGCCTCTTTTACAGGTTTTTCAAGGGTTCCAAACCCTTGAGACCTTGCATTGTAATTGAGATAAGTATACTCTTAATTCAATCAATATGTCTATGTGTTGGTTGTCTATCTTTTGTTCTTATCTTAATTCTACTATGCTAGGCTAAATTTCCTTTGTGTTTGCTTAGATCTAATGAAACCTAGATGTTGATTATGTGTTGATTACTTGTCTATTCTTGCTTTGAATGAATGATATTATATGTTAGGCTTAAGAAAACTGGCAGATCTCCAAATGGTAACATGCTTGAACGTCTTAAGAAACATGAACCGAGGCGTACTAGGTCTTTATTGGTTGTATTTAATGCATGAGCCACTGTTTACAATCCCTATAGTTGTGCTGGGTCATGGTGTAGGAGGAGATAAGAGCTCATAGAGTTGGGGAGTTATGTATGCCACTCCACGAATGGTATTAAGGAATACAACCCGTCATTCATACAAGTGTAACAAGTAATTAACATGTAAAAGATATCTAGGGAGTAATGAAGTCTAAGTAAACACAATTTCTCCAACCACTGCTCACAAACTTAGTTTAATATTAGTTTAATTTCATTTTCATTAGTTAATTAGTTATATAATAGTTTTTGGGTTAGTCGATTAGCAACTAATTCCGCCCACTCCTTCAAAACCCGAGATTTTACTTGCTTTCATAAAATATAAAAACACAAAAATAATCATCTTCCATCTCTAGAACTATTAATTAGGCTTTCTAATCCTAGCGACACTATTCCTAAGCTGAACGATCAATCCCCCGGTACTTGTCACTATACTATACTACAACGATCAGGTACACTGCCTGGTGGGGGTTGTAAGCCTCGCGAGATCCCTCGAGAGGTAAAGCAAGGTGCGATTCCCACGCATCAGTTTCATTACATCTAAGCAAACACAAACAAACCTAGCCTAGCATGTTAATGTAAAGACAAGCATAAGATAGAATCAAATAACACATAGGCATATTGAATGATTATTGGAAGACTTATCTTTACTTAATCATGGATGAAAGAAGGGTTAGAAACCCTTACAAAAAGGTTAAAATTCGTACTAGGGTTTATGGTGAAGTTGCTCCAAAAAGTTCTCTCCTTAATGAATGAAAATTAGATATATATATATATACATATATAGAGAGAGAGAGAGAGAGAGAATACAATCTGACGGTGTCAAATTATACATGTGACGCCGTCAACTCACTGCCAATGCTTCCCTCGGATTGCCTAGATCTAGATCTGACGCCGTCACTTTATATTCTTCACTGGTCGTCACCTTGTAGATTGTACGTGACGGCCTAGGCGTCACAAAGGATGACGCCCTCACTCTTTAAACCCAAAAAACTGTCTGGCGCGTCTCGTGTAAAGTTAATATCCACCTCTTTGCAAACACATGACGCTGTCACCTTAAGAGTGTGACGCCGTCAGGTACTGTTTCCAGATTGATTTTGGAGACTTTGCCGTTTTCTTCACTTTTCTCTCAAAAAACATCCAAAATGCTTCCTTTTCCAGATTTCTTCTCCAAACTACCTAAAATGACAAAAGGAACGATTTGAGGCAATATTTGATCAAATAATCACGACTTAGAGCTTAAATGACCCCCTAAAAGCATAACACTTTTTGCCTCATCAATCACTTCGTACAACCTTGATTTTCTTATTAAGTTTATTCTCAACTTAGTTTTTGTATAGAACAAACTTGTCTATAGCTTCATCTTTACTTTTTAACAAGTAAACGTAGCAATACTTTGTACAATCATCAATAAACGTGATAAAGTACTTATGGTAGTGATTTCAAATCACATATGTCAGTGTGTATCATATCAAGTGGTTCGGTTTTTCGTTCAACCGATTTGAAAGATTATATTGTAAGTTAGGCTTCAACACAAGTTTCACATTTATAGTTTGAGTCAATATGGAAATTAGGTATGCAATAAAATTTAATCAAACGACGCATCGAATTAAAATTTACATGTCCAGACGACCATGCCATACATTAGAAGACTCAATCAAGTAAGCAGAAGAATTCATTTTATTGATATCATTCTTAACAACCATTACATTGAGCTTAAACACATCATTTAGGGAATATCCCCTACCAACATACATTTGATTCTTAGAAAGAACAAACTTATCAGATTCAAAAACAAGACGAAAACCAAACTTGTTCAATAGTCAACCAGGCACAAGATTCTTGCGAATCTATGGAACATACAAGACATCAGTCAACTTGAGCTCTTTCTCGGATGTCATCTTCAGGATAACATCTCCTTCTCCCATGATATCATCAGTTGCAGAGTTACCCATGTAGAGCTTCTCTCCATTGTCAACCGCTCTGAAAGAGTGAAACATACTCTTATCAGCACACACATGACGGGTAGCCTCAGTATCAACCCACCATTCCCTGTTGTTGGAACCTACCAGGTTAACTTTAGAGATCATGGCAACGATGTCAGACACCATAGAAATCATGTCCATATTATCATTCACCATATTAGCCTGGCGTGGAGTCACCCACTTTGGCATCTTGCAATTAGCAGCACGGTGACCCGGCTGGTCACAATTGAAGCACATCCCTTGGAACTTCTGTTTCACAATTGCAGCTTTAGGAGTAAGGTACTCAGACTTCACTATGATTTTCTTGTCATTCTTTCCTTTGCCCTTGCCTTTTCCCTTGACATGAGACTTTGAAGATGACGAAGCATGCTCAACCATATTTGCCTTGGCAAAATGAGGCGTATAAGCGTTTTTCTGAGCCAGCTTCTTGTCCTCTTAATGATTACTTATGTTTACATTTTTTTAACCTTTTTTAAGGGCTTACACTAACTTATAATGCTAGTGAAGAAATTGTGGGAGGGGTATGGCAGCCCAAGCATTCCACAGCTAGACACAGAGGTTATCAATGCAAATATAAAAAGAAGCAAATAAACATCATATAAACTTTAATCAATGGGAAAGCAATTTTAAGGGGATTAATATGGCAGTCACAAGCCCATAAATCCTGATGGATTAAAGCTTACTATTACAATAAAACAAAACTACTTAATGAATTTAAAACACTAGCAGGACCTTCTTACTGCTCTGACATCTTCAATTGGGTGTGTCTTGTGTTGCCCTTTTCTTTGGTATTCTCCTTAGGGTTTATGTTGCAGCTTCTGTAACTTTTGGCACACGAAAATTTGACTGTCAAATGGGGTATTTATACTTTCTGTCTGAAGGCATTAAGTATCAATTATCATAGATAATATGATAAAACAAGTCAAATACATAGGACAAATGATGAAAATAATATGTACTTATTTGATGTCATCAAATATCCCCCCACTTGAACTTTACTTGTTCCTAAGTAAACCGTAGATTAAAACTTATGAAAATGTATCCTAAAAAAAGATTAGGATGTATTTTAATAATTAAACACTTATTCGTCTTATCATAATTGACAACCAAACACTTAACGAACTTGAAATAAAATATAATCTCTCAATCTCACAACCAATCTAATTCGCTCAATTGCTCGGTCATGACGAATATTCTATCATAAGCTCGACAAGTATACACATCTCCCCTATTAAGAAAAAAGATACGCACGTATGCGAGGATTCGGATCTGCTTTCTTGTCTGCAGGTTGAGCGGCCTCGCATGAGTTCAGAAGCTTTGAACCCATTTTGGCCTAAAAATCCCACAATCTGCACCCCCCCCCCCTTAACAATTCGCAATTTCAGGTTAATTACTATTCCCGGAAAATTCACTATTCACTTTTACTATTCATTTTTACTATTCATTTTTCCCGAAACTTTCTCGAAAGTTGATTTTTATTTGATTTTATCGAGTGATAAATCATTTCCATGGCAAATTAAAAGTTTGACATTCATAAGCTCATTTTCGTGAAAGTTATTAAGGAATTACACGGAATTACACGTTTTAGGGTAAAACGTCAATCAGAAATTCTACGCACAACGAAATTCAACCCCGTCAGGTGACCCCACATCAGAAAAATGTTTGACACACTCATGATTTATTTGAGAATTAATCGTGACTGAGAAAAACATGACCAAAGACTTCCCAGCAGGTCACCCAAGCCTGTACTAATCTCACATGAGCACGCTTAACCGTTTGGGCGATTAACCGTTAGACCACAAAACGCGTTTCTAAGACTATTTGAGTTTTCAACTTCTTAGAAAAAGTCAACATATTCTTTCCCTCCTCCATTGACCAAAAATCATCCCTTGATGTTATAAGTCATTTCGTGATTTTTAGGCTTACGGTTTGATGTCTAAAAGACATTTAATACCAACCGAAACTAGACTGAGCCCAGTCTAGACATTATAAGTCATTTTAAATCATTTTTATCATATTAGAAAAGTAACATTTTACTTTTCTCAATTTTACGCAATATTCGTACGTTTTACGTATTACGCGTTTTAGACCCGTGTTTCCAGTTTTTAGCAGGGTTTTACACCCAAATGGAACCTACCACTCATTTTATATTTTATTATGGAACTTATTGACATGTTTATCAATACTTTCAAGTTCCATAATTTTACGACACCCGGTTTTACGTTTTGAGGCTTAATCATTTACGATTGGCATTTCCCGGAGTCAAAACTAACCAAGTATCTTGGATAATACCAAGAAAAGTCCACACCCTTGCTCTCCAAGCTCATGAACAGCCTTGGAGGGGGGATTCACCACCCATGTGGCTTGATCTTATGCCTTGTGTCATGAGATGTGAACATGTGTTCAACTTGGCCTCCAAGTGTTGACTAGTCAACAATGTAACCTCCTCATTTGCATATAAATGCTTCTCCTCCCACTCCTTGACCATATGAACGACCCACACACACAACACCCTTCATTTTACTAGTTTACTTCAAGTTCCATCCAAGAAATCAAGTGCAATATCCATACATAAACCCTAGTTTAGTTTTGATTCATCAAAACTACTTCAAATCTTTAGAACTTTGGTGATTTCTCTTGAGTTTGAATCCACTCAAGTCACCTCAATTTTCATCATCTCTCTTTCAAGATTTCAAGAGTAGAAAGATTGCATGAAGTGAAGTGGGTTGAAGCAAGTCTATCAAAGTCCTATCCTTACATGTTAACTTCCTTTCATCTTTGAAAGCCAAAAGTTGTGAGCCAAACCCTAACTTGATTCTTGTTAAATAATCATGTTCATGTTATTTACATGTTATTCTTGCTATATTATGTCTTGTAGTTATGTCCATGATGTATAAAAATGATCAAAACAAGTTATTGTAATTGATTGTTAAGACAAGTTACTAAAACAAGTAAACTAGTGACTTTCTTGGAAAACCACGACCAAAATGGTAAAAATATGATGTTGGATCATTACATATTACAGTAGAGGACTTAACAAGGAAACCATAGCAATTTGAACCACCCAAAACGAGTATACGAGTCAAAAGTTACGCCCATTTGAAATTACCAAAGTTTCCGGCAAAACTGCCAAATACCATTCTGATCAAATTTGGGTTTTGAAAGTCCCACTTCTGGTCCGATTCATCAAAAAGTTAAAACACGAAAGTTGTCCGGAACGACGTTTTCGTTCAGGAGTAAAGAAGCTCGAGCCCTGAAAACGCTTTCCGAGTGATAAATTTCTTCAAATTCAAAACAGCCCATTTTTAGACAAAGTCATTACATCTAGGTTATGGTTTATGAAGACCAAAGGGGTCTTATGACCTAGAATCAAGACCACAACCATGGCTAGAGCCAAGGTTGAGTCTCATGACCTTGGAACAAGGACCAAAGGTCATGGCTAGGCCATGACGAAACGACCATACAAGCTTATTTAGGCGAAAACATGAAACAAGGAATTAGCGAGAACTTGAACAAGCAATTTGGATCTACTTCACTTAAAAGGGAACCATGAGATATTACCAAGAGAAAAATGGTCATACAAAACTTATGAAACATACCCTAATATCAATCTTCATGTACTAATAAACTTTCCTAAGTTTATTCAAATATCGGACAAGTAACTTTTCGGATCAAAACTTATATCTATATACTTTATCAACTACTACAATAGTAGGGAGCCTCATGTGAGGAGTTCATTATGTAAGCCGTCGAGTTGAGTTGTGGATTTACGAGTTAAAGTGTCCTGGCTCCTCGAACGCTTACTAACATGACTTCTGAATTATGTCGGCCCGAACGGTAGTAAACGATATATAAACATACATGTTTCATGAATCATTTCTTTCAAAGACTTACATTATACATCATACCACATCATGGACTATAATGCAAGATATATATATAGGCACTACTTCATAGTCTTTACTCCGATCCTAAGTCGCGACATTCTATTATAGGTTGCTCGTAGAAACCTACACGATTCAACCGTTACATTCATTACTTGCTATCTTAACTTAAGGTGAGTTCATAGCCCCACTTTACATTGCTTCAATGTTTTACAAACCTTTGGGGGGAATACATGCTATTTTTAACCGAGCACAATGTTTTTAAATTGTATGCTTGCCTGATTGTTTTATTATCACTAAGTACCAACCTTGCTAAACCGAGATCCCTTATTATGAACCATTTAATCACTAGCAATAGTGAGCGCAAATATTGTGAATAGGCCTATTGGGATTGACGAATCCCATTTGTATTGACTAAGTTCAAACAAATGCATTAATATTTAAGATTTAGGTATGTTAGCAAAGTACCTACCGGGATAAATCTGCCGATCGACATTGGTACACGTTAACGTTATGGTGTCATAAGCTTAGTGTATAATACATTTTATGGGCGTATAACAACATAGCCTACCTATTTTGCTTTCCAAACATTGGTGTGAGCCTATAACTCACACTACCAACATATTGTGTTCAAACATTAAACAAACTCTATAAATATCACTCAACCTTTGTGTTGACCTCTCAAGCATGTATTTCAGGTTCATGACGATCAAGGATGGCACGGAAGGGCACGGATGTTCAAGAGGGCTATAAATTTTATTATCATTCAAAAACCCATTTAATATAAATTGTAAACATGGAACCAATTGGGACCTCATTTTGTAATCTCTGATATTTATATATTTTGAATGATACATCTTTTAAAACGACTCAATTGGAGTTCGTTTTCTATTATTGTGACTATTGTGCCGTCGAGTAACACCTAGTTTGAATTCCGCTGCATCCACGAATTGGGGGTGTTACAGATTGGTACCAGAGCCATGGTTATAGAGAAACGGGTCTAATTGAGACCTAAACTATAACCACACATACAAGCAAAAACATTTTATAGCCTTCCGCTCTCCGTGTCTTCCATCCTCCAGACGATTACGAATTTAGTAAGCATGTTATGATACACAAACATGTTAGTATATTCATATATACCCATTTTGAGCATTTCCCCGAAGACATTTTTATGCTACACAAACATAATTGCATATTGATATATGAACCCTAAACATAATTGAGCATTTCCCCGTAAGCATTTTATGCTACATGAACACATATAAATATATTGATATATACACACTAAGCATTTTAGGCTACATGAACACATATAAGTATATTGATATATACACACTAGGCATTTTATGCTACATGAACATATTAGTATATTGATATATAAACTCGGTTTATTTTCAATCATTTTATCTAAACATATCTGCGTATGCCTATTCTATGGCATTTCGGCACAACTACATTCTCCCAATCATGTTCCTACTCCAACATTCATTTTCCAAGACATTGTGAGATACAATGGTCTCATTCATTTTCCGAGACATTGTGAGATACAATGGTCTCATTCATTTTCCAAGACATTATGGGATACAATGGTCTCATTCATTTTCCAAGACATTGTGAGATACAATGGTCTCATTCATTTTCCAAGACATTGTGAGATACAATGGTCTCATTCATTTTCCAAGACATTGTGAGATACAATGGTCTCATTCATTTTCCGAGACATTATGAGATACAATGGTCTCATTCATTTTCCAAGACATTGTGGGATACAATGGTCTCATTCATTTTCCAAGACATTGTGAGATACAATGGTCTCATTCATTTTCCAAGACATTGTGAGATACAATGGTCTCATTCATTTTCCAAGACATTGTGAGATACAATGGTCTCATTCATTTTCCGAGACATTGTAAGATACAATGGTCTCATTCATTTTCCAAGACATTGTGAGCCCAAGACATTGTGAGATACAATGGTCTCATTCATTTTCCAAGACATTGTGAGATACAATGGTCTCATTCATTTTCCGAGACATTGTGAGATACAATGGTCTCATTCATTTTCCAAGACATTGTGAGATACAATGGTCTCATTCATTTTCCAAGACATTGTGAGATACAATGGTCTCATTCATTTTCCAAGACATTGTGAGATGCAATGGTCTCATTCATTTTCCAAGACATTGTATGATACAATGGTCTTAATCATTTCTCAAATGTTTTGAGTCACACAACAGTTTAACCTACTTCCCAGACATTGTGAATTACACAATGGTCTAACCTACTTCCGAGACTTTGTGTTTTGTGCAAATGGTCTCTAGAATTATTCCATCACATAATCAATATCATTTCTTATGATATCAAAAACCTGTCACAATCTATCGATTTCAAAACAAGAAATATGAGATTTCTAAAGGACAAACTAATCCATCATCGACAAAAGCTGAACTTTCTCTACATTCATCAAAGTTTTCTTATGAAACCTTCATTATTAAAAGTTTGTGATCCTGGCCAAGTATGTTCTATTTTAGAACTACTTAAAACTTCCTTTCCATACGTATCTACCCTTACTACCTTCTATGCAATGGAATATGAAAACATACGTTACAAGTCTTGTATGGACGGGACTTGCAACTTAAGGGTTTGACATCGCCTTTGTTTAGTGGACAGTTTCCCGAAAGCAACGGACATATCAAAAGTATACCTAGTTTAGGTATTTGAAAATTTTATCGAACCTTGGCTAAATATAGACTAGTCACCTATATTTAACCTTGGGACAGTGGAATATAGTCTGACTAACTATATTCGACTTAAAATTTTCCAATACTGAGAGTAGTTGTACTAGGGTTATGTTTAGGTTGATTTCCTACATGAACTCGATAAACCACCAGAATACATTAAGACAATCTAGAGACACGATAATGTCTTACCACTCAGCGAAATCTTAACACCTTATTTGTGTTACCTAATTTCATTCTTGAAATTTTTCATTTATGAGATAATCCGAACTACTATCTTGGGATAGTTATCAATTATTCTCTTCATCTTGTAGAAGTACTATCCTGTTTAGGTCCTAAGGATATCATTCCAACATAAACTTTTAAAATCTCTTAAGATTTTTAAAGCAAACTCAACATCTATACCTAAGAGTATTAATGTTAAGCATACACTACACACTTTTGTTCATCAACATATCATAACATTATCTTCACAACCGTTGGAACCACAAGCTCATTTACAGATTTTGATGCACTTTTAAAGCTCAAATCATCCTTAGTTACACCACAAGTACCCTCATCAGCTTTACAAGTTTGAATATTCATCTTGTACTTTTGGAACACCAGTATCATCTCATAATACACTACCTTGTAACTCACCGGCTAAGTATGAATGTTGTGTCGGGAATTCTTGAGTAGGATGATTTATAATGTCCTTATTTGAATGGATTGGGATGCCTTTTCATTTAAATAAAGAAATTATAAATCATCGAACCATACGTTTATATTCCTTTAGTTACATTGTTTGGGATGCCTCTCTATGTAAATAAAGAATTATAAACAAGTGGGCTTAATTATATCCGAAATAACATAAGTATGAAGTCAATAAACACTAGATACAACAACAGATTACCTACTAGGCTATGATTGCAACAACTATCCCAATTTCCATTAGTACGAGATTTACTTTTTGTTTTCATAATGATAGTGCAATAACAAACAAACTCATTACGGGGCCATGTAACCATACGCATGCGCAGTCGTACCAAACTCATTGCGAAGCCATGTAGCCATATGCATGGGCAGCCGTACAATTCAAACAGGACTTGGTCCAACCACATGTTCAATGCTTATTCCATGATTCGATTCTTATATCAATTGTTATTGATACTTGACAACTATATCAAGTTCTATTTGATATTCAACTACTATATTAATTCCTATTAATATCCGACTGCTATATCAATTTCCTTTGATATTCGACTATTACCATACCTTTCCTACATAAAAGGAAGCCTCATCCTACACCATACACCGAAATGACAAATCAAATTACATCACTGGTAATTCCAGACTCTAGTCCTCATAAGTAACCACACCTTTTCATCAACATCACTCCAACATATGACACACAAAGAACTTCGGGACGAAGTTCCCCGTAAGGGGTAGAGACTGTAACAATTCGCAATTTCAGGTTAATTACTATTCCCGGAAAATTCACTATTCACTTTTACTATTCATTTTTACTATTCATTTTTCCCGAAACTTTCCCGAAAGTTGATTTTTATTTGATTTTATCGAGTGATAAATCATTTCCATGGCAAATTAAAAGTTTGACATTCATAAGCTCATTTTCGTGAAAGTTATTAAGGAATTACACGGAATTACACGTTTTAGGGTAAAACGTCAATCAGAAATTCTACGCACAACGAAATTCAACCCCGTCAGGTGACTCCACATCAGAAAAATGTTTGACACACTCATGATTTATTTGAGAATTATTCGTGACTGAGAAAAACATGACCAAAGACTTCCCAGCAGGTCACCCAAGCCTGTACTAATCTCACATGAGCACGCTTAACCGTTTGGGCGATTAACCGTTAGACCACAAAACGCGTTTCTAAGACTATTTGAGTTTTCAACTTCTTAGAAAAAGTCAACATATTCTTTCCCTCCTCCATTGACCAAAAATCATCCCTTGATGTTATAAGTCATTTCGTGATTTTTAGGCTTACGGTTTGATGTCTAAAAGACATTTAATACCAACCGACACTAGACTGAGCCCAGTCTAGACATTATAAGTCATTTTAAATCATTTTTATCACATTAGAAAAGTAACATTTTACTTTTCTCAATTTTACGCAATATTCGTACGTTTTACGTATTACGCGTTTTAGACCCGTGTTTCCAGTTTTTAGCAGGGTTTTACACCCAAATGGAACCTACCACTCATTTTATATTTTATTATGGAACTTATTGACATGTTTATCAATACTTTCAAGTTCCATAATTTTACGACACCCGGTTTTACGTTTTGAGGCTTAATCATTTACGATTGGCATTTCCCGGAGTCAAAACTAACCAAGTATCTTGGATAATACCAAGAAAAGTCCACACCCTTGCTCTCCAAGCTCATGAACAGCCTTGGAGGGGGGATTCACCACCCATGTGGCTTGATCTTATGCCTTGTGTCATGAGATGTGAACATGTGTTCAACTTGGCCTCCAAGTGTTGACTAGTCAACAATGTAACCTCCTCATTTGCATATAAATGCTTCTCCTCCCACTCCTTGACCATATGAACGACCCACACACACAACACCCTTCATTTTACTAGTTTACTTCAAGTTCCATCCAAGAAATCAAGTGCAATATCCATACATAAACCCTAGTTTAGTTTTGATTCATCAAAACTACTTCAAATCTTTAGAACTTTGGTGATTTCTCTTGAGTTTGAATCCACTCAAGTCACCTCAATTTTCATCATCTCTCTTTCAAGATTACAAGAGTAGAAAGATTGCATGAAGTGAAGTGGGTTGAAGCAAGTCTATCAAAGTCCTATCCTTACATGTTAACTTCCTTTCATCTTTGAAAGCCAAAAGTTGTGAGCCAAACCCTAACTTGATTCTTGTTAAATAATCGTGTTCATGTTATTTACATGTTATTCTTGCTATATTATGTCTTGTAGTTATGTCCATGATGTATAAAAATGATCAAAACAAGTTATTGTAATTGATTGTTAAGACAAGTTACTAAAACAAGTAAACTAGTGACTTTCTTGGAAAACCACGACCAAAATGGTAAAAATATGATGTTGGATCATTACATATTACAGTAGAGGACTTAACAAGGAAACCATAGCAATTTGAACCACCCAAAACGAGTATACGAGTCAAAAGTTACGCCCATTTGAAATTACCAAAGTTTCCGGCAAAACTGCCAAATACCATTCTGATCAAATTTGGGTTTTGAAAGTCCCACTTCTGGTCCGATTCATCAAAAAGTTAAAACACGAAAGTTGTCCGAAACGACGTTTTCGTTCAGGTACAAAGAAGCTCGAGCCCTGAAAACGCTTTCCGAGTGATAAATTTCTTCAAATTCAAAACAGCCCATTTTTAGACAAAGTCATTACATCTAGGTTATGGTTTATGAAGACCAAAGGGGTCTTATGACCTAGAATCAAGACCACAACCATGGCTAGAGCCAAGGTTGAGTCTCATGACCTTGGAACAAGGACCAAAGGTCATGGCTAGGCCATGACGAAACGACCATACAAGCTTATTTAGGCGAAAACATGAAACAAGGAATTAGCGAGAACTTGAACAAGCAATTTGGATCTACTTCACTTAAAAGGGAACCATGAGATATTACCAAGAGAAAAATGGTCATACAAAACTTATGAAACATACCCTAATATCAATCTTCATGTACTAATAAACTTTCCTAAGTTTATTCAAATATCGGACAAGTAACTTTTCGGATCAAAACTTATATCTATATACTTTATCAACTACTACAATAGTAGGGAGCCTCATGTGAGGAGTTCATTATGTAAGCCGTCGAGTTGAGTTGTGGATTTACGAGTTAAAGTGTCCTGGCTCCTCGAACGCTTACTAACATGACTTCTGAATTATGTCGGCCCGAACGGTAGTAAACGATATATAAACATACATGTTTCATGAATCATTTCTTTCAAAGACTTACATTATACATCATACCACATCATGGACTATAATGCAAGATATATATATAGGCACTACTTCATAGTCTTTACTCCGATCCTAAGTCGCGACATTCTATTATAGGTTGCTCGTAGAAACCTACACGATTCAACCGTTACATTCATTACTTGCTATCTTAACTTAAGGTGAGTTCATAGCCCCACTTTACATTGCTTCAATGTTTTACAAACCCTTGGGGGGAATACATGCTATTTTTAACCGAGCACAATGTTTTTAAATTGTATGCTTGCCTGATTGTTTTATTATCACTAAGTACCAACCTTGCTAAACCGAGATCCCTTATTATGAACCATTTAATCACTAGCAATAGTGAGCGCAAATATTGTGAATAGGCCTATTGGGATTGACGAATCCCATTTGTATTGACTAAGTTCAAACAAATGCATTAATATTTGAGATTTAGGTATGTTAGCAAAGTACCTACCGGGATAAATCTGCCGATCGACATTGGTACACGTTAACGTTATGGTGTCATAAGCTTAGTGTATAATACATTTTATGGGTGTATAACAACATAGCCTACCTATTTTGCTTTCCAAACATTGGTGTGAGCCTATAACTCACACTACCAACATATTGTGTTCAAACATTAAACAAACTCTATGAATATCACTCAACCTTTGTGTTGACCTCTCAAGCATGTATTTCAGGTTCATGACGATCAAGGATGGCACGGAAGGGCACGGATGTTCAAGAGGGCTATAAATTTTATTATCATTCAAAAACCCATTTAATATAAATTGTAAACATGGAACCAATTGGGACCTCATTTTGTAATCTCTAATATTTATATATTTTGAATGATACATCTTTTAAAACGACTCAATTGGAGTTCGTTTTCTATTATTGTGACTATTGTGCCGTCGAGTAACACCCAGTTTGAATTCCGCTGCATCCACGAATTGGGGGTGTTACACCCCCTGCGCACGCGTAGGTGTGGGAGTATAACCTAACTATAGGAATTTTATAGCAAATATCAAGATTCCTTTATAAACCTGATTTCACTTCATGTTTTGGGCGATGTGGGATGTAACATTTTTCCCATATTTTGTGTTTCACGTGCCTCACTTTGAGATACGATATCTCATTCATATTAACTCCAATTTCAACATACCTTAGCTCGTTATGAAGCTCTCTTCAAGAAGAACGAAAAGCTACCAAGAAATATAAATATATATAACATATACATATATTAAATAGTGTCCAAAAATTGCAAAAACTCATTTTGCAAAACCACTTTTTCCAACAGTTATCGTCAAGTGATTTGTATTAGTTAAGTTTGTTATCGTCAATTGATTTGACAGTCAGGTTAAATTTATTATCATTTGCTCTCGAGTTTCACTTAAGAAGCTTAAAAGGTAGTATGTGTGAAGTTGTTTTGGATTGCTGCAATGAATATATTCAAAACTTAGCTCTAGTTGTTACATGTGATTTCTAATTAAGAACGTTGTGATTAAGTTTTTTTGATGTGATTTTCTATCTAAATTGACCGAAACTAGAATTCAAAGTGCTTGTGTCTATCCTGCATTAACTGGTATATTACATGTTGAAGGAAATATGGATTTTCTATCTAATATTGATTTTTTTTGTTTTTATTTTTTGTAAATAGCGAATTTCATAAAAGAGAAGGAAATATGGACCTCAAAAGGGCTAAGAAGTTAAGTAGGCCTTGTTAGAGTTTGTGGATAAATATTAATATTCGTATAACTAGAATTGAACTCGAGACCTTGGGATTGCACACATTATGTATGAAGGAATTAATGAATAATAATTAATATATAAAATGTTATGTATATTTATTATTAGAAACACAATAAAATGACTAACGGTCGTTAGTACTTAACGGAATCGACTAACTATCGTTAGGTATCAAAGAACAAGGACTAGAGTGTAATTAGATGCCAAGAAGGATCTAGAATCCCTCTTGGATCCTTATGACCGGTCGACTAAGGGGAGGGGAAGCCCAATCCTAAGCTAACTTGTCCTATAAATTTTACACACCATATATACAAGGTCAAGGGTTATTTGTTTCTCACCTTTTGTGCACAAGCTATAACCCTAAATCTTGTTTTCTCTCCTCCTTGTTTCTGGCCGATCGTATACCCTTCCACAAGGGTCGATTGGTTTATTTTTCATTAAACAAACCATTGTGTTTCATTAACTAGCATTAACTTTAATTCGGTTATAGTACGTTTTTACAAGAACGAGGTAATAACTCATTATAGTTATTATCAAGGAATCGATCAATAAAACGGTAAGGGATTGATCATTGATTCACTTAAACCCTAATTAGGGTTCATCATCTTCTTCTAGTAATTAAAGTTTGATTCTTGTTCAGCTAGAATCCCACGGTTGGTTCCTATTTATGTTTATGTTAATCTTTAATATGTTATAGATGATCCTTTGCTTCCGCCTATGTGTTTTACCTGTTTTATAATTTTCATGATTTAAATATTCTAACAGTGGTATCACGAGCTTGCTATAACATGTTAATGATTACTAAAACACATAAAAATCGAATCTTTAATGTTTTAGTTACATGTTAATGTTTTATTTTGTAGATCTAGGGTTACATAATTCGAAACCCTTATAAGTTTGGGGGGTCGATTACCTCCTTATCCAAATTTTAGGGTTTGTATTAAATATTATTATGATTAGAAACCCTAGGTTTTAACAAGTTTATGTTTTAATTAGAAGTATCTTGTGACCTATGTGGTAATTGTTACGCTTTGATCCGTGATGAAACATGCATGTTAGTCATGGATTATTATTAGTTTTAATTGTTACGCTTTGTCACATGTTTTAGATAGATCTAAAATTGGGGAAGACCCCAATCTATTAAAATCAATTTATGTGCTATGTGGTATGTGATTAACTTTAGCCTACACAATTGATTCGTCAATGTATGTGACTGATGCGTGGGATTGAGCCTACGCAAAAGGTTTTACCTCCCGAGGGATCTCGAGAAGCTTACCAGGCAGTGTACCTGACCGATGTAGTATAGTGTAGTGGCAAGTACCGGGGGATTGATCTTTCTACTTGGGGAATAGTGGTCCTTAGGATCAAAACTTAATTAAAATACGTCTAGTGGTGAGGGATGATTCTTTTTGTATTTTTATATTTTTTTGGAAAGCAAGTAAAAATCTCGGGTATTGTAAGAGTAGGCAGAATTAGTTGCTAGTCAACTAAACCAATTAACTACAAATGCAATAAAAATTAAATAACAAGAAAGTAAATGTTGAGAAAAACAATAATGAGAGAAACATGTTTACTTAGATTTCACTAATCCCTAGCTATCTTTCATTAATTGAATAGTTTGTTACAATTGCGTGGATGACGGGTTATATACCATTCGTGGGACCGTGTACGATCCTTCCCAACTCTATAAGCTTCTACCTCTTCCTATGTCGAGCCGACAAGAAGCTCCTAACATGGCCTCCTTAGTATTCACTCATGCATTAAATACAACCATTAAAATCGTAGTACACATCCGATTCATGTTTCATAAGACGTTCAAGCAAGTTTCCAATTGGAGATTAGCCAGTTTTCTTAAGCCTAACATCGAAATTATTCATCCACAACAACTAATAACAAACAATCAACCAACAATCAATAGCTAGGTTTCATTGCATCTAAGCAAACACTGTTTGTCCCTTTTACTTGGTTAACAATAACTAAAGAGTGAATCTAACCAAGATATATGACTTTTAACTCAAATGTAACTTAGATTAACAACAAATATAAACGTAAAGAATAGAGAGTAATTTTCAACATTTAATTCTTATTAGAAGTTAATCAAAGAATTATACCCAAGTGTTTGTGGAATAACACTTGGGATTGAAATGACAATTATGCTTTGAACTCCTCACTAAACTCAAACAACGTTTGAGTGACAAGTATAGGTCACACTGAGCTATCTCAGGGACAGTGTTTTTCTTTGGAGGAGTAAAAGTGGTATGTGAATGCTTAGCATTAAATGCACATACTTGTCAACTTTTACTCCTCACTTATGTTACCTATTTATACACAAGTATGAACAACTATAATACACAATGGACATAAGATTTCCTTAATAAAATCTTGATAGAATTTATTACTTTGGCAAGGGAACCTTCTTTGGGTTAAGTCCAAAAGGTGCTTTCTGATGACAGACTAGATTTAGCCATTTGGGGAAACTTTGACCTTAAAGTGGTAAAGCACTTTAGTGAGCCAGTTCAAACTTTCTCGCCTAGTCCCGCCAAATCTTCAGTCTTCAAGTCATCAGTCTTCAGTACCTTAATCGTTGTTGAGGATTCTTGGGGGTTCAGTGAGTTATTGTCATCCTCACTGAACCCATCACCTTCTTCTTGGCTTAGATGTCACTCGCTGAGTTCTGCCTCACTGAATGGCGAACCTTTATTCATAGGCTCGTTCTAAGCATCCTAAAGATGACTCACTGAGTTACTGTTCACTCAGTTACTTGTTTACGGATATTAAACACTTAGGTGATTTTATGTTCAAATCCTTGTTAGAGGAAGATTGGGTAATTCAGTGACCCAACAGTCTCCCCCTATTTGGACATACAAATAGCCTAAGTGTTTCATGATTCAGTATGAGTTGGCAAGGGTCTTCATCTCTCACTGAGTGTTGATGTAATTATAGTAGGACACAGATAACTTAAAAGAACATCAAAGTTTATTAATAGTTATTACAATTCCTCCTGATAATACAAAAACAAAAAAGATAGTTGGTTGCAGATTCAGATGTTCAGTTGATAGCCAAGTGCATCAAGCTTTGCCTTTTTGGATCTCAGGAGGTGCTTCTCAGGGTGCTCCTCAATCTTAGCTTTACGGTCCTGGCAGAACCTTACGTTTTCAGCACACCTAACAGGAGAAGCCAGCATCAGGTACATCAGCATCGCCTTAATCCATGCCCTGTCAATGTCTGACCACCTTTGGAAAGCAGGGTTTCCGTACTCATCAGTAAAGCATAGACCTCTTTCAAGGACTTCAAACACCACATTGTACATGAAGGAGATTCCTTTAGGAAGGGATCTGTCACAATCATATCCTGGGACCTTGATCTCAGGCTCTAACTCAATTTGCTTCCTCTTCCTTTTGGAGACTTTTGGTGGAGCAGTTTGAGTAGATGGAGCTGGAAGCAGGGAGGGAATGCCAAGAGCTTCAGGCATTTCCATCAGTCTTTGATACCTGAGCTTTAGAGATTTCAGGAGACTAGGAACCACCACATTTGTCTTCTTAGAGATGATTGGTATGAGTTCATCCAACTCAGAGATGCCAAAGTCAGCGAACCTGAACGGATCATGGATGTCCATTACTCTTTGGTCTTGCCCTCTGAAGACAGTGACAATTGCAGGCTTGGTATTGCGATGGATTTTGATGTTAGTGATAATTTCAGGTTTCAGTCTTTCCTTCATCACCCAAGTGTACCTTTTAATCCTGGTCTTTCTGATCTAAGCGTCCTTCCTGAGTTTTCTTCTCTTTGCATTTTCAGGGCGCTCATCTCTTCTTCCTGAGCCTTTTTGAAGGCAGCTCCAGCTTGCTCAGTAGCCAGTTTCTCTGTATCCAACCCAATTTTCTCAGCTTCCTCATGAACAACCTTTATGAGTTCAGGTTCGCTCATCCTTTCTTCAACAGCCACCATTTTGAGTATCTCATCTCTCTCCAAGTAGGCCTGAATTTGAGCATCAGTGAGCTGATGGACTACCCCATTCATCTCAAATGGAACAGTGATTGGTTCATCAGGATCCTGTCTGACAATGGTGGAGGCAGGCTTCAGCTCTCTTACTGGTTCAGGTGTAGTAGCGATGCTTTTGCCTTTATCCTGCTGACGAGATGAAGAGACTGTTTCATCTTGTGGTTGAACTAATGAGATTGGAGTGGCCTTAGTGACATGCTCCCCCTCAGTGTGAGAGGGTTGTCCTCTTGAAGCAACATTGGTGGCTTCTTCCTGAGCTTCAGTATGAGGGGCATCAGTGACATTCTCCCCCTCAACTATTGCCTGAGCTGCTATGATGGCAAGAGTTGGAGTGACTGATGCAGAGGTGAAAGAACCCTTGAAGGCCTGGTAGATCTCAGTCATCAGGGATTTGATGTCTGAGGTGTCCTTCTGAATAGTTGAGACTTTGGCTTCAAGGGATACTTAAGTGTTCTCCATTGCTATCAAACGAGAACCAAAACTCCAAGCCAGGGAAGCTGACTTTTGAGACTGAGCTACCACTGAGAGATCCAAGGCAGCAAGGGAGGTTTTGACAGCCTCCACAGAGTTACTGAGAGCCTGAAGATTGAAGGACTTCATCAGGGTGAGTTGCTCGGTGAGATGCATTGAATTGAGCTGATAGGTTTCTGATGCCTGAAGGAGCTTCTTTGTGAGTTCAGGATCATCCTTAACTGATTCTTGAATGGACTGAACCCCTGTATTCAGCTTGTTTAGGGATTCAAGGAACTTGTTTAGGTGGGAGACCATCTGTGTCAGGGAGAAGGAAACTGAGGCATTTTGCTCCCTGACATCGTCGTTAAAATCTTGAACAGCATCTTTAAGGTTGAAGTAATGAACCGCCTGCTCAGTGTGCATGTAAAAAACCTGGTCCGTGACTCCCCTGAACAAGGCATTTGTTGCCTTCTTGATGAACTTGGTAAAGAACTTCCCAGTGAGAGGAGCTTGATCATCTCCTGAGGATTCTGGGTCAGAGCGAGGTTCCGCAGCTTTAGTGTCAGTGGGTTGAGGAGACTGAGGGATTGATTCAGGGACTGTCTCCTCAACCACCATATCATCTCCAGCTTCAAAAACCTCCTCGTCAGTGTGGAAGTCATCATCAGAGAACAGGGTTGCGTGAGCATCAGCCATGGAGTGAATCTGCAACAATAGGTTATCCGGCTCCTCTTCATAAGAAGACTTGCCTTTGTTTTGGCCAGGTCCTGACTCCTCTAATCCAGTAGACTGGGTTTTATCTACCTGGTCCTTAGAGGCAGTTCCCAAGTTGTGGGCACATCCGGGAGTGGTTATGGGTTCCATATCAGCAGGTGGCCTTTTTCCCTCTGAATCTTTGTCCCCCGTCACCCCTTCAGACACTGATGGGTGTTTCCCAGTGTCATCCATAGGAATTGTGATTGTTGTGTCCCTATCAGCGGGTTGTATGAGTCCCTCTGAGTCTTTGGGATGAGTTTTTGTGCCCTCAGACAAAATCTTTGTTCTGCGAATGTCCTCATCAGGCACCTGAGTGGTTTTGCCCCCTTTCCAACAGGCTTGCGCTGACCTGCCAAAGATTTAGGGGCGGTAACTCCCTGATGCTTGGGTTGTGATTTACCCCAGCCTTTAGCAAGATGTGAAGTGGTGTGGGTCCCCTTCTCAGTGGAGTAGTGCTGCCCCACCGAGGATATAGGACCCCTTGCTCCCTGAGACTCTGGTTGTGATTTGCCAAAGCCTTTAACAGGATGTAGAGGTTGGGTTGATTGCAACTCCACTGACTTGATTATGTCAGCAGAGCCTTTGGGAATGGGTTTGCCTGAGGACACTGAGTGTGATGTCTCAATGCCCTTCGTTGGCCTTTGTTTTGGGGCCAAAGATTGGGTTATGATCCTGAGGGTGTCAGTAGTTAGGGTCTGTTGTTGTTGCCCCCTTTTGTCAGGCTTGGGGGTAGAGGTCTCAGTGGTGAGTGACTTGGGTTGAGCCACCTTCCTGGACCCTGTCCCTTCTTCCTCTTCACCTTCTTGGTGGGAGAGGGAATTGGTGAGATTTTGTTGTCGCCCTGGATAGCAGTAAGCATATACATTGTTTGGGCGACAGGTGTAACCTCAATAGGGTCACGAGAATAATTAGCCTTGTGTAAGACATCAGGCTCAAAGCCTACTGCATCAGGCTTAACATTCTCGGACCCCAGCAAGTCTTGTAGGGCGCAGGAAATGAATCTAGGGTATGACATGAGTTTTTGCCTAGATTTCCCACCCAACTTTGCTATGAGGTCCTTGAAGATAATTTCTCAAAGGTCAATCTTTTTACCCTCTATGAGACAGTACACTATCATTGCTTGAGTAGTGTTCAATTGCTCAGTGGAGGATTTATTTCCCCAAAGGACCTGAATGAAAAAGGTCATCAGGATCCTCCAGGGGCTGGGAACCAGGTTTTGATGATTGGGGCTTTGGATATGAGGGCCCCTGGTGTCACCTCAGGGTGATTTTTGTCATACGACCCAAGTTCCAGCAGAATTGCCTTCACATCCTCTTCAGTGGGTTGGGCAGTGAAGGTCTCAGCATAGTCAGGGCTAGTGGCTTTGACAAAGGTCTTGTAGTCAAGAGTTAGGAACTTAGTTCCATTCTTTACTGAGAACCTTATAGTGGCCTCCTTTGGTGCATCAGGGTTTTCAACCACTGCTGTGCACCAAAATTCCCTCAAATAGTCATGATAGATGACAGAGGGGGTTTTTGTGAATGTGGTGGTGAGGAAACAGTTTTGTAGAAACTTTACCACATCCCTGTATTTAGGGAACCCTTGAGGGTAGGCAAAGTTTCCCACCACATTGTTCTTGGTCAGGTCAACGCTTTCCATTTGGAAATCCACATTGGGAGCGTATTTGATGACTTTAGAAGAAGCCATTGTGTTGAGAAAGGTCAGGTTTTGAGAAAAATTAGTATCAAAGAGGAAACACACACAGTTTGAACAAACAGATTTTTTCTTGAAATAATTTTACAAGAGTTTTGATAAGTTTTGAAAGCGTGTGTGTATTTTTCTTTGTGGGGTTATTTATAGGGAATGGATTATGGTTTTGCTGTTGCGGATATTAAACGTTTTGATATTAATTCAAAATGTTGTAATAAAGTATGTTTGATATCCGCATTAAATAGCACGATTCCCATTACCCCATTTTTCTCGCAACATGTTGGGATGAACAGTTATGTAGCTCTGCAAAAGACGCTTTTGCATAGTGATGTCATCACAAATATTTATGTGTGAGGGAGCATTTAATGCTCAGTGGTATTGGTGAGGTAGGTGTGGGGGCCCAAGATGTGGATGTCAGTTGTGTAAGCGACATATATTCCTATATTTAATAGGAATCAGTTACCTACCTGGGACATTTACTAACTAAGTACTTAGAGCATTTAGTTAGAGTATTCAATGCCATTTGACATCTTGAGCCCCCTGAATGATTTATCATTCAGGAATGGGTTTGTTCAGGGACCTAGAGAATTTACATCAAGATGGAACATTTTAAATCAGTTGCCTGATTCTATGTCCAACATGCCCAATTCAGCTTTCAGTCTGGTGAAAGTGGGTTCATCCAAGGGTTTGGTAAAGATATCAGCTAACTGATATTCAGTGGGGATGAAATGTAATTCAATTTGTCCATTCATGATGTGGTCCCTGATGAAATGGTATATGATGGCATTGTGTTTGGTTCTTTGATGAAGTACTGGGTTTTTGGAGATAGCTATGGCACTTTTGTTATCACAAAAGACGGGTACCATCTTATACTGAATGCCATAGTCACTTAGTTGGCTCTTCATCCAGAGTACATTTGCACAACACCCTGCAGCAGCCACATATCCAGCTTCAGCTGAGGACATGGCCACTAACTGTTGTTTCTTTGTACTCCAACACACAAGTCTACCACAAAGGAATTGGCAGGATCCTTAAGTACTTTTTCTATCCATATTACATCCTGCATAGTCAAAGTCAGTGTACCCTTTGAGATCAAATCCTGAGCATTTTGGGTAATACAAACCAAGGTTTGGAGTACCCTTCAGGTACCTGATGATTCTCTTGACAGCAGTGAGATCAGACTCTTTTGGATCAGCCTGATATCTGGCACACAGACAGACTGAGAATTGGATATCAGGCCTCGAGGTAAGTAAGTACATCAGGGAGCCTATCATTCCCCTGTATTGGGTTTGGTTCACTGATTTTCCAGTTAGGTCAGGGCCAAGGTTGTTTAGAGGAACCATAGGAGTCTTTACTGAAGAGCAGTCAATGAACTCATACTTCTTTAGTAGGTTCCTCAGGTATTTTTCTTGAAAATGGATATTCCTTTGTCGGTTTGTTTGATTTGTAGTCCAAGAAAGTAAGTGAGTTCACCCATCATGCTCATTTCAAACTCTGTGGTCATCAGTTTTTCAAACTGTTTGCAAAGTTTGTAACTTGTTGAGCCAAAGATGATGTCATCAACATACACTTGAACCAGGATGACATCACTTTTTGTTTTGTAGATGAATAGAGTGTTGTCAATCTTTCCTCTGACAAACTTGTTTTGGATCAGAAAGGATGAAAGTGTTTCATACGATGCCCTGGGAGCTTGTTTTAGTCCATAGAGGGCCTTGTTAAGCTTGCAGACATGGTTGGGAAATTCACTACTTTCAAAACCAGGAGGTTGTTGCACATAGACATCTTCTTTGATGTTACCATTCAGGAAGGCACTTTTGACATCCATTTGGTAAACTTTAAAGTTCATGTAGGTTGCATAGGCTTGGAAGATCCTGATGGCTTCCATTCTAGAAACAGGTGCAAAGGTTTCCTCATAGTCTATACCTTCCTGTTGGTTATATCCTTTGGCAACAAGTATTGCTTTGTTTTTGATAATTGTGCCATTCTCATCAGTCATGTTTTTTAAGACCCATTTCATACCAATGTCCAAAACACCATTTGGGCATTCGACAAGGGTCATGACATCATTTTTGTCAAACTGTTCCAGTTCATCTCTCATGGGCTGAACCCAACTTTCATATGTCAAGGCTTCTTTGATATTTTTAGGCTCTATTTCAGAGAGATAGTCGGCATAAAGACATATATTGGCTGAGGCTGCCTTGAGTTTAGCAGCCATGCTTATGGTAAGCATGCCTTCAGTGGGCTCACCAATAATGTTCACAAGCTCAATAACTTTGGATCTGGTCTAGCTATCCTGAGGTCTAGGATGGTAGTTAGAGCTTGTAGAAGCCTGATTTACTTGAGAAGTGGGTTCAGTTACAGGAACCTGAGGTAACTCAAGATTATGTACTTTGGTAACATTAGTGGGAACAGTTTGTTCTGAGGATTCCTGAACAATTGGTTCAGTGGTTGCTGTCTCATTTGAGACTTGTTGAGTTTCAATGAACTCACTTATGGTTGGTTGGGATAGATTGTGAGGGATGATGTAGTAGGAGACATCAGCATCAGCTTGATATTGAGTTGAAGGGTGATTCTCAAGGAGATACTCATCAGGAGGATACCTTGAAGAATCATCAATACCAATTTCTTCAACTGAGGAATTAGAGAACCTGATGGATTCAGTGCTCTCATTAACAGTTATGTGATAAGTTTCCTCAGTTTGTTGTTTCCTTGTGTTAAACACCCTGAAAGCTTTGGAAACCAGAGAATATCCCAGGAAGTATGTAACACCCCCAATTCATGGATGCAGCGGAATTCAAACTGGGTGTTACTTGACGGCACAATAGTCACAATAATAGAAAACGAACTCTAATTGAGTCGTTTTTGAAAGATTTATCATTCAAATTATATAAATATCAGAGATTACAAAATGAGGTCCCAGATGGTTCCATGTTTACAATTTTCATTAAATGAGTTTTCGAATGATAATAAAATTTATAGCCCTCTTGAATATCTGTGCCCTTCCGTGCCATCCTTGATCATTGTGGACCTGAAATACATGCTTAAAACAGTCAACACAAAGGTTGAGTGGAATTCGTAGAGTTTTTAGTTAAATCGTTGAACACAATAATTGTAATGTGAGGTAATTAATCACACATTCATAGTTAGAAAACAAAAGTCGTTATTATTTCACTAAGCTCATGCAACCAAGGCATTAACATCGAACCAAAAATTGGCATTGTAGAAGCCCTACCAAGGTAATATTGCCATTATACCTCAAACTATCAAATATAGTGCATTTGTTTGAACTCGTAGTTGTTCAACACAAATGGGATTCGTCAATCCCAATAGATCTATTCACAATATTCGCGCTCACTATAGCTAGTGACTAATGGTTCATGATATAGGGACTTCGAACATGGCAATCGTTACTTAGTGACAATAAAACATAGTCGGGTAGCATACAGTAGAAAGCATTGTGTTCGAGTAGAAAAATAATAGCATGTATCCCCCCCCCATGGGTTTGTAAACTAGTTAAACAATAGAAAGTGGGGCTACGAACTCACCTTAAGTTATGTAGTAAGTACTGAATGTGATGGTCGAATCGCGAAGGTTTCTACGAGCAACCTGTAATAGAATGTTGCGACTTAGGATTGGAGTAAAGAATATGAAGAAGTGCCTATATATATGTCTTGCATTTATTCCATGATGTGGTACGATGTATAGTGTAAGTCTTTGAAAAGAAATGATTCATGAAACATGTATAGTTTATATATCGTTTACTACCG
Organism: Artemisia argyi; assembly: GCA_030686995.1. NCBI lineage: Eukaryota > Viridiplantae > Streptophyta > Magnoliopsida > Asterales > Asteraceae > Artemisia > Artemisia argyi. The sequence continues at coordinate 108,550,849 of CM060708.1, forward strand.
TTCGGGCCAACATAATTCAGAAGTCATGTTAGTAAACGTTCGAGGATCCAGGACACTTTAATTCGTAAATCCACAACTCATCTCGACGGCTTACATAATAAACTCCTCACATGAGGCTCCCTACTATTGTAGTAGTTGATAATATATATATATATATATATATATATATATATATATATATATATATATATATATATATATATATATATATATATAAGTTTTGATCCGAAAAGTTACATGTCCAATATTTGAATAAACTTAGGAAAGTTTATCTTTACATGAAGATTGTTATTAGGGTAAGTTTCTTAAGTCTTGTATGACAAATATTTGTAATATCTGATGATTCTTTAGATGAAGTAGATCCAAATTGTATGTTTAAGTTATCGCCAAATCTTTAGCTCATGTTTTCGCCTAAGTAAGTTTATATGGTCATTTAGTCATGGCCTTGCCATGACCTTTGGTCATTGTCCCATGGTATTGAGACTCAACCCTGGCTCTAGCCATGGTTGTGGTCTTGAATCTAGGACATAAGACCTCTTGGTCTTTATAAACCATAACCATTATATAGTGACATATATATGTAAAATAGATGTTAATAAACTGAGAAAAATCTCATTCGTTATTGGTTTTCTGGAGACGTGAAGCTGAGGTTTTGAAGAAAACGTGATTCCGGACAACTTTCGTGTTTTAACTTTTTCATGAAACGGAACAGAAAGGCCTCTTTTTGCGTGTTTTATGTTCTGTCACAGAAACTATTTTGGCAGTTTTGCCGCAAAGTTTTGGTAATTTCAAATGGTCATAACTTTTGACTCGTATACTCGTTTTAGGTGATTCAAATTGCTATGGTTTCCTTGTTAGGTACTCTACTACAATATGTAATGATCCAATATCATAATTTTACCATTTTGATCAGATTTTACCAAGAAAGTCACTTGTTTACTTGTTTAAATAACTTAACTTAACAATCATTTACAATAACTTGTTTTACTCATTTTTATACATCATGGACATGATCACAAGACATAATATAGCATGAATGATATGTAAATAACATGATTATGATATTTAACAAGAAGTATGTTAGGGTTTTGCTTACAACTTTTGGCTTTCAATTAAGAAAGGAAGTTAACATGTAAGGTAAGGACTTTGATAGACTTTAGCTTCACCCTACTTCACTTCATGCAATCTTTATACTCCTGTATTCTTGAAAGAGAGATGATGAAAGTCGAGGTGACTTGAGTGGATTCAAACTCAAGAGAAATCACCAAAGTTTTTGAGGTTTGGAAGTAGTTTGATGAATCAAAACCAAACTAGAGTTTCTATGTTGTTGTAGCACTTGAATCTTGGATGAAACTTGGAGTAAATTAGCAAATGGAATGGTGTTGGTGTGTGAGATGTGGGACGGCAAAGGAGGGGGAAGGGAGGCTTTATATGGCCTTGAGGAGGTTAGAATACTTGACTAGTCAACACTTGGTGAGCAAGTTTGGACACTTGTATGCATCTTAGAGCACAAGGAAAATCAAGCCACAAGGGTGGTGAATCCCCCCCCCTAAGTCGGTTTGGATGAGGATAGGAAGGATGAGTTGGTCTTGTTGATATTATCCTAGATATTGAGTTAGTTTTGACTCCGTAAAATGCTAACCGTAAACGATTAAGCCATAATACGTAAAACCGGGTATCGTAAAAATACGAAACTTGGAAGAATGATTAAACTTGTCCAAATACTCCATAATAAAATATAAAATGAGTGGTAGGTTCCATTGGGGTGCTAAAATTGGAAACACGGGTCTAAAACGCGTAATACGTAAAACGTACGAATATTGTGTAAAATTGAGAAAAGTAAAATGTTACTTTTCTAATAGGATAAAAATGATTTAAAATGACTTATAATGTCTAGACTGGGCTCAGTCTAGTGTCGGTTGGTATTAAATATCTTTTAGACAGAAAACCGTAAACCTAAAAATCAAGGAATGACTTATAAAATCAAGGAATGATTTTTGGTCAAAGGAGGAGGGAAAAATATGTTGACTTTTTCCAAAAATGTGAAAACTCAAATCATCTTAGAAACGTGGTGCAGGTATAGGCTAAGATTACGGCTGAGTAAAAATGCTTAAAATGAAAATTCCAGTTTTTTACGGCCGAGGTTTATTTGGTCATGTTTTTCTCAGTCATGATTTATTCTCAAATAAATAATGAGTGTATCAAACATTTTTCTGATACGGGGAAAATTATCGCGGTCGAGTTTCGTTGTGCGTAGAATTTTTGAATGACGTTTTACCCTAAAACGTGTAATTCCTTAATAACTTTCACGAAAATGATCTGATGAGTGTCAAACTTTTAATTTGCCATGGAAATGATTTATCACTCGAGGCCATGAAATAAAAATCAAATTTTGGGAAAATAAATAGTAAAGTGAATAGTAAAAGTGAATAGTAAAAGTGAATAGTGAAATTTTCAGGGAATAGTAATTAACCTGAAATTGCGAATTGTTACAGTCTCTACCCCTTACGGGGAACTTCGTCCCGAAGTTCTATGTGTGTTATATGTTGGAGTGGTGTCGATGAAGAGGTGTGGTTACTTATTAGGACTAGAGTGATGTAGTTTGATTTGTCATTTGAGTGTGTGGCATAGGATGAGGTTTACTTTTATATGGCAAAGGTAGAGTAAGAGTGATTAAATGTCGTACTCTATCATATGACTACTTCATGAATTTCCTATATTCACACGAAATTTGTTTTAAGATTATAAGTGAGAAGTTTGTTTCTAAGAAAACATACAGGTGACTGCTCCCAGCATAACATGATCCCTCCTGAATTAGACATAGGTGATCAGGCTATGTATAATTTAGGACCGATAATGTGATGTTCGGTTTAGTCATGTAGCATTGTGTTTCTTAAAAATTTTAGATGGTATTCAATCTTGTAAAGCTGATGAGGGTGCTTGTGGTGTAACGGTTGTGAAGATAATGATGGTGAAAAGACGAACGAGGCTTGTGTCCTTCATTTTGGTTTGATGAATTTTAGTGGTTTGAGATCAAGTTGGGTAAAGAAGACATGGGAGATATGATAAGAGGGTTTTTGATAATGGTGTTGTGTTTTCTCCGTTGGTGCCATGATTCTATTATATAAAAGATACGTCGTGAGTAGAGAGTTGTGAAATAAGCATGATTTTTTATGGGAAATGATAGAATAATTACGTTAGAAGTTTGAATCATAACACATGATAGCATGAAGCATGAGTTTTTATTCATACAACGTTGGTCGATTTACAAAATCGAAACCTATTACAGGCTTCTTCAAAATTTACTAACTGATACTTTCAGTTTAGTAATTACAACATTTTTGACTATCGCTAGTTATTACATAGATTTCGTAACATTTACTAACTGAGTCTAATCAGTTTAGTAGTACAAAAGTTAACTAGTATCATCACACTAGTCTATTGTGGGTTAGAAGGTCCGAGCAACTCTGATTGAGCGGCAACTTCTTGGTTTAGTGTGTCATAGAGGTATGAGTCGATGAAGTTTGAGAAGCTGTAGTTTCCATGCTGACTTTCTTGTTGGATCAATGGTGGTCGAGATACGATCCATAATGAGTGATCCAATTCATTACGTGTAGGGATATCAAAGGGAAGTGATAGTGGTGGTGGTAATGGTGCTAGTACATATTCATACTCATTATCCTCCTCGGAGTCTGCCTCTACCCAATTTTGTTCAAAATAATTAGAAGTATTTGACGCAAAAATATTCGGCATTGGTTCCTCCTCTTCTTCGTCGGTTGAATCTTCGAAAGGTTCTTCTTCGTCATCAGAAGCGAAGGCATTTACGAAGTCAAATCCGAACTCGGGTGAGGGTGGTAAGACTTGGAAGTTATTAGGTAGAGTGGGCACATAATCGGGAGAAGTGGGTATGCACATGATTTCTATGAGAAGAATTACTATGTTAAAACAATTCAATGTTTATGGGAAGTGCTCAAAATATGACAAGTGTGTATAAATCAATATACTAATATGTTCATGTAGTATAAAATGCTTACAGGGAAATTCTCAATTAGGCTAATGGTAAATATATTCATATGCTAACATGTTTGTGTAGTATAAAATGCTTACTAAGTCCATATTCGTCTGGAAGATGGAAGACACGGAGAGCGTAAGGCTATAAAATGTTTTTGCTTGTAGTGTGGTTATAGTTTAGGTCTCAATTAGACCCGTTTCTCTATAACCACGGCTCTGATACCAATTTGTAACACCCCCAATTCATGGATGCAGCGGAATTCAAACTGGGTGTTACTCGACGACACAATAGTCACAATAATAGAAAACGAACTCTAATTGAGTCGTTTTTGAAAGATTTATCATTCAAATTATATAAATATCAGAGATTACAAAATGAGGTCTCAGATGGTTCCATGTTTACAATTTGCATTAAATGAGTTTTCGAATGATAATAAAATTTATAGCCCTCTTGAATATCCGTGCCCTTCCGTGCCATCCTTGATCATCATGGACCTGAAATACATGCTTAAAACAGTCAACACAATGATTGAGTGGAATTCGTAGAGTTTGTAGTTAAATCGTTGAACACAACAATCGTAATGTGAGGTAATTAATCACACATTCATAGTTAGAAAACAAAAGTCGTTATTATTTCACTAAGCTCATGCAACCAAGGCATTAACATCGAACCAAAAATTGGCATTGTAGAAGCCCTACCAAGGTAATATTGCCATTATACCTCAAACTATCAAATATAGTGCATTTGTTTGAACTCGTAGTTGTTCAACACAAATGGGATTCGTCAATCCCAATAGATCTATTCACAATATTCGCGCTCACTATAGCTAGTGACTAATGGTTCATGATATAGGGACTTCGAACATGGCAATCATTACTTAGTGACAATAAAACATAGTCGGGTAGCATACAGTAGAAAGCATTGTGTTTGAGTAGAAAAATAATAGCATGTATCCCCCCATGGGTTTGTAAAATAGTTAAACAATAGAAAGTGGGGCTACGAACTCACCTTAAGTTATGTAGTAAGTAGTGAATGTGATGGTCGAATCGCGAAGGTTTCTACGAGCAACCTATAATAGAATGTTGCGACTTATGATTGGAGTAGAGAATATGAAGAAGTGCCTATATATATGTCTTGCATTTAGTCCATGATGTGGTACGATGTATAGTGTAAGTTTTTGAAAAGAAATGATTCATAAAACATGTATAGTTTATATATCGTTTACTACCGTTCGGACCGACATAATTCAGAAGTCATGTTAGTAAACGTTCGAGGATCCAGGACACTTTAATTCGTAAATCCACAACTCATCTCGACGGCTTACATAATGAACTCCTCACATGAGGCTCCCTACTATTGTAGTAGTTGATAAAATATATATATATATATATATATATATATATATATATATATATATATATATAAGTTTTGATCCGAAAAGTTACATGTCCAATATTTGAATAAACTTAGGATAGTTTATCTTTACATGAAGATTGTTATTAGGGTAAGTTTCTTAAGTCTTGTATGACAAATATTTGAAATATCTCATGATTCTTTAGATGAAGTAGATCCAAATTGTATGTTTAAGTTATCGCCAAATCTTTAGCTCATGTTTTCGCCTAAGTAAGTTTATATGGTCATTTAGTCATGGCCTTGCCATGACCTTTGGTCATTGTTCCATGGTATTGAGACTCAACCCTGGCTCTAGTCATGGTTGTGGTCTTGAATCTAGGTCATAAGACCTCTTGGTCTTTATAAACCATAACCATTATATAGTGACATATATATGTAAAATAGCTGTTAATAAACTGAGAAAAATCTCATTCTTTATTGGTTTTCTGGAGATGTGCTCCTGAGGTTTTGAAGAAAACGTGATTCCGGACAACTTTTGTGCATTAACTTTTTCATGAAATGGACCAGAAAGGCCTCTTTTTGCATGTTTTATGTTCTGTCACAGAAACTATTTTGGCAGTTTTCCCGCAAAGTTTTGGTAATTTCAAATGGTCATAACTTTTGACTCGTATACTCGTTTTTGGTGATTCAAATTGCTATGGTTTCCTTGGTAGGTCCTCTACTACAATATGTAATGATACAATATCATAATTTTACCATTTTGATCAGATTTTACCAAGAAAGTCACTAGTTTACTTGTTTAAATAACTTAACTTAACAATCATTTACAATAACTTGTTTTACTCATTTTTATACATCATGGACATGATCACAAGACATAATATAGCATGAATGATATGTAAATAACATGATTATGATATTTAACAAGAAGTATGTTAGGGTTTTGCTTACAACTTTTGGCTTTCAATTAAGAATGGAAGTTCACATGTAAGGTAAGGACTTTGATAGACTTTAGCTTCACCCTACTTCACTTCATGCAATCTTTCTACTCTTGTATTCTTGAAAGAGAGATGATGAAAGTTGAGGTGACTTGAGTGGATTCAAACTAAAGAGAAATCACCAAAGTTTATGAGGTTTGGAAGTAGTTTGATGAATCAAAACCAAACTAGAGTTTCTATGTTGTTGTAGCACTTGAATCTTGGATGAAACTTGGAGTAAATTAGCAAATGGAATGGTGTTGGTGTGTGAGATGTGGGACGGCAAAGGAGGGGGAAGGGAGGCTTTATATGGCCTTGAGGAGGTTAGAATACTTGACTAGTCAACAATTGGTGAGCAAGTTTGGACACTTGTATGCATCTTAGAGCACAAGGAAGGAGATCAAGCCACAAGGGTGGTGAATCCCCCCCCCCCTAAGTCGGTTTGGATGAGGATAGGAAGGATGAGTTGGTCTTGTTGATATTATCCTAGATAGTGAGTTAGTTTTGACTCCGTAAAATGCTAACCGTAAACGATTAAGCCATAATACGTAAAACCGGGTATCGTAAAAATACGAAACTTGGAAGAATGATTAAACTTGTCCAAATACTCCATAATAAAATACAAAATGAGTGGTAGGTTCCATTGGGGTGCTAAAACCCTGCTAAAACTGGAAACACGGGTCTAAAACGCGTAATACGTAAAACGTACGAATATTGTGTAAAATTGAGAAAAGTAAAATGTTACTTTTCTAATAGGATAAAAATGATTTAAAATGACTTATAATGTCTAGACTGGGCTCAGTCTAGTGTCGGTTGGTATTAAATGTCTTTTAGACATAAAACCGTAAGCCTAAAAATCAAGGAATGACTTATAAAATCAATGAATGATTTTTGGTCAAATGAGGAGGGAAAAATATGTTGACTTTTTCCAAAAATTTGAAAACTCAAATCGTCTTAGAAATGCGGTGCTGGTATAGGCTAAGATTATGGCTGAGTAAAAACGCTTAAACATGAAAATTCCAGTTTTTCATGGCCGAGGTTTATTTGGTCATGTTTTTCTCAGTCATGATTTATTCTCAAATAAATCATGAGTGTATCAAACATTTTTCTGATACGGAGAAAATTAACCCGGTCGAGTTTCGTTGTGCGTAGAATTTTTGAATGACGTTTTACCCTAAAACGTGTAATTCCTTAATAACTTTCACGAAAATGATCTGATGAGTGTCAAACTTTTAATTTGCCATGGAAATGATTTATCACTCGAGGCCATGAAATAAAAATCAAATTTCGGGAAAATAAATAGTAAAAGTGAATAGTGAAATTTTCTGGGAATAGTAATTAACCTGAAATTGCGAATTGTTACAAAGTATCCATCATCAGCTTTGGCATCAAATTTACCCAAGTGATCCTTGTGATTATGAATAAACACAGGACACCCAAATACATGAAAGTAGTTGATGTCAGGGATCCTTCCTTTGAATATCTCATAAGGAGTCTTATTGTGCCTTTTCACAATGATGGACCTATTTTGAGTGTAGCAGGCTTTTTTGACTGCCTCAGTCCAAAAGTGTTTTGAGAGGACTGAGCCATTTAACATTGTCCTTGCTGCCTCAATGAGTGTTCTATTTCTCCTTTCAGCTACTCCATTTTGTTCAGGAGTATAGGGAGAAGTGAAATGCTGAGAAATTCCTTTCTCATCACAAAAACACTCAAGGTCATGTTTTTGAATTAAGTGTCGTTGTCAGTTCTAATTTGTTTAACTTTCACATCATTTTGATTTTCAATGTTCCTGAAGAATGACATGATTGTGTCAGCTGCCTGACTCTTTTTGGTCAGGAAGTAAACCCAAGTGTATCTTGAGTATTCATCCACAATGACCAGAGTATACTTCTCATGATGAATGGACATGGGACTGACAGGTCCAAACAAGTCCATGTGGAGAAGATGCAGGCAGTTTTGATATAGAATGATTGTTTGGTTTTGAATGATGCCCTGTGGTGTTTTCCTTTTTCACAAGCAGAACAAGGCTTGTCATTGGTATACACCAGGGATGGAAGGCCTAGAACTTTGTTTTGTTTGGCCAGGTTGTTGATGCTCTTGAAATTGAGATGCGAGAGTCTCTTATGCCAGAGCCAGTTGACTGTCTCACTTGCCTTTGTGAATAGACAAGTCACATTTTGAATAAGGGATGACATGTCGAGGACATAAACGTCATCCCTCCTGGGGGCAATCAACACTACTTCTTTGTTGGCATTAAAGATGGTCCCTCTCTTGTCATCAAACTGAACTATGTATTTTGCATCACATAGTTGAGTCACACTTATCAGATTGTACTTGAGACCATTGACATAAGCTATTCTTGTAAAAACTATACCATTGCTGTTTACTGAACCATAACCTTCAGTGGGAGCTGATGAATTATCACCAAATACTACCTTGGGTCCTGGTTCTTCCACATATTTGTGCAGGTAACTCTTCACACCAGTCATACTCCTTGAGCATCCACTGTCGAGGTGCCAAGTAGGATCCCTGATGTGTTTCTGCTCAAATAGTAAACTGGGTTAGTTTTTCTTCTTACCCCACCTCCTAGTGGGCTTAGTCCTCAAGGACGTTTTGAACTTAGCTAATGAATCATGATCTGAAGTTGAGTGTACTGAGCTACCACATGTTTTACACTTTGTGGTAGTTGAAGATTCAGTAGACTGAGAAGTGTTTGTTAGGGTTTTTCTTCTTGACTGAATGATTTTGTCATGCCCCTTGGTTTCATGGGAGGGATCTCCACAGATGTCACAGCAGGTTTTCATCATACAATCATCAGGAAGATGATCGTTGAAACCACAGTGAGGACATGGCAAGTAAGGCTTAGCCTTCAGTCTCTGTTTGGAAGATAAGGCATACTGATAGCCTTGTGTTTTGTAAAGACCTTGTACCTTTGAAGAGGCAGTGTGAGAGATGTGATCACAAGTTTTGTGGTCCTCTTGTTTTCATATCATGCAAAATAGGACTCTGTAGCATTTATCAGTGGTGTGATTTGGATAATTGCACAGCTCACATCTCACTGAAGGTTTGGATGAGGTTTTTGGTTTGGAGGAACTTGAGGATGCTGATGGTTGTTTTGATTTTGAGCCAGAGGGCTTTTCAGTGGACTTAATTTTTTCACTTAGCATCCTGACAAGTTCAGCTAGCTGATCAACTTTTGAATCAGTGTTATCAGGTTTTACTTCAGTAGATACTAAAGGTGTGTAGTTTTTAGGAGGTAATGAGGTAGGTCTCTTCAGGATGGTTATTCCTAGATTTGTTGTCTCCTTAGGAGAGTGAGGTTGATAAACTAGTGGTGCAAGGTCTGAACTAGGTGCTGCTCCTTGAAGTTGTTTCAGAGGAGGGAGTGGTGATTGTAGATCTGACTTAGACTCAGTGATGGACTCAGTATGACTGGGTTCATCTGTAACTCCTAGAAACTCCTTAATAGCCTGACTTTCAGGCTCTAGAATCCTTCTAGTGTTAAAGTTTGGCAGTTTACTGTTAGGATTGACTCTTTCAATCCAATCACTTGGTTTAGGAGTAAGTTCTTTGCTAGAGAGTATGTCTGCTAACAGAAAGGTTGTTGAATGGCTACTCTCCCTAGACATTTCAGTGAGTTGATCTTCACCCAGAGCAGCCTTTTTGGTGCTGGGTGTGAGACTCAGTGTGTCAAATATTTTGGGGTTCTTCTGAGTCCATTTCCAAATGACAACCTTTTCTTTCTTAAGTTCTTCTTGAATAGCTTGATTTTGTTTTACAAGTTCAGAATTTTGAATTTGAAGTGTAACACTTTCAAGTTTAGCTTGTTTTAAAGCAAGAAGTTCATCTCTACAATGATTTAATTCAAAACTCAGTTTGTTAAATTTTGAAAACAAATTATGTCTCTGCTCTTCAATATACTTAAGATCAACATTAATATAATCTAAGTAAAATTTCCAATCAGCATCATCATCCATAGAAAGTAAGAAGTTTTCCTTTCTCATTGTGATGTTCACCCATTCACCATTTCTGGCATAACCTTTTCCAACAGCAAGCTTTTTATTCTCTAAGAGAGCCATCAGGGCACTGATGTGAACTTCTTCATCATCAGCAGAGGACACTTCAACCTCATCTCAGTCAAATGTTTCTGCTACAAGCCCCTTGTTCTTTGCCTGAGAAGGTTTTAGAGCCTGAGGTAACTAACTGACTGTGGAAGGTGACTCAAGAAGAGCAAGTTTGGCCTTAGCCTTCCTGCATTTGGCTTCAAAATCTATTTGAGGAGCTTTATCAATTTTATTTTGAAAAGACTGACTAGATTGAAGCATTTTAGGTTGAAACTTGCTTGTTCCTAAATAAGTGTTGTTTCCTGGAAATTTTTAAGATGGTTCAGAGGTAGTTTTTGAGAAACAATCTTTTGCAAAATGACCTTTTTTACCACATTTAAAACACTCAGAGTTGTCATTTGCTTTAGAGCTAGAAAAATTTTTGTTTCTTTTAAAGAACCTTCTTGAGTTTGCAAGGAGTGCCCTTTCATGAAATTCAATTTGTAAATCATTCAGGTACTCCTCACTAGTTGTTTGATCAACCTCATCATCATACTCATCTTGGAAATCCTGCACAACACCATTGGAGTAGAAAGCAGTTGATAAGGGTGAAATTGTCAAGGCCTTTTTGGTCTTTTGAGCTTTACCAGGGTATCTCCTGGTGATTAAGTTGTCTTCATAGACAAACTTCCCATAAATTGCAGGGAGTTCAAGGTTTTGGATATGGTTAGCATTTCTCAACCCCTGAGAGAAGTTTAACCACTTCTCAGGGAGACTGTTGACAAAGCCAACATTGATTTCATGCTTTGACAGAATTACACCATCATTGGTCAGATCATTCAGGAGGGTCTTATACCGAGTATAAGTCTCTGAGAGACTTTCAGAATCTTTGACCCTGAAGGTATTGTATTCAAGCTTCAGGTCCATGATTCTATTTTCCTTGGTATCTGAGGGCCCTTCATAGCTATGAACCAGGTCAGTCCAGGTCTGTTTGGCAGTAGGACAGTTAATCACTGATTCCAATATATCGTCCGAAAGACATGATATAATGATGCTTTTCAGGCGCTGGTCCTGATTGACCACCCTCCTTTCATCTGGGGTCCACTGAGCTTCAGGTTTGACTAAACCTTGAGCAGTTGTTGGGACATATGGACCATCATTAATTAACTTAATGTAATATGGTTCCATCCCAGTCAAGTAGCAGAGCATGCGCTTCTTCCACTTGTTAAATTTTCCAACTTCAAGTCGAGGGGCAGCTGCTGAATAACTTCAACCCTTTTGGTCGACAAGTTGGGGAACATCTGAGTCAGCCATGGTGGGATCTTGATTTTAAAAACTTTTGAGCACTCTTTTGTTTTGAAAAACAGATTTAGAAAAGTTTTACAAACCAGAGGCTCTGATACCACTTGTTGGCCCCTTTTACTTGGTTAACAATAACTAAAGAGTTAATCTAACCAAGATATATGACTTTTAACTCAAATGTAACTTAGATTAACAACAAATATAAACGTAAAGAAAAGAGAGTAATTTTCAACGTTTAATTCTTATAAGAAGCTAATCAAAGAATTATACCCAAGTGTTTGCGGAATAACACTTGGGATTGAAATGAAAAGTATGGTATGAACTCCTCACTAAACTCAAACAACGTTTGAGTGACAACTATAGGTCACACTGAGCTATCTCTGGGACAGTGTTGTTCTTTATAGGAGTAAAAGTGGTTTGTGAATGCTTAGCATTAAATGCACAAACTTGTCAACTTTTACTCCTCACTTATGTTACCTATTTATACACAAGTAGGAACAACTATAATACACAATGGACATAAGACTTCCTTAACCAAATCTTGATAGATTTTATTCTCTGGAAAAGGAACCTTCTTTGGGGTAACTACAAAAGGTGCTTCTGATGACAGACTGGATTTAGCCATTTGGGGAAACTTTGACCTTAAAGTGATAAAGCACTTTAGTGAACCAGTTCAAACTTTCCCGCCTAGTCCCACCAAATCTTCAGTCTTCAGTACATTAATCGTTGTTGATGAGTCTTGGGGGTTCAGTGAGTTATTATCATCCTCACTGAACCCATCACCTTCTTCTTGGCCTTGATGTCACTCGCTGAGTTCCGCCTCACTGAATGGTGAACCTTTTTTCATAGGCTCGTTCTAAGCATCCTGAAGATGACTCACTTAGTTACTGTTCACTCAGTGACTTGTTTACGGATATTAAACACTTAGGTGATTTTATGTTCAAATCCTTGTTAGAGGAAGATTGGGGAATTCAGTGACCCAACAAACACAAACAAACCTAGCCTAGCATGTTAAAGTAAAGACATGCATAAGATAAAATCAAACAACACATAGACATATTGAATGATTATTAGAAGACTTATCTTTATTCAAACATGGATGAAAGAAGGGTTTGAAACCCTTACAAGAAGGTGAAAATTCGACCTAGGGTTTGTGGTAAAGTTCCTCCAGAAGTTTTTTTTCCTAATGAATGAAAATTAGAAAACTATATATAGAGATTACACGTCTAACGGCGTCACGTTGTAACTCTGACGCCGTCAACTAGCCGCCAATACTCTTCTCGGATTGCCTACATCCAGATCTGACGCTGTCATGTATAAATCTTCATATGGCCGTCACGTGTAAAATTGCTCTTGACGGCCTTGGCATCCCAAAGCATGACACCGTCACTCTTTAAGTCCCAAAAACATTTTGGCGCGTCTCGTGTAAACTTTATATCCACCTCTTTGCCAACACATGACGCCGCCACATGCAAATATTGACGCCGTCAGGTACTATTTCCAGCTTGATTTTGGAGACTTTGTCGTTTTCCTCACTTTTCGCTCCAAAAATATCCAAAATGCTTCCTTTTCCAAATTTCTTCTCCAAAGTACCTAAAATGACAAAAGGAACAATTTGAGGCAATATTTGATCAAATAATCACGACTTAGGGCTTAAATGACCCCCTAAAAGCGTAACACTTTTCGCCTCATCAGTGACTCACTTCCTTCAAGAAGGGAAGGCCTTAGTTGATTGTATGTATATTGGAAATCTAGAGTTGTTTTGATTAGGGTTTATCTAATCAAGCTTGCATGTGGCTAATTGTTTCATCTTTATAATTCTTATGTATATTAGTTGATTAATTTTGTTCAATTACTTGTTTTATTGTTTTTGTTGGACACGTTGTAAGCAATAAAAGGGTAATTTTTGTAAAGAAAATTAATTGGACTAATAATGGTGAAACCTATTGTGATAAATTATGGATCTTGCAAAGTCTTATGTGCCGACAGTGGTTCGGTTCGCACGGTAATTGGCTCCCAGGCGAGACTAGCAATATTTATACTTTATTACATGTTTTTAAGACTAAAGTCATAAACTTTTGCTAGATTGATGTTTTTGTACATATGGTTTTAAAAGTAAGCCTTCTATAGACAAAGTCATAGTGATGGAAACAAGGTTTGGAAACAGCCTAGAGTCTACCTTGGTTTCTACACTTATGAATGCGTCTAAGATGACTTACTTATATCTCCATTATTTGTACAATATAATCTTAAGGGTGATTTACCTCAATTCCACTTTTGTGGATGATAATTGTAGGTACTTCTTTAATTGGAGCTTTTTTACTTAATCTTAGCTAATTGGTAATAAAAAGGTTTTGAAAACATATGTTATGAAGATGAGTGCATGCATATTCGTACATGTTTTGATTGTCACATCAAAAAAATACCCTATAAAATTTAAGTTACATGACATCTAACTATAAGGAACACTTGAAATTATTATTTGGTATGTGTGAGACCTAGGCTAAATTTTAATGACAAGGTAAAAATCTGTTATTGTGTGAGACCAGATATAGATATTTTACACATTTCTAAGTTAGACGACTTAATTAAGTTGTGCGTGAGACCTAGAACTTAAGGCATGAGATGGGATGAAACATGCTTACATTGCAAATTGATGAATCAATTTGATGTAATTCCCATAATGATCTAGGAATTGGAAAATTGTTTGCCAATTATTGTTCGACAGATTACCATCTTTTATACTTTCATTACTAGCAGATCAACTGATGTAGTGAAATCTATGAAAATTTGGATCCTAGATTTTCAAGAAAATTAAGTGGTTATATGAACATATCCTTGGGTATTATATTTTCTTGGAAATATGTATTATCGAAAACACTAATGTTTGAACTTTTTTCTGTAGAAATGGCTCAACCCGATAACTCCACTGTTGTTTCTGCTTTCAAGAGTCATCTTGAAAGGGAAAAATTGACAGGGAAGATTTTCAATGATTGGCACAGGTCTCTCAGAATTGTCTTGAGGGCGACTGATAAGCTTGATTATTTGAATACTCCTTGCCCTGAACGACCAGCTGATACTGCACCTGAAGCAGAAAAAGCAGCGTGGTACGTTGAGTACAAAAAGTATAATGATGTTGCTTGTTTAATGCTCACTAGTATGGATGCTAAGTTACAAAAGCAGTTTGAGTACTATTATCCATACAATATGCTTGAAGAACTCAAGAAATCTTATAAGAAAACACCAGCAGTTGAATTGTATGACTTGCTCGATCAATTACACAGCTGTAAACATGGTGATGAAAAACCTGTAAGTGATTATGTGTTGATGATGAAAGATTACTTTGATCAACTTCACAGACTCAACTTTGGTTACCCTAAGAATGTGCAAGTGAACCTAATCTATAGGTCCCTTAACAAGGACTTTAAAGGTTTTGTTCAAAACTTCACCATGCATTGCTCGGGGAGGACAGTCTTAGAGTTACTCGCAATGCTTGTAGACTATGAGAAAGGTTTTTTGGCTCAAGGCAAGGCACCTACTCCTCAAGTGTTGGCAATCCAAGGAGGTAGGATCCAAAAAAAATCGCAAGAGAATAAGGGTAAGGGTAAGGTTGTTAAAGGCAAGCAAGTCATGGCCTATCAACAAAATCCTAAGGTGAATCAGCATCAACCCAAGCAGAACAAGGTGAATCCTCCTAACAAGAAGGATCAGGCTTGTCACCATTGTCATGAGAAGGGACATTGGAAACGCAATTGTCCACTCTACATTCATGACTTGCGACAAAAGAAGCAGAAGAATGAAGCTGGTAACCCCAGTACTTCAGGTGCGTTCTTTATGATTGAATTATTTTAACTCATAAAAATTCCTGGGTATATGATACGGGCTTTGGTATTCATATTTTCAATACTATGCAGGGGTTTAGAGTTGAAAAGAGGCTTGCCTATGGACAAAAATATCTCTACATTGGTAATGGAGCAAATGCAGTTGTTGAAGCTATAGGCGTATTTGAATTAGTTTTGCCTTCGGGCTTAGTATTGTATTTGAATAATTGTCATTATGCACCTTCAATTGTTAGGGGTGTAGTTTCTGTGGAATACTAGAAGGGGGTTGAATAGTTTTACGTCCTTTTAAAAGTTTATTATCAAAAATATTTTGTAGCTTATTAAAAACTTTCGATTCGATCTCAAGTGAATTCAAATGACAACCAATATAAGCAATTCCAATCTAATAATGAAAGTATTGAAATGTAATGAAGAAAAGATAGAGTTAGAAAGATCAAACCACAACACGCGAATTTATAGTGGTTCGGCTACAAGGACACCTTCCTTGCCCTACTCCACTCCCCGAGTACCACACTCGAGAGTTTTCTTCACTATGTCAACAAACTCCTTATGGTGGAGAAACCTTACACACCTTGGCTTACACGAGTTAACGACACTAAGCTAAATGTCGAGTTCTAATCGTAGCTAGAACCAATCTCACGACTTCTTCAAGGCTTCACACCTTCTTCACAACTTCACAACTTCTTCAAGGCTTCACACCTTCTTCACACCTTCACAACTTCACACCTTCTTCTATGCACAACTAATTCACAACTACTAAACTACTTTACAACACACCTAGTTTCTACAATCAACAAATTTACACAACACTTTTACAAATATCTAACACAACTACAATATGAAACTAGCTATTCACAACACTACTACAATTAGATGGATGTAGAGAAGTGTTCTTCTTCTTGCACTTGAATGGATGAAGCTTTGGATCACTTGGAAACAAAGACTTATGAATTATATGATCAAAGGATATTAGATCTAGAAATGGAGGTTGGATCAGAAAGTTTATAGTGCAAAAAGGTGAGAAAAATGTGTGAAATGATCCAATATTTATAGGGCCAGAATTTACTATTCTGGAGCGTGCCGGTCCCCTTAATCATTAAGGGGGCCGCCTAGTAAAATTAAGGGGGCCGCCCTCCTGAACGTTTGAAAAGTTTTTCTGGATAAAATTTGCCCTTTTTGGTTGGAAATTTGAAATCATATCTTTATGGTATTATATAGCATTACCAAAAATGATTTACAAATATATATAAAATGTTTATATCATTTTATAAGATGTTACGTCTTAAGACAAAATTTCCTTTGATCCTGTAATGCATAAGATGCTTAGTTTATGCATACCTTAAGTGATATTAGATTTAGAGGTAAATATTTGTTACCAAATACTTGTTTACGTCTTAATCTTGACTTAATTTGATTTGAGTTTTGTGATTATCAAAACATAGGTTTATTGAGAGATATTAATAACCTTTTTAAAAATTATTTATATCAACAATCTCCCCCTTTTTGGTGATTACAAAACTTAAACTCATTAACTCAAAAATTAATTTTTAAACAAGTATTTTCGTGAGTTTATATTTACTTCTCCCCCTTTTTGTAGAATCAAAAAGGTTATGCCGACAATTTTCAAACGTGAAAAATTGACGGGTAGAAATCTCCCCCTTGATGTGTACTCCCCCTCGTTTGGGGGCACCAAGAGAACGAGCTATGGAATGCTTTGCAAAAAAAATATTAGAAGCACAAGTATATGCATGCAAACATGTATAAGGTGATAAGAAAAAAAATAAAGCATGTTTGAAAAGAAAGCATTCATATTAAATAATTGGTTGTGTCAAGACACAACATACAAGTAGCAATTTGAATTACAAGTAGAAAAGCTAGTTCACAAATAAACAACTTGGAAAATACATCATCATGCAAAGAGTACATGGTCTTCATAGAGCTTGCAAGCAAAAGGGTGGTAGAGGCTTTATTTATTAAGCATATGAAATGCTTAATTAGGAGAGCATGATGGTGATGGTGGAGGAATGGGTGAGAATTGTGGTGGAGGAATGATTGGAGAGGATGGTGGAGTTGGTGGTGGTGGTGGGTTGGTAAGCAAATGTTCAATATATGAAAACATATATTGAATTTCATCTCTAAGGCCAAAGATGACCGTGCGGTTGTGGATGCAACAAAGACAAGTATCCCCATGGGATTCAAGTAGCCTCCAAGGCATGGGATTGGCAAAGAATGGTGGTGTAATTGGTGGAGATGAGAGATGAGCATCAAGTGGTGTTATTGGTGAAAGTGAGATGGTAAGATGGGTGGACATGGGTTCTTGTATAGGAAGTGGTGATGATACTTGTGGTGACAAGTGTGAGTTGATGTAGTCATTGATTGATGAGGTTGAGGGTATGGAGGATGAGGAAGTTCCATGAGTGGAAGGTGTTTTAGATGGTGCATTGGGTGCACTTGGGGATGAGCATTTGGGTGGAGGTGATGGTGGTTTGTTGTCTTCATTTGTTAAGTCAATGAAGAGTTGTTTTAGGGGGATGACCACAAGTTTTTGTTTCTTGGAGGCTTTGGAGTGTGAGGTGCTTGGTGGAGTCATGATGATTTAGATGGTGAATGATGAGATGAAGAATGGTGATTGTGGAGGGAATTTATAGTATGGAAATGGTTGATTTAGGTATGTATTTGAAATGGTTGAATGAGATTCTAAAATCAGTTGGGTTAAGATGGGAAATGGTAGCTGAAACTAGAGAAAGGATTCAGAAGATGCAAAAGAAAACAGTGAATCCAGTTCCAGATGGCCGGTCCCCTTAATTGTATGTCGGCCCCCTTAATAATTAAGGGGACCGCCTAGGGAATTAAGGGGGCCGCCCATCTGGTGTTTTCCCAGACGACCAGAAACCCAAAATTTGCAGAATTTGGTGATTTTTCAAGTGTGTTTTCGCAGCAAGCTCTATTTGAAGTATATACTCTAGGAATGATGATATATAAACATATATATATATATATATATATATATATATATATATATATATATATATATATATATATATATATATATATATATATATATATATATATATATATATATATATATATATATATATATAACCAAATTGCATGCAAATAAACATATTATAATCCATTTTGAAAATAAGCATAGCATAACATTAAGATAGTAGCACGATAACAATTAAAGTCTAAACATCATTCAAGAGATAAACAAGAAATAACACAAGTATTTCCGAATAAATCGGACAAATAGCAAATCATACAAATGTCAAATAGAACCAAGTAATAACAAGTAGCAATACATCAATATCTCCTACTTCTTCTTCTTTCCAAGCATCTTCCTAAACATCTTCCCAACGGCTTTGAATCCTCCTCGAAGTTCTTCATGCATTTGTTGTTGACGGTTGATGATAGACGTTTGACGAGTGAAGAGAAGCTCATCGGTACGTTCATGAGGAAGAGGAATTTGATACTCGGTATCATCAATATCGGAAAGGTCTTCAACAAAGGTCGTGGGGGATGGAGTACTAACACGTGAGGTGTTTTCCTCCTCATCATCATCGTCATCACGATGAGATGTAGAACCACGAGGCCTAGAATTCAAAGGACCACGAGATTTTCCTTTGTCACTTCGAGCACGACGAGTACGAACACGAGTAAGTTGGTTCAAAGTAGGAAGGATATGAACATAGTAGTCTCTTAGAAGATGTGGGTAATGTTCCATCACATAACGATAAAGTCGTGTGAGAAACATACCGTAAGGAAGATTGGCATTTGGGGTGTTTTTGGCGGACATGATTCGATGAATAAAAAGATAAGCCAAATTGTATTGCTCTTCAGCAATAACACAATAAAGCATGTGGGCAATGCTCGCCGTGACATGATCACGGTGACCACCGGTACCAAACGCATTCTCTCGAATGAGTTCTTCCCACTTTTTCATATCTTGGCTTAGCTCTTTGAGGAGGATTTGATTGGCATGAATATCGACATTCTTCGACTTGATTACTCGACTAGTCATACGACGTTCTAGTTCAAGCATTCGACGAATGTCTTCAGGACTAGGAATCTCATAATAGTAGGGGCCATCCTGAGGACGATTTCTTTCAAGAGTGGAAAGATCCCATAAATTTGAGAAAACGGCTTGGCCGTTGTATGGGATTCGAAGAATTTGACCAAATTGAGCAAGAGTAAGAGTGATGAATTGATTTTGAATCATGAAGGAAATGAGGATATTACCATAGGGATCGGTTTGCACCGTCACTTGGCTATAGAAATCGAGGACAAAACAAGGAATGATTGGTTCGTTGATTTGGAAAAGACATTCAAAACGAATATTGGTGAACATTCGTTCGGTTTGATCATTTTCATAGAAATATGGATCGACAATTCGTCCTTCGTGAATGTTTCTATTTTCAATAGGACGACAGAAACATGCAACTGAAGGAGACATGCCGGGAGTAGAAGAGACATTTGGAATGTATTGTTTGGTTTTGGAGACATCACCAACCGTGGTCTTAGGCATTTTCACCTAAACAATATAACAACAAAACTAGAGTTAATATAAAAACAACTATCATGCATATGTTATATATACTTATATAATTATATGCAATATATATGGAACGAAATTCTACTTCGACATAAAAAAAATATTCAATGAAGTAGTTTCATAATGTTCCTTTTATTTTGATTTTAAACTCGTTTAGAATATATAATATCAAAGAGTATGATATCATAATTCATTTCGAAATAAGGTTAGATATATATTAGATTATATATCTTCCATTTCATAAGAGTTTGACACAACATAAGCTTGTTTAAAAGATTAAAATACGAATTTTAGTATTCAAAAATATCATTTTCGAGATAAACCAAACGCTCCCTTAACTAGATAAAAACATCCTAAAACATCAATATATATATTGATTATATATCTTGATGACCTCTATTGATTCTAGTAGTATTAACAAATTTTATGAACTAGTTTTAAGTTTCAAATAACTACATATAATTATAGTTTGTTCATGAACCAAATGCCCATGTTGTCTTCATGAACCTTTTTATACTAAATTGAAAAGTATGTTTTGATTGTTTAGAACATTAAAACAATATAATGTAGTAAGTTTTAAATAGTTTTTAAGAGTTATATCAACAATGTGCCTCTTGAAAAATAAAATTCAACAAGGGTTTATGGGCGATTAATGATTTTGACAAAATGATATGTTATACTAAATTTGAGTTGCAATACATCATCCTAATCCTATGGGAAGCATTTGGTAGTTCAATTTCTAGCTTCTATTACACTTAAATTCGAATTAAAATAAATTTTAATAAAATGCATAATTATTGATTAGACACCAAATCGAATGAAATGTGATGAAATGCATGTTGGAAAACTTACAAAAGATGTTGTTATATGTTTGGTTGATGTTTGCCCCTTGCGAAACAACCCCGGATTGGTGATATGGTGGAGGATTTTGATGGTTTTGGGTGTTTTGGTTCGTACTCAGTAGCAATGTGGAAGAGATGAATGAGCAAATGGAGTGTTTGGGAATGGAAATAAGGAGGAAAATGGATTTGGAAATGTCAGATGGCCGGTCCCCTTAAACATTAAGGGGACCGCCCTCGATAACAAGCCGGTCCCCTTAATTATTAAGGGGGCCGCCTTTGAAATTTTCGAAATTTTGCGGAATTAGTTTCTGGAACAAAAATATTTATACGTATATAATTAGATTTGTAATATATCAAAAATACGTAAACGTTTATTGGCACGATGATAAAATTCTTAACAATTTTTAATACCGTTTCGATAATTAAAATGTACCTTTGACAATTTTGGATAAAATGATCAAAGTGTTAAGTTGATGAAGGGTTTGAGGTGTGTTCGGGAATATGTGAATAAGTGTATATATATATATATATATATATATATATATATATATATATATATATATATATATATATATATATATATATATACACATATATATATATATATATATATATATATATATATATATATATATATATATATATATATATAAGTATAAATGTGAGTGAAAGATGGGTTGATGGGTGAGGTTTGAAAGATAGTAGCGGAGATAGGATATAGTCGGCGAGAGGAGTTTGTTTCATCCATAGTGTTCACGTGCGAAGGCGTTCTTGCATGATAAAAGTTCACTTGACTCATATCCCTTCATCATCATGAGTCTCCTAAATGAGGACTTACTAGAATAACGCGAGGGGGGAAGGAAAGGGTTCGATAAAGAACGATTTCCTGGAGTTCTAGAAAGTCAATTAATGACGTATCTAGGTTATGTTCAAGCAATTATATATATATATATATATATATATATATATATATATATATATATATATATATATATATATATATATATATATATTTAATATATTAAGTATAAGAGTATATATATATAAGTATATATATGATCGAACAAATAGAGAAGAAAATGGAAAGCTATATCTATGCAAACAATGTAATCAACTAAAGCATATTTATCTAAGCATGGCAATGAGTTACGAAAGAATGGCGTACCCGGTGGTCTTCAAAATAAAATCTTCAAAATCATCAAGATGATATATAGACTTTGAAAAAGTCTGTGTTGAGGGAAACTTCAAGATTGCCTCAAGAAGTGTTCATCTAGCCATTCGATCCCCATTGTCTCTTTGGTCCAAAGTTGTTTGGTCCAAAAATGTTTAACATTTGACTAGGATGCATGAAAGGTGGTAGTATACCCCAAGGATTGTAGTTTTGTTGGTAGTTCCACATTAGATTACTATTGTTATTATAGTTTTACCTATTTTGGTTTCTTCTTGGTTGTGGTGTTTTAGAACTAGGATTAGGATTATTTGATTTTCTAGGTGGTGGTGTTTTAGATCTTGTCTTAGATTTAGAAGATCCTACCTCGTTTTTCAAAGACGATTTATAAAAAGCTTTTACTTCTTCATTGTTGGCAAGAGGTATTTTTCTATCGTTAATAAGTATACACTTAGGATTAGATTTTAGATATTTTTGTTCGTTAGGTTCATTTTCGAATTTAACATTTTTAATCTCACTTGTTGAAGCTTCATTTGAGTTAAATCCTAAACCGGTTTTATCTCCGGATGTTCTTTGAATACTTATTATTTTACTAAGTGAGTGACTACTATTTTCAAATTTATTAAGTTTACGAATTTCTTCCCTAAGTATTTCATTTTCACCTTTAAGCACTTGACATGATTTACATTCTTCAAAAATTTCTTTACCTTTTTCAAGTTGATGTATTTTAATTTTTAGTTCAAGTACTTCATTTTCCAATTGATTATTTATGTATTTTAGTGATTTGTTTTTGGCCATTACTAGTTGTCCTAATTTGCATAGCCTATTATATTCATTATCTAGATCTTTTTCATTTAATGATAAGCTTTCATCACTAAAATATTTGGTTTCGGAACGTACCTCATTTGATGTATTCTCCATATGACACTTCTCTTCTTTTGTCGTTTCTTTCTCATCTTCATCACTATCACTCCAAGCGCCTCCAACAAAAGCTCTTTGATTTTGATCTCTTGTCATCATTGGACATTTTCCGATGAGGTGATTTGGATCACCACACTTGAAACATTTTCTTTCAATCTTGTTGTTCTTGTCATCCTTACTCTTTTGAAATGTTTTCTTTTCATCATGCGGTTGTCTTACGAATCTTCCTCGCCTTTTGAAGAATTTCTTGAAATCTCTTACGGCCATGGCGTATTCTTCGTTATCACTTTCGGAAGATGAGCTATCTTCGATACTAGATTCCTTTCTAGCTTTCAAGGCGATTGACTTGCTTTGCTCTCGTTTTTCTTTGACCATTTCGGAATCCTTCTTAATGATAACTTCATAGACTTTTAGATTTCCAATTAATTCATCAAGTTGCAATGTTGACAAATTCTTCGATTCTTCAATAGCCGTCACTTTAGCTCACCATTTTGGATGAAGAGCCCTAAGAAACTTCCTAACAAAATTCTTACTAGAAAAATTCTCATCAAGTGCTTTTAAACTTGTGATGATAGTGTTACATCTAGCAAAAGCATTATCAATTGATTCCTCTTCCGGAATCGTGAATTGCTCATATTGTTGAACAAGTAGATCTATCTTATTATCTTTGACTTGACTATTACCTTGGTGAGTTATTAGTAAAGAGTTCCAAATTTCTTTTGCGGTTTCACACATAAAGATCCTTTCGTACTCTTTACGTGGTAGCGCATTATAAATAACCATTTTTGCTTCATTATTTTTAGCAAGTTTTCTTTTTAAATCATCATTTTGTTTTTCAAAAGGTACGATTTCATCTTTCTTAGTTTCGGGGTTATTTTGAATAGGTAAAAAATCACCATTAGTAATAACATGCCAAAGATCAAGATCTTTTGACATCACATAAGTTTCGAATCGATTTTTCCAATATAAAAATCCATCACCTTCAAATAGTGGTGGTCTTTGCATAGATTGCCCTTTTAAATATTTTTCAGATTCCATAGAACGTTACAAGTTTTAAAATACAATATATTTTAAAGATCTTGCTAGACGTGGCTCCTGATACCAATTGTGGAAAACTAGAAGGGGGGTTGAATAGTTTTACGTCCTTTTAAAAGTTTATTATCAAAAATATTTTGTAGCTTATTAAAAACTTTCGATTCAATCTCAAGTGAATTCAAATGACAACCAATATAAGCAATTCTAATCTAATAATGAAAGTATTGAAATGTAATGAAGAAAAGACAGAGTTAGAAAGATCAAACCACAACACGCGAATTTATAGTGGTTCGGCTACAAGGACACCTTCCTTGCCCTACTCCACTCCCCGAGTACCACACTCGAGAGTTTTCTTCACTATGTCAACAAACTCCTTATGGTGGAGAAACCTTACACACCTTGGCTTACACGAGTTAACGACACTAAGCTAAATGTCGAGTTCTAATCGTAGCTAGAACCAATCTCACGACTTCTTCAAGGCTTCACACCTTCTTCACAACTTCACAACTTCTTCAAGGCTTCACACCTTCACAACTTCACACCTTCTTCTATACACAACTAATTCACAACTATTAAACTACTTTACAACACACCTAGTTTCTACAATCAACAAATTTACACAACACTTTTACAAATATCTAACACAACTACAATATGAAACTAGCTATTCACAACACTACTACAATTAGATGGATGTAGAGAAGTGTTCTTCTTCTTGCACTTGAATGGATGAAGCTTTGGATCACTTGGAAACAAAGACTTATGAATTATATGATCAAAGGATTTTAGATCTAGAAATGGAGGTTGGATCAGAAAGTTTATAGTGCAAAAAGGTGAGAAAAATGTCTGAAATGATCCAATATTTATAGGGCCAGAATTTACTGTTCTGGAGCGTGCCGGTCCCCTTAATTAGGGGTCGGTCCCCTTAATCATTAAGGGGGCCGCCTAGTAAAATTAAGGGGGCCGCCCTCCTGAACGTTGGAAAAGTTTTTCTGGATAAAATTTGCCCTTTTTGGTTGAAAATTTGAAATCATATCTTTGTGGTTTAATATAGCATTACCAAAAATGATTTACAAATATATATATAAAATGTTTATATCATTTTATAAGATGTTATGTCTTAAAACAAAATTTCCTTTGATCATGTAATGCATAAGATGCTTAGTTTATGCATAACTTAAGTGATATTAGATGTAGAGGTAAATATTTGTTACCAAATACTTGTTTACGTCTTAATCTTGACTTAATTTGATTTGAGTTTTGTGATTATCAAAACATAGGTTTATTGAGAGATATTAATAACCTTTTTAAACATTATTTATATCAACAGTTTCCTTTTCTTGTTTATTGGATCTTGGTTTTCAACATACTATCAACGGCAATAGAGTTTCTGTTTCGTTTAATAAAGTTTTTTATTTTATTGCTATTGCTTTGAATGGTATTTTTGAAATTGATATGAATGTGAATGTATCCCATGAATATAATAATTCAATGTATAGCAACAATAATAAGAGAATCAAGAAAGGTCTGGATTCATCTTATCTTTGGCATTGTCGACTTGCTCATATAGGCAAGATTCGCATGGAAAAGCTGCAATGCGATGGGCTTTTGCAAGATATCAATGATGAATCATATGATAAATGCGAATCTTGTATATTTGGTAAGATGACTAAGAAACCTTTCAATAATCGTATGGAAAGAGCTTCTGATCTACTTGGTCTAATTCACACAGATGTGTGTGGACCACTTAGACATGTGTCAAGGGGGGGTGCTAGCTACTTCTTAACATATACAGATGATTATAGTCGTTATGGTTATGTTTATTTACTTAAACATTTACATGAGGTGTATGAAACATTCAAAGTGTTTAAAGCCGAAGTAGAGTAGCAAACTGGAAAGAAGATTAAAGCTCTTCGTTCCGACAGAGGTGGTGAATACCTGAGTCAAGAGTTTAAAGATTTTCTAGCTGAGAATGCAATTGTCCAGCATCTCACTTCTCCATATACTCCACAACAAAATGGTGTATCTGAGAGAAGAAATCGTACATTGCAAGATATGATACAATCTATGTTTAATCTTACAACTCTTCTTTCTTGTTTTGGGATTATGCCTTAGAATCTGCAGTTCGCATTCTAAATATGGTTCCAACTAAGAAGGTGGATAAGACGCCATATAAGTTATGGACCGGAAAAGTGCCTAACTTGTCTTATCTAAAGGTCTGGGGTTGCGAGGCGTTTGTTAAACATGACTCAACAGATAAACTCCAACAAAGATCTGTAAAGTGCATCTTTGTAGGATACCCAAAGGAAACAATGGGTTAATACTTTTATTACCCACCTGAAAACAAAGTATTTGTTGCAAGGTATAGAGATTTCTTGGAAAAGGAATTCATATCTCAAGAATTCAGTGGGAGAGTTTATGATCTGGAAGACGATCATGTAGATGCATTACCTTCTGTAAACTCTAGCCAACTTCCGGTAGAACCTGAAAGTTTAGGTCCTCCACCAGAAGTTGAAGTGATTCCCATTCGCAAATCCGTAGGGACTGTGAAAGCTCCTGAACGTCTATGTCTTAACGTAGAATGTAAGGAAACTATACTAGGGGATCTTGAAGAACCTTCTAGTTATAGGGCTGCCATAAATAGTCCTGAAAAGGATAAATAGCGAGTTGCTATGAATGGGGAAATGCAATCCATGAAAGATAATGAAGTCTGGATTTAAGTAGACCTTCCTCCCAATGCCAATGTAGTTGGGATTAAGTGGCTCTTCAAAAAGAAAACTGACATGGAATGTACACACCTATAAAGCTCGTTTGGTAGCTAAAGGCTTTGCTCAAACTTATGGTGTTGACTACGAGGAGACCTTTTCTCCTTTAGCTGACATTAGGGCTAGTTGGATTCTCATAGCTATAGTTGCATACTATGACTATGAGATTTCGAAAATTGATGTCAACACCGTCTTCTTAAATGGTCGCCTAAATGAAGACATCTATATGGCGCAGCCTGAGGGGTTTGTGAATCCAGAATTTCCAAATCGTGTATGCAAACTTCAAAGATCCATTTATGGATTGAAGCAAGTATCATGACAATTGAATAAAACATTTGATGGTGAGATTAAAAAGTATGGATTCACTCAAAATCTTGATGACCCATGTTTATATCACAAAGCTAGTGGGAGTGATGTAATTTTCCTTATTTTATATGTCGATTACATATTGATCATGGGAAAAGACAATCCAAGTTTGCAAAAGGTTAAGGCATATCTTGGAAAGCGTTTTTCTATGAAAGATTTAGGGGAAGCTGCATTTATTCTTGAAATCAAAATTTATAGAGATAGATCTCAGCGATTGATTGGATTAAGTCAAAGTTCTTACATTGATAAAATATTGAAGAGATTCAATATGCAAAATTCCAAGAAAGTATGTTTGCCGATGCGAGAGCAACATGGCTTAAGTAGCAAAGTTTGTGCTTCAACACCTACAGAGGTGGAACACATGAAGAGAGTCCCTTATGCTTCGGTTGTGGGATCTATTATGTATGCGGTGAAAAGTACAAGGCCTGATGTAGCATTTGCTCAGAACTTAACAAGTCGATATCAACAGAATCCAGGTGAACTTCACTGGACTGCTGTTAATAATATTCTTAAGTACCTTAGGGCTACTAAAGATATGTTCTTGGTATATGGGGGAAATCCAAATGTAGAACTTGATGTTATAGTGTTGGATCGTATATTTATGTTGATTATGTGATTCGGGAGGTCGGGTTTGGTGGAAGAAGATGAAAGCCATAGTTAGAGAGAGAGAGAGTAGAGAGAGAAGGGAAAACTAGTGATTTTATTGATAAAGATGAAAAGTGAAAAACACACACAAGTCTCACCCCTCCATGGAAGTATGGAGGGGGATATATAGGCTCCATTACACACTACTTTGCTATATTGACATATCTAGTACCTGTGTTTGAGCCTAATATAATAACTAATGTAATTCCAAATATGTTGTCACATTTTCGTGTTAGGATGATTCCTAACAATCTTCCCCCAATGTGGCAACATATGGTATTACTTACAACATTTCCTACAAGTACAAATACAAATAAAGAAAGGTCTTCATCGGCTCTTCATGTGCTGAGGATGACTACAGTTGACGCTCTTTGTCTTCATCTTGTACCTCGGCTTGAGAACTTTTTCTTCACTTGTAGGTAAATGATGTAATACGCATGAAATGGATTAACTTCCCCCCAATTCATGCTGCATGTCATTAGCGGCTTCTTCGTAAGCTTTTTTTTGGTGAAGTTTCTGAATCAGCTTCCCCCCAAACTGCCAACCGTCTTCAGCAGATTCGAAACTTTGATGTAGTCAACATGTCTTCTAACTATTGAAGTTTTGAGTACTCAGCAGAATTTGTAGATAACATCGTAAACCACACCAAGCAAATCTGACTAGTCACTTAATCACAGTTGTACTCAACGTGGAAGCTCCTTTCGGGGGTAACATGCAAGAAATCAGCAAGATCTTCTCACTTAAGTAGGCAACTTCACACTTCACACCCCACACCCCACGAGAGTTGAAATGATTACACCAAAATCACAACACTGAACCACTGATCATCTTTGTGGACGTCTCTCCAGTACTAATAAAATTTTAAGCTCGATCACGTGAGTCTATTATGCATCCTGATGTGCACATTTCTTCCCCCTAATTGCAAAACCTCGTGGAAAATGTGTGTTTTTGCAAAGAAGTCAAGAAAAGTCAAAGAAAGCAAAGAACACCCACTCTCTCTTCCCCCACGATGTCTTCGCGGAATCGGAAGCATACACACTATGTTTACGATAGAAACGGAGGCAGCGTAACCCCATCTGTCCAATCAACCGATTATGTGTGAAGTATCATAAATAGCCCGTGAGAATAAACTCCTGATAAACATCTCTACTCTTTCATACTCCTCTCAGCTAACTCTTTACCGACCCCATTATCATTCTGACGGCTTTTTGTAGTGACTACTAATGGAGAAAATTCAATATGACGAACTTGAGACTGAAGTAAAATAACCCAAACTTGTGACTTAAACTTGCACTAATGCATGACAAAGAGCGGTGTACAGAGTTCGCACCCCATCGAATCCCTAAGTACTCTATACTCATCAACCAACCAACCATCAAGTATAAGACGTACATCACCTCTTGACTATCCACAACTTCGTGTGACACTGAGCACTACAACGTAACTCCTTAAGGTGATAGTTATTTTGTGGTAATAGAAAGAAAGAATCACAAAAATAACTAGATATCCAAGTCTTTTTCATTTTAAAGGTTAAAAGCTCGAACAAGGATCTCAAAGAATCATGCATCCAACCAACCCCGATATCTTCAGATACTAAGTACACGCACCCGTGAAATCCCACTTCAATCTCAAATAAATAATAAAGAATTAACGTCGTAGTCACATCTTACGGTTAAATGCCAAAAACTTAGTCTTTTTGACAGTTAAATGAATTTTGATAATGGTTCCCGATCTTGTCAAAAATTGTATCACCCCGTGAAAAATTCATCACTTGATCATTTTAAAGCCCAAAAAAAATATATTACAACCAACCAACACTTATATCAACCTTTAACCATAACAAAATGAAGCACAAATGTTCGTATAACATTATACTCGGCCTAGATTAGGATGAAATTTTGATAGGCCAGGTTATGGTTATTCTTTGGTCAGCCCAACAAGTCTTTGTGGCATAATATTTCAGTCCAATAGTTATCAAGATCTTCGGCCCATTACATTAATTGAAATACCCAACCCAAACATAAATGATAACACGGTATATTAAAGATAATACCTTTTATATCATTTTAGTTAAACCTAACCCTACTTACTTCACAGTATAATCCGCCCCCATCCAGTCTTTTCTCCCTCTCCACGCGCATCTCATAAACTCATCAAATCTCCAAAACAAAACTCATCTCATCTCAGATTCACCCATCTTAATCGAATCACTCAAACAATAATCAAACCCTTTGTCCATTAATCTCATTAATCCATAAGCGAAAAAACTATTAAACCCCGCCTAGGTATTACAGCTGCCAAACACCAACAAGAACTAATTAAAATATTTGAATGATGGACGAGGCTTCAAGTTCTCATAAGGGCTCGGGTAGGTTCAATGATTTTCATTTTGATTCATGTTTTGATTATGAACGAACGAAGGAAAAAGAAATAACATTTATGTTATTTTCTGTATCCCTTTTTTGATTCGAATATTGAATAGACGCTTTGCTTCTATAAAGATCAATGATGATTTATCTTGGTGTTGTTTCGATCTGTATCGTATGGGAGCACAAAATAACTGAGATCGATGCTCTTGAATTTTTGTTCATTTTGTTTAAAGTTCGAATCTTAGTAAAGAGATGATGTGGTTTGATAGTTTAGTTGTTGGAGATGGGATAAGGATAGTGATGTTAGTTTTGATTGGTTTAGTAGTTGTCGTATGTAGTGGTTATGTTGTCTCGATCTATTCTTCATCTTGTTATTGTTTTTGTAGACTGTTTAGACCAATGAAGATAGTAACAGATCTGAGGTCTTTGAGTCTTGGTATTTTGGTTTTGTGTCGTGGTCAAACTGGTCACTTCTCTTCATCTCCATCTTGGTTCTTTTTGAAACATTTTCGAAAATATTCAACTTATCGAGAATACTTATTTATCGAAAACATGACTTTATCGAGAACACATATTTTCGAGAATTCTGAGTTATCGAGAATGTGATTTCGATAAATAGGGTATTATGTTCCCGAAAACTACTTATGTTCTCGAAAACAAGTACATATCGAGAACTTCTTATACAAGAAGTTCCGACCAGATTCCGGCGAAGTTCTGACATGGTTATTCCCAGTTACCGATAAGTTTTCTGACCATTTTGTAGGCAACAAATCAGACTATATTGACCATCATTCTGACCCGTAAATTTTGACCACTTTTAAGCCATATTTTGACCAACAAACTTCACGGGTTAAGGAACCAAAACATATGTGAGTTAAACAAAAAAAAACTATGTCTTGGACAATAAATGATGCAAGACAAGATTTTTATTTTATGTGAAACTGGATATAAGAGTCAAGGACTGTTTTGGACCATTGGATACATCATGTACCAAAAAAAAATGAAACTGTTAAACGGTTAAACCAAAAAAAATGTAACAGTTAAGGAATATGGTAAAACAGCTTCAAGATGATGCCTTTTTGACATGATACGACCACAAATCAACAAAGAAATAACCTTAGCTCTGATGCCACTTATTGGATCGTATATTTATGTCGATTGATTTGGGAGGTCGGGTTTGGTGGAAGAAGATGAAAGCCATAGTTAGAGAGAGAGAGTAGAGAGAGAAGGGAAAACTAGTGATTTTATTGATAAAGATGAAAAGTGAAAAACACACACAAGTCTCACCCCTCCATGGAAGTATGGAGGGGGATATATAGGCTCCATTACACACTACTTTGCTATATTGACATATCTAGTACCTGTGTTTGAGCCTAATATAATAACTAATGTAATTCCAAATATGTTGTCACACTTTCGTGTTAGGATGATTCCTAACATATAGGTTACTGCGAGGCTTCCTGGAAAGGTGATAAAGATGATACAATGTGTTAGGAATACGATTATTCATATGAAGACTCGGTCACCCCGAGTATAGTTTAGCATATCGTAGCTCGTAGTAATTATCATATCAGTTAGAAAGTATTTTAGTATTAGTTAGTATTTGTGGAGTCGGGTCGGGTCTCTTACCCACTGTCAGCCCGCTCTACAGCCCGTTTCTAGGGGCGTTTACATTGTAACTATGTAACAATTCGCATTTTCAGGATAATTACTATTCCCGGAAAATTTCACTATTCACTTTTACTATTCATTTTTCCCGAAAGTTGATTTTTATTTGATATTCTCAAGTGATAAATCATTTCCATGGCAAATTAAATGTTTGACATTCGTCAGATCATTTTCGTGAAAGTTATTAAGGAATTACACGGAATTACACGTTTTAGGGTAAAACGTCATTCAGAAATTCTACGTACAACGAAACTCGACCGCGTTAAGTGACTCCGCATCAGAAAAATGTTTGACACACTCATGATTTATTTGAGAATTAATCGTAACTGAGAAAAATATGACCAAAGACTTCCCGGCAGGTCACCCAAGCCTGTACTACTCTCGCATGAGCACGCTTAACCGTATGGGCGATTAACCGTTAGACCACAAAACGTTTTTCTAAGACGATTTGAGTTTTCAACTTATTAGAAAAAGTCAACATATTTTTCCCTCCTCCATTGACCAAAAATCATCCCTTGATGTTATAAGTCATTCCTTGATTTTTAGGCTTACGGTTTGATGTCTAAAAGACATTTAATACCAACCGACACTAGACTGAGCCCAGTCTAGACATTATAAGTCATTTTAAATCATTTTTATCACATTAGAAAAGTAACATTTTACTTTTCTCAATTTTACGCAATATTCGTACGTTTTACGTATTACGCGTTTTAGACCCGTGTTTCCAGTTTTTAGCAGGGTTTTACCACTCAAATGGAACCTACCACTCATTTTATATTTTATTATGGGACATATGGACATGTCTAACAATACTTTAAAGTTCCATAATTTTACGACACCCGGTTTTACGTTTTGAGGCCTAATCATTTACGGTTGTCATTTCCCGGAGTCAAAACTCTTCCTAATACTTGGATAATACCAAGCAAAGTCCACACCTTGTCCCCCAAGCTTGTGAACCGCCTAGGAGGGGGGATTCACCACCCATGTGGCTTGATCTTATGCCTTGTGTCATGAGATGTGAACATGTGTTCAACTTGGCCTCCAAGTGTTGACTAGTCAACAATGTAACCTCCTCATTTGCATATAAATGCTTCTCCTCCCACTCCTTGACCATATGAATGACCCACACACACAACACACTTCATTTTACTAGTTTACTTCAAGTTCCATCCAAGAAATCAAGTGCAATATCCATACATAAACCCTAGTTTAGTTTTGATTCATCAAAACTACTTCAAATCCTTAGAAACTTTGGTGATTTCTCTTGAGTTTGAATCCACTCAAGTCACCTCAATTTTCATCATCTCTCTTTCAAGATACCAAGGGTAGAAAGATTTCATGAAGTGAAAAAGGGTTGAAGCAAGTCTATCAAAGTCCTATCCTTACATGTTAACTTCCTTTCATCTTTGAAAGCCAAAAGTTGTGAGCCAAACCCTAACTTTATTCTTGTTAAATAATCATGTTCATGTTATTTACATGTTATTCTTGCTATATTATGTCTTGTAGTTATGTCCATGATGTATAAAA
Source organism: Artemisia argyi (assembly GCA_030686995.1). Lineage (NCBI taxonomy): Eukaryota > Viridiplantae > Streptophyta > Magnoliopsida > Asterales > Asteraceae > Artemisia > Artemisia argyi. The sequence goes on from CM060708.1 coordinate 108,584,239, forward strand.
GTGAGCAAAACAAGTTATTGTTATTGATTGTTACAACAAGTTACTAAAACAAGTAAACTAGTGACTTTCTTGGTAAGACCTGATCAAAATGGTAAAGATATGATGTTGGATCATTACATATTACAGTAGAGGACTTAACAAGGAAACCATAGCAATTTGAACCACCTAAAACGAGTATACGAGTCAAAAGTTACGCCCATTTGAAGTTACCAAAACTTTGCGGCAAACTGCCAAATACCATTCTGATCAAATTTGGGTTTTGAAAGTCCCACTTCTGGTCCGATTCATCAAAAAGTTAAAACACGAAAGTTGTCCGGAACGACGTTTTCGTTCAGGAACAAAGAAGCTCGAGACCTAAAAACACTTTCCGAGTGATAAAATTCTTCAAATTCTAAACAGCCCATTTTTAGGCGAAAGTCACAAGATTATGGTTATACTTTGAAAGGAACAAGAGGTCTTATGACCTATAATCAAGACCACAACCATGGCTAGAGCCAAGGTTGTGTCTCATGACCTTGAAACAAGGACCAAAGGTCATGGCTAGGCCATGACGAAATGACCATACCAACTTTCATAGGCGTAAACATGAAACAAAGAGTTGACGAGAACTTGAACAAGCAATTTGGATCTACTTCACTTAAAAGGGAACCATGAGATATTACCAAGAGAAAATGGTCATACAAAACTTATGAAACATACCCTAACAACAATCTTCATGTACTAATAAACTTTCCTAAGTTTATTCAAATATCGGACATGTAACCTTTCGGATCAAAACTTATATCTATATATTTCATCAACTACTACAATAGTAGGGAGCCTCATGTGAGGAGTTCATTATGTAAGCCGTCGAGTTGAGTTGTGGATTTACGAGTTAAAGTGTCCTGGCTCCTCGAACGCTTACTAACATGACTTCTGAATTATGTCGGCCCGAACGGTAGTAAACGATATACCAAACATACATGTTCATGAATCTTTTCCTTCAAAGACTTACAATATACATCATACCACATCATGGACTAAATGCAAGATATATATATATAGGCACTACTTCATATTCTTTACTCCGATCCTAAGTCGCGACATTCTATTATAGGTTGCTCGTAGAAACCTTCACGATTCGACCGTTACATTCATTACTTGCTATCTTACTTAAGGTGAGTTCATAGCCCCACTTTCGATTACTTAATTGTTTTACAAACCCTTGGGGGGAATACATGCTATTTTTAACCGAGCACAATGTTTTTAGATTGTATGCTTACCTGATTGTTTTATTATCACTAAGTACCATCCTTGCTAAACCGAGATCCCTTATTATGAACCATTTAATCACTAGAAATAGTGAGCGCGAATATTGTGAATAGGCCTATTGGGATTGACGAATCCCATTTGTATTGACTAAGTTCAAACAAATGCATTAATATTTGAGATTTAGGTATGTTAGCAAAGTACCTACCGGGATAAATCTGCCGATCGATATTGGTACACGTTAACGTTATGGTGTCATAAGCTTAGTGTATAATACATGTTCCGGGCGTATAATAACGTAGCCTACCTGTTTTGTTTTCCAAACATTGGTGTGAGTCTACAGCTCATACTACCAACATATTGTGTTCAAACGATTAAACAAACTCTATGAATATCACTCAACCTTTGTGTTGACCTCTCAAGCATGTATTTCAGGTTCATGACGATCAAGGATGGCACGGAAGGACACGGATACTCAAGAGGGCTATAAATTTTATTATCATTCAAAAACTTACTTAATGTGATTTGTAAACATGGAACCAATTGGGACCTCATTTTGTAATCTCTGATATTTATATAATTTGAATGATAAACCTTTTAAAACGACTCAATTGGAGTTCGTTTTCTATTATTGTGACTATTGTGCCGTCGAGTAACACCCAGTTTGAATTCCGCTGCACCCATAAATTGGGGGTGTTACAAACTATATATACCCTTTCCCACCCATGGGAAAGGGTTGGACCTTCATTTGCAATCTAACCTTTCACAAGTTTTCACATACAAGGCTCCCACCTCTCTCATCTCATTCTCTCTCTAACATCTCACTAGAAACTACATCTTTAATCATCAAAATTCACTTAACCATCCATGTTCATATATTAGAGTTTATTACAATTGGTATCAGAGCCATGGCTCTATCCTAGGATTCATGGTATGCTCGAATTTATAGTATGGTTTGTGGTTTTAGGGTGGTTCGACTTCTTCTAGTGGTTTTCACACGAGTTTGATCTCGTTAGGTGTTTATCTCGACATTCTTCTTGTACTTTCTTGTTTATTAGTTGTGTAGACACCTTGTTGTAACCTTGGTTTAGTCATTTCATCACTTGGGTGGACTTTGGTGGCATTTCGAGTGCTATTTCTTGCCAGTGAGTTGGTACCTCTTGGTAGAGGGTTAGCAGTTGTGTGTAGCGAGTTGGGGTTAGAGATTTGGCGGTTTGCTATTTTGGGACATACGGACAAATCGCTATGACAATGACGTTTTTGTCTCATTCCTAGCGAGTTGTCAGGTTTAGGTTGTAGTGAGTTGGCATTGGCGAGTTGAGCAGTTAGCGTATTGCTAGATAGCGAGTTGATATCTAGCGAGTTGAGGCTTCAGCGATTTGAGAATAGCGAGTTGAGCAGTCAGCGTTTTGTCAGATTAGCGACTTGTCCATTGGCGAGTTGTATAGTTAGCGTATTGTCAGATAGCGTGTTGACAGTAGCGAGTTGTCATGTTTTGGTAATAGCGAGTTGATAATCAGCGAGTTGATTCTTGTCTAGTGAGTTAGTGCAGGTTTGTGGCGAGTTGAGTTATTTTAGCGACTTGGTACTTGTAGCGAGTTAAAGCCTTAGCGAGTTGTGATTATCTTAGCGTGTTAACATTTGTGAAATTTTTGAGCTGTAGCGGCTTAAGTTGTTACATCTACTCCTTCAGTAACTTGACGTTGTGAGACTATTCCTAGAACTTGACGTTGTGAGTTTAATCTTATGATTTGACTTGTTTTCTAAGAAGTGATTGTAATTCGACTTGTTGCAACAAAACACGAATCTCACGTGTGTTTCACAGCTTGATACGTGTAACTACTCAGTCTTCACATCATGGCAAGCACTGCATCGGATGACATTCAGGCAGCAGGATCGGATACTCGTCCTCCTATGCTGGACAGGACCGACAATGAATCATGGGTAGAAAGGATTCGTCTATACTGCTTGGGTAAGGAAAATGGTGTGAACATCCTGAAATCCATTGATAATGGACCTTTCATCATGGGGACAACCAGAGACACTATTGCAGTTACTGATGACAATCCTGCGGCAGTTGGTCCAGAAAGACCTCGTATCTACGATGATCTTTCTGATAAAGAAAAGAAACGCTATGATGCTGACATCAGAGCTTCGAATATTGTCATTCAAGGACTTCCTAAAGATGTCTACAAACTCATCAACTTTAACACAGATGCGAAAGCAGTTTGGGATAATGTGAAGATGCTTCTTGCAGGATCTGAGTTAACCAAAGAAGATAGGGAGTCTCAGCTGTATGATGAAATCGAGCACTTCAAAATGAATCCAGGTGAAAGCATCACTGACTACTACGTCAGATTTCACAAGCTAGTCAATGACATGAGAGCCATCAAGATGACAATGCCTAACATTCAGCTCAATTCAAAATTCGTGAATAACATGGCACCTGAATGGGATAGGTTTGTTACAGCTGTCAAGCTCAACAAAGGTCTCAGGCATACTAATCATGAACAACTTTATGCATATCTCCAACAACATGAGAAACATGCAGCTTATGATCGGGTAATGCGAGAAAAGCTCAGTCCTACAACAACTAATGAGTCTCTTGCCTTTGTGTCCAATGTTCAACAACTTACTCAGTCTTCAAATGATCAATCTCAACTACCTTCATCCAGGTCTACCTCAACTAATGGACAATCATCAACTCCCTCACCAACTGCCTTAAACACCCATCCTGACTCTGGATATTCTCATACCGACATGATGATTGATAACCTCTCCAACCAAGTCTCCTTATTAGTCCAACAGTTCAGAGCTGTACTTCCACCAACTAACAACCAACTCAGGACTTCGTCTAACCCACGTAATCAGGCAGTCATTGAAGATGGAAGAGTGGTGGTGCATAATGTGCAAGGAAGACAAAATGTCAATCGAAGAAATGCTGGTAGAGATAATGGGCAGTATAGAGTCGGGAATGCGCTTCAAGTGCAAGCTAGGCAGCCTAAGTGCTATAACTGTGGAGGGCTGGTCCATATTGCTAGGAATTGCACTCTTCCAAAGCGTCCTCAAAACTCAGAGTACTTCAAGGACAAGATGTTTCTAATGCAGGCGCAAGAGAATGGTACTGCTCTGGATGAAGAAGCTTTGCTCTTTCTAGCTGGTGATGACAAGAATACGTTTGATGCTGATGTGGATGATCAACCTGTTCTGGACATGGCACTCAATGATCCGAACATCTTCCAAGTTGAAGACTGTGATGCTTTTGATTCGGATGTTGATGAAGAACCCATAGCTCAAACTATCTTCATGGCTAATCTGTCTGCAGCTGCATCATCTCCACAGTAGTCTGGCTCCTCCATCACTTCTTCTATCTCTGAGGTACCAAAGCCACTAAATTCTAATCTGAATTGCTCTATCAATCCACAGGGGGCATGTGACTCGGTACAACCCACGAACATTGACAACACAGATATCACTAATATGGGAAATACCATTAATATCTCATATGAACGGTATGTGAATGACAATGTAATGAAAGTTGTACCAAGTGACATGCCGTCGGTTGATGCTAGAGAACTTGAGTTACATGAGCACACTATATACAACCCTGATGACTCCTTGATCACTAGAGTTAACATCCTTAAGGATCAGGTGGCCTTATACGAGCAGCGTGCTAAATTTGAACTTAATGAACGTGAGCAGAAAATGGAATGGCAATTGCGTACTTACATATCTGAAAACAATGCCAAACAAGAAACATTGAAAAAGGAGTTAGTTTCTTTAAAAAAACAATTGGATCAGACTGTCAAGCAAAGACAGGAAATTCAAAAGGGGTTGACTTCAATCAAACTCGACTACCAAGAAAAAGAAATCAAACTTCTAAATGATTTTTCAAAACTCAAAAAGTTGAAAAACAAATTGGAAGATAAGTTGTACATGCAAGGCCAAACCATTCAATCTGCTCAAATGATGGAAAAACATAGGAAACTAAGAGATGAATTTAGTGAACTTGATGCCTCTAAGACTAAAGCTAAATTTCTTAGAATTGGTATAGGTGCTCAACCTGCGCTATATGATGCACACACTATGCTTGACCCTAACCATGCCCCTCCTGATGTGAAATCATATGATGAGATTGATGAGGCTGAGGATAGAACTAGGGAAAAACTTGCTGAGCGACTTAAGGATCCACTATGTATTTCTAAAAATATTGTGTTTCACCATGATTATACAAATGACAATCACTCAGCTATTTTTGTCCCTCAAAAGAAAATCCTTCCTGAAAAAGTGTTCTGGAATATTGACATGGAAAAAATGAAAGCTGAAAGAATCATTGGTAATACACGTACCATTTTTAGGATTGCTGACCCAACCATCTATCCCTTGCACACACCCCAACATCTTGTGCCATATACCTTACCCACACAGTGTAATACCCTAATTGCGTTATATGTTCTAGGCCAATTGTTTAAGGATTTTGAAAAAACATGCAAAACTAGAGTTACACCAACAGGGATTACAGAAGGGGAAAGGGGGTTTGAGCAAACAAAGCAGTGTTACCTTACTGAAGTTATGCCATTTTTTGATCTTCTTAATGAACACTTTGAAGGCCTTAAAACTACCATCAATAATGATGTGAATCAAATAAAAATGGTTTTTAAAGAAGTAGAAAATGAGGGTAACCAATTGGCAATCGATCTCAAATACAGTGAAATTGATAGAAAAAACATCCTCATCATGAAGGACTTTATTGCTAATTGCATTGCACAAGATGTCTTTTACACTGTTACTGGCTCTGACCTACCTGCTAAGCAATTTCATGAAATGTCCGTCACTTTAAATGTATTTCAGAATCGTGTGATTGAGCTTGAGGGGGAGAATTACCAACTAAACTACAAAATTCAAAACGACGACCATGAAAACATGGTCAGGAGTTTTTCAAAACTTGAAGTTGATAATTTTAACTTGCAACTAAAATACCAACATCTGAAAGAAAACGTAAAAGTATCAAATGCCAAGACATCTTCGGATGCTCCTGAATTTTATACTTGTTTTGAATTAGCCAAAAAGGATGATGTAATTCAAGCTCACTCAAACACGATTCGGAAGTTGAGGGCCCAAATTGCACAATTAAAATTGAACAAAAGCGATGTGACCAATACCAATTACCAGAAGTCGATTGATTCTCAAAACTTTCAGAAACAGGGCATGATCAATGAATTACAACATGAAAATGAGTGGCTTCGTGCTGAAATGTCAAACGCTAAACAACGTTACAAAGAATTGTTTGAGTCTATTAAAATAACACGTGACCAAAACAATGAAAGAGTCACTTCTTTGTTAAATGAAATTGAGAATCTAAAGACTATGGTGAAGGGTAAAATGCCTGTCGTTTCATGTGATCATGCAATTTCCAATGTACATGCTTGTAAGAAATATGCGTGTGATGCTGTCAATGTCTCTCTTCCCCTTAGGAACAATAAGTTAGTTCACAACAACTACCTTAAGAATCTTAAGGACTGTCTGGCCATGCTTAGAGAAACCATTGAAGATGAGAGAATATCTAAACCAAATGATGATGTTGTTATTGGTGCTTGCTTCCTCACTAATAGAGCCCAGGAACTATTAGAATATGCCATAGGATCATGCCCCAAGAATGATAACAAGTCGGAAAGGTCATTTGCATCACACTCTAACAGTGGCAACAAACATGTTACATTAGATCATACCCAAACCATGTCACAATCCACCATCATGATCACCGGTAAACAAGTAACAACTAATCATACTAATGTTCCCGTCATTGCTTCTACAGGAGTAAAAGGTGTATCTAATGCTAGCAAGTCACAGCCTAGGTGCAATACAAAGAATGATAGGACCTTGCCGGCTAAGAGTACACTTATGAAGGAAGTAGAAGAATCATCTAGGAACAATAAAGTTATGCTTAATGAAAGGAATCGAGTTGATTCAAACATTTGTGTTAACAATGATGTAATTAATTCGAATTCTGATGCTATTTGTAAGGCTTGTAACAAATGCTTATTTTATGGTAATCATGATGCTTGCGTTGTGTATTTTCTTAAATCCACTATGAAATCTCCAGTTATGAATGTCTCGTGTGTTAAACCGGTAAAACAAGTATGGAGTAAAACAGGAAAAGTGTTCACTAATGTTGGTTATCAATGGAGACCTATTGGAAGGAAATTCACTCTAAGGAAAAAGTGTCCAATGACTAGGGTCACTAATTCCAAAGTTGTGCCTATTAAGAAGTGGTGACCTACTGGTAGACTGTTCCCAATAGAAGAACTTAGTACCACTCCCAATTCTAGTGCATCAAAATGTGAAAGTTCCAGTGAGATATCTGTGACATATGATAATCCAATATTTGTGTGTGCTAACCAAACGGACCCCAACTGTTTGTGGGGCTCCAACTTTTTCAGTTATCCACGATTGTCTGGTTTCAAATGCAGGTCGTACAAATCGTCCTTTGGTATTTGGACTCAGGTTGCTCAAAACATATGACTGGAGATCGCTCGCGGCTCAAGAATTTTGTGGAAAAGTTTATTGGTACGGTTAGATTTGGAAATGACCATTTTGGATCTATAATGGGTTATGGGGATTACGTCTTTGGAGACTGTGTGATATCCAGAGTTTACTACGTGGAAGGACTTGGGCACAATCTATTTTCTGTTGGTCAATTCTGTGACTCTGATCTTGAAGTTGATTTCAGAAAACACACCTGTTTTGTTAGAGAATTAGATGGGGTTGATCTACTCAAGGGGAGTCAGGGCACTAATCTTTATACCATCTCTATCGAAGACATGTTACGGTCCTCACCAATTTGCTTGCTTTCTAAAGCCTCCAAGAACAAATCATGGTTGTGGCATCGTCGTTTAAACCACTTGAACTTTGGTACCATCAATGAACTCACACGTAAAGATCTTGTTCGAGGCTTGCCCAGACTGAAGTATGAAAAAGACCACTTATGTTCCGCATGTCAAATGGGCAAAAGCAAAAAGCACACACATAAACCCAAGACAGTCAACTCCATCATGGATGTCCTACACACTCTCCACATGGATCTCTGTGGACCAATGAGGATTCAAAGTATCAATGGAAAGAAATATGTGCTGGTTATTGTTGATGATTTCTCTCGATTCACGTGGGTAAAGTTTCTACGATCAAAAGACGAGACTCCGGAAACCATCATCAAACTCATAAAAATGTTGCAAGTTCGTCTCAACAAAACAGCTAGATTCATTCGAACTAATAATGGAACGGAGTTTGTGAACAAACAACTTACTCAATTTTATGAAGGTGTCGGAATTAGTCATCAAAAGAGCATTCCACGTACTCCTCAACAAAATGGAGTTGTTGAAAGACACAACCGCACATTAGTTGAAGCTGCAAGAACTATGCTCATCTTCTCCAAAGCTCCTATGTTTCTTTGGGCTGAGGCAATTGCAATAGCATGTTATACACAGAATAGATCCTTGATACATCCTCTCCACTGCAAGACTCCATATGAACTGGTCCATGGCAGAAAGCCGGATCTTTCGTTTCTTCGTGTATTTGGTGCATTGTGCTATCCAACAAATGACAGTGAAGACCTGGGGAAACTCAAGGCCAAGGCTGACATTGGTTTCTTTGTTGGCTATGCTCCAGAATGAAAGGGATACCGAATCTACAAGAAACGTACCAGAGACATAATGGAAACAATCCACGTCACTTTCGATGAGCTGACAGAGCAACTGGTTCCTGGACAATCAAGTTCTGGACCCGTACCTGACCTGTTATCTCCTGGACCTATAAGCTTCAGGCTTATACAAAATTCCACCCCTGCTACTCCCTTCGTACCTCCTACAAGTGATGATTGGAAAAAGCTATTTGACCCCATGTTTGATGAATACTTTGAACCTCAAAATGTGGACGCTCCAGAAGTCACTGTCATTCTACAACCAGCTGGGGTAGCTAATGTCCCAATTGTTAATTCTGGTCCATCCACTTCATTATCATGGGATCCTGAAGCTCCCACCATCAGTCATTCAATCACCACTTCTAATGGTCAATCCTCATCTGTACAACGAGTTGCAGCTGTAAATAACTCTTTTGGTGAGAATCCCTTCGCTCCACCCGATAATGAGCCATTTGTTAACATCTTTGCACCCGAACCGTCAAATGATGCTACATCCTCAGATGAATCAAACACAGCTACCTCAGTTCCCTACTCTCAACCTCATGAACACCTCAGGAAATGGACAAACGACCACCCAATTGACAACATTATTGGAAACCCCTCACGTCCGGTGTCAACCCATAAGCAACTTGCTACCGACGCTTTGTGGTGCTTCTTCAATTCTGTCCTTTCTAAAGTTGAGCCTAAAGATTTCAAGGATGCAATGTCTAAACATTCATGGTTCACTGCTATGGTGGATGAAATCCATGAGTTTGATTGACTTGACGTGTGGGAATTAGTGCCGCCTCCTGAGTGTGCTATGATAATTGCTCTCAAATGGATATTTAAAGTGAAGCTTGATGAGCATGGAGATGTATTAAAGAACAAGGCAAGACTTGTGGCAAAAGGATATCGTCAAGAAGAAGGTATTGACTTCGAAGAATCCTTCGCACCAGTTGCTAGAATTGAAGCCATAAGAATATTTCTAGCAAATGCCGCTAGTCAAAATATGGTTGTGTATCAGATGAATGTTAAGACCGCATTTTTAAATGGCGATCTTAAAGAAGTGGTGTATGTAAGTCAACCTGAAGGGCTTGTGGATCCTGAACGCCCTAACCATGTGTATCGCTTGAAGAAGGCCCTTTATGGTCTTAAACAAGCTCCCAGGGCGTGGTATGACACTTTGTCCAAATTCCTTCTTGCCAACAAGTTCTCCAAAGGTGCTGTTGATCCTACACTCTTTACCAGAAAGACGGGCAAAACCTTTCTTCATGTGCAAGTATACGTTGATGATATAATATTTGCCTCTTCTGATCCCAAAGAGTGTGATCGCATCTCCCAGGAGATGAGTTCTGAATTCCAGATGTCCATGATGGGTCAAATGTCCTTCTTTCTAGGCTTGCAAATATCTCAGAATCCCAATGGGATCTTCATCAATCAATCTAAGTATGCTAATGAAATCTTGAGGAAATTTGGATTTGATTCATGCGACGCTGTTGATACTCCTATGATGGAAAGATCAAAACTTGATGAAGATGATATCGGAATCCCTGTTGAACAAACCAAGTATCGAAGCATGATTGGTTCCTTAATGTATCTTACTGCTAGCCGACCGAATCTTCTTTTTGCAGTCTGCATGTGTGCTCGGTATCAATCCAAACCTACCAAGAAACACCTGGAAGCTGTCAAGAGGGTCTTTCGGTATCTTAAATGAACAATCCACTTGGGCCTATGGTACCCAAAGGATACCTCTATGGCCTTCACCGCCTATTCGGATGTTGACCATGCGGGATGTCAGGATACTCGTCGAAGTACATCTGGGGGTGCTCAGTTCTTGGGTAACAAGCTAGTTAGTTGGTCTTCAAAGAAACAAATGAGTACTTCAATATCCTCCATAGAGGCTAAATACATTGACATGTCCTCGTGCTGTGCTCAGATTCTATGGATGAGGTCTCAACTTTCGGACTATGGCTTCGTGTGCAACAAGATCCCTATGTATTGTGACAACAAAAGTGCAATTGTGCTTTGCTGCAACAATGTCCAGGATTCAAGAACTAAGCACATCGACATTCAACATCACTTCATCAGGGAGCAAGTTGAGAAAGGAATTATGGAACTTTACTTTGTGAGGACTGAGTTCCAGCTTGCTGATATCTTTACCAAAGCACTTTCTAGGGATCGATTTCAATTTATCCTCCCTCGCCTTGGTATGAAGAGTCTCACTCCTGAGGATCTCATAAGTCTTCAGGAAGATCAAGAGGAGTAAAGGGGTTGTTTCATATATCCTTTGTACATAGTATTAAATCAAAAGGAAAAATAGAAAAATATAAAACTTATAAAATCCATAAAAATCTGAAAATTCACAAAAAAATCCAAAAATATTCTTCTCACGACATGTCTCTTGTGTAATCAATATTATGTACGTTTCTAGAAATGTCATTCAATAATGACACAGAATCATACATATGCTTGAGCAAGAGTTTTTCGGTTTCAAATAAAGTTTTCTTTTCTAAAACATGTCGTTCCTAAAAATATTCTTTCAAAATATGGTTTGCTATTACTTCAGATAGCAACCCGGTCTTAGTATTGGGGAAAGTTCGTCGCCAAAAAGACGACTGTTCCTTACAAAGGCATGAATTACTTCATATTCGTGCCTTTCCGATCTGATGTACGCTTAAGTGCATCATTTCTGGTAAAAGAAGAGAAGTCTTCTTTGCATCTCAAGTGCTTTTTCTTCAAAGATTCTTCGGGAAAGTATTTACTCCAAACTTGGTGGTACCATGGTTTTTGAAGATCAAACAAACCTGAAAAGTTGTTTCAAAACTTGCCACTCAATCGATGCTATAAAAATCAACACTTTATGCAAAATGTTTAATTTTAAAATGTGTCATCGATTGAGGGGGAGATTGATTTCAAAACCTATACATCATCAAAACAAATGATCTTTGTGCATAACCTCAAGTGGATTAAGTGCAATTGTTATGTGTTAGTACATGAATTTTTCATGAGTTTCTTGCTAAACTCGAAATCATTTATAAACTCATCATCTCTAACACATAACATACTCCCTCAAGGTTTGAGGGGGAGCTTAAATGTTGTCTCAAAATCAGTCATTCTTAAAAATGTCACATCCTTCCCCAAAAACTTTAAACTTATTTAAATCACTTGGGATCACAAATCTCAAATGGTTTGAAATTTTTGATCGGGGGAGAAGATGTGATTTAAATATGAAAAACTGATTCAAAAGTGATGTTTTTGAACAAGAAAACAAAAATCTGCTCTTTCCTATGTGCCAAACTCTCGCATATCAATGCACATATTGAGGGGGAGCAAAATGATTTGTGTAAAAGATCCTTGCATCTCATATGAGTGAATCTCAGTCGTGACTCATGAATTGACGAAACACAAATGTCCTGAATCGAAAGGACTAGTCCTAGACGGGTAATAACTTCAAGCTGGTTTAACCAGTGATGTAAGCGTGTCTCGAAGAGGATTAGTTTAAGTAGAATGTACCGTTTCGAGAAACCTTGGGTGAAACTGATCGAGCCGGGTAATAAATTCAAACTAGTTTATCTAGTGATGTAAGCGTGTCTCGAATGCCCGGTCATGCTCATTCAAGGTAGATCAATTCAAAAGTGCAACTCTTCCCGACATGTGCAAATTTTCAAATCAATACTTATGAGCACATGTTAAGGGGGGGCATTTGAAAATGACAAAACTCTCAATGTGTTAACAAAATGTGTTTTTCAATCATAAACACATTGAGAGAATTTTCAATGATTTGGTAAATGGCAACTTAGGACAGTCATGGAGTTATAAGGTGGCTAAGGCTAGGAAAACCATCCTATGATCCGCCAGAGCCGGAGGGATCTACCCATGGACAATACCAAATAGATAGTATTTAGAAGTCCGTAGGTATGATTAAAAAAATAAAAAGGAGAAATGTGAGAATGGAGAAAGAAGGGGTTGAAAAATTAAAAAGAAATGAAATGAGAATGGGTGAAAAGAAATAGCCCTCCAATTATTCAACCTTAGGGCAGAAACCGGGTTCAATTCATAATCTACTGATTGTTGCTAAGGCGACATCGGTATTGAAGACAAGACGTCATGGACCCAGTGACGCAATGCACTAAACCTTCTAGCCACTCAAGTTCTCTTAAAAGAACTTGTTTCATTCTCACGGGGAACCGGTGTAATCTATCGACATATCTCTTAGAGATAGTTGATATTGAAGCAGGAGACCTCTCCCTAATCTCCGCATAGGAAAACCAAATGCACTTATTGAGTCTAGAGCCTCGAGATGCATAAAAAGATCTCATAGGAACACGTGCTACTTCTATCCTGGTTGTTCAACATTAAGGACACCAGTGGTTATCTTATGTGTCCTACGCAGATCTTAGCAATCTGCCAGAATATTTATGAGGGATGTTGCTTGAGTAACTCCCAGTGATTGAATGGAAATTCCTGCCAGGGTCAACATCAAGCAGCCCTGAAATCAGGTCACTTAGGTAATTCCTTGTGGATTACGCTTAGTGGTCGCGACGGTTACTAACGGTCTACAGTCGTGGAGTGATCTCCAGCGACTCACCCAATCGTTGATCTACTTAGGTAGTTCGTGTAAATCCTTTTAGGGTTTACCGATTGGGAACGGTCTTGGCAAGGGTTAGAAAGGGTCTTCACACTATGCTGTTGACAATCTCTAATTCCAAACCTATAAGCACCGAATGATTTGTTGCTAACTGTCTATTTGCAGGAACTTCTAACGGTTGCGGGTAATGGCTGAAAAGATGCAGATCCATCAACACATGCTCACACTTCAACCTCATAATTCAAAATACATCATGATCATTGAATGGGCTTCAACCGTGCTTCCTCAACTCTGATGAAGAAGATCATGATCCTGTAAAGTGTGAGCATGCCAACACAAAGAAGTTCATATCACATGGAGACATTACTACTCCAAGATGACTTTCAAACATTCTTGTGGATGATGCAGCTGATGTTATTTCCAAAGATCATCCATCACATTGAAGGTGTCATCTAGAGTCTTCCACTTAAAGCACAAAGATCTCAACAATGAAGAATCAAAAGGCTACGAGCTACAAAGATGTCGTCAAAGATCTAAATGCTATGACTCAACTTTTATTTTCCGGGGTGACCTCCCTTAGGGGGAGATTGTTAAGAATACGATTATTCATATGAAGACTCGGTCACCCCGAGTATAGTTTAGCATATCGTAGCTCGTAGTAATTATCATATTAGTTAGAAAGTAGTTTAGTATTAGTTAGTATTTGTGGAGTCGGGTCGGGTCTCTTACCCACTGTCAGCCCGCTCTACAGCCCGTTTCAAGGGGCGTTTACATTGTAACTATATATACCCTTTCCCACCCATAGGAAAGGGTTGGACCTTCATTTGCAATCTAACCTTTCACAAGTTTTCACATACAAGGCTCCCACCTCTCTCATCTCATTCTCTCTCTAACATCTCACTAGAAACTACATCTTTAATCATCACAATTCACTTAACCATCCATGTTCATATATTAGAGTTTATTACACAAAGTCTCAGACGGGTTATTTCTTTGTCATTAACGGAGGAGTTGTGGATTGGAGGAGCAAGAAGGAGAGTACGTTAGCGATGTCTACAACAGAAAGTGAGTACATAGCTGCAATGGAAGCCATTTGGATTAGGAAATTTGTTTCGAGGCTTGGAGTTATGCCATCGATTCAAAGACCTATAAAAATGTATTGCGACAACTCAGCTACAATTACATTCGCCAATGAACCTGGAGTCATGAGAGGCGCCAGACATTTCCCGATTAAACATCACTATGTTCGAGAACAAGTCGAAATAGGTGAAATCGAGTTACTCAAAGTTCACACAGATGATAACTTAGCAAATCAATTAACAAAACCTCTACTTGGCACTAAGCTTTATAAGCTTGCTGAAGGCATAGGACTTCGTTTATCTAAAAGTTTCATGCCCATTTGTGATTAGTATTTGGATAAAGGATGTAATGTACGATTATTATTTTAATGAAATAAAATATTGTTTATGTTTATTTATCATTGTCTTAATAATATATCACGTATTTGCATGTTTAAATCCATGAATAAATTATTATTCTAATTTTCCGTTGTCGGTTAATGATATGGGAGTATCATTAAACTAAGACAAATTTGAGTATTGGTTAGAATATACTTGAAAGTATATTGATGCGTAGACATACCAATTTCACATGATATTCAATGAATTGAATATAGGACTTATCCCAACTTCATGATTTCACATTATGGGACTTGTCATTAATTGTGAATCATGTTTAATAGTTATCCTCATACTTGAGATATCAAATAAGTTCGATGGATGTAGTGCATTTCTTTGGAGCAATTTACCGTTATCCGTAATTCGTAGTCATAAGGATTGTTTTCAAAAGTGTTGCAAAGTTCATGGGTTATTCTTGTAGTCAAGAAAGAATTTGTTCCTTCGAATTTGTTTAGGAGTTTAATACTGCTGGCCACTCGTATGATTGACAAAATATTTGCGTGGCCACGCCCAAAATCTATCTGGAATACGTTCAGATGTTTTGGTGATTTTGTTCAATCATTTACAAACGAGAAACAGAAATTTAATAAAGAATGACCTAAACCATATCTTTATTAAAGTGGTATTAATAATAAAGAATAATAATAATGACGAATAATTAAAGGTTTTATCCAGGAAACCTACCTCGAGTTGGTCTAGGGGCATTGGCGTGCTGCTAGACGCTTACCAATGTCATTATGCTATTAATAGATATCCAAGTGGGAGCTGTTAGAGTTTGTGAATAAATATTAATATTCGTATGACTAGAATCGAACTCGAGACCTCGGAATTGCACACATTACGTATGAAGGAATTAATGAATAATAAGTAATATATACAATGTTATGTATATTTAATTATTAGAAACACAATAAAATGACTAACGGTCGTTAGTACTTAACGGAATCGACTAACTATCGTTAGGTATCAAAGAACAAGGACTAGAGTGTAATTAGATGCCAAGAAGGATCTAGAATCCCTCTTGGATCCTTATGGCCTGTCGAATAAGGGGAGGGGAAGCCCAATCCTAAGCTAACTTGTCCTCTAAGTTTTACACACTATATATACAAGGTCAAGGGTTATTTGTTTCTCACCTTTTGTGCACAAGCTATAACCTTAAATCTTGTTTTCTCTCCTGCTTGTTTCTGGCCGATCGTATACCCTTCCACAAGGGTCGATTGGTTTGTTTTTCATTAAACAAACCATTGTGTTTCATTAACTAGCATTAACTTTAATTCGGTTATAGTACATGTGTACAAGAACGAGGTAATAACTCATTATAGTTATTATCAAGGAATCGATCAATAAAACGGTAAGGGATTGATCATTGATTCACTTAAACCCTAATTAGGGTTCATCATCTTCTTCTAGTAATTAAAGTTTGATTTTTGTTCAGCTAGAATCCCACGGTACGTTTCTATTTATATTTATGTTAATCTTTAATATGTTATAGATGATCATTTGCTTTCACCTATGTATTTTACATGTTTTATGATTGTCATGATTTAAATATTCTAACATGCCTTAGTTTGATGTTTGTAGTTGTATTCTGTTAGTTTGCTTAGAATATTAAATGCTTATCTGATGGAGTAACTTTTGTGTCATATTCGGTTTGAATTACTTTTTTATCCGGAATAAAGTAACACAAATTATAGGCTTTTGATTCTTATGGATATGTTATTTACGTGGTGTATATATTGTATGATAGTTATTTTGTGCATTTTATGTGCTTGCAATGTGAACATGACACTTGAGATACTTTAATCAAATTCTTTGAGATTGCAGCTCTCAATGAAATTTATCGGCACGGAGCAGTTGCAAAGGTAAGTTATCCATCTTGACGATACTTGTAAAAACTTTTCTTTCAGATGTTATCGCTCTTCATTTACTTTCCTATACATAAACAGAAACACATAAATCTTCAACAATGTGCAGGCTTCAGTCTTTGAAGCAACTTGGTAAGTGTTCACTCTTACATACAAATTGAATGTCCTTACCTTTTGTGTTAATTTCCATAAAGCTATGGAAGTATTGCCTTTCCTCTCTATCACTTTAGCTAGAGGTATAACTATGATCCAAACTCTACCTTCTACTATATGATGCTTTAGGTACGCTTGAACCACATTATCACTCTCTTTAACAAAGTGGCAAGCGGGACCATACTTGCAAATTCAACGACTTATCACAATAGTAATTTGCTTTTGCTATTTTTTTAGTGCAAAGGGTGAATTATATTAATTTCAAACAACAAATTACAAACATTCAACTCATTTGTGATGGACATACCCCATCCAGAAATACTATACATCAAATGTTGATACACAAGATATAATGTTTAACTTCTTGACCATGATACAGGTTAAGCAAGACTTATCAATATATGGTTCATTTTTGTTTTTCTTGTTTTCTTGTAAGATATGATGGGCTTGGGTTGCAGGTTTCTTAAAAGCACATGTCGATTAGAGGTCAATGTGGCTAGCCTGTGATCCCCTTTTTGTTACCATTTGTTTTTTGTTTCTAGACTTATTGGTTTTTTAAAAACTGAGTCACTTTTGACCGGTCTTGATATTGATTTTTAGGCGGCAACAACTATCACTACAACAAAATAGTAACATGCTCACACTTATTAGAGCATGGGGCCACACTTTAAAGTGTGAAAAATTAAAAAGTTCACATTAGCATGTGTGTGAACCAATTGGGTGTAGCAAATATTGTCACACTTTTATGTGTGAAGGTTTATAAATATTTTCACATTTTTAAGTGTGAGGGTTTTAAAATAATTGTTCACACTTTTTAGTGTAATGATTTTGATTTTGAAATAATTCTTCACACTTTTAAGTGTGATGCTTTTGATTTTAAAATAATTCTTCACACTTTTAATTGTGAGATTGAAATTCTTCACACTTTTTAAGTGTGAAGATTTTGAAACAATTATTCACACTCTTAAGTGTGAATACCTTTAAGAAAAAGTTCACACTTTATAAAGTGCGAAGAAAAAAGCGTGTAAAAATGACAAATTTGTTGTAGTGTATATGCTATGTGGTGTTGTTAACATTCAGAATTGGACTAGAAACCGGTGTTAAAGATTTTAAATTGGGCAAGAAACTGCATAGCTTTTACTTGGGCATGGTGCTGGCTCCACAATCTAGCTCCGGTGTTAGACTTTTTTTATTGCATTTTCACCTCATAGAAATAGTTGTCACTTTAACTTTCTTGTTTTGTTTTGTACTTTAAAGAAGTTTAGACCGTCGAGTACCAATGTTATTCTTGTAGTGTTGTAATTATATGGAAAAAAACCATGGATTTGTTATACATTTCAAGTTGTTGATGATGTTCTTATTATTATTATTGTTTATTATTGTATTGAAAATTTAATACCAAATAGTGACCAGGTAGCAATATGCCGATGAACTGTAACGTAACCTAAATTGCGACACTAGTAGCGACTGAGTAGCGACTTCTATTGATAATAGTTATGTGTATGGCGACTCACTTAGCAACGCTTCTTAGAAATAGCGACATAAATTGTGACTCATAATAGGCGTTAGATGCGTCGCTGGCATCAAATACATCGCGCTAAAAGGCAATTTTTCTTGTAGTGTACAACACAAAGAGTTTGCACAAGAGTTAGGTGCAAAAATTGTTAAATGTTGTATATATTCTTTTGATTGTGTTGAATAATGGAAACCAAATTTCTTAAACAGATTAGATTTGTTTGTGGTATAAATAAGTTAACAAATATCGGTGTTAACAAAGTTCTCCATATACTAACGGTACTAAATTTTGGGACGGACATCGTAATCTTGCGAGCGGGAGTCTAAGGATACTGATTTTTGGATCGACATCATAATCTTACGGATTAATTTAGGTTAGGGACTTAGGGTATTAAGTTAACTTAATGAGAAAGCTTTTGATTAGGATTGTAATATGCGTTTTCTGGAGGTATTTATACCGTTACAAAATACTATTGCTATAAAATTGTAAACATGTACCTGATAATACCATAACAATGTATTCCTTCTCCATAGTATGAACACTACAAAAAAAAGTTAATTTTTTCACACTTAATGTTCACACTTTTAAAAAGTGTGTAAAATTTAATTAGTTTATTAACACTTAATAATGTGTAAAAATTACATTAATAAGTGTAGTAAAAAATTATAAAACAATAGATTTTCCACACTTATAGTTGTTTAAAAAAAAAAGTTCACACTTTTAAGTGTGGAGAAATCTAAAAAATGTCCACACTTATAGGCGTGGATGTTATTTTGTAACACCCAAATTCTCTACACTTGCTCAAAGTGTTCTCCACACTTCCTCAAAGTGTAGAGAAATTTTTTAATTCTTTCCACTTAAAAGTGTGAACTTTTTTTTGACTCAATTATGAATGAGGAACATCTATTGCTTTACAATTTTTTTCACACTTATTAATGTAATAAATTTTTACACATTCTTAAGTGTTAATAAAGTAATAAAATTTTACACGCTTTTAAAAAGTGTGAAAATAAAAGTGTTCCGAATCAACAGTTGATAATAATGCAACTTCTGTCAAAATTATTTTTTTATTATCTTTGTGAAAGGTTCACTATAGTACTAACTGCTAATCTTATTATTAAATTCCTGTTGTGATGACATACATAGTTCAAGATTCCTTCTTTACCATGTATGGAGTGACATACAAACGATTTGACCCCTCTATCACTCTGTCTTCGACACTGGTCTATCTTTCATTTAAGAATAATTGATATCATAAACTCATCACATATCAAAGAGAATATGTTTGTGCTCGAGGTGTTTTGTGGTGCCACATGCTATGTGTTCCAACTCCAAAAACCCCTACAAATACCAACACGATAGAAACAAGTACATGAACCAAGCACTTGAAATAAACAAACTCCATCTAAAGAATTGGTGAACATTCCCGTTTATATAATGCCGAGGGAAAGGGATACATTGGTTGTTTGACGTGTAATAGTCAATGTTCTTGATAGTTTCACCAAGTCAATCAACCTCTTTGTCTCATATAATGACAGGGAAGTTAGCAATGGGAGAGAGTTGGTATTGGAGGTGACGATCTACGAGCATTTCACACATTAATGCGTTTGGTTCCTATTTTATTCTCAATTATCATGCTTTTTCTTATTATTTTTCTTAAGCGTTCACTCTTCAAAACAATTATTAAGCAACTTTAGTTGCATTGATTGTTGTTTTAGGTAATGCTGGATCCTGATGCTCCAAGTCCTAGTGGCAGGAAATACTTGCATTCGTAAGATGTTCTTTATTCTCAAACTTATGTCTTTTATTTGATGTAAGTTGTCTGTCTTAAATATTCAATAAAAACCTTTAATTGGCGAACGGTTTTGAATGTTCTTGGAAAAAACTTGACAATGCCGTGTTTCTTTATAAAATGTAATACACACTTAAAACAAAAAGTAAGATTTAAATCAGTCGAGTAAGTAACACGAAATAAACACTCATAAGTAGCAAACCTATGGTAAATAGATAATGTTTCCTCTATAAATTACCCGCACTATACACAAGTATTTTGAGTAACTAGCAAG
Organism: Artemisia argyi; assembly: GCA_030686995.1. NCBI lineage: Eukaryota > Viridiplantae > Streptophyta > Magnoliopsida > Asterales > Asteraceae > Artemisia > Artemisia argyi. The sequence continues at coordinate 108,604,807 of CM060708.1, forward strand.
GTATCCGCGCATTACGGAGGCGAATACCATGTAATTAAAATTTGCAACGATTAATGTTTTTTATTACATGTTTTTCACGACAAATGTGGATAGCCTTATTGAGTTAATATGTACTCGACCATTGTTTCTTAAGATAATAAATGAAACAAGAGGCGTTTGATTAAGAAAAATGAGAAAGATGATATAAACGACGATAAAGAGTAAAGTATAAAACATATGGTCATTAAGATTAAAATATTAAGGTAGTTAAAGGGTCATTAAGCTTTTGTTAAAATAAGTGATTGTAAAATTAGAAACATGTTCATGTCAAATAAATTATGGCCACAGTATTTAGTAGCTTTCGTCATTTGTACCATAATAAGTGTGTAAGATTAATAATTTAAGACTTTTATTTTGATAATGTCTCAAAATGCTTTATAATGTAATAGACATAAATATAAATATAGATCTAGATAAATTCGGCGATAACACACTTACCTTCAGATCATTACTTTGATAATTTATAAGGCAAATTAGCTATAGTTGATTTGAAAACTTGCATAGTACATTTTAATCCCATACTCAGTGTTGCAAAAATCGGCCTACAAGGCCGATTAATCGGCGATTACAAGCTGAAAGGCCTTGGACCTTGGAGCGAATTACAAGGTAATCGGCCGATTAATCGGCCTTGGACCTTGGAATCGGCGATTAATCGGCCAAAAATCGCTACAAGGCCCTCGACCGCCTCGGGACCGATTCACGATTTTTGCAACATTGCCCATACTTTTACCACCTACTCATTTCTACCACTTAACATGCCAGAAATATTTTTTTTTTGAAAGGTGAATTTCAACTTAGAATCGATCACCTTCGCGGACAGCGAAGGCCCCATCGCCACCCCGCCAGACTATGTTGTCTGAACCGGGTCCACGCTGATCTCAGGTGGTAACGGGTTTCTCCCGAAAACCGTACTGCCTCCACACAAGTTTACCTTGCTGGAGAAACAGCCGTATGAAAACCGGGTCATGTCAGAAATATGAACAAGAATAATATAAAGCGATAGTTAAATAAAAATAATAATAAAAAAATGCATTTGTACAACTTTTTCTCTAAAGTAATAAATAACATGTTTCATAAAATAAATAGAATAAAATTGTACAACTTTTGTTGACACGTTGACACAATCTGAATTAATCAAGAATATGTTTCACAAAATGAATAGGACAAAATTGTTGAATTCTTACAACAACTTATATCAGCCCATTTGTGCTAAAAGTCCATCAACACATTTCTCTCTTCAACCGTAAGGGCAAGTTTGGTAGAGAGAATTTCAGAGAATAGAAATGAAGTAGAGAATATAAATTCAGAGAATAGAAATCAGTAGAGAATTTTGTTCAATTATAATGTTTGGTAACAACAAAGACTTGACCCGAGAAATGAAAAAAAATATATATATATTTGTTGATTTTTTAAAAAAAAATTATTTTTTCTAAATAACAATTCTAAAAAATATATTTTTTTTATAAGTTATATATTTTTTTTAATTTATTTTTCTAAAGATTTTATTTTTTTAAAAAACTTATTTTTTTCAAATTATTTAAAAAAAATTTAATTTATTTTTTTATAAAAATTATTTAATTTTTTTTTTATTTTTTCTAAATAACAATTCTAAAAAAATATATTTAAAAAATATTTTTTTTAATTTATTTAAAAAAACTTATTTTTTTAAAAATTTATTTAAAAAAAATAATTTATTTTTATAAAAATTATTTTTTCTAAATAACAATTCTAAAAAAATATATTTAAAAAAATATATTTTTTTTAAATTATTTTTTATAAAAAACTATTTTTAAAAGAAAAATATTTTTAAAAAACCTATTTATTTTGTTAAAAAAAAAAGCCATCGAGAGTTCCCATTTCCACTACAAACAAGATGGAAATGAAAATACAAAGGAACAAATTCTTGAGAATTCCAGTTTCTCCGCTTTTTTATTTCCCTGCCTAACCAAACACGAGATATGGTGCCATTTCCTTTTCTCTACCTTCAACTCTCTCTACCAAACACATTATAAGTTTTCTTAACCCTAATCCCATTTCACAACTGCGTCCACACATACTCCTATCACATTTCTCTCTTCATGAGATAACAACTTCATCACATCATACACAACAACCAACAAGAATTCATCTCTTTAAATTCTTCTGCCAAAAATCGAACTAAAAATGCACTCTTTATCATCTCTATCATTAAACGAACCACAAAAATACTCAAAGTTCAAACACGAATACAACAACAGCCAGTTTTGTAAATATCGGTCATGGCGACCGATATATCGGCGCCCTAGCGGTTGGCGGCGGTCCACCGTCACCGAAATTCACAAATCGGTCAAATATATCGGTCATGGTCAAAATCGATGGTTGGAAGTTAAAGCCAGTCAAAATCGGCCTAGGCGATGGGTCGGTCAACGCCGGTCAACTTCAAATCTAGGGGTTTTTTTCATATTCACACTGGTAAACGCCAGTCAACTTTGATATTCTTGATTTTATTTTAATTTGAGATAGTGGTTGTTTTCTTGAAGTGGAAGAGTTGAAGAAGAGAGAGGAAAGTGAAACAGCTTTCGTCTTTAGTGACAAAACAGCTTTCGTCTTTAGTGTACTCCATCTAAAGAATTGCTGAACATTCCCGTTTATATAATTGTAAGTGATGAAGAATTTCTTCGATGTGGCTTGCTATTTATAGGCAAAACAAACCAGCACACCCACGGATCAGGCGGAACCAAATCAAGGGTTCTGCCCTTGTATCCTCAGGGTTCCGCCAAGTCTGACAGGCAAGTCTCCAAGAAATCTTTCCATATCTATGACAAATCTAATCAAGATCATTCAAGGTCAACCATAAGATATGTTGTGTAAAAATCTATCTAAGATTTGCATGAGATCTCACAAAGTCAACTATGAGATTTTGGAAATTTTTATAAGATTACACATAATGCATTCCATAATGACATACAACATTTTCTATTTTTATAAATATGAAAATGTTATGTTAATGTGAAATGTAAATGTAGCAAATGTGATGTTTAGTTTGAAATAAAGTCTAATTATGAATGACTTAAGCTATATTTATGTTTTGCTAAAAATTAAAGTTTACACTTTGTCGTTAAAGCAAAGATCGTAAAATATAAATAACGTTTTTAAGAGATATGTGTATTAACAATCTCCCCCTTTTTGTTGAGGACAAAACACAAACTTTATTTTTAAGAAAATCACTAATTATAGTGTTAAATCTTTAAAAATATATACTTAAACTTGTTTTATTGGAATGATGAAAAGGAGTTTAAGTTAAATATATATTCTCCCCCTTTTTGTTGAAACAAAATGAAGAGTTGCGTAGCGGAATGGTGCGAGCCAAATGCTCCCCCTTGGACAATACTCCCCCTAGTTGGGGTGCCAAGTAAGGATACATGGATTTTGATCCTACAAAAAAAGAGTTAGTTGTCGAAAAAGACAAGCATATAGTGTCAACCACAACAAGTTATGAAAAGATAATCAACCATATCACAATCACAACAAAGAAATAGTCAACCAACAATGCACGCTATAAAGTAGAACAAGCTTCATTTCTAGTAAAATTTAACTTTGCCAAAAGTCAAAGCAAAGACAAGAAATGCAAAAGTCAAAGTCCTACTTCTAAAAAGGAAAATGCAAGAAAGAAAGAAAAAAATAACTTAAAAAGAGAAATACATCCTACTTCTATAAAAGGAAAAGAAAACAACAAAGTCCTAAAAAAATTATCCTCCTAATGGAATCCTAAGGTTGGTGAGGATCAGAAAGAGCATCCAGACCCTAAGAATGCGTTGGAGAGTAAAACGGGTTTCATCTTGGACTTGGTGAAGCATGATTTTTATGCTTTCACTAATTTTCGCCGATCGCTCACATTGAGAGCAACCATGGCGAGGATTGGGTAGGATGGGATCATTGTTTGATGGTGATGGTGGAACATTGGTGGTTCGTTGGGCTGAGCTTGGGTTAGCAATGGATGAGAGCAAGGTGGTTCCATTGCATGATGAAGGTGTGTGTCCACCATGCTCTTAAAAGCATACAAGTTGTCAAGGCGATCATTGATCTCCTCGTGGGTGTTTGGAGGGTTGTTCAATAATGAAGCCTCTATTTCCTCATAAGAAGGAAAGAAAGACTCAAAGTGTTGGGATTGGGATTGGGATTGTGGTTGAGATTCTTGATTTGGTGGTTGTTTATGGTGTTGGAAGTTGGCTTCTCCATAGAGAGGGCCATGGATGTCTTTGAAAATGGGGTGAAACAACAATGGTTTGGGTTAGGTTGGTTTTTTTTGTAGTGGTGGTTCTTGATCAAATGGCTCATTGGGCTCAAAGTATACCCTTGGTTTTTGGTTTTCCATTCGCTCAATGGAGCCAAACGAAGGCAATGGTGGTGGATTGGTTGATCTCGGTAGAAGGTCATCTAAGTCTTGTAGAAAAGCATGAGGTGATGTAGGTGGAGTACCAAAAAGTTCCATTGGTTCAAACTTTGGTGATTTAGGTGATGATGGAGATTTTGATGGTTGAGTTGGAGTCGGTGGTGGAGTTGGATCAATGGGTGTTTTTGTTGGTGGTGGAGTAGTGATTACATTTTGAGGCCTTGGTGATGGTGTAGGAGTGGCAAGGTTGAGAAAGATTTCATCCTTGATTGGTGATGAGATGATGAGTGGTGATTCATCCGAAGATGATGAGCTGAAGCAACAAGGTTTGACACTTATTCGGGCGGTTCGCCTAATGGATCGTGATGGTGGAGAGGAGTTGGTTGACTTTGTCATAGTCAAATATGGTGGTTTAGAAGCTAAAGTTCAAAGATGGTGATGGTGTGATTTGGAAGTGTTAAAGAAGGTCAAATTTATAGAGTTGAAGAAATGTTGAAAGGAGTGTTTGGATTTGATGTTCTTCCATACGAATTTTGAGGTTTCTAATGATGTGGATGGTTTATGAAGGTTGTCAAATAATTGGAAGTCAAACCAATGGAAATTGGATGAGTAAGAAGAGACAAGATATGCACTAAATGCTATGTGGTCATATCAAATGATTTGGGTCAGATATTCCACGGATTGCAATGAACCAATTTGAGGGTTCCTTGCTTTATGTAGAAGGGTTCCTTGGGTTAGTTATGGTTAAATATAATTTTTGGCGGGAAGTGGTTTCCTATTGGTTCTATAAGCTAAAAAAGGTCCTAATGTACTTAGCTACTAATAAGGAATGTGTTTCTAACTAAAAAGAATGGTTTGGTGTTGTGGTAAAGTCGAAATTTTGAAAATTTAGAAAAGTTTCTACAGGCCCTGGCAGAACCAAACGATAACACAGGCGGAACCCTGAATTTGGTTCCGCCTGGTCCGTTGGGCCAAAAATGGGAGTACCCAAAAATTGCACTGGCGGAACCCTAAATTTGGTTCCGCCAGATCTGTCAGTCCAGTTTTCTTAACAGCCCAGTTTTTCGATGGGCGTAACGATTTTCAAATTTTCTAAAAACTCCTAAAACATAAACTTAGTACTATATCTTATTGGGAAATGATAAATGCATATAGAAGTACACTTATCGATAGACTTTGATGGGGGGCTAGCGATTTTCACTATACTTAGTGAAAATTTTTAAAATGTTGAAAATTTGACAACACCTCAAATGTTGTCCACCTGCATATCCATTAGTGCATACATGTTCTAAACATTACCAAATATCCCTACAATTACATAAATCCATAAAACATAATGTTAAACAACCAAAATGTTCAAATGACACGTTGTGCCAAACACCCCAAATATCGCTCTCATTGGCGATCAATCTTCTTGTTGAGCTTGCCGAGGTACCTTCCAAAGCATTTCCACATCCCTTTTGATTTCTTGAACTCCTCCGACTCGTTTTGGTAACCTTGGAAGTTGTTGGAGGTACTCAAGAGGTGGTAGCATAGAGTTGGGTAAACCGTCATCTTCACTCATGGATGATGATGAGGAGGAGGAGGAAGTAGGAGGATGAGGGTGTTTCCCTTGAGCCTTAGCAAATCTCTTATCACTTAATGGAACAAAGATATGTGGCACGAGAGAGTAGTCTAGGCGAAGACCTCGAGCGGTAGGAGGAATTAGGGCAAATTGTCTATGGAGACGAGTTAAAAGCATTCCATATGGAAGAGCGGTGGTGCCTTGCACGGGTATGTCAGCCATCATTTTGGCTATGTAGTAAGCCAAGTTAAAAGGTTGACGCAATGACACAGATTAGAGCATGTAACAAAGGAAAACATTGATATGATCCCTATTTCCTATGGTGCTAATGACATTGGCTCTAAGGACTTCTTCCCACTTCTTGAATTGAGGCTTAAGCTCGTTGAGTTCCATACCATAAGGGTCCTTATCAACCTCATTTCCCAAACAAGTTCTCCAAGTATCAGAATTCCTAATAAAGAGATGATCACGAATGACATCCTTGGACACAAGAGGAGTATCATAAGGATGGATGCGGTCAATTCTTCTTGCATAGCTATTACCCATGATTCATCTTTTATAGCTTCATTTATATTTTTCAGTTCAATGGTTGACACAAAAACAAAAGAAGTTACTTTCATTTTGGACTTTTGATCTTAATGTTCTTTCGTTATTGTTTCTTATGACAATATCTAATGAAAGACTTTTAGATTCTTTTATATTGACAATTTCTTTGTTTAATAGTTTATCTTCCTTGTCATTATCTAAGTTTTCTTGACTTTCTATTACTTGACTTTCAACTAAGTCATAATCTACCAAAGGTGATGTCTTAGAGGGAGGTGGACTCTCGTCGAATGTTACGTTCAGCGATTCCTCGACTCTCAAAGTTTCTTTGTTTAGGACAATATAAGCTTTGCTATTTTGTGAATATCCAAGAAACACACCTTCATAAGACTTTGGGTCAAATTTAGTGAGATAATCCTTAGTGTTTAGTATAAGGCATTTACTCCGAAACACTCTAAAATATCCTAATGTAGGCTTTTTAGCTCTATATAATTCATATGGAGTTTTGTTTAAAAATGGTCTAATAAAGACACGATTTAAAATGTAAGTTGACGTGTCAACGGTGTTACACCAAAACGTTTGTGGAATATTTTGTTCATTGAGCATTATTCTACCCATCTCTTGAAGAGTTCGGTTTTTACGTTTTACTACACCGTTAGATTGAGGAGTGCGTGGTGCCAAAAAGTTATGTGTTATACCATTTTTATCACAAAAGTTTCCAAATTGTATTTCATTGTCAAATTCTCGACTGTGGTTCGTTCTAATAGACACAATGCAAGTTCCTAACTGATTTTGAATTTTCTTACTAAGAATTTCGAATTAGTCAAAAGCTTCATTTTTACTTTTTAAAAATTTTGTCCAAGTATATCTTGAATAATCATCCACTACAACCTAAGTGTAGAAGTTACCTCCATAACTTTGTATAGCGGATGGACCGAACAAATCCATATGCAAAAGTTCTAGAAACTTAGAGGTAGATACCATATTTTTAGCCTTATGGCTACTATGAACTTGTTTACCAATTTTGCAAGCATCACAAAAGTGTTGGTCGTATTTCAACTTGGGTAGGTTTCTAACTAAGTCTTTAGAGGAGAGGTTTTGGATAAGTCTCATATTAGCGTGTCCTAAACGTCTATGCCATAGAGTTGAAGATTCATCTAATGAGGTGAGGCAAAGTTTGTCTCTAGATGTTTGATCAATATTCATGACATATACGTTGTTCTTAAGGACACCTTTGGCTATAGTTATGTCGTCTTTAAGTATTTTACTTCCGTTTTCACTGAAAAGGACGTTATACTTTTTATGGCAAAGTTGACTTATACTAAGGAGATTATAACCTAGGTTGTCAACATGAGCAACATCATCAATAGAAAGAGAGTCATGAGAGATTATACTTTTTCCGATGATTTTGCTTTTAACTTTGCTACCAAAAGTCACGTTACCTCCATCATATTCTTGATATGTTGAGAAGAGGCTTTTGTTCCCGTCATATGCCTTGAGCAACCGCTATCTTTGATCCATTCATCCGGTTGCAAACTAACTTTCAAGCATACCTATTTTTATGAAAAACACTCAAACGTTTGGTCCCCAATATCTCATGGGTCCATTTTGGTTAAACATACCATCAACTTGGTTCATATATGGAAATGGAATATACGGGTTCCAAGACATGTAATTTGGAGTTTGATAGTGTCTAGGTAAGTTTTGGTTCCAACCATGTTGGTAGTTTGGTTGTGTGTTGTAGTTGCTCTTTGGAAAGGGGCGTTTGGGAATAGGAGTTTTAGGCCTTGGTTGAGTAGTTTTAGTTCTAAATTCATTTCTAGCAAGTCCTACTCCAACTTTAATAGCTGGTTTTAGTTTTGTTTCATTCACACTAGTATTGGACTTATTTGTGACTTTAACGAATTTAGTACGATCTGACGTGGAAACTAACTGTTCTGCTGCAGACCTCGCGAAACCTTTGGGTTCAACGGACGGAACCAAATTTTTGGTTCCGTCTGGTCCGTGGGTACCTGCAGCAGTTTTGTCCGTTTCTTGTGCTTTTTCGTCTTGTTTCGTTTGACTCTTTGAAGTTCCTGATTTCATGAATCCTAGTCCCGTTTTATCAAATGGTGACTTTTGAAGTTTCATTATTTCATCTGCACAAGAAATACTTTTATCGAACCTCTTAAACATTGTGGTTTGTTTGATTAGATCATCTTGTGTAATTTTAAGCTTTTCAATTTCAAGTTTAAACTCTTGACATGATTTACACATTTTGTCAATACTTTTACTCTTTTCTAACCGTTTAGCTTTTTCCTTTAATTCATAAACTTCATTTTCTAAAAATTCCTTTTTAGTTTTCAAATATTTGTTTTTGTTTATGATTTTTAAGCTTAGCTCACAAAGTTTGTTATATTCTTTTTGCAATGTGTCATAATCAATGGAAGAACAAGATGAATCAGAGTGTACCTCATTTGAGTCATGATCCATGAGAGCAATCTCGTCATTCTTTGGCTCCTCGTACTCATCTTCACTATCACTCCAAACACAACTTACAAAAGCTCTTTGCGATTTACCTTTGGGTGGTTTTGGACATTCTCCTATGAGATGACTTGTGTCTCCGCACCTAAAACACTTTCTTTCATCTTTTCCTTTCTTATCATCACGATCTTTTCGGAAAGCTTTCTTGCCATCTCTAGGTTGCCTTAAAAACTTCCCTCGTCTTCGAAAGAACTTCTTGAAGTCTCTAACGGCCATGGTATATTCTTCATCATCGCTATCCGAACTAGATTCTTCATCATCACTTGATTGAACTCTAGCTTTCAAGGCAATGAACTTGACTTTTTCTTTCTTCCCTTTAACTATTTCCGAATCTTTTTCCATTACCATTTCATGAACTTTGAGGTTTCCAATTAGCTCATCAAGTGACATGCTTGAAAGATCTTTAGATTCTTCAATTTCCGTCACTTTGGCTCTCCACTTCAGATGGAGTGCTCTAAGAAATTTCCTGACAAAATTCTTGCTACAAAAAGATTCATCAAGTGTTTTAAGTGAAGTAATAATAGTGTTAAATCTAGCAAATGCACAATCAATAATTTCATCTTCGGGAATAGAAAATTGTTCATATTGTTGAACAAGAAGATCAATTTTGTTATCCTTAACTTGTGAGTTTCCTTGATGAGTGATTATTAAAGATTGCCAAATTTCTTTAGCGGCTTTACACATAAAGACTCTTTCATATTCTTTCTTTGGTAAGGCATTATAAAGCATCATTTTAGCTTCATTATTTTTAGCAATCAATTTCTATTGATCTTCATTATGTTTAGTAAGTGAGCTATCCTCATCTTTACCATTTGTAACATCCTTAAATGTGGCTTTGTTGTCACCTACAATAATTATATACCATAGATCTATATCTTTTGATTTCACGTAAATTTCAAAGCGATTATTCCAATAGATAAAACCATTTGATTCAAATAGTGGTGGTCTTTGCATAGATTGCTCTTCTTTGACATTTTCAAAATCCATGGATCGTTTCAAGTTTTAAAACACAATATATTTTAAAAGCCTGAGTAACGTAGCTCTGATACCAATTGTGGAAAACTAGAAGGGTGGTTGAATAGTTTACCGGTTTTTAACTTAATTAACTTTGAAAACTTTACGTTCAATCAACAATTGAAACTAATAAACGATAAGTAATATGCAAGAATAAAGTAAGAAACGATCAAACCACAACACAGATGTTTATAGTGGTTCGGCTACAAGGACTCTTTTTCCTTACCCTACTCCACTCCCAGAGTAACCAACTCGAGAGTTTCCTTCACTAGTCAACAAACTCCTTTCACCGGCGGAGAAAACCTTACACGTCGCTTACACAAGATTACCGATACAAAGCTAGATGTCAAGTTCTTTTAAAAGGGTACAACCACTCCCGTCACTCTATGTATTTTGAGGACTAAAATACTAACATATCACTACTGAAAAGATACAATCAAATGAAGTATAAACTACACGAGTTTACACAATGCTAAGCTAACAAGTCTTGTAACGTTGTGTTGAAACTTGTAAACTTTCGGATGTACTTGTGAACTTCTTTGCTACAAAAGAATCTCACACAAATGAAATGTTACTGAGTTAGATGAATGAAATGAGAGAGTATATGCAAAATATGATTCTAAGTAATGAAGAATTTCTTCGATGTGGCTTGCTATTTATAGTCAAAACAAACCAGCACACCCACGGATAAGACGGAACCAAATCAAAGGTTTCGCCCTTGTATCCTCAGGGTTCCGCCAGGTCTGACAGGCAAGTCTCCAAGAAATCTTTCCATATCCATGAAAAATCTAATCAAGATCATTCAAGGTCAACCATAAGATATGTTGTGTAAGAATCTATCTAAGATTTGAATGAGATCTCACAAAGTCAACTATGAAATTTTGGAAATCTTTTTAAGGTTACACATGATACATGCCATGATGTCATACAACATTTTCTATTTTTAGAAATATGAAAATGTTATGTTAATGTGAAATGTAAATGTAAATGTAGCAAACGTGATATTTAATTTGAAATAAAGTCTAATTATGAAATACTTAAGCTATATTTATGTTTTGCTAAAAATTAAAGTTTACACTTTTTCGTTAACAAAATTTAGCAAAGATCGTAAAATATAAATAACGTTTTTAGGCGATATTTGTATTAACATGCTTATTGGCCTAATAAAAAGCTTAGAAGGCCCAACAAATAACATGGTGAGCTTTAATAAAAGTAGACTAAAACTTAATCAAAATCACACATAATGTAAAGTTTGCAAAATATACAAAAGATATATAATTAAAAATAATAAAAACATTAATATTGCTTATATTTATTTTTTTAAATAAATTCCTTTATATTTTATAGTCACTGCCGAGAAACCGATATATCGCCGTCAAAACCGATTTATCGCTTGTAGTTGGTCGACCGCCAACCGATTTTTACAACCTTGGCAACAACTACCCTTATGTCTTATTTTTCACTTCAAGATCTCATAATGAGGTCTCTTGTAGGTAATTTGCTATTGTTCTTGTGTTTCTTTGAATGAAAGGAAGAAAGGATATTAACAAATTTGTTATTGTTCTTTCTTTATATCTTTCGAATATAAGAAATAAGTTTTGTTTATGGATCTTGTTATTTTCATAGATCGATGATGGGTTATGGAGATCTTTAAAGATCTGTTCTTCAATTGAAACGAACCCGAGATTTCATTTGTTGTTTTTGTTTATTGACTGGTATGACAATGGGATATAGGATAGACGTTTGTTAGGAAATTGTTTGTTGGTGATGCCATGGGTTTCGGTGATCGTTTTGGTTTATGTGGTTGTGGTGTTCGATAGTGATGTCGAATTGAGTGTGTGGTTCGATGGTGGGGTAATGACTGTCAAAGTTGAGAATAGAGATTGAGTGTGTTTTTTTGAAGAGAGAAAAATGAAACTCAATTGGTGTGAGGTCTTATATTTTTGAATTCAGATATATATATTTCTTTTCCTAAAATAAAATGTCAAAAAGGATGGTTGTTTTATTTTTCAAATTCTAACATTAATATACAGGAATGTTACAATTTAATAAGTGTTCAATATTCAATTTTTTTAGCAAACTATTAAAATAGTGGTTACAAGTTTAGGCCATCCACAATCGAGTACTATTATACGTTCAATAGATGGTGAGTCATCAATCAATGGATTGTGAAAACTCCACATCATGCATTCGTATATTACTTGTGTCTCTATGGACACACGAACAATACACTCTGACATAACACCTTTATCTATAGCTATATTTATACTATATTATAATGCATTTGAGACTATTGTATAATTAGAAAGACTTAAAATTCAGATTTTTTTTTTTTGCTTATTATGGAAAGAATTTCAAAATTAATTTGTTAGAAAGCAAGTTGGTTAAAAAGTTTGTTAGGAAGCGGTTGGTTGTTCAAAATAAAATTATTTGGCTTAACCATCTATAATATCTCTACTTATAAAGCATGAAGACAACTAAACGTGTAATCAAATAATGCAAAATATAATCACACAGTACCCGTCGCCGCATTGCGTGGTACCGTTCTAGTAAATATTTAATTCATATTGCTCTCTCATTTCCTGATTATTTAATGTAAGTAGATTGTGGACCTATATAAATTCATTTATTATTTGTTCATTAAACTTGATAAGATTTAATGCATTGTGCGAATTTAGTGCAAAGTGATAAAATATTGATTTGGCAATGATGTGGCATTCTATTAAACTTAAATGAGTGTAATACATTGGAGATACCCTTAACGGGTTACTTTTATTAGTAAGTGTAGGCTTATTTTTTAAGACTTTCTTTTAAAGAAAGTCCTAAATTCGCAGTATAGATTTGGTTTACAGGTCTTAGATTAGTTTTTATGAATAGGCTCATTAAGTATGCGATCCAATCCCGTGATACAGAGTGCAATCTTACTGATCAATAATATTTACACAAATCATCAACCAATAATGTTTACTGATCAATAATATTTACACAAATCCTCCCCTCTCTCTCACACACACAAAAACAAAACACCGGTTTCAACAAGGCTCCGATCACTAAATTTATTCCGGCGGTCGGTCTCGGCCGACCGTCCGGATCTCCTTTTTACTTTTCTCTCCTTTAAATAAATAATAGTTTTGCCCACAGATCTGTCATCTCCTATCTCCGATGCCGCTGTTGTCGCTGCTGCCACTGATGTTTCTGCTCAGATCCGTTGATCCGTCATCGACGGCTGCTGCTGCGTAGGGGTTTGACTTTAAATCTGTTAGGCTTTTGTTCGGCTCCTTTAAGGATATCTAGTTTTATCTTCTTTGTATGTATTATGTACTTTGTGTACTTTTGTCAAGCTACACTTTATATGGTTGTATCAGTCAAAGCTCACTCGGGTGATTCCCCCCACCTTTGTATGGTGTTGCTGTAGGCTGTCTCAACTATTTGGTGTATGTCTTGTTTGGCTTAACTTGTTATGTTTCGATGTAACTTGTTATGTTGTATCTTCCTCCATTTGTGAGGTTTAAATGAAATGTATCCTTTGTTCAAAAAAAAAAAAAAATCAACCAATAATGAAAGAGAGATAAACATAATGCAATACATATTTATTTCATTTCATTCATCATAATGAAATCCATCTTTATTACAAGTTTTACAATTTGGTACTGTCGATGACACACGTACAGTATTCTTATTCTTTTATAACTATTTTAATTTGTTACGCCTTCTTTATATCTACATATTTTTTTGGGTAAAAAAATATATAGATATAAAAAAGACTAATTATATAATTATAGTTTATATCTATATATAATTATAATATAATATAGTTTAAAGAAGACTAAACAATTATAATATGATGTGTGTGCTTTCAATATGCATTTGTAACGTCATCGGCACGGCATGGACATTCCATATATCTTATCTCCGTCGTCCACCAAATCCACTTTCGCGTTGACAGTTAAAATAAACCGCGGCTACTGGAGATCCGAGGTTGTAGAGCTCCGCAAAGTCTTTGGTGTTGAAGTTCTGGCGCCATCCTGGGGCGTACACAGTTTGTCGACCCAATTGCCGGAATAGCACAAAAACCATGCGATGAATTCCCATCGATGGCCTTGGGCTCTCATAGCATACAATTTCTTGACCTGCAATCAGTTTTTAAAATTGAATTAGACATGATCAAAATCCTAGATTCTGACACCTGTTTTTTTTCTCTGGAGTTGGGCAATTTTTTTTTTTTTTTTTTTGTCAACTTCTTGACATTATAATTATAAAGAAGTTCACATTTAGTTCAGCACTGAAGAAGAAACGAGAACTTCGAAATTGTAAACTTTTTTGTGTATGTCAACAAAAGCGTGTATATCGCGAAAATATGTTCTGGGGTGATGATGTTACGTATATAAAAAAAATAAGATATGAATTACTCGAAATTTTGCCATTAGAAAAAAAAAAATAATAATAAAAAAAAAAAAAAAAAAAAAAAAAAACTGCATGAAATTTAGGAGTTTGGTCATTGCCTAAGTAATTATCGAAGATTGTGGCTAACTTCTGTAGCAAAACATGTTTTCATATCACGAACTAGCTAACAACAAGGTTCATGGCGTGTTAGATACAACATTTTGATGATTGATTCACACGTTACAGCTATGAACAAGTCCTCGTTATGAGAAATAATGTTCATACATGTACTTTAATCTAGAAAAACAAATTACAATTGAAATCATTCAAGGTGAATCAAATTAACAAAACATAGATATTTGTTTGGTCATCTTTTAACTTTTGCTTTTGGGAAGAAAAATTCTTTAATGAGTTAAAAGGGTGATGCTTTGTGAAATTTTTTGATAAAAATAACTAAATAAGTAACAATCAGGTTTCGATGAGTCAAAATTCACTCATATTGTTGGAATGCAAGTACAATAATGTTTAACAATAAGGAAAATGTCATATCTAATAATAATAATCAAGTTTCATCATTGTTTCACTAAATTTACTCATACTTTATTATGCGTTTTAAACGTAAAAAGAGTACGTTCTAGTAAACGTTAAAAAAAAGGATTTGATGAAAAGTTTTATGGGTGCAAATTTATTACGGTTAGCCGCATAAAAAAAGTGTAATATATGTTTTTGGAAAAGAATATATATATATATATATACTAGAAAGGTGCCCGCGCGATGCGAGGGCGGATTGTTGGGGTGAAGAGGAGGGAGGTGGGGTGGTGGAAAGTGGTTGTTGGGGTGGTTATAAATTGTTGGGAGTGGTTGTTTAGGTGGTTATAAATTGTTAGGGGTGGTTGTTGAAGTGGTTATAAGTTGTTGGTGGTGATTGTTTCCATAATTAGTAAGTAAAAGTCTGAATTTTTAAGCCTTTCTAATTATAGAATAGTCCCAAATACATTATATAGTAGTATATATATATATATATATATATATATATATATATATATATAACTCACCAAACTGTGCTCCTGTTGTCGCTGGAATATCAGTAACCAACCTATATAGTATGAGAATAAATTGTTAAGAGAAAGCAAAAGATTTCACCAATCAGAAACATGCAACATAAAATATGAGATAAAAAGTTGTACGTATCTTTGAGACTATGACCCCATGAAAACCACCATGAATAATTTTGAAAGCGGTGGTTTTGACTCTTTTACTTTTGACCCCTTCTTTTAAATACTCCGTGTAGTTATGTTGTTTTTTAATGAGTTGTTGTTTAATACTTATGAAACATCTTGTATTTCACTTTTTACCCGATTATTTGTTTAGTTTTACTTTTTTAAAAGTTCTAATCGCAAGTAATAATTAACTACATGGAAAATATGTCATCAAAAAGCGAAAGAAAGTAAGAACATTGGCGATTAGATTTGTTTAGTAATTAACTTGTAAACGATTGTATGTTTGTTTAATAATTGAAGCTTATCGTATAAATGTGACTAACGAACAATTTTTTTTTTTTTTTTACATTAACATTTGCCGTAGCCAAACAAGCCATAAAATGAAGTGAATCATGAAAATTTTTGTGCTACATCCAATTATAATTTTTGGATCCGCCACTGCCTTCATTGGTGGCTGAAACGAGACTTTGTAAGACTAGAAGTTATTGAGTATGTCCAAGCGGAACTCCCAACTGATTTTGTTAAGGTTGTCATGCTTTTGGTTTTGGTTCGGGGTTTTCATCAAGTCAGTCAAGTTCCACCCACCCCGCGCTAGACCTTAGCGGTCATCAACAAATTTTACGGTTTCAGTTAGGATCTAGTTTTTAGGCGGCATATCTTTAAAAGAGTAAGAAATTATTGTCTATAAGCTCTAAAATGGGTTCAAAGTTTATTTAAAATGTTTCATGTTAAAGGTTCAAGGATGTCAAATCTTTGTTAATTACTTAGATATTTAGGCACTGTGTTTGTCCTCAAGTGTGTGTATCATTTGTTCTCAAGCAAATGTATTATGTGCTTGACTTCTTTCAATTCAACCAATCAAATATAATCTCAAATGATCTATTGATCAATTATCAATATATTATCTTCTTTAGCCCAAAAAGAAAAATAGACTAAACCTTTTTAAATTGAAGTGACTCATATATAAGTTGTTTTCAATAGCAACTTGGGATAAAAATAGAGCTAGAAAACAAATGGCGCAACTAGAAAAATGGTTTACCAATGAGATGAAAAATGAAGTGAGAACCTTAGTATATCGAGGCTTGCTTTTTCATTATGTGGTAGCCAGATTATATGTCCCTTACATATTATTCGTTTCAGTTTTGCCACCGTAGTGTGAATAATTTGAAGAGGAAAACATTATCGGTTTTACCATAATTTTGCTACTTATTATAGTTTATGTCGTGTTTGGTACTCGACTGATTTAAATCATAATTTTTTGTTTAAGTGTTGCATTACATTTAAAAAATAAACATGGTATTGTCAAGTTTTTTCCAAGAATGTTCAAAACCATTAGCGAATTAAAGCTTTTTAATGAAAATTTAGACAGGCAGCTTACATCCAATAGAAGAAATACGTTTGATCATAAATAACATCTTACCAGTGTAAGTATTCCCTTAAGTTAGGGTCGCTAGGACTTGGAGCATCAGGATCTACCATCACCTAAAACAACAATAATGCAACTAAAGTCGCTTAATAATTGTTTTGAAGAGTGATCTCTTACGAAAAAAATAAGAGAAAGCTGGATGATTGAGAATAAAACAGAAACCAAACGTACTAATGTGTGAAATGCGCGCATATCATCACCTCCAATTTCAACTCTCGGTTGGTTCACAACCTTAGAGGGTTTTAGCTCACACCCGTTGCTAACTTCCCTATCATTATAGGAGACAGAGAGGTTGATTGACTTGGTGAAACTATCAAGAACATCGCCTATTACACGTCCAACAACCAATGGATCCCTTTCCCTCGGCATTATGTAAAAACGGGAATTTTCGAAAATTCTTTAGATTGAGTTTGTTTCTTTCAAGTGGGTTGTTGGTTTATGTACTGACTTCAATCGTGTTGGTATTTATAAGGGTTTTTGGAGTTGGAAAACGTATCATGTGGCACCACCAAATACCTCACGCACAACATATTCTTTTTTAGATGTGATGAAGATATCTGTGATTCTTAAATGATCGAAAGATAAACCAGTGGCGAAGACAGCGGGGGTCAAATCGTTGCTACGTCACTCAATATAAGGTAACCAAAGAATCTTGAAGTATGTATGTCATCATAACAGGAATTTATACTTAGATTAGCAGTTAGTAACTTGGATAGAAGTTGCATTATTAATAACCACAACAACAATTGCAACTAAATATGAACCATTTTAACGCAAACGCAATAACAATATCAACTAAATATAAACGGCACAAGGAATTACGTGTTTCATACCATGAGAATGATCGTGCATTATCCTAAGTTGAACTAGAAGGAATATATTGTTATCATATTATGAGGTACATGTTTACAACGATTTTGGAAATAGTTGTGCTACGCTACAGCAGCTTTTTGAAGCTAATTAAAAAGGGACTATGCGGGGCTTATAAAGATATATATATATATATATATAGCATTCTAGTTTATTTTGTTACTTGTTTCAGACTGTTTCGTATTAATCTCTATTTTTATGAGAATTAGCTATTAAATGAACGTACAATGTGTATAAATCTAATTACTTGTAGTTTGTTTATAAGCCAATTAGTTTGTTTCATGCACACTAGTTTACAAAAAAGTTACACGTAATGTTGAATGTTCACATAGAGTAAAACATTTATAAATTAATACTCGATAAATTAATAATTTTGATAAAATTAATAATTTATCCGATCTCAACTTGGGACCAGTACAAATTTGGACCCCAATCGATAAAATAATAAGATAATAATTTTTTTGAAACCCTAGTGTATATATATTAGTCCCAACGAAACTATAAATTAATAATTACTAAAAATTCCATATATATGTATATATGCATGTGTGAAAGAGATACAATTCAAAATCCTAAGATTGTTTATTAAAAATTGAATCCATAGTCACTTGTTTTTTTTGTTGAACTTCAAATCTATAATTAGTTCATCTTAAAATCTACTTATTAGACTAGAGAGTTTATGCGTTGTCTTCTCGTATTGTAACAAAAAATGTTACAGTAATTATATTTTCATAAGTGAGAAATGTGAATTCATAAAATGTTAATTGGAAATTGTTTTTCAAATTTATTTTTCGGCTCTAATCAGTATACATTGTTACTAACTAGTATATTCGACTTGAAAATTAAAAGTCATACCGTAAAATCTCTTTAAATTAATAAATTATTAATTTATCGATATAATAATATCTCGCTAAATTAATAAAATATTTTGGTCCCGATACTATTAATTTATAGAGGTTTTACTATATCATCATCCCACTGGTTGAACAATATAGGAAAAGAAGATCAACCGCAAGTAAAAAATATCACTCATTTACCCACATAATTGTTTTTTAAACCACTTTGAGAATTGATTTGCACACTCTCATTAATTATATGAGAGGTGATTTGCACACTTCTATTAATTATTAGTGTCCAAATCAATTGATTGAGTGTGCAAATCACCTCCTATTAATTATGGGATTGGGATTCTCTTTTTTATGCTTCAGTTAGTTATACAAAACTCAAACTGTGCTTTATCTGTTTGTACTATAAAGTGTGTCAATCAATAAATTTAGTGTGTCGATCACTTTCTTATAAATGAACATGAGCTGCAAAAAAAATAATAATAATAATAAAAAAAAAAAAAAAAAAGTAGCTTGCCATGCCTAATGTCTCCGGTATCTACACATGTACACAACAACATAAACGTACACACTTATCTTTCTCATGTCTCAAGTAAGAACACCCGCAATCCACTAATTTACATATGATTTTTTACTATTTAAAAAAGCTATTAGTATGACTTGAAAATTTTGGACAATGACTTTGCAAATGACTTTTTGAAAAATGATTTGTAAAACACCAAAGGTTTGATAGAAAAAACCAATGTTTTAAAACCGGGTTTTTTGTTGACCCTGTCGAGTCACCGGGTCACGGTTCAATCGGGTTTTTTCACTCAAAACCGGCTTACGATCATTTGACTGGTTAACGGTTCAACCGTCCGGGTCAACCGAGTTTTAAAACAATGAAAAAAACAACAAGCTACTTTCATTGAATGTGGTATACATTAAGATATAAGATCATTTGAGGACCAAACTTTTTTTACATACCAAGGGACTAATCTCCACCATTCATCTTTCCTCCATCTTTATTTGATCTAATGGATAAGATTAATCCTTACAATTTAAAAAACTCACTTTCATCCTTTTTTTTTCAAATATTAATATCTTTCAAACCGTTAATCGTTAAGCGAAAAAAAATATACCGTTACGTCGGTCATTTAATTATCTTTCTATAGATAGGCACTTTGACATATTTTCGACAATTTTTTTTTTTCGTTTTTTTCACGTTTTTTTTCATGGTCGAAAAAATCATATATGATATTACATATCATATCATATATGATATTACATATCATATCATATATGATATGTAATATCATATATGATATTTTTTTCGGCCACGAAAAAAAAACGTGAAAAAAACGATTTTTTTTTTAATTTTTCGAAAGTATATCAAAGTGCTCGTCTATAGAAAAATAATTAAATGCCCGTCGCGATGGTGTAATTATTTTCGCTTAACGATTAACGGTTTAAGAGATATTTGAATTATAAAAAATAGGTGAAATATTAAAATGTTTTTAATCTCAACCATTGATTTTCTTTTAAGATAGATGGTTGAGATGAGTCCCTTGGTATGTAAAGAATGTTTGGTTTGTAGAATAACTCGACTCATACATTAATTGTGAAACAAATAAATTGATTAAAAAAGTTATATACGTAGACACATACGTAAACAATCACACGTACAGACTTATCTTTCTCTCATGCACCAAATAGCCAGCATTATCTAATCATAGATCTGCAAAATACATAGATCGATCGGCTGTCCAAACAAAAGAACAACAACCCACCAGACACTCGTAACACGCGAATCTTCTTTCACCATCTCTGATCACAGTTTTTGCCACCGACTTCGGTCACCATCTACGCTGATGCATCCCCACCACCATCGTCCCATGGTTACGGCTGGTTCTGGTTAACGAACCCTTATGGGTAACACCTCTCCTGTCACCACCACCGATATCGCATGACGACTACCACTACTAATTTTCCATCCTACTACTCTGTTGTATATTAATATTTTCTTTCTATGATCATGTTCTTTCAAATATATATATATTTTTTTGGAGAGGGTATTCTTGGATAAAGTTATAGAAAAAGGTGGGTTTTATTTTCAGTTGTTATATCTATGGTAGTCATGTTGCATGCTTCCCATTGGTTGTTAATATTTTGTTGCGTTGACTAAAATAGAACGGGCTCAGGAAACGGGATTTGTAGATACTTTCTTAAATGCTATTGGTTAAATTTAAATGCTAGAACAGTAAGGGGTTGGCAATGCACCCCTCACCCCATCACCCTTCACTCACAAACTACCAATCCCCTTATACCACATCACCCTCCCACTTTTCCCTTCACTCACTTAAAACATCCCAACGTTCCACACATTAAATGAATAACGGTCGAAAAATGCTCGGTAAGCTTCACCGAGAATGGTGTTCACCGTGCGGTAGGAGGGGGAGGGTGGCGGTGTTCCCGTGCGGTGGGGATGCCGCACCGTGCCTCCCCGTACCCATTGCCAACCCCCTAAATAGTGGTTCATGCCTTGTAGAGTAGTATTTTGTAACGGTGTAAACTGTAAAGCTTTATCAATAAGTTAACTTAATACCCTAACCAAAATTAATCCCGCTCTGTGGCGACCAAAATGCTCCTTTCGGGCAACTATTAGTAAGTTGAGAAACAAGTATTGTGCTATTCCACGCTTCACACCGGCAATAAGTTGAAAACAATAATTATTTATTTCATTTTTTTGAAACTGTGAAGAGTATATTAGCACAACATCGTATAAAAGATTACAAGAGATTCAGATAAGGATACATGAACATGCTCACGATCCAAGAACAGACAAACAAACATACTAGCATAGGGGTCTCGGATGCGTGTGCAATAGATGCCGTCGTACAAGGCCTCCAATTAAAAAGAGCCACATTTTTATTAGTTTTGCATTTAAGTACACATAATATTACACATATTATTCATATAGTTCAAGTTTATATGCAATTTTTCTTTAATTTAAAAGTGTAATAAGGCCTCTTTATCATATTGCCTAGGGCTACTGAAAAGTACAAGACGGCCCTGCACACTAGCTGCACAAACACAGCTTAAAACTCAACTATATTATTCACAGAAACACAAACAACAACTACATTTCCCTTAACAAATAGTCTACATATAGCCATTCCAGGTAGAAATCACTGTAGACAACAATCTTAAAGGGCCTCATTGTTGTTTATATCCACTACATCAACTACATTTCCCTCATGAAAGTGGACTAAAGATGGCACTGCGGCTACTTCTCACAAAGCATCAATAGCCCAACATCCATGAAAGGCATCATTTACACTGTATTCTCAAAAAAAAAAAAGAAGGGCAAATACCAAAAAAATGCACTATACTTGTCAAAAATAGTACTTTTATATTTCGAACTTTTTTTTCCCTCATTGGTGTACTAAGCTTCAATTTTTTTGCCACTTTTACGCACTTTGAGACAATTTTGCCCCTCAAATCTTTGAAAATCCAAGGGCAAAAATGTCATAAAATTATACTAAAATGCATAAAAGAGGCAAAAAAATGCAAGTTTAGTACACGAATGAGGGAAAAAAAAGTTCGATACATAAAAGTACTATTTTTGACAAGTATAGTGCATTTTTTTTTATATTTGCCCAAAAAAGAAGATGAAAGTGAAAGTAAATTACAGAAAGAGAAAGTAAAGCAAAAGAGAGAAAGTAAAGTAAACTTTCACCACAAAAGTGAGGTGAAAGTTTTTAAAGCAAAATAACACCACTTTCAATCAATTTACTTCTTAAGAAAAACTTGAGAACACAACAAATATCACTTTCACTTTCATTACTTTCTTTTACTATACTTCAGAACAAAATATGAATGTAGGGAGTATGTTACCTTTGATAGAGAACTACATTAACACTATATTCTCAAGTTAGTATTGTGAGAAAAAGAAAAAAAAAATTGAAAGAAGCATATCCTGTGTTCTCAGTTTTTTTTAGAGAAGAAAGGAAAAGAAGTGGAAAGAAAATTTAGGCTATTTTTACTCTAAAATCTTCCTCCTACTTTTGGGAAGAAGAGGAAGGAAGAGAAGATAACTCTCTTCCTTTCCTTTTGTCTTCACTTCTTTTCTTCTCTTTTATTTTATTAAAAATTCGAGAACAGAGCATTACGAAGGTAGTTGATAATGTACCCTCTGATGAGGTCGAAGGACTTCCCTTCGAGCCTATTCGCAACCTACATATCGAAGGCTTTGGTCAGCCTCCTAAAATCTTCAATGGCGTCAAACTAATCATCTTTGATTTAGTTACCAGTTTGGAATTCGCTAATCGAAGGTTTAAGCCCTTCGAGATATGTCCTCCGATGATATTAGGACGGAACAATGCTAAGACCAAGTCTTACCCACGTCTCCTCTTTCTACATGGCTTTCCCGCCATGATAGGAAGAGTGGGACATTAAGCCCTAACGGTAACCACAAATCATGGGACACCCCCATGATCTCCTAAAAACGTGCAAGATGTCACAGACTCATTCCTTCGAGCCCGCGTAGCGCCCTTAAACCGATAAGGACCAGCCATCCGTCCCGTGTATAATAGAGGTTCACTGGTTTCGTCTTGCCTTGGACTCATCAGGGGAGGTGCCCTATCTCCCGACCAGTGTGGTGCCATATCGAGTCTCTACTCGTGGCACGTACTACACCCATAACGTTAGGGTACTCCAACAAGACCAACAGGATTAACCAGGAACCCACGCATTAAGCAACGCTTCAAAGCAGAACCCGAACTTGAGAATTTGGCTCATGACATTCTCCCACCACCAATTCATGCACATCCTCGTGCATGGTCATCCATCTCGACGAACGACTTCACTCGAATGATTTGGCTTTACTCCGGCTTCATTGCTAAAGGGACATTCGACTTTGAACTCTTTTGTGTCCCAGCGTGCAGCCACTAAACTCTATAGTCCATTACCCCTTTTGTCGACTTAAGATCCAGCGTGCAGCGACTAAACTCCATAGTCCATTACCCCTTCTGGCTTCCATCGAATGCGACATTGTGAACTCCACACAATGTCATATTGACTCATCAACTTCCCGAGAGACCTCTCTCGCCACCTTTGTTTAGCCAACATTTTTAAAAACTTTTAGGAGAGCGACTTGAGCGATTCTTGTTTCGGTCTGCCTCGGTCCGACTTGGCTCTGATACCACTTCTCACGGGCTCATTCCTTCAAGCCCGCGTAGCGCCCTTAAACAGATAAGGACCAGCCATCCGTCCCGCGTATAATAGAGGTTCACTGGTTTCGTCCTGCCTTGGACTCATCAGGGGAGCGGCCCCAACTCCCGACCAGTGTGGTGCCATATCAAGTCTCTGCTCGTGGCACGTACTACATCCATAACGTTGGGGTACTCCAACAAGACCAACAAGATTAACTAGGAACCCACGCATTAAGCAACGCTTCCAAGTAGAACCCGACCTTGAGAATTTGTCTCGTGACAAAGAGCTCTCCAAAGTTATTTTCATCCCTATAAATAGTGTTTGATGGGCTGGAATAATGGTACGCAATCTCTACTACTTCACTTTACTACAACTTCAGTAAACTTATCATACCAAATACTTATTCACACGCCGGAGGTGGTTCGCAGGGTCAAACCCCTACACAATCACTTAACGTAGTGTCTTCGTATTTCTTATTTCAGGTTAATCGCAAGCTTGGTGCAACAACAACACCCCATATACCCTTTGATCATCATCGTAGGCCTGGTCGTGTAATTTATTGTACAATCAGTGGCACCATCCGTGGGAACCGCTACAATTGGTCTCATTATTTCCAAGCTTATAACCAGTCAATTACACTTACTACTTTTTCGGCATGGATCAGGGGAGGGAAGTTACACCACCTCCGGGTTTCTCGACCTTAACGCCTTTACCAGTAACTGACCCTAACAACCTTCCCCTAATTACGACATCCACGTTCACAACACGATCTCACCCAGAAATAACACCCAATCATCACGCTTCAACATCAGCTAACCCAGAGTCGGTCATTAGCCCGGCCTTTGTCGAACAACTTCGAAGCATTGGAATCTTTACTAAGGGCTCGCAGAAGGTGTGTTTGGAATATAGAGATGCGAAGGGAGTTTTAATACTCTAGTGATGATTATGATAAAGAGATAGAGATGGAACCCAGGCCTCCAACACAAGGGACTACGCCTTCGGCCCTAAGGATTAGGTCTCTAGGTGGTCGAAGGTCGGGTAAGAGATCTGTAGGTTTCGAAGGGGTCCCCGAAAGGGCTCCAACTAGGAGAGAAGGTTTAATGGCAGAAGGTTCCAATGGAAGGAGCCAACGAAGGGAAAACACGGAGGTCAATCTACCTCCATTGTTAGCAGCTCACCTGGGAAGGACCGAAGCATGGATTCCATTGCAGTCTTCTCACGTATCCGACATAGAAGGCAATCCACCTCCATTCAACATGGGCGGAAACCTTCCTCCCAATGGTATATATCCCCAGTTTCAAACTCAGTCTTGTCCTCAAGGTTTCTATCCTCCATTAAATGGGCAATGTAGTAACCATAGTCTCCCACAAACTTATGGAAACATACCCTTCAGACACCCTACGGCGTACCCTCCATATACCATGGGGAACAGTTATCCTTTTAGCATTAATACACCTTACCCTACTTATCCTAGCCAAGCTCCATCTGGAGCACCCCGAAATCCTAACCCATGTAATGCAATCCCCACGTACGTACCACCATATAATTGCCTATACTCGAAACCATTTGTAAGGTGGATTGAAGATTACCTTTTGCCCGATGGACTGAAGATGCCTGCACACATAGGCACCTATGACGGGAAGGGGGATCCGGGTAATTTCTTACATTTTTTTGAAGGGGCAATTAGGATACAGAGGTGTGAAGCATGCCAGATTCCTTCGAAGGTTCCACGAGTACCAAAGTAAGATATGACCTCTGTTACATCTGCATGGCCTTTCTCCTAGGGGATCGATATAGTCGGACCCCTACCATTAGCACCAGGTGGAGTGAAGTTTTTGGTCGTAGCCATAGACTACTTCTCTAAATGGGTCGAAGCCAATCCTTTGGCTTCAGTAACATGAAGACACATGGAAAACTTTGTATGGGAACATATAATATGTCGTTTTGGGGTTCCTCACATCATCATCTCTAACAATGGGAAGCAGTTTGCCGAAGGGGTATTTCCTATTTTTTTGCAAAGGTTTAAAAATAAAGCAATCATTCACATCTGTGTATCACCCTCAACGCAATGGTCAAGTACAAGTCACCAACAAAGATATTGTCAATGGAATTGAACGAAGGTTAGGTCGAAGCCACCATGGGTGGGTAGACGAGCTACCTCAATTTCTTTGGGCACATAGGACACACCCTAAGTCAAGCCATGGGGAGACTCCTTTCAGCCTCACTTATGGAACGGAAGCTGTTATTCCTTCAAAAATAAGTGTTGTGACATAACATGTTATGAACTTCGAAATTTCAAAAAATAAAGAAAGGCTTTGTAATAACCTCGATTTACTTGAAGAACGAAGAGAAATAGCCTCTATCAGAGAAGCTATTTACAAGCAGAAGCTCGAGAAGTACTATAAAAACAGAGTTAAACCTTCGACGTTCAAGCCAGGTGAATATGTCCTTCTACTCAACAGTGCAAGCAAAGCTGAGTATCAAGGAAAGTTGGGACCTACATGGGAAGGACCCTACGTTATATCTGAAGCCTACGACAATGGAGCCTGCAAACTCGCAACCCTCTTCGGAGATGCAGTGGATAGGACTTGGAATGGTACTAACCTTCGTAAGTTTTACATATAAGATTTGTAGTTTTAAGACAATTTTTTTGTTTCTAATTCATGTATTGCATTCTTCTCATTTTGGGAAAGAAGCATTAATGGTAGGTGTCCTAGTGTTCATTTCTTCAAATGATGTAATCCTCCCTACCCAATTAATGATATAACGTATTTCCCTCGAATCTCTTGTTTAGTTTTAGACAACAAAGATTTATTTAGCCAAGTATTTCAAATTTCAATGTTTGAAGGATGATTCAAGATACTTATGTCTTGCATAACTAATAACATCCAATATAATTCACATTAACTTTCCTAAGAGTCTTAGGGTATTCGAAGTCCTTTGCACTAAAAGGACAGAGACGGAGTGGGTCGCGACCCTCCGTCAGCAGTCAAATTATACGATTGCTAAAAATCTTAGTTCAAAATCCACACAATAAGGATATCTATCTACTATAGCCTTAGGTTGTATACTGAAGTTGATTAATGACGTTGAGAGAAGGAAAACATGATAACAAAAGAGGGATGGACTCCCACCTAAAGTAGGTTAAAAATATGTTAACACTTGTAGCATATGAATAAAGCCTGAACAAGCATCAAAAGCAACTTGCCGAAGCCTTACAAACATTAAGTTTAATATATGAAATATAAAGCATAAAAATATTCTAGGGTACAGACCACCCTTGGGGTTAAATCATTGCCAAGATGGCAGCCTTCGTGCATTTTTCGAAGAATTAGGATCATCTTGAGGAGGAGGAGGTAGAAGCTTCACATGTGATGTTTTTTTGCTTGGAGAAGATGGCTGAATCCTACGAGGTTACTTGGAAAGGAGCTCTTTCACATAAGCCAATGGATCTTTGTTTGCTTCGAGAAGAAAGGGGTACTCTGCTGATGCTAATGCATTACTAGCATCATCATACTCCTTTTCATGGGAAGGACGGTAATAAGATACCTTCGAAAGGATCACAGGTTCCCCAGTCATAGCATCTCCTCCAACGTTGTACACTTACCATGATAGATGGCATTATTCACCAAATTAGCTATAACTTTTCCATCTTCATCACTGTGGTACAACTCCATCGCCACATAAGGAACAACTTTCGAGACAACCGCCGCCCTGTCCCTATGAAGGTCTTTACAACGAAGGGCTAATCCGTCAATCTCCTTACACAGCTTAGACTTCTGCACTATAAGTCTGGTCTTATCAGCCTCAAGACCTGCACATTTAGATTCAAGAGTCTTAACCCTCTCCTTAAATCCGACCATTTTTGCTTCCTCCATCCTAAGCTTCCTACACTCAGCCTGAGCTTCCTTTAGTTGCTCCTCGAAGCTCACAGCCTTAGCCCGGAGGTCCTGCACGAGAGGATTCTTTTCGAATTCCTCCATTGCCCTATCACATTTGGCCTCTAGCTCGGTGTACTGCATTGTTGATCTAAATAATGCCTTAAAACGTTATTAACATATATCGATATCTCTATGTTTTGATAATCACAAAACGTAAACTCATTGAACTACAAATTATGACGTAAACGAGTATTTCGTAGTAAATATTCACTTTAGCATCCAAATCACTTAAGGTATGAATAAACAAAGTGTCTAATGCATTTTATGATCAAAGGAATTTTTATTTTTACAAACCTTACATTTTATTAAAGTGGGACAAACATTTTTAAACTTATACAAAACATTTTTGTATTTATAAGAAATGTTTTATTCAAAATAAATATTTTGAATTCAAATTTCAACCCAAAAAACGGCTACATTCTTCAGGAAAAACCTCCCCCACAAAAAGACAAAAAATCAGAAGAAAAAATGATTTTTCTTAGGCGGCCCCCTTAATTATACTAGGCGGTCCCCTTAATTATTAAGGGGACCGGCACCCAATTAAGGGGACCGGCCACGCTCCCAAACAGTATTTTTCTCCCTATAAATACTGGTTCATCCCACAGAATTTTCTCACCTTTTGCATGAAAATTTTCAGTCCCAATCTCTTCAAAACATCCTTCTAAATCCTTTGATCATAAGATTATAAGTTTTTGTTTCAAGTGATCCAATCCTTTACTACTCAAAGTGCAAGAGAAGAATCCTGCCTATCATAAAGCCAAAGATGTATTAGGATCTAGTTAGTGTTTATGTAATGTTGTGAGTTATGTATATGTAATAAGTAGATCAAGATGATCTTACTTAGTAGTGAGTTTATGAGTGAGTAAGAAGTAGTGGGAAGAAGTAGTAGTGTGAAGAAGTTATGAAGTAGTGAAGAAGTCGTGAAGTTGTGAAGCCATGAAGAAGTCGTGAAGTCGTGAAGCCATGAAGAAGTCGTGAAGTCGTGAAGTCATGTAGAAGTTGTGTAGTGATCGAAGTAGTGTTGTGAGATTGGTTCTAGCTACTATTAGAACTCGACATTTAGCTTAGTGTCGTTAAATGGTGTAAGCAAAAGTTGTGTACGGTTTTCTCCGCCAAAAGGGAGCTTGTTTAGTTGTGAAGAAAACTCTCGAGTAGGTGACTCGGGGAGTGGAGTAGGGCAAGGAAGATGTCCTTGTAGCCGAACCACTATAAATCATCGTGTCCGGTTTTCATTTCCTTTTTCTTATCTCTTTTCATTTATTCTTGCATTTATCGCTTTACATATATGCTTGCCTATATGTCTTAGTTGTTGCTTATATAGTTGTGATGATTGATTGTGTTGTACATAGAAGTTAATATTGTGATTGTGTGTATAATTATATGATATGGTCAAATAGATTATTATTCACACTTCTCATATTAAGTTTAACTTGATAGATAATTTGATACAAAACGTTTTAAGATTTTAAAAGGAAAACGTATTCACACAAATACCGACCAAAGCTCCATTCACAAAACTAAGTTTTTCCAAAAGCTTACGTATATAATTGATCTTATTGATTATATGGTGTTTTCATACTAAAATCTAATTAAAGGTTTTCCAAACAAACAATTGAATAAATTCGAATCAACATTTTGAAACAAAGTTTTTATAAAATGAAAAAGAGGGGAAAACTATTCAACCCCCCTTCTAGTTTTCCACAATTGGTACCAGAGCCACGTCGCTCAAATTTTCAAAACAAATGGTTTTAAAAATTGAGTACGATCCATGTATCAAATTACCCATTAAGGAAGATTAAATATGAAAAGTGTTTTGTTGATTAACTTGTATTAGTTTTGATGATATATACACTAATTATACTAGCTTGAAATAATATTATGCTTAAAATAAGTGCTATATGTTCGGTATCAAAATCAGAAAGTTACACACCTTTCCGAAAAGTCAGAAAACAATTTTTTACAAAAAATGAAATTTTGAGTACCAGATGGGCGGCCCCCTTAATTGTCTGGGCGGCCCCCTTAAATACTGGGCAGTCCCCTTAATTATTTAAGGGGTCCGCCTGTCTGTTCGACAGTTTTTCGAAAACTTTGAAAAATCATATAAAATTAACCGTAACTCCGTAGAAGTCGTGTCACCCGGCGTTTTAAAGGTAATTGAGTCTGCTTTCATTTAAAAAATACTTACAAGTAACCATTACAAACTTAAATAAGTAAGAAAGTCAAAATACTATACGGTGGTCAAAATTTTATGTTAACGTAAAACTTTTGTTTTACCTTTTCCTTCAAGTCGGGCATTCCTAGTTGATATACTTTTGAAAAATTAAGTATTTATGTTTTCAAAATATTGATCTTAATTAAATTATAGAATGGGGAGGAAACTATTTTATTTTCAAATAAATTCAAGCTAAGTAAACATTGGTGTATATAATACACAAAACAACGACAAGTGTTTTATGTTTTATGTGAACTTATTTGTGATTCTATATTTCTAAATTGAATATATTAAATGACTGTTGCTATTTGAAGTTTAGCTATGTGTATATCTATGCATATGTGCCATATTTGTTTATAGCTAGTTTTCCGGTTTATACTTAACTAGATCTTATGTTAGATTTCTTGCGTTAGGATTGTTATAATATGCTTGCATTGCATATAGGTATAGATGGCTTAATGTTACTCAAACATCTTGTAAATGAGTTAAATCTAGTCACCTAAATAATTCAAACAATTTAATCTATTCTTCTCAACACACTAGATCTTAGGTTGTTTGAATAAGAGAAATTAAATTATTTTAAAACATTAGTAATTATATAAAAGAAAAAGTATTTTCAAAATCTAAGTGTGTTCATAATAATTAATAATGAAGAGTCCTTCACATAAACAAAACATATAACAAACATGAAGTAATAAGTTAAATTTCATTCATTCACTAACCTCACTCTTCAATAATCTTAGGATTAATGGAACACACTATCAAAATGTCTATTTATTTTAAATGAGTGTTTGTGAGGGTCAAGAAAGATCTTGATATTATATCAATTCATTATTCAAATTATGGTTGATATATTCATCAAATCTAATTGACGTGTTGTTGAGTGTGGACAAGAAATTGGATTGCTATTTGTTTAGCTTCAATATTATATCAAATTACAACAAAAGATATAGTCTTGAATCTACATACTCAATCACACTAGATTGATATGAAAATAGTTACATCCTTTGTAGATGAAAAGAGTGTGCATTGGATCATAACTCACACTTGTGTTGATAATGTCATATTGAATCTACTTGTCTAATAATTGTGTTCCAAATATTAGAATAACATTTTAAAAACATTCATAAAGTATACAATGAAGTAGGATTGACGACTTGGATGTTTCGTCCGAAATATTCAAGCAATTTACATTGCAATGCAATGGATAAATGTGTCATATCCGAAAAATCAAACATGAGCAAACTAACAACATATGTAAACTTTGCTCACACTACTTAAAATTATCACTTCAAGATAAAATACATATTTAAGAATAATACACACTATATATTCTATGTATTTCATTTTCTTTGTAGCATGAATGGTTGTGTTACAAGATAATGTACTACATTTTGTTTTAATAATATATGTCACAACTCACCATTTCAGGTCATTTCCCGAACTTTGGAAAAACACTATTCATTGAACACTATTCATCAAAACACTATTCATCAGTTTACTATTCATCATTTTTGGTGTCAGTTTGACATTCCAAGAAGCATTCAGAAATTTTACTATTCACTAAACACTATTCATTGCCGGAAAAGTTTTCACTATTCACTTGCATTACACATTTCATCGTAAATTTAGTTTACGGGTATTAAAATTCGCGTAACCGTATGGGTTTAGGTGCGAATTCATTTCGTTATCAGTAAGGACACTGCATACGGACTAGAGACAGTCTGCATATCATCAGTAGGTCATTTACATGTTATACCACTCTTAGGATTTTCAAATTTATATATTTGATACATTTAACGTTTTATGTATAAGTATTTATAATAAACGTTAACACCCAGTTTATAAACACGACGAATATATCTAAATATTCCCACAATGGTCCCGACACATTTTTATATCCATTTTATCATCATAAAAGTTATAACATTCATTTACCCAGTATTTTGGAAATTTATTTTATTTATAACGTGAGCTTATGAATATTACGACGGTTTTCGTGAAAACTAAACAATAATCACCCGAACACTCAGTAATTGTACTCAACATATTTTTAACATTTTCATGACTTTATTAAGTCCCGGTTAACTTCGTTAACATTTATTTCTATCAAACCCGGTACCCGATTTTAACTAATAACACATATCAACACATATCCTACACTAATTTCCTAATTAAATCAAGACTACCCCAACCCCCCCCCCCCCCCCATCCACCATGGACCGGCCCTCAAAAGTCCTCACCAAGGTATTCTTACACTTTTCTTAACCTCTAGTCATTATGTATACATATTATACTATTATACTTATAACTACATATTTACATAAACCTCTAAAACAAAACATACATAAAATCTAATAATCAAAAAGCTCATCTCATCTCTTCCATCTTCATAAGCCACGACCCAAATAAGATCCAAAACCATAATCCAAGATCAAGTGATCATTTTCCAAAAGTTAAAGCATAGAAGTTGTTCATTTTACCTTCCTAATCAAGAATCATACCACAAAAACACAAGTAATCCAAGGTTTCTAATCATCTCATCACCTATTATTTCAAAGTGAGTATTCAAAATTATTTTCATGTTTTCATCTAATTAACATATGTATCTTATGGTATTCATGCTTAATTTCATGCACAAACTAGCTATACCACATTATTTTTGTTAACTTTTTGAACATACAAACCATAGATTTTGATTTAGGTGTTCCTTTGTTAAATTAACATGATTAGTAGTCATTAGGAACCCATGGCACCCTAAGAAGGTGTATGGTAGGATTAGTATAGCTTTGAGAAGTTTGCAAGAGTTTTGGTTGATGTAGAAACTAGTTTTGAACCTTGGAAATGGTTTTGTAACAAGTAAATATACCTACTATCCCATTTTAGTAAATTATGGAAAATCATTAAAAACAAAGGAAACTTTGGCAAAATTTTTAGAAAATACTTTCAAAAACGAATCCGTAGGCGAAAGAACGGATTAAAAAGAGTTTATAACGAAGAAGTTATGATTTTTGCAAGTTTATTGACGAAAAGTATTTTTCTGAAAATTACATGCTGTTGGACGTTTTTCGTCGGACAAAAAGAGGCTTTAGACATAACCCGGAGGAGCCGAGCTTTCCAAAATATATTACTACATACTAAGACGTAACCGTGGATATAAAGAACAAGTAAAACGGACTTATAACGACAAAGATATTCACGTTTGAATATCGGCAAAACTCATTTTAGTTTGACAGCTTTTGGAAATATAACGCTAAAACTACGTAGTAACTCTAGATTTCTAGAAATATTATCCAAGTACCCAAATTCATAACTAATGATGTATTAGTGAACACAAGTATATTTTCATTACTACAAGGCATTATTTCAAGGATTTCAAATCGAGGATTTCAACACTAACATTGATTCATACGATATATATATATATATATATATATACACATTTCAACTAGTTTATTTTCTAGTAGCCATATTTTCCCAAGTTTTGGAAAATGTATATTTTTGATAACAACAAGTGTTTTTCAAAGAGTAGAGTGGTATAGAAAACATGTGCATGGACATTCATAACATCATTTGGTGATCTAAAGTAGATCGTTCATCATTCACATTAGGTTGCGGCTAGTGTGCGCGCCTTGTTTTTCAGCTCATTACATGTTCATGGTTGTTCATTTCACATCAGCACAGTTTCATCAGTTAAGGTGAGTTTTCATAGCCCCGTTTTCAATTCAACATTTTTGATTGTTTTCAAATCCCACGGGGGAATACATTGCATCAATCATTTTAGTACGAGCCCAAGTACCAAAACATATGTACATTGCTTAATTTGCCTTACCAATCAGTTAAAGTCCCCTGTTTATTATCATGGACCGTTAATTTTCCGATTAAGCGAGAGTGAGTGGATAGATCTATCGAGGGTGACGCCTCCATCCGTGGTAGTGATTACCAACCGTAAGCGGATGCATTTCATTTTGACACAGTTACGAGTGTTCTTGTAAAACATTCAGGAGGGGCATATAATTTCATCAGTCATAGCTTCGGGGTCATGAGCTTAAGGTCTATTGTACAATTTTCATGAGATTTTTATCTTGCACTTTTAC
This sequence comes from Artemisia argyi, assembly GCA_030686995.1. Taxonomy (NCBI): domain Eukaryota; kingdom Viridiplantae; phylum Streptophyta; class Magnoliopsida; order Asterales; family Asteraceae; genus Artemisia; species Artemisia argyi. The sequence continues at coordinate 108,639,049 of CM060708.1, forward strand.
TTGTGGTGGCCGTACATCATTACATTTTATAAACCTATGGAATTCACCAACATTCGTGTTGACGTTTTAGCAATGTATTTCAGGTTATTAAGGTAGCTCATGTGACATGCATTTGGACCTTCATGGAGTCGCGAGGTCGACGCGTCTCATCATTATTTCATGCACTTATGTAAACGTTTGATCTAGTATGACTTGTTTTTCATAAGCATGCAACACATTTTGGGGACCTCATTTTGTAAACTCTGGATTATTTCAATGATCAAATGCAATATTTTTCCAAACGACACTTTAGGTCGTTCAAGGTAACTGTAACTGTGGTGCTATGACAGACACCCCCAGGTATTCCATTCCGCTGCAAGTCAGGTAAATTGGGGGTGTGACAGATTGGCATCCGAGCTAAGGTTATAGCGAACTAGGATGTATCTTGGACCCTAGACTATAACCACATCAGCATAGCATCTCATCATTTCATCATAAGTGCATAATCATGATACATGTTGTTTCATGCATACCCTGTGCGAGTTATTTATACTTATATTTGTATATGTATATCATTTTATTGACCTGGTTCACAAGTGACATGCCTTCAGATACTCACCCTGACATCCTTTATCGGATTCCGACATTGAAGATGCCTTGTCATCTTCCACTACCATTATACCACCAGTTGCACTTATACCACCATTAGCACTATTGATTTGCCATAGGAACAGGGTTTTCCTATCATTCAGCCCATACATAGAATTCCTTTTGGTAGAGTATTCAGACTTAATCTTAATGGACATATTAGATTGCTTATTTCAAGGAAGATAGTGTGTTTTCTTTCCTTCATTAGTAGAGCACTCACTACTCAGGTACTACCACCACCATCAGTTACTTATTACACTATTGGTCGTCCCATATTGCGTACTTCAATTTTACCTCTTAGATGTCGCGAGGTAGCGTGAAAGAGGGTAGTATTCCATTCACTAGTACCATCATTGTCGTTTTCCTTTTCCATTCCCACTTGCCATGGACTAGATAACACCTAGTAGATAATACCAATATCACGGACTCAACAGAAACATCCGCAGATTCTTTAGGAATGGTTCAGAACCTACATTATCTAAGATTTGATAGATGCACAACTTCAGACACCACTTCAGGACTATCTCGACCTCATGATGCCACAAACCTGATTTCACACAGAGGGACACTAGGAAGTCCCTAGACCAGACTTATATCCTCACTAGCTTTTACTATTATCCTAGCCACAGAAGGTGTGGGACATAGTCTAAAGAACTTGTTGTCTTTTGATTGTTGTACAAACAAATATATCAAGTGTGACTCTACTATGTAAGGAATGGTTGTGCTATTTGTGATATCGGTTCACGTAGACCGAAATTTTCATGTATTATATTCATGTGTTGTGAATATGATGACTTTGATTAACTATATCCTCATGGTCTCTTATGATTTGATGAAGAGAGATTTAAGCAAACCACTACAAACATGACGCAAGCTGCTGTTGGACAATTCATTGCCAAGAACATAGCTACCGCCCTCACTAAGGAACTTACTCACGTGGAATTTATGGGGTGCAATCCTCCCTCCTTTATCGGAACTAGAAACAAAAAGGAATTTCTCAAATGGTTCGAAGAAATAGAAACAATATTTCAATGTGGCGACTGTCATAAGGGAGACAAGGTTAAGTTCGCCACATGCACTTTTCAGGATCATGCCCAGGAATGGTGGACCAAACATATTAAGATGGTGGGAGTTGATGCTGCTTACTCACACTCTTGGGAGAAACTAAGAAGGATGATGAGTATAACATTTGGTGTAGGAAATGAATTACGAGCAAAGGAACAGGAAACACTAAACTTTACCATGGTAGGAAATGATGTTGACGAGTACACTACTTATTTTTATGAATTAACACGACTAGGTTCTGCAATGGATGAACCGGAAAGCAAGAAACTTGAAAGGTACATCGGGGGACTCTCAAATGGAATTCGTATGTTGGTCATTGCATGGGAACCCGATACCATGTCTGAAGCTATCAAAATGGCGATCGAAGCAAAGGAACTCATAGTTCACGCCAAGACATCAGGAAACAATAGTGACAATAAAAGGAAGTGGAACAACAGTATAGGTTGCAATGCTGTTCAACAATCATCCAAAGGACAAGAAGCGAATAGAGCCTTTGCTGCAGAACTACACACAAAGAGAAGGTATATTGGAAAGTTACCTTACTGCAACCTGTGTAATCAACATCACCGAGGTCATTGCAGTAAAACGCGTAGAGTGTGCAAGAAGCAGGGTCATCAGACTAAGGACTGTACGAACCTCACAAATCAGAGGACCCCAGGGAGTTGCTTCAAATGTGGAAATTTAGGGCATTTCAAGAATGACTTCCCGGAGCTAAGGAACAAGGAAAATCAGGAACTTGGAATCAAGACTGAATCGCTCTAGGAATAGCGTAAGCTGTTGAAAGAGAATCGTTAGGATATTAGCAACATCAAGGATAACAACAATGCTTCAGCAGGAGGAGCTTTGTTTCAATATATAAACCGTAGTTCGAGCCCTTTAGGGTTGTATCTTTCCTTTTGTACTTACCGTTGGTACGATGACATAACCTAGTGGTATTAAGCACTTTCCTATCCAATGTAGTATCTATCCTTTATTACCTAGGTGATAATCATAATCTTCGTTTACTCCATTTTCTATCCCAATTGCTCAGACTTCAATCGTTTCGCAACATTTTAGCATTGTCTTATTAGGGATTAGGTTGATTTCGTTTTTGACAAATTAGTAGACTATTACCATTCGACAAGATTCACCCACGTATCCAATACACCATTCAAGCTATTTTACTATCATATGGGGAAATTGTTTTACAGAAAAATTTCTGAAGTAAGCTATTTTATTACCATCCTATAAATTGATTTTTCTATCATTACACCAAGTATTTACCATTATTACGTGAGGCAATTTTCATGTTACTTGAAAGAAAACATCAGGATACCATTTTTAATAACAATGCGTTGAACACCATCTAAAACTTTTGAGAAAAGTTATGATATTTTGACAAAATCTAACATCGCATCATTAGTCCTCAATTGTACATAGCCTGATCACCTATGTAAAATTCAGGAAGGATTATGCCATGAAGGAAATAATTACCTTTTCAAAGGATTGTTAATAACAATCTTCATTTAAAAGTTTTGTAAACAAAGGAACTCTTTCATAAACATCCCTTTTGTCGAACTATCCCTGGATACTTACCTCACCTGTCACTCACTTAGCCATTAAGTTGGATTTTCCCATTGACTTCCCTAAGAGAGACTTTCCATATCAATTATATGCAGGATTCCTCTATACAATAGAAGCAACGAAAGGATTACAGAACTACTAACCAGGACTAGAAGTATATAGTGAGAGAATTCATGACTCAACAACAATCCTAAGATACTGCGAGACCATCCGAATCATCATCTCTGACTTAGTTGTCAAATTCTATAATTTAAAAGTACTAGCTAGACTGAGCTACAGGATTTCAATAAATGTCCGCAGGACAACACAATAGAAATAAACCAAGCTTCTAATTGAGACTGTAAAGCATTTCATTTAAACATGGCCTCATCCATACATAAACTTTCATGTAGTAAGTTTTCACAAAGGACAATTGTTTGAATCAAGAATATCGATGTAGATTCCCCTAAGGCATTATTTCTCTAGAAATTTCAGATAACCTCACCTTCATACCAAGCAAGGGATCAAACCAGAACATATCTCCTTATCTACATGGGAAAACAGAATAGACATTCATCGACACAACATCAAGTGATACGTTCGCCTTGCCAATTACAACGATAAACTATTTCAGGATTTAAGTTAGTCTAAATACCTATGCTTGTAGTTATACCTGATAACCACCAATAGGCATTATTCAACCTCAGGAACTAAATGTTAGACATCTATGCATTTAAGCGAACATTTCCTATTCTACCATTTTATCCTTGTTAGTGTTTTCACTTTTACATAAAGTTGATGCGTTTACATAAATCACATACCTTGTGGAAAAACGATTGCTGAAATTCCTATTTTGAACAAGTACGATCCTTTTTGGTCAATCTTTAACAACACTATTGTACAATGAGAAATATACATAGACATCAAACTTTGGAAAACAGTCTTAATCACAACATGTTTGAAAACAGTTTCCTATTTCATAACTACTGGATTTTGAATCATCAAGAAAAATATTACTCAGTAAATCATCTGCTCCATTTTTTATTTATTCGTTATTCAGAAAGAGATTTCAACCAAAACTCACAATCGCAAGACAAATTTCCAGAACCAATTTCCCTACCACATCGCTTATGCATTTAGGATTTGTGACTTGACAATAAAGAATATTTGGAATATGTGATGAAGGAATTAGGAGGAACATCACAGATTAATCACGAACTTCAGTAGTGGAGACCAAACCCACTAGACAAAGAAAGACATATGTCTTACCATCAGTTGGAACAAAACACAAGGAATCAAATTGTTACCTATATTCTATCCCTTTTAGATAACGCCGAGTTCGAAGGACCGAACGTTGTGGAATTAGTCACAAAGGTTTATTGTACCCATTTCAGTTATTTCCTGTTAAGGAAACCGATTCACCTTGGACTTCATGTAATCATTTCAGGATTTCCTTCAGAAACCCATTTAGATGTAAACATCACCTATCATCCTCAGACCGATGGTCAAAGCAAGAGAACAATTCAAACATAGGAAAGTATGCTCAGAGCATGAGTGATTGACCCTAGAAATGGTTGGACTAATCACTCAACATAAATCAAATTCATCTACAACAATAGTTATCACACCAACAGCGAGAAACTGGCAGAAGTTAGCTTGGTACATAACACACATCATTTGGATTGGGTATCCTGAACAACAAACCATCCAGATTCAAGTGAGAGAACAAATTAAGTTAAAAGCATTGCCTTGGATTGGCATGATACAAATTGGATAACAAGAGAGGTTGAACCTTTAGCATATTGGACCATCTAAGATTCATTTTAGAATCGACCAACTAGCATACAAACTTGAGTTCTGGCAGAATTCAGCAGTATATATTACCAATATCACATTTAAAACATTAAGAAGCGCAGACCATCTATTGATGGGCCAAACTCGGAAAAAAAAAGCTCAACTCACTAGTCCAGTAGGCATTCATGAGATAACCAGAAATTTCCTACAAGTCAAGAATCAGTTACAAGTTCAATAAGTTGTAAACCATTAAAACTTCAAGTTGGTAGGCAGAGTTATGTTGAAAGTTCTGCCTAGGAAAGGCATGTTATCATTCAGAAAACTTGGAAAGTTAAACCCGATATACACTGGACCATGTAATATTTCAGACAGAGTAGGCCTAGTGGCCGTCAGACTTGAGCCTTGTTAGAGAACAACAGGATTACACAACCATGTATTATCATTTTTTCAGATTAGTCACTCATAATCCCATTTGGAAAGGAATCCAACCCAAAGTCAAACATAAACCTTGCAGGAGAACAAGTAGAAATCATGGACAGTTGGGTCGAATAGTTGAAGCAGAGTCGAATTCCTATCGTTAGAGTTCGCTGGAATTCTCGAATATCATCACCTTTTCACCAATATGTTTTCAGAAATCAACATAAACTGAACTTCGGGACGAAGTTCCTTTTAGAGGGGAAGACTGTAACAACTCACCATTTCAGGTCATTTCCCGAACTTTGGAAAAACACTATTCATCAGTTTACTATTCATCATTTTTGGTGTCAGTTTGACATTCCAAGAAGCATTCAGAAATTTTACTATTCACTAAACACTATTCATTGCCGGAAAAGTTTTCACTATTCACTTGCATTATACATTTCATCGTAAATTTAGTTTACGGGTATTAAAATTCGCGTAACCGTATGGGTTTAGGTGCGAATTCATTTTATTATCAGTAAGGACACTGCATACGGACTAGAGACAGTCTGCATATCATTAGTAGGTCATTTACATGTTATACCACTCTTAGGATTTTCAAATTTATATATTTGATACATTTAACGTTTTACGTATAAGTATTTATAATAAACGTTAACACCCAGTTTATAAACACGACGAATATATCTAAATATTCCCACAATGGTCCCGACACATTTTTATATCCATTTTATGATCATAAAAGTTATAACATTCATTTACCCAGTATTTTGGAAATTTATTTTATTTATAACGTGAGCTTATGAATATTACGACGGTTTTCGTGAAAACTAAACAATAATCACCCGAACACTCAGTAATTGTACTCAACATATTTTTAACATTTTCATGACTTTATTAAGTCCCAGTTAACTTCGTTAACATTTATTTCTATCAAACCCGGTACCCGATTTTAACTAATAACACATATCAACACATATCCTACACTAATTTCCTAATTAAATCAAGACTACCCCAACCCCCCCCCCCCCTCATCCACCATGGACCGGCCCTCAAAAGTCCTCACCAAGGTATTCTTACACTTTTCTTAACCTCTAGTCATTATGTATACATATTATACTATTATACTTATAACTACATATTTACATAAACCTCTAAAACAAAACATACATAAAATCTAATAATCAAAAAGCTCATCTCATCTCTTCCATCTTCATAAGCCACGACCCAAATAAGATCCAAAACCATAATCCAAGATCAAGTGTTCATTTTCCAAAAGTTAAAGCATAGAAGTTGTTCATTTTACCTTCCTAATCAAGAATCATACCACAAAAACACAAGTAATCCAAGGTTTCTAATCATCTCATCACCTATTATTTCAAAGTGAATATTCAAAATTATTTTCATGTTTTCATCTAATTAACATAAGTATCTTATGGTATTCATGCTTAATTTCATGCACAAACTAGCTATACCACATTATTTTTGTTAACTTTTTGAACATACAAACCCTAGATTTTGATTTAGGTGTTCCTTTGTTAAATTAACATGATTAGTAGTCATTAGGAACCCATGGCACCCTAAGAAGGTGTATGGTAGGATTAGTATAGCTTTGAGAAGTTTGGAAGAGTTTTGGTTGATGTAGAAACTAGTTTTGAACATTGGAAATGGTTTTGTAACAAGTAAATATACCTACTGTCCCATTTTGGTAAATTCTGGAAAATCAGTGAAAACAAAGGAAACTTTGGCAAATTTTTTAGAAAATACTTTCAAAAACGAATCCGTAGGCGAAAGAACGGATTAAAAAGAGTTTATAACGAAGAAGTTATGATTTTTGCAAGTTTATTGACGAAAAGTATTTTTCTGAAAATTACATGTTGTTGGACGTTTTTTGTCGTACAAAAAGAGGCTTTAGACGTAACCCGGAGGAGCCGAGCTTTCCAAAATATATTACTACATACTAAGACGTAACCGTGGATATAAAGAACAAGTAAAACGGACTTATAACGACAAAAATATTCACGTTTGAATATCGGCAAAACTCATTTTAGTTTGACAGCTTTTGGAAATATAACGCTAAAACTACGTAGTAACTCTAGATTTCTAGAAATATTATCCAAGTACCAATATTCATAACTAATGATGTATTAGTGAACACAAGTATATTTTCATTACTACAAGGCGTTATTTCAAGGATTTCAACACTAACATTGGAGAGTTTCAAGAAAGATCAAGGAAGAAAGAAACGTCGCATGGACAAAAGGATTTGATAAAGACAAATTTTCTACACGAAATTATCAAGGAAATATCAAGTTCTAAGGGACAAAGTCATGCCACGAAGAAAAATAATGCATGCAACATAAAACGACAAAGAAAAGACAAAGAAATTTGGTTCAGACAGCTTCCAACCGATCGGATGCAAATCTCATCCGATTCGGCTGGAAACATGCCAAAAGAATGACCATCCGATCGGATGGTGAGAAACCGATCGGATGGGGTTGACTGAAGTTACAAGTTTGCATTTATGGACGTATTTACTCCCCATAATCATGTGTGGCTGATCATTTCTGCTTATTAACTATTGAAGGATGTTTTTACTTGAAGGATAAGTGTCATTATGCTATATAATGACTACTTTCGGTCTAGAATTACTTGTACCACCAATATCTAACTTAGTATTACACCAAATCTTGTTAGTTTATCTTATATTGCCTGAAAGTTTACTAAGTGTTGTAAAAACATCCAGAACGTGTTGAGTTAAAGTCTCAAGCATTGGTTCGAGTGTGGAGTTGTTAACTTACGTTAGTGAGCAATTGGAGGAGTGTGGTTGCTAAAGTTCCACAAGTTTATTCATTGTAATTCTCAAGACTAGGTACACCTTGATACTTATAATGAACAATTGTTACTTTGAGTTTTATGAAAGTTTTTCTTATTTACCTATGTTTTAATATGATTGCTATGGAGTAATTTGTGATATACTTGTGTATATGATGTGATTGGTTAATGGAGTATTCTTTTATGAAAAAGGTGATGTATGAAAACATATCTATTTTATGAGTTTGTTGAAATAACAATTTTTCTTGCTTAATTTGTTGGTAAAAACAATCTTTTGAAAAATCGGTCCAAAAGTAATTTCAACTTGTTTTTATTCCAAAATATTAATGCACCAAATTAGTATGGAATAAGATGCTTGACAACCTTCTTATTTACTTGTTAAAATGGATTAGAGCCGATTTCATCACGAAAAAAGGACCGAAAGGATTCGTAGGAACTCATAAGAAAAGAATTGATTTTCAAAACAACCATGTGATTATAGGATTGTCATACTCATTTGATATGTCCGAAAGGAGTCATTTAGGTGATAGAATTCTTAGTGGTAGTTAAGACTTGACATACATCATAGATTGTATAACTACTCATTTTTAGTTGCGTATCATAACAAGTTTTACACCAAACTTTGTACTCAAATTGTCATAATACTCCTAATGACCAATCAAGGAATTATACACAAGTATATGTTTTGTTTTTACTTGAGTTTCTTTTAAATCTATATTTTACATAAATTTGGATTGACAACACTTATTTAACAAACGTTTTTCTTATTACTAAAACAACCAAATTCCTTGGGACGATCTCGACTTACTCACCTTTATTACACCGGACGAATATACTTGCTTGTATGTGCTAAATAATAATCGGATAATTCGTGTTTATAAATTTTAAAACTTGTACTAATAAAACGCACATCATTTATTTGTGGTGTTAAATGAAGAAATGTGGTGAAAATGAATTATATATTTGGTCAAGTTTCAAGTAAATATCTAGCTAGGGGGCAAGATCCACATTTTAGGGGGAAATTAAATGGAAGGAAAAGATTTGCAAGACTTTTGTAAGATTTAGGTTAGATATTATTAGTTTTAGAGGATACCGGGTACCGAGTTAACTAAAAATAAATCGTGTCGTGTTGAAATAAAATATGACGAAGTTGTAAAAATTATGAAATTACATTCCTGATAAGAATCGGGTATTAAAATAATTGCCGGGTTGAAATATCGTGATTCGACGTAATTTTAAGCGTTTACCGGAAAATATAGCAAGTTGTTTCAATACACCGGGTAAATTAATAATATAATTTTTATATTATTATAATGAGTATGCAAATATATTAGGATCGTACACGGAAGTATTAGGTATATGTTAGTAGCAAAAACTGAGTGGTAACGTTAATTACAAATTAATCATACGTAAATGGAAATAATGCATATCCGTGCATGATCTAAAGTGCTGATGGTGTTACTGATGATATGTAGACTATTCCAGTCTATATGACGTGTCCCTACTGATGATGCATAAATTCGTAGGTAAACCTAACTGGTTACGCGAATTTGGATACCCGTAAACTAGATTTACGAAATGATGAACGACCATCGTGAATAGTGATTTTCCTTCTGGGAATGAATAGTGTCATATGGATCGTAATATTTTCGAACGCTTCTCGGAATCTCAAACTAACTCCGAAAATGATGAATAGTAAAATGATGAATAGTGATTTGGTGAATAGTAAATGATGAATAGTAACTTCCCGAGATGAATAATGAAATTTCGACGTTTGAAAAAGGACCTGAAATTACGAGTTGTGACAGTCTTCCCCTCTAATAGGAACTTCGTCCCGATGTTCAGTTTATGTTCGTGTCTAGAGTGATATTGGTGAAAAGATGATGATATTTATCGTGTAAACTACTGAGCTCTAATGGGAACTCAAGTCTGTAGGCCACTAGGCTCATTCTGTCTGAAATATTGAATGGTCCAATGTATCTCAGGTTTATCTCTTCATGTTTGTGAATCGTGTCTCAATGATGTTGTCCTTGGGATCGTGTGATATCTATTGTTGTAAGTGAATCCAATTTATAGCAAATGGTCAGCTCAACCATTTCCAGAATCAATCACACCCGATTTGGGCATATATCCCTATGTTTGAATAATTTTCTGATTCTGAACATTGGTCTGAAGATGATAGGTGGTGTGGTTCCAAAGGAATCTTAATGAAATCTGCCAGAAGTTTGAGGTGAATCAAATTCCTCCATTAGGAATAGTTGGAATAGGTATCATGAATCTTGTGGAAAAATCTTACAAAGTTAAGTCCGTCAAAGGGTGTTATTAGAAAGATTGGGTTAGGATAAGGTTGTGATCCTCCGCAGGAATGTCATGAATTGAGTCTTTCTCCACCTACGGTGCTTACTCTCCATTACTAAGATTTTCCTTAAGCTCTATATCGTCAAATCACAAAATCCTAAATGTATAAGTGATGTAATATAGTGATTGATTTCCAAAGTTTGTTTTGAGATTGTGTGTTTTGTTCATAAACCTTCCCTGAATAAATGAGTTTACAACTTTAAGCAAATGGCTTTCTAAGTAACATTTTTTTTTATGTTTCCAAATTTAATAGTTATGCAGGATAGGACTGTTTTCAACATTAGATGGAAAGTATGGTTTACCAAAGATCGATGTTTAAAATTTCTTAACATCCAATAGATTTGCAAAAGATTAACCAAAAGGAATTTGCTTGTCAAAATAAGTGCCTCAGAAAAGTATTTCTTACAAGATATATGTTTTGTATAACTGTAGTTTAGAGAAAAATCCATTTAAAAGTGAAAGTATTAAGAGGATAAAATAGTCGGGTAGGTATGTTTGCACAAATGCATAGGTGCCTAACATGTTTGAATAAAGTCTATTGGTGAGGACATGTTCAATTGAATGTTCTTTAGTCTTGGTTAAGAGGTTGGATTTATCTCTATGGTGTTGCTTAATGAGCACTCGTATCTAAACGAATCTTGTAATTCAGTCAAGCCAATACTTTCTAGATGGTAGAATTTTTGGCAATCAGGCCAGTGATAGTGGTTCAAATGGTTTTGTGATATCTTAAGGTTTCTGTTGAGTTTTGAATGGTCTTAATGTACCGAGGAATCCTCCTCATAGATGGTATAGAAAGTCTTTCCTAGGGAGGTCATTGATAATATCCACTTATCAATATTGGGAGTAGGGAGTGATGAGTGACATAGGAATCTATAGAGTGTGAGCTAATTCCTTATATATGAGAATGAGGAAGGGAAATGATAGTGATGGTGAGAAGGGAAAAGACTGTGACAGCTGCGACATAATGAGATTGTGATGAAAGTGAATACTGTGATGTAAAATGAAACATTTGGAAATTGGGTAGAGAATTCAATCCAGACAAAATTTTATTATAACCATTCTCAGTGTTGCAAAATTCATCTCTGAGTTAGACATAGGTGGTCAGCCTATATCCTACTATCCCGGGTCGAATGTAGATGACCAGTCTACATTCCACCGAGGTTCCATGAATTTTGAAATACTCAGTTCAGTTATACTAAAACTATGTCCTTCACAAATACCAAGATATTCTGAAAGACTAAGGCAAGTGACCAAACTCGAGGTCGAATGATGAAACTATGCAAGGAAAAACATAACGCGGTGACATATATGATACGTGAACATGCTTATATGAAAGACAATTATAGTAATCAACTAGAATAAATGAATATAATATATCAGATAATGAGACACAAATCTCATCACCTATGTCAGCAACTAACCACAAATGAGGCTTCAGCTTGCGAGGAAGGCACATGACGGTCATAGGGTTAAGTTTTCGTGAAAGTAGCTATAGTCTAGGTTTTAAAAAACACTCAGTTCGCTATAGCCAAAGCTTTGATACCAATCTGTCACACCCCCAAAATCGGGTCCAGCGGAAGCATACATGTAGCTGGGGTGTAACTCAATTGGTATTACAACACAAGTTCAAAAATGGTTTTCACTTCAATTATTTAGAATAAAATCATTTAACCAAAAATGTTGAATTTACATTGTTAAAAGTAGTGCGGAAGTAGGCCTTTAAAATAGTTAAAAACGGTCCCCAAATGAATAATCAGAGTCTTCTATGACCATGCCATGCCCTTCCAAAACCTCCAGTAGCGTGCCATTGCTTAATACCTGAAAATACATGCTAAAGTTTCAACACGAGGTTGGTGAGTTCATAGAGTCTTGTGAAAAAGAATTGTTATGCATATGAATGAAGATTTCCCAGCAAAGGCATCGTAAATCCACTCAGTTCCATGTCCCGCCATAAGCGACTTGTAACCTGTGTGTTTACGACCTACTGCCAAATATGATTTGGTTTATGTAAACAAAAGTAATATGTGGACCAAGATTCAAAGATAAGTGAAATTCGACCAATACATTTGGCTACGTGACCAATTCATTCGGTTATGTTACCCGTACATTCGGTCAGGTGACCCGTACATTCGGTTATGTGACCCGTACATTCGGTTATGTGACCCGTTCATTCAGTCATGTATGTACATAGTGGTGGAGCCGGTTCGTTCGGTTAAGTGCATAATAATGGAAAAAAGCTTGGGTCCAAAGGTAAAAAGGATTAAGTGTGATGCAAATGAATATACACTACATTCGATTGAGTAATAAATTCATAACTGGAGCAAATAAATGTTTGACTAAACATGTAGCATAATCAATTAAATCAAGTATACATTTAGATGAAAACGAGCATGTATTCTCCCTCAAAGAGTTTACCAAAACAATTGAAAGAGTAGGGGCTATGACTCACCTGGTGCGATAGCTACGATGACAAAAGTGGATACTAGAAATGAGGCACGATCTCTAACCGAAACCTCATATGAATGATATAATCTAATGTAAGCAATGAAATGATGCTACACATGCAAATACGTATGTTATCGATACCACTCGTGAAACTTGAAAATAACGTTTATCGTCGAAAAATACATTTTTAACGTCTCGTTAAGTTAATAAACACTTTTCATGTAAATACGTTGAAACGGTACTCCACGATCCTTGTTTGGTATTTATCGGTAAATATAGTATTTTCGTCGTAAAATGACACTTTTCATAACTTGAAAATATGACCAAAATGGTCTCGCAAAACTAGTCGCAAAATAGTGAATATTAAGACTTAGGAAAGAAGCTCAGTAGTTTTCGGAAGATTTTCACCTTATCTAAAAAGTCATAGAACTGAAGTTTGTCCATACAGGTTTCGATCATAAAGAAAAATAGCCGTCAAGTGAGGTGTTTGGGCTGTTTTGGCCGATTCTGGGCAGTTTTCGGGAAAGTTTGGAAGACCATAAGTTATTCGTTATTAATCCTTTTGACAAACGGTTGAATGTTTTGAAAGCTAGGCTGGGTGAACTAACTTTTTGTCAATTAGGTACATTTTCCAGAAATGAGTTTATCAATGAGAAAAATGGCTCTCAACCAGGTCATTTGGCGAAATAGTTAATACTTGCAAAATTTTCTAAGTGTTTGCCTGAAGGAAAACTATTAAAATCGTATAAAATTCAAACGCTTGTATCTTGGTCGTTATAGGCTAGTTTTCTACGTTCTTTATATCCTCGGAATCGTATTAATATATACTAATATATTTTCGGTAGTTCGGCTCCTATAGATTACGTCTAACGCCACTTTTTGTCCGTCGAAATTCGTCCAACAGCAAGTACATTTTCAGAAAATAGTTTTCGTCGTTAAATTTGCGAAAATCGTATCTCCTTCGTTATAAACTCGTTTTAATCCGTTCTTTCGCCCATAGCTTCGTTTTTGAAAGTATTTTCTAAATCTATAGCCCAATGTTACACCCTAGCCCCTGAGTTTCCCACGTTTTGCAAAATGGGACAGCAACTATATATATTGTCAAAACTTGGTTTTCCTAGTTAATAACTTGTTCAAATCTTAACCAAACTATTTCAAATCAACTCCACCAATACTCAATCCTACCATACACCTTCTTAGGGTGTCATGGGTTCCTAGTCTTCACCAAAAATGGTGGATCTCTTGAAGTTACTAATAAAAATTATAGATCTAAGATTAAAGAGTATTATTGTATAAAGTGGTATATATAACATATATATTTGCATGATCTACTACTATGACTTGAAATACATCAAATGGAATATTAAAAAGTTTACTTGAAGCTTACTTGAAGATTTGAGGTGATTTGATGTGAAATTGATTAAGAAACCTAGGTTTTTATCACAAAACCTTAACAAGGAATGAAAGTAAAGATTGATTATGTCTTGATTTTGAAAAATCAATGGTGAGCAAGGAAGAAGAAAAAGAGAGAAAAACTTTGCTAGTTTATTTGAGGTGTTAAATGAAGAAATGTGGTGAAAATGAATTATATATTTGGTCAAGTTTCAAGTAAATATCTAGCTAGGGGACAAGAGCCACATTTTAGGGGGAAATTAAATAGATAGAAAAGATTTGCAAGACTTCTGTAAGATTTAGGTTAGATATTATTAGTTTTAGAGGATACCGGGTACCGATTTAACTAAAAATTAATCGTGTCGTGTTGAAATAAAATATGACGAAGTTGTAAAAATTATGAAATTACATTCTTGATAAGAATCGGCTATTAAAATAATTGTCGGGTTGAAATATCGTGATTCGACGTAATTTTAGGCGTTTAACGGAAAATATAGCAAATGGTTTCAAAATACCGGGTAAATTAATAAGATAATTTTAATATTATTATAATGAGTATGCAAATATATTAGGATCGTAGACGGAAGTATCAGGTATATGTTAGTAGCAAAAACTGAGTGGTAACGTTAATTACAAATTAATCATACGTAAATGGAAATAATGCATATCCGTGCATGATCTAAAGTGCTGATGGTGTTACTGATGATATGTAAACTACTCCAGTCTATATGACGTGTCTCTACTGATGATGCATAAATTCGCAGCTAAACCTAACTGGTTACGCGAATTTGGATACCCGTAAACTAGATTTACGAAATGATGAACGACCATCGTGAATAGTGTCATATGAATAGTAAAATTTTCGAACGCTTCTCAGAATCTCAAACTAACTCCGAAAATGATGAATAGTAAAATGATGAATAGTGATCGGTGAATAGTAAATGATGAATAGTAACTTTTCGAGATGAATAATGAAATTTCGATGTTTGAAAAAGGACCTGAAATTACGAGTTGTGACACTTCAATTTGGTTAAATCCTAAGCCGGTTTTGTCTCCGGATATTCTTTGAATGCTTATTATTTTCTTAAGTGAGTTACTATTATTTTCAAATTTATCAAGTTTACAAATTTCTTCTCTAAATATTTTATTTTCACTTTTAAGCTCCTGACATAATTTACATTCTTCAACAATTTCTTTGCCTTTTTCTTATTTATGTATTTTAATTTTAAGTTCTAGTATTTCATTTTCTAATTGGTTGTTTATACGTTTTAGTGATTTGTTTTTAGTTATTACTTGTTGTCCTAATTTGCATAGTCTATTATACTCATTATCTAAATCATTTTCGTTTAATGATAGATTCTCATCATTAAAGTATTCGGTTTCGGAATGTACCTCGCTTGATATTTTTGCCATAAGACACTTTTCTTCTTTTTGTCGTTTCTTTCTCCTCTTCATCACTATCACTCCAAGCTCCTCCAACAAATGCTTTTTGATTTTGATCTCTTGACATCATTGGACATTTTCCAATGAGATGATTTGGATCACCACATTTGAAACACTTTTTTCATTCTTGCTATTCTTGTCATCTTTATTCTTTTGAGAAGCTCTCCTTTCATTATGTGGTTGTCTAACGAATCTTCCTCTCCTTTTGAAGAATTTCTTGAAATCTCTTACGGACTTGGCGTATTCTTCGTCATCACTTTCGGAAGATGAGCTATCTTCGTTACTAGATTCCTTTCTAGCTTTCAAGGCGATTGACTTGCTTTCTCTCTCGTTTTCCTTTGACCATTTCAGAGTTCTTCTTTATAATTACTTCGTAAACTTTCAAGTTTCCAATTAATTCATCAAGTTGTAATGTTGACAAATTCTTTGATTCTTCGATAGCCGTCACTTTAGCTCGCCATTTTGGGTGAAGAGCCCTAAGAAACTTCCTAACAAAATTCTTACTAGAAAAATTCTCATCAAGTGCTTTTAAACTTGTGATGATAATGTTAAACCTACCAAAAGCATTATCAATTGATTCCTCTTCCGGAATCATGAATTGCTCATATTGTTGAACAAGTAGATCTATTTTGTTATCTTTGACTTGACTATTACCTTGGTGAGTTATTAGTAAAGATTTCCAAATTTATTTTGCGGTTTCGCACATAAAGATCCTTTCGTATTTTTTACGTGGTAGCGCATTGTAAATAACCATTTTTGCTTCATCATTTTTAGCAAGTTTTCTTTTTAAATCATCATTTTGTTTTTCAAAAGGTACGATTTCATCTTTCTTTGTTTCGGAGTTATTTTGAATAGGGAAAAAATCACCATTAGTAATAACATGCCAAAGATCTAGATCTTTTGATTTCACATAAGATTTGAATCGATTTTTCCAATATAAAAATCCATCACTTTCAAATAGTGGTGGTCTTTGCATAGATTGCCCTTCTAAATATTTTTCAGATTCCATAGATCGTTACAAGTTTTAAAATACAATATATTTTAAAGATCTTGCTAGACGTGGCTCTGATACCAATTGTGGAAAACTAGAAGGGGGGTTGAATAGTTTTACTTTCTTTTTGTGTTTATTTTTCAAAATCTTTTGTAACATATAAAAACTTTTATTCGATCTTACGTGAATTCAAATGTCAACAACTATGAGCATGTCTAAACAAGTATAATCTAATAACGTAAGTATTGTATTGAAATGAAATAAAGATAGAGATAGAAAGATCAAACCACAACACGCGAATTTATAGTGGTTCGGCTACAAGGACACCTTCCTTGCCCTACTCCACTCCCCGAGTACCACACTCGAGAGTTTTCTTCACTATGTTAACAAACTCCTTATGGCGGAGAAACCTTACACACCTTGGCTTACACCGATTAACGACACTAAGCTAAATGTCGAGTTCTAATCCTAGCTAGAACTAATCTCACAACTTCTTCACAACTTCACAACTTCTTCGCGATAGCTTCACAACTTCGTATTCTCGTCTACTTCACACCTTCTTCTAAGCACAACTAGTTCACAAATTCTACACAACTTTACAACACACCTAATATCTACAATAAACTAAATCACACAACACTAAACAAATATCTAGCACTACTACAAGATGATACTAACTAAACACAACACTACTACAATTGTATGGATGTTGAAGGAGTGTTCTTCTTTTTGCACTTGTGTGGATGAATCTTTGGATCACTTGGAAACAAAGACTTATGAATTATATGATCAAAGGTTTTTGGGATAGAAATGAATATGAGATCAAAAAGTTTTGAGTGCAAAAAGGTGAGGAAAATTTGTGAATATGCTTAGTTTATACATACCTTAAGTGATATTAGTTGTAGAAGTAAATATTTGTCACTAAATACATGTTTACGTCATAATCTTGACTTAATTTAGTTTACATTTTGTGATTATCAAAACGTAATAAAACCCTAGAAAGCAAATTAAGATATAATGCATGTGGAATGAATATTTACAGATTTCCTAGAGTTTATAAAACTAAAGATTTAACAAAGACTTTACGATTCTGACAAAAAAACAAAACTTGCAAAATTTCCAGAATTTTACACTTGACGCCGTCATGTTATAATCCTGACATCGTCAGAAGTGACATGCATAAATTTCTTGTTAAGTTTCCGTAAAATTTATGGAAAAATTTACGCCTTAATTCCTAGAAATCCTGCAAAATACTCATTATGACTCGATACAAGCATTTGACACAAACAACTACTAATATGCATATCCATTTAATATTGTTGTGATTCATGTTCAATCTTGTTCTTAGAAATAAATTTAGATTTCCCTTACACTTATCTTTTGCAAAATACCTTTATATGTAATCAAGATGAAGTTAAAAACAAAATAAAGCATTTCACAATTTACTTTGAAACATGAGCCACAAACAATAAAAATAAAACATGCATACGGAAACTAATAAAATCAAACAAACAAACAATCAAACAAATAAAGCTTGGGTTGCCTCCCAAGAAGCGCTTTTCTTTATTTATGAGTCTTGTAGCTAGACTCAAAGTCATGGGATATCACGTGACCTCGTCATTGGTCACGGTTTCTAGGTCATCCTACAAATCTCTATCGGGATCACTTTCATAGTGCAAGTATTTTGGGTGTTCAAATTCAAAATCTTCCCGATATTTGGAACTAATCTTACTGACACCCTTAAAGAACCCACATGATAAGTCAAAAGTGTTTTTACATCCTCTCCGAATTTCATCATCACATAAAACAAGTTGGGAACCTAGCTTATCAAGCCCCTCACAATCTATTCCTTCAAAATCTTTCATCTTATATGGCATTTGGTATGAGATTCTCCTAATCCCATCGGTGAAAGTCATGATTCCGTTCCGGTCATCAACCATTAAGTTAGAGATTTCACAAAAGGGCGCCCCCAAAAGCAACTTGTGATAACTTAGGGTCGATATAATCTTCAATATTGTCCACGATTGTAAAGTCCATTGTGAATGTCATATTTCCTACAAACACTTGCACTTCATGATCTCCGCCGATAACATTCGCTCCTTTATAAATTAACCCCCATCTACAAATATTGTTGTAATGAAACAAGGACATAACATTCTTGGGTTGGCACACGTCAATGTAAACATTATAAAAATGCTTGTGAACGATCATACAAGGTATTTTGAGGTTATTCAGATCACATCGCTTTATCTTTCCCGACCTTCTACCTTGTAATCCCCTTGTATTACAATCCAATGATGGTTTGTATTCATACACTTCCTCATTACCCTTCCAAAAAATTACTTTCCTAACACTATTGATGAATAGTGCACTACCATCGCTCTCATCTAGGGTCACTCCTGCTTCTTTTACGAATGGTTTTCCGAGGACAAGGTTAGTTAATATTGGGTTAATGAATGAGTCCATGTCATCGATCACGGTTAGATCAATGTCATAGATGAATCCTCCAATCATAATCGGTAACCTTTTTTCTATCCTGACGATATTGAATCCTTTACACGTAATCTGTTCAAGGAAGGTTTCGTTGTAAAGGGAGAGAGAGATCATATTTATTGGGAAGTTAGGAGCTACGTAGGCATTAGTTATAAGCTCTTTCCTAGTGGTACAAGAAATCTTAAAAACTTTGGAGTCACCTTCCTCTATCCTATTTCTACACCTTACCCTATTGTGCCTTTCTTGAGCTCCTCCATAATAGAGTTATCCAAAACCCCTATATTTTCCTTAGGCCCCTCGGATTCTTCTTTCAACTCCTTCCTCTCACTCGACCTTTGTGTGATGGAGTCCTCGGGTAAGTCTACAGGGCTCTTAGTCACATCGTGGTCCTTCTTGGGGGCTCTACCTTCTACTTCATGGCCCCCATTCCTAGTTGGTTGTTGGCTCTTATCGGGTTTAGGAGAAGGTATTGTGGTGATGGTGTTCACGAAGTGGATCGGTACTGAGGAGTCAAAAGGGTCCCTAGTTTCCTTCACCTTTGGTGATATATGTGATGAGGCGAAAAGTGTATCGCTTTTAAGGGGTCATTTAAGCCCGAATTCGAGATTATTTGATCAAATATTGCCCTAAATCATTCCTTTTGTCATTTTAGTTACTTTTGGAGAGAAATCTGGAAAAGGAGGCATTTTGGACGTTTTTGGAGCATAAAAGTGAAGAAAACGGCAAAGTCTCAATTTGCTTGCTGGGAACAATACCTGACGGCGTCAAGGATCTACAAGTGACGGCGTCAAGAGTTACAAAAGAGGTGGATATTGACTTATAACGTGACGGCCCAGAGAGTTTTCAAGCTTATGGCCTGACGGCGTCACCAAGGCCGTCAGGGTCCAATTACTAGTGACGGCCCAGAGTATTTCTACACATGACGGCGTCACAAATGGATCTTGGAAATACGATTTTTATCATGGCGGCAAGTTGACGGCGTCACTAGCTAATACATGACGCCGTCAAGATGTAAACTCTATATATAATTTTCCAAAGTTCATTCTTTAGTGTACAACTTTGAGGGAATAAACCCTAGTCCGAATTTTATCAGCTTTTCAAGGGTTTCAACCCCTTGA
This sequence comes from Artemisia argyi, assembly GCA_030686995.1. NCBI lineage: Eukaryota > Viridiplantae > Streptophyta > Magnoliopsida > Asterales > Asteraceae > Artemisia > Artemisia argyi. The sequence continues at coordinate 108,659,572 of CM060708.1, forward strand.
TTCTTCCATGTTCAATTGAAGATAAGTATTCATTCGAATCATTCAATATGTCTATGTGTTGTGTGATTATATCTTACACTTGTCTTCTCTTTAAGATGCTAGGCTAGATTTTCTTCTGTTTGCTTAGATGTAATGAAACCTAGATGTTGATTATGGGTTGATTGTTTGTTTATAATTGTTACGGATGATTGTATTCGATGTTAGGCTTAAGAAAACTGGCAGACTTCCATTGGTAACTTGCTTGAACGTCTTAAGAAACATGATCGGAGGTGTACTACGATTTTTGGTTGTATTTAATGCATAAGAGAATTCTAATGATCCCATGTTAGGAGCTTCTAACGGCTCGAAATAGGAGTGAAGTAGGATCTTATAGAGTTAGGGAATATTGTACACGGCCCTACGACAAGTATTAAGGAATATGACCCATCATCCATGCAATTATAACAAGATAATCAACCTGTAAAAGATATCTAGGGAGTAATGAAATCTAAGTAAACACAACTTTCCTCATTATTGTTACCACCACATTAGTATAATAGTTTTATTTTCATTTCTGTTATTTAATTTTGATTGCATCTTTAGATTAATTGGGTTAGTTGGCTAGCAACTAATTCCGCCCACTCCTTCAAAACCTGAGATTTTACTTGCTTTTAGAAAATATAAAAAATACAAAAAGAATCATCCCTCACCTCTAGACCTAGTTTAATAGGCTTTCTAATCCTAACGACACTATTCCTGAGTTGAACGATCAATCCCCCGGTACTTGTCACTATACTATACTACAATGATCAGGTACACTGCCTGGTGGGAGTTGTAAGCTCCTCGAGATACATTGAGAGGTAGAACCTGTTGCGAGGGCGCAATTCCCACCTATCAAGTTTTTGGCGCCGCAGCCCGGGGAATAGTTGTTTTCTAGGTTAGGATTTCTTTTTTATTAGGTCTACTTGCTAGATTCCTTTCAAGTAAGGTTTTATTTTTATTTTTAGGTTTTCTTTAGTCTATCTCATTTCTTCGTTCCTTTGTTCGTAACCTTTACCATCCGACATCATGGAAGGTGGTAACATCTTTGAACCCATCAACCCACCACAACAAAACCACCCACAAAACCCACCACTAGCAAACCAACCTCCTAGGCCCCGAACTTTAGGAGAGTATTCCCGTCCTAGCCACCAAGGCTATCGAAACACCATTGAGCTCACTTAAGGAGCCAATGTATCCCCCTTGAGATCCGACACCATCTGGTTGGTGCAAAGCGGATGTGCATTCCATGGACTTCGTTCCAAAGATCCTAATCAACATCTCAAGGATTTCCTTAAAATCGTAGATTCCATAGACCTTGATGTTGTCACTAGAGAGTCGACCCGATTACGTCTATTCCAATTCTCTCTACGTGATCAAGCTAGTCAATGGCTTGAAAGTTTACCCGCGGGATCCATCACCTCATGGGATGATCTCACCACTCGATTCCTTGCTCAATTTTTCCCACCGGGGAGAACTACCAAGCTTAGAAATGATATCTTGGTGTTCCAACAACGTCAAGGTGAAACTCTATATAAAGCATGGACTCGTTTCAAGGACTTACTCCAAAAAGTCCCTCATCATGGCATAGATCTTTGTCTCCAAGTCCAAATCTTCTATGACCATATCGATCTCTCCACAAGGCGAACCATTGACCAATCGGCCGGTGGCAAGCTACGTGATCTAAGTGTGGAAGAATCATGGGAACTCATAGAAGATCTTGCTCTTTACGACAACGAAAGTTGGAATGATCCCCGTGATTTGAACAAAACGGTCAAGGCAATATCTTTGCCTTCGAACAATTCTAGCACTCCTAACCGTAGGATCATGGAACTTGAGGACCAAATCAAGTTTCTCATGAAATCCTACGGAGCTCCTAAGCCTTCAAGCCAAGTGAACAAAATCACTTCTTTGTGTAAATTGTGTAATGGCCCTCATGAAACTCATAACTGCATGGAACTTCCAAAACATGCTTTTAAGGAATTCACATCGTCACATGCTGATGAAACAAAGGTTAGAGAGCTCGCCACTAATCGAGGTCCTCGAAACTTTGGCGAGGCCTATGATGCATGGAAGGACAAACCAAATTTCAGAGGATACCAAACTAGGAGCGTATCCTTCAATGATTCTCCTCCACTTGAATGGTCCGAGCATTTTCCATCACAGAACACTCCTAAGCAAACCTATTAGGAATTAAATATCAGAAGAATCAAAGCAAGTTTCCACTGATGGATTCTACTGAAAACTGTTTCCACTGAAGGTGATTCGTTTCCACTACTGCTTTATTCTGCTGCTACTTGATTCTGCTACTGAATCATACTGCTGCTTGATTCTGCTGCTGCTATGACTGTGCAGCTATGACTCATAACAAACAGTTGTGTAGATAAGAATGACTTATTCAACTTGCATAATAAGATAATATCTTAGTTCTAGTCATCAAATTGAACACTCCAAGTGAGTTGTTTATCCTAGATACATGATGTATCTTGTATGACTAAGCTAGAATAGTGATTAGTCATAAGCTAGTTATTTGTTGAGTCATGTAATTTGTAAAAGATATTTCCTTGGACTATAAAAGGAAAATCTTAGATATGTAGATAAGAGAGACAATGCCATACACAACTCTCATACACAGACAATAGAAAGAACAAACATAAGATTCAAGGTCTTTGTAACCCTAGTGATAAGCTAAAGGATCACTCGTATTATTTCCTTTTGAATAATATTCAATCGTTTGGTGTTAACTATTCCATTTCCATAACAATAAACATAAATCTTCTAAGTCTGGTTAAGTAGATTCCGCATACTTAATCATATTCACACAAACATATCTCATACACAAAGAACGAAGGTTTAACCACCTTACCGTGTAATCGACTCTCAACAAGTGGTATCAGAGCATACAGGTTGATATTTTTGTTTTAGAAGAAGAAGTTAGAAATGGATGTTGAGTCTATTCAAATAAATGTTGCTGCTAAGTTACCAATGCTCAAACAGAATGAGTTTGAGATGTGGAGGTTAAGAATAGAACAATATTTTCAAGTGCAAGATTATGCACTGTGGGAAATCATTGAAGATGGAGATTCTTACAAGCCTACAACCACTACATCAACAATTGATGGTAAGGAAGTTGATAAGCTACAAACCAAGCCACAAACTGCAGAAGACAGAATTAAGAAGAAGAATGACCTAAAGGCCAGAAGCATGCTGATGATGACCATTCCAAATGATCAACTTATAAACTTCAGCAAATTCAAAGATGCAAAGTCACTATTTGAGGCCATTATTGCAAGGTATGGTGGGAATGAAGCCACCAAGAAGACCCAGAAGACTCTTCTTAAGCAACAGTTTGAAAATTTCACATCAACCAACCATGAATCTTTAGACCATATGTTCAACAGGCTACAGAATATTGTGAGTCAACTTGCTATTCTTGGAGTTGAAATACCTCAAGAAGATTTAAACTCAAAATTTCTGAGAAGCTTACCTGAAGAATGGGCTATGCATGTTGTTGTCTGGAAGAACAAGTCAGACATTGACACCATGGATCTTATGGATCTGTATAGCAACTTTAAGATTGTTGAGCAAGATTTGAAGAAAACTGGAGGTACTAGTTCAAGCACTGGGAACATGGCATTTATGTCATCTCCTAGTAATTCAGTTCCAGTTACTAATGAAAAAGTTCATGATGTTGCAAGTGCTGCAAGTTCATCAAGCAGTACTTTTGGAATTTTGGATGAGAAAACATGTTGTGCTTTCTTCACAAGCAAACATAATGGATCCATGTTAACTCATGAAGACCTTCAAGAGATCAATGATGATGATCTGGAGGAAATGGATCTAAAATGGCAAATTTCTCTTCTTAGCATGAGAGCTAAGAAATTCTATCAAAGGACGGGGAAGAAGATCACAATCAGTAGCAATGATCCTGCTGGTTATGACAAGTCAAAGATAGAATGCTACAACTGTCACAAGATGGGACACTTCTCAAGAGAATGTAGAAGGCCAAGACAACAAGATAGCAGAAATAGAGATGTTGGAAGAAAATCCAATACAGGGGAGATGTCTGAACCAAAAGCTATGGTAGCAATTGATGGGTTAGGTTTTGATTGGAGCTTCATGGATGATGAAGAAATGGGTTCTTCACAGATGGCTCTTATGGCATTTACTGCACCTGAGGTACATGATCATAAAACCTGTTCAAATACTTGTACTGCTCTTAAAGACTTAAAAATCTTAATTAAACAGTATGATGACCAAAAGGTTCGATACGCCAAATCTGATCTAGATTGTTTCAATTATAAAAGTGGTTTAGAATCTGCAGAGAGGCAAATCCTACACTATAAAAGGAATGAACTTACCTTTACTGATGCTAAAACTTTACTTGAAAATGATAATCAATTTAAATATCAAATCATTGAAGCCTTAAAAGAAGCATTGGATAGGGTTAAGACTGAGAAACAAAACATTCAATTGACTAAAGAGAGGCTTGAACATGCTTCTAAAAATGTAAACAAAATAATAGACAGTCAAGTGAATAATAAAGTTAAGTCAGGATTAAGATATAATGCAGCCCCACCCCCTTATAGAGGTATCCCAAAACCCCCAGGGATTGACCTAGAACATTCAGGATTGCCTGAATTTCAGCTACCTGAGTTACAATATGGAGTTCAACCAAACTCTAACATAGTAGCTGATGAGCCTAAAAAAGAAAGTAAATGTTCATGTAAAACATTACTTTTTCAGGACAAGGTGTCCTTTGTAAATAAACAGGTTATGTCTAAACCTGAAGTGGTTAAGAAAGCAGGAACAAGAGTTCCTAAGATAGTCAAACACAATACTGATAGGCCTAAAACCAATGAAAAACATGTTAGGCAACCAGTTAGATATTGTGAACAATATAGAACCACAAACAAGCCCAGAGGTAACCAAAGAAATTGGAGTAACCTCAAGTCTTACCAACTAGGTGATGACTTTGCTTTTCACAATAAAGCTTGTTTCATTTGTGGTAGTTTTGACCATCTTGCAGCTTTCTGCAACCAATGGGTATCTGGGTATGAAAGTAATAGAGTGAACTACAAAAGGCAAACACCTAAATCTCATTTTCACTCTAATTCTAAAAGATCAAAACCCAAAACAGTCACAAAAACTGTTCCTGCTGAAAGGAAAATGGTTTCTGCTGAAAAACCATATATGATTGTTTACCCAAAATCAACAATTAAGGGTGCAAAAACAACTTTCAAACATGCATCTAATATTGTTCAAAGGCCCATTCAAACAAAAGCAGTGGTCCAAAAACAAGTTTGGAGACCAAAGGGTACAACTACAAAGCTAGCAGTTTCCTCTGCTAAGCATACTGCTGCTAAGGGTAATAGGGCAAATGCTGTTAAGGCCTCAGCATGTTGGATTCTTAAATCCAATGTTGCATCAACAGTCCTTAAGAGATTACATTTCATTGATGCAAGAGGCAGATCCAAGTCAGTGTTGGCTTGGATCCCCAAAGAAAACTTATTCTCTTACTTTGTGCAGGGACATTCACCAACAGATCATGAAGATCAAGGATATTCAGATAGTGGGTGTTCAAGGCACATGACAGGCAACATGTATTATCTTTCCAACTTTCAATCAATTGATGGTGGATATGTTACCTTTGGAGGAGGAATTGGTGGAAAGATTACTGGTAAAGGTACTATCAAAACCAGTAAACTAGATTTTGAAGATGTGTTTTATGTGCAAGAGCTTAAGTATAATCTCTTTAGTGTCTCACAAATGTGTGACAGAAAGAATAATGTTCTTTTTACTAAGACTGAATGTCTTGTACTTTCTCCTGATTTTAAGATGCCTGATGAAAGTCAAGTACTTCTTAAAATTCCTAGGAAGGGCAATATGTACAGTGTTGATATGAATAACATTGTTTCTAAAGATGCTTTAACTTGTCTTGTTGCAAAGGCCACATTAGATGAATCTATGTTATGGCATAGGAGACTTGGTCATATTAACTTCAAAACCATAAATAAATTTGTTAAGAATGGTTTGGTAAGAGGTTTACCTCAAAAACGTTTTGAAAATGATCAAACATGCATTGCTTGTCTTAAAGGCAAACAACACAAAGTCACTTGTAAGCCCAAGATTTTTAACTCTATCAATCAATCATTGTTTATGCTTCATATGGACTTATTTGGACCTGTTTCAGTAAGTAGTATAATGCATAAGAGATTTTGTCTAGTTGTTACTGATGACTATAGTAGATTTACATGGGTATTCTTTTTAGGAACTAAGGATGAGACATCAAACATCCTTAAGACTTTCATTACAGAGATAGAAAACCTAGTAAGCAAAAGAGTAAAAGTCATTAGATGTGATAATGGAACAGAATTCAAAAATAGAGTTATGGATAATTTCTGCAAAGAAAAAGGTATTAAGAGAGAATTTAGTGTTGCTAGAACTCCTCAACAGAATGGAGTAGCTGAAAGAAAGAATAGAACACTAATAGAAGCTGCTAGAACTATGTTAGCTGATTCAAAGTTGCCTATAACTTTTTGGGCTGAAGCAGTCAACACTGCTTGTTATGTTCAGAACAGAGTTTTAATAGTACAGCCTCACAATAAGACATCATATGAGCTTTTTAGAGGTAGAACTCCTGCAATAGGATTTCTTAGACCTTTTGGATGTCATGTGACAATTCTGAATACCTTAGACCATTTGAGAAAATTTGATGGTAAAGCATATGAAGGTTTCTTTGTTGGATATTCTCTCAATAGCAAAGCTTTTAGAGTATACAACATAAGAACTAAGAGAGTAGAAGAGAGTCTACATATAGAGTTCTTAGAGAACAAGTCTAATGTAGAAGGTCAAGGACCAAAATGGCTATTTGATCTTGAAACTCTAACCCATTCAATGAATTATGTGCCTGTTGTTGCAGAAACTAATGATTTTTCAGGTTCACAAGCAACAGATGAGGCAAGGTTAGACAAGAAGACACATCAAGATTATGTGATGATGCCAATATGGTCAAATACCAATGTGGAATCAACTTCAACAAATGGAGAATCTTCTTCTGGCAAAGCTAAAGAAGATGTTGAAGATAAAATCAGAGAAGGAAGAACAGAAGAACAGCAAAATGTTCCTGCTGATGAGCAAAATCTTCCCGCTAATGATCAAACAATTCCTGCTGATAAGCAAATTGTCTCTGCTGATAGTCCTTCAGAAGAAACAAAATCAGACTTTTCAGAAGATGAGGTGGATTTGAGCAATATTCCATCTGATTATCAAGTTCCTTCCACTCCACAAACACGAATTCACAAAGTCCACTCCCTAGAAAATGTGATTGGAGATGTACAATCTGGTGTGAAGACAAGACAACAATTGATGTCTTCAGATCAAAAAGGGATTCTTGATGCCCTTTATGCTTCAAAGCAACATGAGTCTTCAAACTCTTGTTTATTTGTATGTTTTCTCTCACAAGAAGAACCAAAGAATATTCATAAAGCCCTAGAGAATTCAAGCTGGTTAGAGGCTTTGCAAGAGGAGCTTCTTCAGTTCAAGATTCAAAAGGTTTGGGTGCTAGTTGATTTACCTAATGGTGTAAGAGTAATTGGCACTAGATGGGTTTTTAGGAATAAAAGGGATGAAAGAGGCATAGTGATTAAGAATAAGGCTAGATTAGTAGCACAAGGGTACACACAAGAAGAAGGGATAGACTATGATGAGGTTTATGCTCCAGTAGCTCGAATTGAGGCAATTAGACTTTTCTTAGCTTATGCTTCATTTATGAACTTCACAGTTTATCAAATGGATGTCAAGAGTACATTTTTATATGGTTCAATTGAAGAAGAGGTGTATGTTACACAACCTCCAGGCTTCACTGATCCTGACCATCCAGACAAAGTGTATAAGGTAGTTAAAGCTCTATATGGCCTACATCAGGCACCAAGAGCTTGGTATGCAACACTAGCTTCCTATTTATTAGAGAATGGATTTCAAAGAGGAAAGATTGATCAGACACTTTTCATCAAACAGCACAAGAAAGATCTTCTGTTAGTACAGGTGTATGTGGATGACATTATCTTTGGATCTACAAGGAAGGAGATGTGTTTAGACTTTGAAAAACTTATGAAAGATAAGTTTCAGATGAGTTCTATGGGAGAACTTACATTCTTTTTGGGTCTGCAAGTTAAGCAATCATCTGAAGGCATATTTATTAGTCAAGACAAATATGTTGCAGAGATACTTAGAAAATTTCAATTTGCTGATTCAAAAATAGCAACCACACCAATGGATCCTGAGAAGCCACTTCTTAAAGATGCAGATGGAGAAAATGTGGATGTACATACATACAGATCTATGATAGGTTCTTTGATGTATCTTACATCATCAAGACCTGATATCATGTTCTCTGTTTGTGCCTGTGCAAGATTTCAAGTAACTCCAAAGGTTTCTCATTTAACAGCAGTCAAAAGAATTTTTAGATATCTCAAAGGTCAACCAAGGTTGGGTTTATGGTATTCTAGAGAATCACCTTTTGATTTGATAGCATTCTCAGACAGTGACTATGCTGGTGCTAGCTTGGACAGAAAGTCAACAACCGGAGGATGTCAATTCCTTGGATGCACACTTATCTCATGGCAGTGTAAGAAGCAAACAATTGTGGCAAATTCAACAACTGAAGCTGAATATGTAGTTGCTGCAAGTTGCTGTAGTCAAGTTCTATGGCTTCAAAACCAACTTCTTGATTATGGGTACAATTTCTTACATACCATTATACATATTGATAATAGTAGTACAATTTGCATTATTAAAAATCCAGTGCAACATTCTAAAACAAAACACATTGAAATAAGACATCATTTTATAAGATATTGCAATGAGAAAAGGTTAATTCAAGTAATGAAAATTGCTTCAGAACAAAACTTTGCAGATCTTCTTACCAAAGCTTTTGATGTTGGAAGATTTCGGTACTTGGTAGCAAGTATTGGAATGCTTAATCTTTAAATTTTTCAATATAATGTGTTTTTGTATATAGATTTTGTTAATGCATCTAACTTTGTTATCTAAGTCTACTATTAACAATATTTGAAGTTATTCATACAGTTAGTTCTATTATTATTCTAATTCAAGACAAGTACTTTGTACTTTGTTTATTTGGTTTTAGACTAACAATTTCAGGTATGAATATTTAAGCTGAAAGGTTATTTCAAGTGAAATCTGCTGATCAAAGCTGCTGATCATTGCTGCTGAAAGCTGATCACTGCTGCTGATATAATAGGTTCATGATAGAAAAAGTTTGGGACTTCAAAACTCCTTAAAACTTCTTTCTTGAAATCTGATTATGATGTTTCACTTTGAATTGATAAATTAGTTGATCAGTTAATCACTGATACAACTCACTTTCTATCATTTTATACTTTTAAGTATAATGTGACTAATCTACGGATATCTGATAGAAAGAACAGCGAGCAAAAGTGAATCTAACACTTGTGTTAGAGGTAACAAATGCCACGAGCTGGAAACCCTATAAAGAAAGCCTTTTGAATAGGTTTATCTATACACAGGTGGTTATTTATAACTGAAAACATTGGTTCTCACACAACCAGAGGTTGCTTTAAACCGAAATTTTGACTAAGTGTCTGTTACACACTTAATCCCTTCAAAATGGTTGTAAGCAGTATGATTTTTCATAATAAAATCATATACATACTGCTAAGGCAAAAGTTTCTTAAAAGGATTTTTTAAAAGATGACTTTAAAAACCATCAAATGATGGACCATAAGTCAAAAATGTCCGTTGAATCACCTCTCATAGGAGTTAACACACCTAGAAGTGATGAGGACAGAATCTTAAACTCTTAAGGAATTGATGGCTTCATGTACAAATTGTCTGAAAACATGGAAAAATGCTAGATCAGATGATGATGTTATGATTGTGAGAAAATCTTTCAAACAAGGGGAGGATATCAATATAAGATGATATTTGAATCTCAGGGGAGGAAATACAAGCCCAGTTTAAGGAAGATTAACCAAAAGAAAAGACAAGATGATGACATAGAGGTTGAAAATGACAAGAACATTCTTTAATGTTGTATTCAGAAGAGATGAAGCATTTCAAAGGAGAAAGTTCTATCTAGGTCAAAAAGTTGAAAAGATTCAATTTCAGTTCACTACGTTTGTTCATCACTTGTTGAAAGATCAGAAAGCAGATAAGTTCCAGAGAAAGATAAGTTCATTCACTCAGAAGAGAAGAAAGTTCAGATCAACTAGTCTGACAATGAAGTGTTTGAAAGATCTTCACAAAGTCCTCATTTAATTCAGAAAAACATGTTTGAATGTGATTCACATGTTTAGGGGAGGATTGTTAGGAATTAAATATCAGAAGAATCAAAGCAAGTTTCCACTGATGGGTTCTACTGAAAACTGTTTCCACTGAAGGTGATTCGTTTCCACTGCTGCTTTATTCTGCTGCTGCTTGATTCTGCTGCTGAATCATACTGCTGCTTGATTTTGCTGCTGCTATGACTGTGCAGCTATGACTCATAACAAACAGCTGTGTAGATAAGAATGACTTATTCAACTTGCATAATAAGATAATATCTTAGTTCTAGTCATCAAATTGAACACTCCAAGTGAGTTGTTTATCCTAGATACATGATGTATCTTGTATGACTAAGCTAGAATAGTGATTAGTCATAAGCTAGTTATTTGTTGAGTCATGTAATTTGTAAAAGATATTTCCTTGGACTATAAAAGGAAAATCTTAGATATGTAGATAAGAGAGACAATGCCATACACAACTCTCATACACAGACAATAGAAAGAACAAACATAAGATTCAAGGTCTTTGTAACCCTAGTGATAAGCTAAAGATCACTCGTATTATTTCTTTTTGAATAATATTGAATCGTTTGGTGTTAACTATTCCATTTCCATAACAATAAACATAAATCTTCTAAGTGTGGTTAAGTAGATTCCGCATACTTAATCATATTCACACAAACATATCTCATACACAAAGAACGAAGGTTTAACCACCTTACCGTGTAATCGACCCCCAACAAAACCTATGAAGATGCCTTGCGAAAGTTCATTCTCTCTCAAGAATTATAGCTTTCCATGCTCGAGACCCGATTTAGACAACAGCAGGCCGATATGAATGACAAGATTTGTAATCTGTTAACCGCTATTAAAGAGCACACTGTTAGTAAACCAATTCAGGCTGAAGAAGCCAAATCTGCCACCATCATGAATCAGCCAACCTCTTCTGTGAAAATAAAAAGCCCTAGTAAACACTTTAAACATCTGTCACCAAAGGTGAAGGAAGTTAGGGACCATGTTAACTCCCCAGGACCAATCCACTTTGTAAATACCATCACCACAATATCTGCTCCTACACCTGACGAGAGCCAACAATAAACTGGGAATAAGGGTCATGAAGTTAAGGATGAGACCCCAGAGATAGACCACGAATTTGCCAAGAGCCTTGGCGAATTATTCGAGGACTCCGTCACACAAGAGTCAGGCGAATGGGATGAGCCGAAAGAGAGATCAAAAGGGCACACAAAAAATCCAACTATAGGGAGTAGTGATAGGATTAAGGGAAGCGACTCTGAAGTTTTTAATATTTCTTGCACTACTAGGAAGAAGCTCATAACCCATACTTACATAGATCCTAACCTCCCTATAAACGTAATCCCCCTCTCCCTTTACAACGAAGCCTTCCCTGAACATATCTCGTGTGAAGGAATCGAAAGGTTATCAGTTATGATTAGAGGATTCATCTATAACATTGATCTCACCATGATCGATGACATAAACTCTATCACTAATCCAACATTAACCAACCTCGTCATCGGGAAACCATTTGTTAATAAAACGGGAGTGGTCCTTGATGAGAAGGATGGTAGTGCATTATTCACCAATGGCGTCAGGAGAGTGATTTTTCGAAAGGGTAATGAGGAAGTGTATGAGTGCCGTCCGTCACTAGATTGTAATACATATGGATCACAGGATGAAAGATCGGAAAGGATAAAGCGGCGTGATCCGAATAACCTCAAAATCCCTTGTATGATTGGTCACAAGTATTTCGATAATATCTACATTGATATGTTTCTACCTAAGAGTTTTATGTCCCTGTTCCATTATAACAATATTTGCATATGGGGGATGATTTATAAAGGAGAAAATGTTGTTGGTAGAGATCATGAAATCCAGGTATTCATAGGAAATATGGCGTTCACAATGGACTTTACGATTGTGGACAACATTGAGAATTATATCGACCCAAGGTTATCGCAAGTTGTTTTCTGAGCGCCCTTTTGTGAAATCACTAACTTAATGGTTGACGACCGGAATAGAATCATGACTTTCACTGATGGAATTAGGAGGGTGTCATACCAAACGCCATACAAGAGGAAAGACTTCGAAGGAATTGATTGTGACAGACTTGATAAGCTAGGTTCTCAACTTGTTTTATGAGATGAAGATGTTCGGATAGGATGTAAAAACACCTTTGATTTATCATGTGGATTCTTTAAGGATGTTAGTAAGCTTGGATCCAAGTATCGGGAAGATGTCTTTGAGTTTGAAGACCCAAAATACCTGCACTATGAAAGCGATCCTGATATTGGAGATGACCTAGAGAATGTAACCAATGATGAGGTCACGTGATAGCCCACGACCTTAAGTCTAGCTACAAGAATAATAAATAAAGAAAAGCGCTTCTTGGGAGGCATCCCATGTTTTTTGTGTTTTTATTTGTTTGATTTTTAATTGCTTGATTGTTATTTGCTTCCGTATGCATGTCTTATTTTTATTGTTGGTAAATCATATTTTCAAATTAAATTATGAAAATGCTTTATTTTGTAGTTTAACTTTGTCTTAACTTCATATAAAGGTATTTTGCAAAAGCTAAGTGTAAGGGAAAACCCCAAATTTGTTTATAAGAACGAAATTGATCTTGATTCGCTACAATATTAAATGAACATGTATAGTAGTAATTGTTAGAGTCAAATGCTTGTATCGAGTCATAATGATGTTTTGCCGGATTTTACAGGAAGTAGGACATAAGTTTTTCCAGAAATTTTCCGGAAACATGACATAAAGATTTCTGCAGGTCACTTTTGACAGCGTCAGGATTTAACTCCTGACGACGTCACGTGTAAAATTCTGGAAATTTTGCGAGTTTTGTTTTTCTAACGGAGTCTTAAAATTTTTTGTTAATTCTTTAGTTTTATAAACTGCAGGAAATCTGCAAACATTCATTCCACAAGCATTATACCTTAAATTGCTTTCTAGGATTTGTTAGTATATATAGATTGCCGCCGATTTTACGCAAGGTTGCCTTGTTTGTTTTCTCAGGTTTAACAGGTTATATATGACAAGAAGATGATTTATATTTTTGGAAGGGTACCTTTGAATGTTCATTTTCTTGGAGGAAGATCTAACCTTGTTAACACACTATCCACACCGAACGAATCATGGGAGTATTTGTTTTCATTCTTTTACCTATTTTACTTTTACATTCTTTAATTGAACGTTGGGGACAATGTTTATCCTAAGTGTAAGGGGAGGGTAAATGATGATACCTTATAGGATACTATTGCACTTGAGTTTGTTTGTTCGATGGTAGGTGTGTAATAAAACTAAGAGAAATACTTGTTTGTGTAATTTTAGCGCCAAATTTAAATTTTTTACAACATTTAGGAGTGAAACTTTAGCCTTAACAAGCGTCTCATGGATAGGAGTTGTATGACTAGCACAAAACGGTACCATTCAGAAAAATTTTCCACCCAAATATGTGAGGTTCGCCTTTAAGATTTGATAGGAAAAGCATTTATTATTAGAACTTATGAGTGTACCGGTAGCATTTAGATTCTAGAACTTACGTTAGTGATGCATCCCGAGACCGCTAGTGAGACTACATTCGTGTAGTAGGATTTACTAGATGATAAGAGGCATTAGGATCACACTTGTGTTAAACCCGTATCATAATTACTTGACCATTTAAGTCATATTACTTGACTGGTAAAGTCAATTAAACTTCCCACACCTTAGCGTTGTACTCATTTTTAGTACACGTAACCCCTAGTACACCCTTCCAAGCCTATCTTTTCATTTCTAACTTTAAGCATCTTACTTAAAGGAAGAATTTGTTACAAACCACCCAAATGTGCAACCAAATCGCCTTAGCCTTCCGTGTATGCACTCATCTTTAGTGCATTATTGTTATTTGTTTAAACCCTTTGTTAATTATCTAATTGATTACATGGTTGCTAAGTTGAGTCATATCATGTACATATTGTTTTAGGGCGATTGGGACTCATGGGTAAAGTACTTGTGTTATGAAGTAATGGGGAAGAACATCAAATTATTATCCCATATGTGCATTAATCTTAAAAAAAATACTCCAAGTGTTTTGATTATCTTGATTCGAGTCGTTAGATTAGTTTATTGTAAAGTATGTAAAAATTCAAGTGTAAGGGGAGAATATACATTCCCTATGATGTATTATTTTGGATGGTAGGGTAAGAGTGTATGCAAAAAAAAAAAGAAAAATCAAGAAAAAGAAAAAAAAATAGAAAAAGAAAATAGAAGAAAAACATACGGACTACCATCCCAATTCATTCTATGTTTGTTTTATATTTTTTGTTATTTTTGATTTATTAGCTTAAGTCAAGTCGAGTCTTGGCTTAGCAACGCCATATTGTACATGTAATTAACCAAGATGATTTACTCGCCACCAGTAAATATTGCCTTTATCCAACAAAACCGTGTTTTCCATATCCCTACACCTCATGTTATAACCCTTTAAAAGACCTCTTTGATAGTTTATCCTAGGTGCTTACGCCAAGTGGTGGAGGTTTGATCCTTTCCCAAGCCTATGGTAATCTATTTTGCTATGACAGGTAGTGAGAGATGTTTTCCATTTCCATATTGTGATATCTACTTTATTACACCCGAGAGATGTGAGTATCTAAACACTATTTGTGAGGTGCTAGTGTATGACCTCCGTGCTTGTTTTTGGTTTTTAGTCAACTGATTATTTGTTGTAATTACTTTTATATTAGTGTTAAATGAGCCCTAACATGTATTTTGATTAGAATAAAAGTGCATTTGCTTAAGGACAAGCAAATCTCAAGTGTAAGGGTATTTGATGAGGCGAAAAGTGTACCGCTTTTAAGGGGTTATTAAGCCCGAATTCGAGATTATTTGATCAAATATTGCTCTAAATCATTCCTTTTGTCATTTTAGATACTTTTGGAGAGAAATATGGAAAAGGAGGCATTTTGGACGTTTTTGGAGCATAAAAGTGAAGAAAACGACAAAGTCTCAATTTTCTTGCTGGGAACAAAACCTGGCAGCGTCAAGGATCTACAAGTGACGGCGTCAAGAGTTACAAAAGAAGTGGATATGGACTTATAACGTGACGGCCCAAAGAGTTTTCAAGCTTATGGCCTGACGGCGTCACCAAGGCCGTCAGGGTCCAATTACTAGTGACGGCCCAGAGTATTTCTACACATGACGGCGTCACAAATGGATCTAGGCAATACGATTTTTATCAAGGCGGCGAGTTGACGGCCTCACGAGCTAATACATGACGCCATCAAGATGTAAATTCTATATATAGTTTTCCAAATTTCACTCTTTAGTATACAACTTTGAGGGAATAAACCCTAGTCCGAATTTTATCAGCTTTTCAAGGGTTTCAACCCCTTGATTCTTCCATGTTCAATTGAAGATAAGTATTCATTCAAATCATTCAATATGTCTATGTGTTGTGTGATTATATCTTACGCTTGTCTTCTGTTTAACATGCTAGGCTAGATTTTCTTGTGTTTGCTTAGATGTAGTGAAACTTAGATGTTGATTATGGGTTGATTATTTGTTTATAATTGTTACGGATGATTGTATTCGATGTTAGGCTTAAGAAAACTGGCAGACTTCCATTGGTAACTTGCTTGAACGTCTTAAGAAGCATGATCGGAGGTGTACTATGATTTTTGGTTGTATTTAATGCATAAGAGAATTCTAATGATCCCATGTTAGGAGCTTCAAACGGCTCGACATAGGAGTGAAGTAGGATCTTATAGAGTTAGGGAATATTGTACACGGCCCTATGACTAGTATTAAGGAATATGACCCGTCATCCATGCAATTGTAACAAGCTAATCAACCTGTAAAAGATATCTAGGGAGTAATGAAATCTAAGTAAACACAACTTTCCTCATTATTTTTACCACCACATTAGTATAATAGTTTTATTTTAATTTTTTTATTTTATTTTGATTGCATCTTTAGATTAATTGGGTTAGTTGGCTAGCAAGTAATTCCACCCACTCTTTCAAAACCCGAGATTTTACTTGCTTTCATAAAATATAAAAAATACAAAAAGAATCATCCCTCACCTCTAGACCTAGTTTAATAGGCTTTCTAATCCTAGCGACACTATTCCTGAGTTGAACGATCAATCCCCCGGTACTTGTCACTATACTATACTACAACGATCAGGTACACTGCCTTGTAGGGGTTGTAAGCTTCTCGAGATCCCTTGAGAAGTAAAACCTGTTGCGAGAGCGCAATTCCCACGTATCAAGTTTTGATACGTGGGAATTGCGCCATTGCAACAGGTTTTACCTCTCAATGGATCTCGAGAAGCTTACTATCCCCACCAGGCAGTGTACCTGATCGTTGTAGTATAGTATAGTGACAAGTACCGGGGCATTGATCGTTCAACTTAGGAATAGTGTCGCTAGGATTAGAAAGCCTATTAAACTAGGTCTAGAGGTGAGGGATGATCCTTTTTTTATTTTTATATTTTTATGAAAGCAAGTAAAATCTCGGGTTTTGAAAGAGTGGGCGGAATTAGTTGCTAGTCAACTAACCCAATTAACTACTAATGCAAAAAAAAATAAATAAATAACTGAAATGAAAATAAAACTATTATACTAATGTGGTGGAAACAATAATGAGGAAAGTTATGTTTACTTAGATTTCATTACTCCCTAGTTATCTTTTACAGGTTGATTAGCTTGTTACAATTGCATGGATGACGGGTCATATTCCTTAATACTAGTCGTAGGGCCGTGTACAATATTCCCTAACTCTATAAGATCCTACTTCACTCCTATGTCGAGCTGTTAGAAGCTCCTAACATGGGATCATTAGAATTCTCTTATGCATTAAATACAACCAAAAAATCGTAGTACACCTCCGATCATGTTTCTTAAGACGTTCAAGCAAGTTACCAATGGAAGTTTGCCAGTTTTCTTGAGCCTAACATCGAATACAATCATCCGTAAAAATTATAAACAAACAATCAACCCATAATCAACATCTAGGTTTCACTACATCTAAGCAAACACAAGAAAATCTAGCCTAGCATGTTAAAGAGAAGACAAACGTAAGATATAATCACACAATACATAGACATATTGAATGATTTGAATGAATACTTATCTTCAATTGAACATGGAAGAATCAAGGGGTTGAAACCCTTGAAAAGCTGATAAAATTCGGACTAGCGTTTATTCCCTCAAAGTTGCACATAAATGAATGAAAATTGGAAAACTATATATAGAGTTTACATCTTGACGGTGTCATGTATTAGCTCGTGACGCTGTCAACACGCCGCCATGATAAAAATCGTATTGCCTAGATCTATTTGTGACGCTGTCATGTATGAAATTACTCTGGGCCGTCATGTGTAATTGGACCCTGACGGCCTTGGTGACGCCGTCAGGCCCTAAGCTTGAAAACTCTCTGGGCCATCACGTTATAAGTCCATATCCACCTCTTTTGTAACTCTTGACGCCGTCATGTGTAACAGCTTGATGCCGTCAGGTACTGTTCCTAGCAAGGAAATTGAGACTTTGCCATTTTCTTCACTTTTATGCTCCAAAAACGTCCAAAATGCTTCCTTTTCCAGATTTCTCCTCAAAAGTACCTAAAATGACAAAAGGAACGATTTAGGGCAATATTTGATCAAATAATCTCGAATTCGGGCTTAAATGACCCCTTAAAAGCGATACAGTTTTCACCTCATCAAATACCTTTACACTTGAGATTTTCTTCTCCTCAAGTAAATGCGCTTTTATTCTAATCAAAATACAAGTTAGGGGTCATTTAACACTAATATAAAAGTAATTACAAAAAATAATCGTTCCGCTAATAACCAAAAGAAAGCACGGAGGTCATACACTAGCACCTCAAAAATAGTGTTTAGATACTTACATCTCTCGGGTGTAATAAAGTATATATCACAATATGGAAATGGAAAAAATCTCTCACTACCTGTCATAGCAAATATATTACCATAGGCCTGGGAAAGGATCAAACCTCTACCACTTGGCGTAAGCACATAGGATAAACTATCAAAGAGGTCTTTTAAAGGGTTATAATGTTAGGTGTAGGGATATGGAAAACACGGTTTTGTTGGATAAAGGCAATATTTACTGGTGGCGAGTTAATCATCTTGGTTAATTATATGTACAATATGGCATTGCTAAGCCAAGACTAGGCTCGACTTAAGCTAATAAATCAAAAATATCAAAAACATAAAACAAACATAGAATGAAATGGGATGATAGTCCGTATGTTTTTTCTCCTTTCTTTTTCTATTTTTTTTTCTTTTTTCGATTTTATTTATTTATTTATTTATTTATTTTTTTGCATACACTCTTACCCTACCATCCAAAATAATACATCATAGGGAATATACATTCCCCTTACACTTGAATTTTTACATACTTTACAATAAACTACGCTAATGACTCGAATCAAGATAATCAAAACACTTGAACTACTTTTTAAGATTAATGCACATATGAGGGTAATATATGATGTTCTTCCCCATTACTTCATAACACAAGTACTTTACCCACGAGTCTCAATCGTCCCAAAACAATATGTACAAGATATGGCTCGACTTAGTAACCATGTAATCAATTAGATAATTAACTAAGCGTTTAAACAAATAACAATAATGCACTAAAGGTGAGTGCATACACGGAAGGCTAAGGCGATTTGGTTGCACATTTGGGTTGGTTGTAACAAATTCTTCCTTTAAGTAAGATGCTTAAAGTTATAAACGAAAAGATAGGCTCGGAGGGGTGTACTAGGGGTTTCGTGTACTAAAAATGAGTACAACACTAAGGTGTGGGAAAAATTAATTGATTTTACTAGTCAAGTAATATGACTTAAATGGTCAAGTAATTATGATACGGGTTTAAACACAAGGGTAATCCTAATGCCTCTTATCATGTAGTAAATCCTACTACACGAATGTAGTCTCACTAGCGATCTCGGGGTGCATCACTAACACAAGTTCTAGAATCTAAATGCTACAGGTACACTCATAAGCACTAATAATGAATGCTTTTCCTATCAAATCTAAAGGCGAACCTCACATATTTGGGTGGAAAATTTTTCTGAATGGTACAGTTTTGTGCTAGTCATACGACTCCTATCCATGAGACGCTTGTTAAGGCTAAAGTTTCACTCCTAAATGTTGTAAAAAATTTTAAATTTGGCACTAAAATTACACTAACAAGTATTTCTCTTAGTTTTATTACACACTTACTATCAAACAAACAAACTCAAGTGCAATTGTATCCTATAAGGTATCATCATTTACCCTCCCCTTACACTTAGGATGAACATTGTCCTCAATGTTGAATTAAAGAATGTAAAAGTAAAATAGGTAAAAGAATGAAAACAAATACTCCCCTGATTCGTTCGGTGTGGATAGTGTGTCAACAAGGTTAGATCTTCCTCCAAGGAAATGAACGTTCAAAGCTTCCCTTCCAGAAATATAAATCATCTTCTTGTCATATATAACCTGTTAAACCTGAGAAAACATGTTGATATAAATAATGCGTAAAAACGTTATTAATATTTCTCGATATCCCTATGTTTTGACAAATGTAGAATCATTAAACATAAAATCATTACGTAAATAAGTATTTAGTGACAAAATATCATAATATCCAACTAATTCACTTAAGGTATTTAGAAGGTCAATCTATGCAAAGACCACCACTATTTGAAAGTGATGGTTTTCTTTATTGGAAAAATCGATTCGAAACTTATGTGAAATCAAAAGATCTAGATCTTTGGCATGTTATTACTAATGGTGATTTTCCTCCTATACAAAATAATCCCGAAACCAAAAGGGATGAAATTGTACCTTTTGAAAAACAAAACGATGATTTGAAAAAGAAACTTGCTAAAAACAATGAAGCTAAAATGGTTATTTATAATGCGTTACCACACAAAGAATATGAAAGAATTTTTATGTGTAAAACCGCAAAAGATATTTGGAATTCTTTACTAATCACTCACCAAGGTAATAGTCAAGTCAAAGATAATAAAATAGATCTTCTTGTACAACAATATGAACAATTTACGATTCCGGAAGAGGAATCAATTGATAATTCTTTTGCTAGATTTAACACAATCATCACAAGTTTAAAAGCACTTGATGAGAATTTTTCTAGCAAGAATTTTGTAAGGAAATTTCTTAGGGCTCTCCATCCGAAGTGGCGTGCTAAAGTGACGGCTATTAAGGAGTCAAAGAATCTATCAACTCTACATCTTGACGAGCTAATTCGAAACTTGAGAGTGTATGAGGTGATAATAAAGAAAGATTCTGAAATGGTCAAAGGAAAAAGGGAGCAAACCAAGTCAATTGCATTGAAAGCAAAAAGAGAATCTAGTGACGAAGAATGCTCAAATTCCGAAAGTGAAGACGAATAGTATGCCATGGCCGTAAGAGACTTCAAGAAATTCTTCAAAAGACGAGAAGATACGTTAGATAACCGTTTGATGAAAGAAAAACATTCCAAAGAAACAAGGACGACAAAATTAGCAAGAATGAAAGAAAATGCTTCAAGTGTGGAGATCCAAACCATTTTATTGGAGAATGTTCGAAATTGTCAAGAAGTCAAAACCACAAGGCCTTTGTGGGAGGAGCATGGAGTGATAGTAACAACGATGAAAACGACACAACAAAAGAAGAAAAGTGTCTCATGGCAAGGTCTTCCGATGAGGTACATTCCGAAACCGAATACTATAGTGATGATAATTTATCGTTAGATGAAAAAGATTTAGATAGCGAATATCGTAGATTATGCAAACTAGGACAAAAAGTCATAGCTAAAAATAAACTACTAAAACACACTAATCATAAAATTAAAGGATGAAATACTTGAATTAAAAATGAAACTACAAAAACTAGAAAAAGGAAAAGAAATTATTATAGAATGTAAAGAATGTCTAGTTATTAAAAATGAGAATAAACAACATAAGGAAGAAATTATTAGATTTGAGAAATTTGAAAATAGTAGTCAATCACTTAGTAAAATAATTAGCTCTCAAAGAATTGCCAAAGATAAAACCGGTTTAGGATACGACTCAACCGAGGCATCAACTAGCAAATCTAAAAATGTAAAGTTTGAAGGTGAAACTAGTGAACTAAAACCTCTAGAGTTAAAACCAAAGTATATACTTTTGAAAGATAGATTAGTACCTATTGCAAGTGATGAAGAAATTAAAAGCTTTCGTAAATCATCTTTAAAACCCGAAGTAGAACCCCTTAATCCAAAAAATAAGATCTAAAACTCCACCACCTAGAAAACCAAATTGTCCTCATCCTAGGTCTAAAACTCCTCAACCTAGAGTAAACCAAAATAGACGAAACTTTCACAATAATCATCAAATGTGGAACTTCAATCCTTGGGGAATGATTCCACTATACATGCACCCAAGTCAAATGCATAACGTCTTTGGACCAAACAACTTTGGTCAAATGAGACAATGGGGACCAACAAGATGAATTCGTCATACCTTGGCAAGCTTGGTTTTCTATCCACTTCCACATGATCATGCAATCTCTTGAAGACTTTGAAGATTTCCTTGTTGAAGACAAAAAGGCACACGTCTCTTTTAAATTTTCATGTCAAAATTGCATGCTTAGTCTAGTATCTAGTTTATTGTTGTTATAGCTTATTTTGTAATTACTCTTAGCTATTATATATATATATATATATATATATATATATATATATATATATATATATATATATATATATATATATATACGTATACATATTATTATTATACATACTATATGCTCTTATAACCTAGAAAACTCATTAGTTGATTTTCTAGAACTAGAAATTGTTCGTTTACAAATCTTTTCTTTTCCCCTCTTTTGGCCTTCTTGAACTTTAACGTTCAAATATACTCATGTTGATGTAGAGAAATGAGTTGAAGAACCGATGGATGAAAAAAACTCCCGTCATCTTTTGCATCCGTCTCCCTCTCTTTTTCTCGTCCTATAAACCCATATTATTTACACACACACACACACACACACACACACACACACACACACACACACATATATATATATATATATATATACCTTCTACATTTTTCATCGTCAAGTTGACGGCTTGATCATTTTTATCCAAAAGTATCAAGGAAATTTTAGTTGACGAAACGTCAAATAAAATGTCAAGTAATTCTCTTCGTACGAACTCTCTCCAACGTATTTTTGATTAAAAATAAATCTAATATATATATACTTACTTATTTTTATTTTTCAGAATCTAAGCCGCGAAAAGTAAAAATATAAATGGGCGGCCCCCTTAAAATTAAGGGGACCGGCAGTATAAAAAGGGGTGGCCCTCTTAATGATTAAAGGGGCCGGCCATCTGACAAATTCCACTCATTTTTTCTCCTTATTCCACTTACCAAACACTCCATTTTCTCTCCTCCCTTCACTCCTACTACTGCTGTGACGAATTTTAAACCCCAAAACCATCGAAAATCCATTCTCAATTCATCATATCAAGGTCAATTAACAAAGGGAAAATACTTATAACACGATTAGCAACAAGTATTGTAAGTTTTTCATAACACATTTGTCACACCCCCAATTTACCTGACTTGCAGCGGAATGGAATACCTGGGGGTGTCTGTCATAGCACCACAGTTACAGTTACATTGAACGACCTAAAGTGTCGTTTGGAAAATACTGCATTTGATCATTGAAATAATTCAGAGTTTACAAAATGAGGTCCCCAAAATGTGTTGCATGTTTAGGAAAACAAGTCCTACTAGATCAAATGTTTACATAAGTGCATGAAATAATAATGAGACGCGTCGACTCCGCGACTCCATGAAGGTCCAAATGCATGTCACATGAGCTACCTTAATAACCTGAAATACATTGCTAAAACGTCAACACGAATGTTGGTGAATTCCATAGGTTTGTAAAATGTACTGATGTACGGCCACCACAAGTAAAAATGCAAGATAAAAATCTCGTGAAAATTGTACAATAGCCTTAAGCTCATGACACCGAAGCTATGACTGATGAAATTCTATGCCCCTCCCGAATGTTCTGCCGAAACATCCAAATGTAAAAGACATGACATGCATCCGCTTACTGTTGGTATCCACTACCACGGATGGAGGCGTCACCCTCGATAGATCTATCCACTCACTCTCGCTTAACGGTAAATTAACGGTTCATGATGTTACAGGGGACTTTTCACATGGCAAGGTAACTTAAGCTATGTACATGTTTGAATACTTGGGCTCGTACTGAAATGATTGATGCAATGTATTCCCCCCGTGGGATTTGAAAACAATCAAAAATGTTGAATTGAAAACGGGGCTATGAAAACTCACCTCAACTGATGAAACCGTGATGAAATGAAATGAACACCAATGAACAATTTGCTGTCGTAACCCAATATGATGGTACCATGAACATGTACTGAGCTGAAAACAAGGCGCGCATACTAGCCGCAACCTAATATGAATGATGTACGATCTACTTTAGATCATGAAATGATGTTATGAATGTCCATGCACATGTTTACTATACCACTCTACTCTTTGAAAAACACTTGTTGTTATCAAAAGTATATAATCCAAGAATTTGGAAAATATTGCTATTAGAAAATATAATAAGCTAGTTGCAATATATATACTTATATATATATATAACGTAAGTTTCCATGTTAGCGTTGAAAAACTCGGGTTGTAATCTTTGAAATGATGAAAACATACTCGTAATAACTAATACTACGTTAGTTATAAAGCTCGGTACTTGATATTATGTTTAGCTTGAAAATGCACTTCGTAGTTTTTGCGCCAAATATATTAAAAGCTGTCAATTAATAAAAGGTTTTAGCCGATATTCAAACGAGTATATCTTTGTCGTTACTTGTCCGTTTTACTTGTTCTTTATATCCACGGTTTCGTCTTAGTATGTAGTAATATATTTTGGAAAGCTCGGCTCCTCCGGGTTACGTTTAAAGTCTCTTTTTGTACCATGAAAAACGTCCAACAGCAAACAAATTTCCAGAAAATACTTTTCGTCAACAATCTTGCAAAAATCATAACTTCTTCGTTATAAGCTCTTTTTAATCCGTTCTTTCGCCTACGGATTCGTTTTTGAAAGTATTTTCTAAAAAATTTGCCAAAGTTTCCTTGGTGTTTACTGATTTTCCAGATTTTTACAAAACGGGACAGCATGTCTAAAATGAGTTCCAAATCAAGTTTCCAAGGTTAAAAACCAATTTCTACCATCACCAATCCTCTTGTAATCACCACATGACTAATCTAATCTTACCATACACCTTCTTAGGGTGCCATGGACTCCTAACCAAGTTATTAGAGCTAGGGGATTCATAACAAGAAAGTTAGGATTTGTATGTTACTTTTTAGCCAAAATAAAGTGTAGTATAGCTACTTATACATGGTTTTTAGCATGATTCTTATGTAATACATGTAAAAATAGGATGATTCATGAAAAAATAAAGATGAAAACTTACTTGATAAAATGAGATGATTATTGGATGATTATGCTTGATGTTCTTGTGTTTTTGTTGCTTGATTCTTGATTAGACTTGTAAAATGAACAACTTTTGTGTTTTACTTTTTGAAAAATGATCACTTGATCATAGAGATCAATTAGGGTCGTGGGTTTGAAGAGAGAAATGGGGAAGATGAGATGAAAATTGTTCTTGCTAAAAGTGAATTATGATTCTAAGTTTTTAGTAAAGTATGGTTTTTAAGGTTTATTGTTTTATATTAAGAAATCAATACTTGAGGTTAAGGGGTGTCTCATGGGCTGGTTTTGGTGTGAAAAGGGAGTAGCCAAAACGGTTTTGATCACTTAGAAAATGTAGTGTAGCGTTAAGTGTTATTACGCGTTATTCGTTAAAATCGGGTACCGGGTTTAATAGCAATAAACGTTCACGAAGTTAACCGGGATGAAATAAAGTTATAATAATGTTAAAAACATATTAAAAATATGTTGGGTATATTTACTGAGTGATCGGGTGATTATTGTTTAGTTTTAACGAAAACCGTCGTTATATTCATACGCGTACGTTATAAATAAAATAAATTTCCAAAATACTGGGTAACTGAATGTTATAACTTTTATGATGTTAAAATGGATATAAAAATATGTCGGGACCATTGTGGGAATATTTAGATATATTCGTCGTGTATAAACCGTGTGTTAACGTTTACTATAATTACTTATACGTAAAAACGTTAAATGTACTGAATATAGTAATTTGAAAATCCTGAGAGTGGTATAACATGAAAATGCTGTTATGATGATATGCAGACTATCTCCAGTCCGTATGCAGTGTTCTCAACACTAATGAAATGAATTCGCACCTAACCCAATCCGGTTACGCGAATTTGAATATCCGTAAACTAAATTTACGATGAAATGTGTAATGCACGTGAATGATGAAATCTTTTCCCGCAATGAATAGTGTTCCGTGAATAGTAAATTTCCCAAAAGTTTCTCAGAATATCAAATTGACCTTGAAAACGATGAATAGTAAACTGATGAATAGTGTTTGATGAATAGTGTTTTTCCAAAGTTCGGGAAATGACCTGAAATGACCTGAAATGGTGAGTTGTGACAGTCTTCCCCCCTAAAAGGAACTTCGTCCCGAAGTTCAGTTTATGTTGGTCTCTGAAAACTTATTGGTGAATAGGTGATGATATTCGAGAATTCCAACGAACTCTAACGATAGGAATTCGACTCTGTTTCAACTGTTTGACCACATGGTCCATGATTTCTGTTGGTTCTCTTACAAGGTCTGAGATTGTCATTTGGGTTGGATCCCTTCCAATGGAATCATGAGTGACTCATCTGAAAGTCATTTCTGGGGATCTGAAAATGTGAAATATGTTCGTGTAATCCTGTTGTTCTCTGACAATGTTCAAGTCTGACGGCCACTAGGCCTACTCTGTCAAAATATAAATGGTCCAGTGTATATTGGTGTAACTTTCCAAGTTTTCTGAACGATAACATGCCTTTCCTAGGCAGAACTCTCTGCTAACTCTGCAGAACTTGAAGTTTTAATGGTTTATGACTTATTGAACTTGTAACTGATTCTTGACTTGTAGAAAATTTCTGGTTATCTCATGAATGCCTACTGAACTAATGAGTTGAGCTTTTTCCAAGTTTGGCCCATCAATCGATGGTCTGCGCTTCTTTAAGGTTTCAAATGTGGTACTGGTAATATATACTGCTGAATTCTGCCAGAACTCAAGTTTGTATGCTAGTTGGTCGATTCTAAAATGAATCTTAAATAGTCCAATATGCTAAAGGTTCAACCTTTCTTGTTATCCAATTTGTATCGTGCCAATCCAAGGCAATGTTTTTAACTTAGTTTATTCTCTCACTTGAATCCGGATGGTTTGTTGTTCAGAATACTCAATCCAAATGATGTGTGTTATGTACCAACCTAACTTCTGCCAGTTTCCCGTTGTTGGTGTGATAACTATTGTTGTAGATGAATTTAATTTATGTTGAGTGATTAGTCCAACCATTTACAGGGTCAATCACTCATGCTCTGAGCATACCTTCCTATGTTTGAATTGTTCTCTCGCTTTGACCATCGTTCTGAGGGTGATAGGTGATGTTTACATCTAAATGGGTTTCTGAAGGAAATCCTGAAATGATTACCTGAAGTCCAAGTTGAATCGGTTTCCTTAACAGGAAAAACTGAAATGGTTACAATAAACCTTTGTGACTATTTCCACAACGTTCGGTCCTTCGAACTTGGCGTTATTTGAAGGGATAGTATATAGGTAAGAATTTGATTCCTTGTGTTTTGTTCCAACGGATGATAAGACATATGTCCTTCCTTGTCTAGTGGGTTTGGTCTTCACTACTGAAGTTCATGATCAATTTGTGATGTTCCTCCTAATTCCTTCATCACATATTCTAAATATTCTCTATTGTCAAGTCACAAATCCTAAATGCATAAGCGATGTTGTAGGGAAGTTGGTTATGGAAATTTGTCTCGCGATTATGAGTTTTAGTTGAAATCCTTTTCTGAATAAACGAATTTAGAAAATGGAGCAAATGATTTACTGGGTAATATTTTTCCTGATGATCCAAAATCCAGTAGTTATGAAATAGGAACTGTTTTCAAACATGTTGTGATTACGACTGCTTACCAAAGTTTGATGTTTATGTATTTTCCTCATTGTACCATAGTGTTGCTAAAGATTGACCAAAAAGGATCGTACTTGTTCAAAATAGGAATTTCAGAAATCATTTTTCCACAAGGTATGTGATTTATGTAAACGCATCAACTTTATTTAAAAGTGAAAACACTGAAAAAGATAAAATGGTAGAATAGGAAATGTTCGCTTAAATGCATATATGTCTAACACTTAGTTCCTGGGGTTGGATAATGTCTATTGATGGTTATCTGGCATAACTACAAGCATAGGTATTTAGACTAACTTAAGTCTTGAAATAGTTTATCGTTGTAATTGGCAAGACGAAGGTATCACTTGATGTTGTGTCGATGAATGTCTATTCTGTTTTCCCATGTAGATGAGGAGATATGTTCTGGCTTGATCCCTTGCTTGGTATGAAGGTGAGGTTATCTGAAATTTCTAGTGACATAAGGCCTTAGAGGAATCTACATCGATATTCTTGATTCAAACAATTGTACTTTGTGAAAACTTACTGCAGGAAAGTTTATGTATGGATGAGGCCATGTTTAAATGAAATGCTCTACAGTCTCAATTTGAAGATTGGTGTATTTCTATTGTGTTGTCCTGCGGACATTTATATTGAGCTAAATCCTGTAGCTCAGTATAGCTAGTACCCTTGAATAATAACATTGGACAACTAGGTTAAAGATGGTGATTCGGATGATCTCGCAGTATCTGAGGATTGTTGTTGAGTTATGAATTCTCTCACTATATACTTCTAGTCCTGGTTACTAGTTCTGTACTCCTTTCATTGCTTTTATTGTATAAAGGAATCCTGCATGTAATTGATATGAAAAGTCTCTTCTAGGAAAGTCAATGGAAAAATCCAACTTAATGTCTGAATGAGGGACTGGTGGGGTAAGTATCCAGGGATAGTTCGGCAAAATGGATGTTTATGAATGAGTTCCTTTGTTTACAAAACTTTTGGATGAAGATTGTTATCAACAATCCTTTGAAAAGGTAATTATTTCCTTCATGGCATAATCCTTCCTGAATTTTACATAGGTGATCAGGCTATGTATAATTGAGGACTAATGATGCGATGTTAGATTTTTGTCAAAATATCATAACTTTCCTCAAAAGTTTTAGATGGTGTTCAACGCATTGTTATTAAAATGGTATCCTGATGTTTCCTTTCAAGTAACATGAAAATTGCTTCGCGTAATAATAGTAAATACTTGGTGTAATGACAGAAAAATCAATGTATAGGATGGTAATAAAATAGTTTACTTCAGAAAATTTTTCTGTAAAACAGTTTTCCCATATGATAATACAATAGCTTGAATGGTGCATTGGATACGTGGGTGAATCTTGTCAAATGGTAATAGTCTACTAGGTGTCATCTAGTTCATGTCAAGTGGGAATGGAAAAGGAAAATGACAATGATGGTACTAGTGTATGGAATACTACCCTCTTTCGCGCTACCTCGCGACATCCAAAAGGTAAAACTAAAGTACACACTGTGGGAAGGCCAATAGTGTAATAAGTAACTGATGGTGGTGATAGTACCTGAGTAGTAAGTGCCCTACTAGTGATGGAAAGAAAACACACTATCTTCCTTGCAATAAGCATCCTAATAAGTCCATTAAGATTAATTCTGAATACACTACCAAAAGGCATTCTATGTACGGGCTGAATGATAGGAAAACCCTGTTCCTATGGCAAATCAATAGTACTAATGGTGGTGTAAATGCAACTGGTGGTATAATGGTAGTGGAAGATGACAAGGCATCTTCAATGTCGGAATCCGATAAAAGGATGTCAGGGTGAGTATCTGAAGACATGTCATTTGTGAACCAGGTCAATAAAATGATATACATATACGGATATGAGTATAAATAACTCGCACAGGGGATGTATAAAACAACATGTATCATGATTATGCACTTATGATGAAATGATGAGATGCTATGCTGATGTGGTTATAGTCTAGGGTCCAAGATACATCCTAGTTCGCTATAACCTTAGCTCTGATACCAATCTGTCACACCCCCAATTTACCTGACTTGCAGCGGAATGGAATACCTGGGGGTGTCTGTCATAGCACCACAGTTACAGTTACATTGAACGACCTAAAGTGTCGTTTGGAAAATACTGCATTTGATCATTGAAATAATTCAGAGTTTACAAAATGAGGTCCCCAAAATGTGTTGCATGTTTAGGAAAACAAGTCCTACTAGATCAAATGTTTACATAAGTGCATGAAATAATAATGAGACGCGTCGACTCCGCGACTCCATGAAGGTCCAGATGCATGTCACATGAGCTACCTTAATAACCTGAAATACATTGCTAAAACGTCAACACGAATGTTGGTGAATTCCATAGGTTTGTAAAATGTACTGATGTACGGCCACCACAAGTAAAAATGCAAGATAAAAATCTCGTGAAAATTGTACAATAGCCTTAAGCTCATGACACCGAAGCTATGACTGATGAAATTCT
The DNA here is from genome assembly GCA_030686995.1 of Artemisia argyi. NCBI lineage: Eukaryota > Viridiplantae > Streptophyta > Magnoliopsida > Asterales > Asteraceae > Artemisia > Artemisia argyi. The sequence continues at coordinate 108,689,583 of CM060708.1, forward strand.
ATGCCCCTCCCGAATGTTCTGCCGAAACATCCAAATGTAAAAGACATGACATGCATCCGCTTACTGTTGGTATCCACTACCACGGATGGAGGCGTCACCCTCGATAGATCTATCCACTCACTCTCGCTTAACGGTAAATTAACGGTTCATGATGTTACAGGGGACTTTTCACATGGCAAGGTAACTTAAGCTATGTACATGTTTGAATACTTGGGCTCGTACTGAAATGATTGATGCAATGTATTCCCCCCGTGGGATTTGAAAACAATCAAAAATGTTGAATTGAAAACGGGGCTATGAAAACTCACCTCAACTGATGAAACCGTGATGAAATGAAATGAACACCAATGAACAATTTGCTGTCGTAACCCAATATGATGGTACCATGAACATGTACTGAGCTGAAAACAAGGCGCGCATACTAGCCGCAACCTAATATGAATGATGTACGATCTACTTTAGATCATGAAATGATGTTATGAATGTCCATGCACATGTTTACTATACCACTCTACTCTTTGAAAAACACTTGTTGTTACCAAAAGTATATATTCCAAGACTTAGGAAAATATTGCTATTAGAAAATATAAATAGCTAGTTGTAATATATATATACTTATATATATAACGTAAGTTTCCATGTTAGCGTTGAAAAACTCGGGTTGTAATCTTTGAAATGATGAAAACATACTCGTAATAACTAATACTACGTTAGTTATAAAGCTCGGTACTTGATATTATGTTTAGCTTGAAAATGCACTTCGTAGTTTTTGCGCCAAATATATTAAAAGCTGTCAATTAATAAAAGGTTTTAGCCGATATTCAAACGAGTATATCTTTGTCGTTACTTGTCCGTTTTACTTGTTCTTTATATCCACGGTTTCGTCTTAGTATGTAGTAATATATTTTGGAAAGCTCGGCTCCTCCGGGTTACGTTTAAAGTCTCTTTTTGTACCATGAAAAACGTCCAACAGCAAACAAATTTCCAGAAAATACTTTTCGTCAACAATCTTGCAAAAATCATAACTTCTTCGTTATAAGCTCTTTTTAATCCGTTCTTTCGCCTACGGATTCGTTTTTGAAAGTATTTTCTAAAAAATTTGCCAAAGTTTCCTTGGTGTTTACTGATTTTCCAGATTTTTACAAAACGGGACAGCATGTCTAAAATGAGTTCCAAATCAAGTTTCCAAGGTTAAAAACCAATTTCTACCATCACCAATCCTCTTGTAATCACCACATGACTAATCTAATCTTACCATACACCTTCTTAGGGTGCCATGGACTCCTAACCAAGTTATTAGAGCTAGGGGATTCATAACAAGAAAGTTAGGATTTGTATGTTACTTTTTAGCCAAAATAAAGTGTAGTATAGCTACTTATACATGGTTTTTAGCATGATTCTTATGTAATACATGTAAAAATAGGATGATTCATGAAAAAATAAAGATGAAAACTTACTTGATAAAATGAGATGATTATTGGATGATTATGCTTGATGTTCTTGTGTTTTTGTTGCTTGATTCTTGATTAGACTTGTAAAATGAACAACTTTTGTGTTTTACTTTTTGAAAAATGATCACTTGATCATAGAGATCAATTAGGGTCGTGGGTTTGAAGAGAGAAATGGGGAAGATGAGATGAAAATTGTTCTTGCTAAAAGTGAATTATGATTCTAAGTTTTTAGTAAAGTATGGTTTTTAAGGTTTATTGTTTTATATTAAGAAATCAATACTTGAGGTTAAGGGGTGTCTCATGGGCTGGTTTTGGTGTGAAAAGGGAGTAGCCAAAACGGTTTTGATCACTTAGAAAATGTAGTGTAGCGTTAAGTGTTATTACGCGTTATTCGTTAAAATCGGGTACCGGGTTTAATAGCAATAAACGTTCACGAAGTTAACCGGGATGAAATAAAGTTATAATAATGTTAAAAACATATTAAAAATATGTTGGGTACATTTACTGAGTGATCGGGTGATTATTGTTTAGTTTTAACGAAAACCGTCGTTATATTCATACGCGTACGTTATAAATAAAATAAATTTCCAAAATACTGGGTAACTGAATGTTATAACTTTTATGATGTTAAAATGGATATAAAAATATGTCGGGACCATTGTGGGAATATTTAGATATATTCGTCGTGTATAAACCGTGTGTTAACGTTTACTATAATTACTTATACGTAAAAACGTTAAATGTACTGAATATAGTAATTTGAAAATCCTGAGAGTGGTATAACATGAAAATGCTGTTATGATGATATGCAGACTATCTCCAGTCCGTATGCAGTGTTCTCAACACTAATGAAATGAATTCGCACCTAACCCAATCCGGTTACGCGAATTTGAATATCCGTAAACTAAATTTACGATGAAATGTGTAATGCACGTGAATGATGAAATCTTTTCCCGCAATGAATAGTGTTCCGTGAATAGTAAATTTCCCAAAAGTTTCTCAGAATATCAAATTGACCTTGAAAACGATGAATAGTAAACTGATGAATAGTGTTTTGATGAATAGTGTTTTTCCAAAGTTCGGGAAATGACCTGAAATGACCTGAAATGGTGAGTTGTGACAACATTTCTCTTAATTTCATCTAATTTGGCCATAATCATGATTAAGGTTTTTATTTCAAAATCTTCAATTTCAAGTTTCTTTCAAATTGAGTCTAGGATTTCCATAACTAAATGCTTCCCTTAGGATTAGAATGTATAACTAACACTAGAAACTAAAAATTACAAACCCTCTTGTCGAAAATTTTTGAAAAAATTCATACACTCATTTTCAAATTTTGCTTATACACATTGTTGAATAATGCTACAAAAACTTGTTAAAACATATCACATTATGGTTTTATAACTTATTAATCACAAAAACAAATTTTTCGGTGATGTAAAAATATTTTTTTTGTTTGATAAGATGGTGTTTGGATCATGTCCAAATAGTGTCGAAAATTATCCAATATAACCTCTACAATACATCGTCATGAATATAAGTATAAGACTAGCATTTTAGAGTTGTCAACATATATAATTCATATATATATATATATATATATATATATTGATATTTTGGTAGTAAATTTCTTAGATAAGGAAGCGTTTGGTTTAACAAGAAAAATAGTATTTTTGAGTCAAAATATAAACCATTCTTTTCGAAACAAATTATTTGCATAAGAAACTTGTTAGAAATAGCTAGTTATACAATCTAATGTACATCTAGCATATTTTCATGATATATTAAGATGTTTAAAGGGGCGTTTGGATTATCCCATAACAACTTGATAAACATCGTAAAATATATCTAACACAAGTTAAAAATAAAAACAAAGGACATGGTAAACTACTTATTAAGTTAAAGGTCTTTAGAGTTGAAGTATGTTTACGTTCCACATATGTCATAAAAATATAAGCATAATATTTTAACGTCAACTTTATTTTGTTGTTATCGTGTTTAGGTGACAATGCCCAAAGTTATTACCGAAGATATTTCCTTAACCAAAAACTATATTTCCAAAGTCTCTCAACTTCCCACCACCTCTCCTTCCATTGCTCATTTCTATTGTCAAATTGAAGATAGAATTATTCATGAAGGTCGTGTCGTACATCCAACTTACTATCAATCCGATTTCATCGATCGTATGTTCACTAATATCCGTTTTGAATGTCTCTTCCAAATAAATGAACCCATTATTCCTCGCTTCATTCTCGACTTCTATAGCCAAGTCAAGGTCCAAACCGATGATTTTGGTTCTATTTTCATATCGTTCATGATCCAACATGAATTTATTACTCTAACTCTAGCACAATTCGGTCAAATCCTCCAAATTCCTTTCACCGGTCAATCCGTTTTCACAAACGAATGGGATCTTGGTGCCCTTCAATATTCTCGTCCAACTTTTGGTCCATATTTCTCCGAAATTCCTTCTCTACTCGAAATTCGTCAAATGCTTGGTTTAACTCGTGAAATTACCACTCGAAAAATCAAATCCAAAAATGTCGATATTACCGAAAACAAAATTCTACTCAAAGAATTAAGCCCCGACATGAAGCATTTGGAAGAACTCATTCATGAGAATGCGTTTGGTACCAGAGGCCACCGTGACCATCTCCCGGCTAGCCTCACTCATATGTTGTATTGTATTGTTGCCGAACAACATTACAATTTGGCTTATTTCTTTATCAAGCGCATTGAACGTGCAAGAGCTACTCCTAAAGCAAATCTTCCGTATGGAATGTTACTCACTCGTCTCTATCGCCATGTTATCGAGCACTATCCCGATCTTGATGGTAGTATCTATGAGTCCATCTATCCGACCTTACATCCTCTCGTTCTTAAACAAACCCGTAAACCTCGTAGTGATAAGGGTAAATCTCGTTGTCACAGTTTCCATGACTCATCATCTCGTCGAGAGGATGATGAAGAGGATGAATTCATTCATTGTGCTCCCTCTCTCGATACATTTCTTGAAGACTTAGAAGAACTTGAAGAAGATGATTACCAAGTGCCATCTCCTTCCTCTCAAACCAACCAAGTACTATTTGAGCGACAAACCGATTTGCTCAATCAAAACCGAAGGATACGTGAGGAGATGCGAGGAGGCTTCAAGTCCATTGCTAAGACGATTGGAGGATTATTCAAGAAGAAGAAATGTTGGGGGTCTTATTATTTTCTTTGGATGATCATGTTTGTTGAACTATTAGTTTGTCACTTTTGTTGAATAATTGTTTCTTGTGTGCTATATTTCCGATATATATTTGGAAATTAATATTTGTTACTAAGCTTTTAGACATATTTGAACTATATTATTATTGACTTATTATTATTAATTGCTCTACATGTATGCATGTTTTTATACTTGCTTTTAATCTATGCTTGCATGATTAGTGTATGATTATATATATGCTCTCTAATAGACCAAAACTAAAATAAAATGTTCCAATAAAGCTTGCTGCAAACACAAAACCAAAATAAACCATTTTTTGAAAATTTTTGAAATTTGGTCGTCTGGGATTTTACCAGATAGGCGGCGCCCTTAATTAACACGGGCAGCCCCTTTAATTTTAAGGGGGCCGACCAAGAATTAAGGGGACCGGCCACCTGGAACAGTTTTTACACTGTTTTCTTTTGCAACTTGTGACTCCTTTTGCTAGTCCCAGCTACCATTTCCCATAAAAACTAAACTAATTTTGGAATCTAACAATGCAATTTCAAATTAATTCTACTTCTAAATGTTGACATAAATAATGCTTTAAAACATTATTAACATATTTTCAATATCTCTATGTTTTGCTTATTACAAAATATAAACTCATAGAACTAAAACTTGTGACATAAACAAGTATTTGGTGATTAACATTCTCTTTTCATCCAAATCACTTAAGGTATGAATAAACAAAGTGTTTAGTGCAATTTATGATCAAAGGAAAACTTAATTAAGTTTTACAAAGTTTATTTAATTATATAAACATATTACATATTTTTGAAAAACACTTTTGGTAATAAACAAAAATGTTTTATTCATACTAAATATATGAATTCAAATTTTTAACCAAAATCAGTTAGTTTTTCACCGAATAAACTTTCCCCACTAAAAAACAAAAAATCTGGCCGTTACAGCTGGGCGGCCCCCTTAATTATAAAGGGCGGTCCCCTTACTTTTAAGGGGGCCGGCCTTGATTTAAGGGGACCGGCCACGCTCCTCTGTCAGAATTTGTTGCCTATAAATACCACCTTAAATCTGGAATTTTTCTCACCTTTTGCACTCCTAAACATTCTGTTCTAGATCTCCATTTCCAATCTCTTAATCCTTTGATCTTACATTCTTAAATCTTTGTTTCAAAGTGATCCAAACATCATCCTATCAAGTGCAAGAGAAGAATACTTCTATCCCTCAAGACAAGAAGTATTACAACTTGTTGTGATCTCCACATCTAAGTTGTTAGCGTATCATCATTGTATTTATCTTATTGTGTGATTAGTTGTGAATATTTGTTAGAATATAGGTTAGTACATAGTCTGATTGATTAGTAGTTAGTTGTGAAGAAGTAGAGTTAGGAAGAAGATTGGTGTGTAGAAGATACTTGTGAAGAATATTGGTGTGTAGAAGATAGGTGTGAAGAAGTGGTGTGATTAAGTAGTGAATAGGTGTGAAATAGTTGTGTAGAAGGTGTGAATAAGTTGTGACGAAGTTGTGGTGTGTAAATTGGTGTGTAAGGTTTTCTCCGCCATAAGGGAGCTTGTTGACATAGTGAAGAAAACTCTCGAGTTAGGTGCTCAAGGAGTGGAGTAGGGCAAGGAAGGTGTCCTTGTAGCCGAACCACTATAAATCTCTTGTCTCGCGGTTCGATCTTTCCAACTCTCATCTATTTCTTTACTTACATTATTATTGATCTATCATACATATTTAGTGTTGTTCATATTGTGCATGACTTGATTTCATATAGCATAGAATCTATATTTTTGAAAACAAAGAAAACTTTCAAACAATCTTTTATAACAAATTAAAAAGACGTAAAACTATTCAACCCCCCTTCTAGTTTTCCACACTAAACATGATTCCATGCTATATAACCCTTATACACCTCTCATCCATACTCCATTATCATCACATTCATCAACCTCAACCAATTCATCATGTCATCACCAAAAACCACCACCTCCAACAAAGCCAAGAAACAAAAGTTTGTTATCATACCACCAAAACAACTCTTTATTGATCTCGCTAATGAAGACAATACCACTCCATCACCACCACCTCAATGTTCATCTCCTAGTGCTCCAAATGCACCATCTAAAACACCATCAACACATGGAACCTCCACCTCTTCCATACCATCATCATCATCCATCAATGACTACATCAACACTCACATATCACCTCCACCAAGAATTCCACCACCACCACCTCATGAAAATCCAACCTTACACATCACTCTTTCATTATCACCCATCACACCTCTTGATGCACAATTTTCACCATCACCACTCAATCCACCAAACTTCAATCCCATCCCATGGAGCTTGCTTGAAGCTCATGGTGATACTTGCCTTTATTGCATCCATAACCGCACCATCATCTTTGGCTTAAGAGATGAAATCCACTACATGTTTTCATATCTTGAAAGCTTGTTCCCTCAACCTCAACCAACAACATCCACACCTTCACCACCAACATCAACCACACCTCCACCTCTATCAACATCAAACACACCTCCATCAACTCCATCATCTCCACCAACAACATTGCTCCTCCCAAACTAATGGCTCATATTTGGAAAATAAAAATGTTTAAACCATTTTGATGGCAAGCTCTAGGAAAAACATTTCTATTAGAGTTTTGGTTGCTTGTAAGCCCTTAATGCTTTAGTTTATTAGTTGTATTGTTCATGCATCTTGGATGTATGTTGTTTGTATTTTCATCAAATTATTGAAGTGTTTCCTTCCATGCTTATATTGCTTGTTTTATTTATATATATAATATATAATTGTTGCATGCATATATATTGTATGTTCTAAATATTTTTGCAAGCATTCCATATCTCGACTTGTCTTGTAACCTTAAAACGAGGGGGAGTACACATCAAGGGGGAGCTCATCCGACTTCGGGATAAACTTTTTGATGTTCACAAAAAGGGGGAGAAGTGATATAAAGTCACTAAATACTTGCATATATAATAATTTTTGATTTAATGAGTTTAGATTTTGTAATCATCAAAAAGGGGGAGATTGTTGATATAAATAATGTGTAAAAATGTTATTAACATTTCTCGATATCCCTATGTTTTGACGATCACAAAATATAAAATCATTACGTAAATAAGTAATTAGTGACAAAATATCATTATATCCAACTAATTCACTTAAGGTATGAATAAACAAGCGCCTAAAACATTTTGTGATCAAAAGAAGGTTTATTTACTACCACAAATTATATAAAATGGTATAAATATTTTATATATTTAAGAAAAACATTTTTGGTAATTAAAGGAAAATGTTAATTTCATAATAAATAAATGAATTCAAAATTTTAACCAAATTCAGTTAAATTTTCACCAAATAAACTTTCCCCAGAAAGGACAAAAAGTTCAGGCCGTTACAGTGGGCGGCCCCCTTAATTTTAAGGGGGCCGGCACACAATTAAAGGGGCCGGCATACGCTCCTCTGTCAGAACTCTTTGCCTATAAATACTGGTTCAAATCTGAAATTTTTCCTCACCTTTTGCACTAAAACTTTCTGCTCTAATTCTCTCAAAACACCTTTCTAAATCCTTTGATCATAAACTTATTAGTTTTTTGTTTCAAGTGATCTAATCCCTCATTATTCAAAGTGCAAGAGAAGAATACTCCTTTCATCTCAAATCAAGAAGTATTGAAGATTAGTTGTGTAGCTTGTATTTATTATAAAGTTGTGTAGTGATTGTAATTGGTAGATCTAGGTGGGTTTGTAAATCTAGTCTTGAAGAAGTTGTGGTGCGAAGTAGAAGTAGTGTATAGTCGTGAAGTAGTAGTGGTGTGTATAAGTTATGAAGAAGGCGTGTAGTGGTGTGAAATTGGTTCTAGCTACTATTAGGACTTGACATCTAGCTTAGTGTCATTAATTGGTGTAAGCGAAAGTTGTGCAAGGTTTCTCCGCCAAAAAGGGAGTTTGTTGACATAGTGAAGAAAACTCTCGAGTAGGTGACTCGAGGAGTGGAGTAGGGCGAAGAGGTGCTTCGTAGCCGAACCACTATAAATATCGTGTGTTGTGGTTTGATCTCTCTATCTCTCTCTTTTCTTTACTTTCATATTTACGTTATAATTATTTAGTTAGTTAGATTAAATTGTTTGTGTTGTGCAAGTGTTGAAATTCACATAAATAAGAATCGAAGTTTTTATAAAACAAAGTTTTTAAAATCCAAATTGATGTAAAACTATTCAACCCCCCCTTCTAGTTTTCCACAAAACAAACATGGCAACCTCGCGTAAAATCAGCGGCAATCTATATATACTAACAAATCCTAGAAAGCAATTTAAGATATAATGCTTGTGGAATGAATGTTTGCAGATTTCCTGGAGTTTATAAAACTAAAGAATTAACAAAAACTTTTAAGACTCCGTTAGAAAAACATAACTCACAAAATTTCCAGAATTTTACACGTAACCCCTTCAGGAGTTAAATCCTGACGCCGTCAGAAGTGACCCGCATAAATCCTTATGTTAAGTTTCCGCAAAATTTTTGGAAAAACTTATGTCCTACTTCCTGGAAAATCCTGTAAAACATCATTATGACTCGATACAAGCATTTGACTCTACCAAATACTAATATACATGTTCATTTAATATTGTGGCGAATCAAGATCATTTTCGTTCTTAGAAACAAATTTGGGGTTTTCCCCTTACACTTAGTGTAAGACCTTAGATATATCAACTTTTACACAAATATAAGCACTAGATGAAGTAAATATGGTGACTTGATTATATGTAACTGTGGCGTTAAACTTGAAAGAGAGAATAAGATGAAGAGAGCTTTTATTAATAAAACACACACAATACACACACAAGCACACACCTCAAATGAGCCTTTGAGGTGTTTATATAGTTCTTAACATGATGCCTTAAGAGGCTTTCCATGGGCTTGGTTTCCTTTTACATATAAAGGCTTACATTACATAACACATGACATATTAGCTTACCAAGACCAAGGCCCATTGACTATTCTAATAACAAAAACTACGACACATTACAACGTTACAATAAATGAGAATGACCATCACTTTTTAATATAATTTTTAATGCTAACAATCTCCCCCTAAGGGGTGGTCATCCGAATGATGCTCCACGTGATTAGGTCTTCTTTGTTCTTTGTTGTTGAACATTGTGTGTCGTAGCAGAATAGTCATTAGTCTTTGTTCCTTCATGCTTTGTGATATTTGATTATTGACTTTTCATCATTCTTTGTTCTTTTGTGATGTGGAGCAATCTGCCTTTCGTCACTTCTGCGTGTGTGGTGGTTGTTTGCCATTCCAACATGCTCATACATCTTTGGACTTTGATATTCATATGCACGTAGTTCCCTTTCTTTTACTTTGATCTTTAGTCTTTATACTTTGTAGATTCTTCTTTTTGACGTAGAATCTTTCTTTGAACTTTGTGTTGTATAGATCTTTGAGGGAGCTTTCTTTAACTTCCAGATGTATGTATGAGCATGCGGAATCTGTCGCCATGGAGATGATGTATATCTGCAGGTAAACAGTTAGCAATAAAACAACCGGTACTTACAGATAAGGAATTAGTTATCGTCAACAGCATAGTGTGAACACTCCTTCTAATCCTTACCAAGGCCGTTCCCTTATCAGATACTCTCGAGAGAGCTTACAAGACCTACTAAGTAGCTCAATGACTGGGTGAGTCGCTGGGGATCACTCCACGACTGTAGACCATTTGAAACCACCGTGAACACTAAGCGTAACCCATAAAGAATTACCGAAGTGACCTACTGTCAGGGCTGCTTGATGTTGACCCTGGCAGGAATTTCCATTCAATCATTGAGAATCACAAATGTGAATCCTCTCATAAATGCTCTGGCAGATTGCTAAGATCTGCGTAGGACTCTAAAGTTTACATCTGGCGTCCTTAATGATGAACAACTAGTGTAGAAATATCATGTGTTCCTATGAGATCTTTTGATGAATCTCGGGGCTCTAGACTCGATAAGTGCACATTTGGTTTCCTATGCGGAGATTAGGGAGAGGTCTCCTGCTTCAATATCAACCATCTCTAAGAGACAAGTCGATAGATTACACCGGTTCCCCGTGAGAATGAAACAAGCTCTTTTAAGAGAACTTGAGTGGTTAAGAATGTTTAGTGCAGTGCGTCACTGGGTCCATGACATCTTTGTCTTCAATACCGGTGTTACCTTAGTAACAACCAGTAGCATATGAGTTGAACCCGGTGTCTGCCCTAAGGTTGAACATATGGAGGGCTATTTCTTTTCACCCTTTTTCGTAACTTTTCTTTTTAATTCTTCAACCCCTTCTTTCTCCTTTCTCATTTTCTCCTTTTTTTAATCATACCTAAGGACTTCTAATTTTAGTCTATTGGAATTGTCCTTGGGTAGATCCCTCCGGCTCTGGCGGATCATAGGACGGTTTTTTCTAACCTTAGTCACCTTATAACTCCATGACTATCCTATAATTGCCATGAAACCATTTATGAAAAATCTCTCAAAGTGTTTATGATAATAAAACACATTGTTGTTACCACTTTAAGAGTTTTAAAACTTTTGAAGGACTCCCCCTTCACATGTTCTCATGAATATTTAAGAAATTTGCACATGCGAGAGGAGTAAGCAATTTTTTGAATTGATCCACTTTCAGTGAACATGAACGATTCGAGACACGCTTACATCACTAGTTAGAATAGCTTGAATTATTACCCGTCCTGGTCAAGTCCAAAGAAAGTCTCTCAATACGGTACATTCTACTCAGACAAGTCCTATTCAAGACACGCTTACATCACTAGTTGGACTAGCTTGAAATTATTACCCGTCCAGGACAAGTCTTTTCGATTACTGACATTTTAAGCTTCGTCAATTCATTGATACTATCTGAGTCGAGCTCTTTTGAGATTCAGCCACAATCTTTAAACATCTTTCATCACATTTTAATCATGTCTTCTCCCCCTCAAAAATAGCATAACGTGATATTTTTGAAATCAACTGATTAATAAAAAGCTTTTAGGAGAGAAAGACATATTTGTTTTTGGATGAAATTGGAACATTTTGTTTTAATATACTCCCCCTTAATGATAGCTCATTTAAAATCAATTTAAGGGTTTAGAGGGAGTTATCTTGAGCACTCATTTTGAGAGATTTTGAGAAATCTTTTGAACAATCTTGAAAAAGTGCTCAAGGATTTTGTTTGAAAACGAGTTTACGCTTGAAATCATTTTCGTTTGTTTAGACTCGAACTTTTTGAAAAAGATTTCGTCGTTGAACGTACGAGTCCTTGATTTGAGAATAATCAGAAGTCATCATTGAAGTCCGGGTTTCGTACTGAAGTATACGAAATCCATTATGAATTTGGATTAGACAACAACTTTTGGAACCCATTTAAGCACGGTGCTAACTGGGTTACCATATTTTGAAATCCATTTGAAAGTTGTGTGAATCCGAGACAAAGAAGTTAAATTCCAACGAGAACTGAAAACCGGTGTTTCATTTTGAAATAAAGCTCGTGGAATCAACGGTGATTTAAAACTCTTTTGCTTATGAAAGTTGTTTGAGAAACTCGGTGTCTCTTTTGGAGTTTTAAAACTTGAAGAAAAAGTTTTCCATCCATTGTTGAAACTCGGCGTTTCATTTCAAAAATTCCTTTTTGAGATGAATGGAAACCTTCCAGAATTAGGATTTTTCCAAGCATAGCCATTCCTTTGTTGTAGCGGAAGCATTTCAGAGTATGAATAATTCAAATGTTTTGAACGGCTTTGCTTTGGTTTCCACACTGGCTTTACCGGAGTAAAACAAGAGTATGGAGTTTGAAAACCTTGATTCTTTTCTTTATGAGCACTTGCAGTTGAAACCTTTTGAGGAGTAAATGTTTCAGAAAAATTAGGTCTCTTTGAAAACTTCCTTCCTTTTTGCAAAGAATAGATTGTAAACTGAGAAACCTTTTTTGAAAATGGTTTTGAAGATTCACCCGTGTAAAGCTTCTCTGAAACACTTACTTGTGGTTTAGACTCGTTTGAAACTTGATATTTTCCTTTTGACCGGTTAAGAACATCAAACTTTGCTTTTAAGGCATTGTATGAGGTTCTTAAATCATTGTATTCTTTTTGAAGAGAAAGATGATCTGATGATGCTAGTTTTTCTTGCAAAGAAGCATTTTGATTTTCAAGATGTGCAAAATATTTTTCATATTTGTCTGTTTCGATTGAAAAATCATTTTTGGCATCACCAAAATCCTTGGTTTGTTGTGAAATCGTTTTTTCCAATTCAACAATTTTCTTTTGAAGCACTGACTTTTCTTTTTCAAAAAGATGATTTGGTGTGATCAGAGAGTCAGATTTGTTTGAAGTTTGATTTTGAACTCTTGACCGCTTGATTGAATCAAACAAGTTTTTGTAAGTCTGTTTCAAATGCTCATTTTCTTTTTGTAATGATGCCACAGCATGTTCCAATTCAAGATTTTTTGTATCAAATTCGTCAAAATCAAACTTGATATTGGTATCATCACAATTTTCTTCAAAAATCTTTTCTTTTTCGTTAAGCACCGATGTCAAAGAGTTTTTAGAAGACATTTTCTCATTCTTTTCTTGCAGTTTAAGTTGGAAAGAGATACTTTGTGCTTCAAGTTTTGCAAGATGTTTCTCAAACTGAGCAGTTCTTTTTGACAATTCATCTTTGACATCAGCTGCTTCTTTTGAAAGGTCGGTGATTTTCTTTTTGAGACAAAGATTTTCAGATTTCAAAGAAGATGTTTGTTTAAAATGCACATTCTCATACTCATGGCTGACAGATGCTGACTTGAACGACTCTATTTGATTTGTTAGAAATTCTTTTTGAATGTCAAGTATTAAGCATTTTTCATCAAATGCGTCTTCAAGAGATCGAACATACTTTAAATCTTCTCTCATTTCAGTGACAAGATGTTTTTCAAAGTACTCAAAACTTAAGTTGATATTTTTCACATGAGGTTCAATCTCATCTTTCAAAATCTTTTGGACTTCTAACTTAAGGCGTACATCTGATGAAAGAGGATTAGAGAAAACATTGTATTCGATGTTTTCTTGCTTAAACCAAATGACCTTTAATGTTTGCTCAATGTGCTGTTTAAGATCACAAAATTGTTTCCTTGCTCTATTTTGACATAAATTAGCATCATAAGTAGCAAGTTGAGCTTTTTTGAAAAACCTTTTCACATTTGTGTCTTTTCTTTTGAAAGGTGCTTTTGGTATATCTGTCAATTGTGTACAACCATACACAAAGTCGTGGTACGAGAATGGGGTTTTTCTTTGTTTAACTTTCAAACGTTTTTCCTCTTCAGATTTTAAAATATCTTGAGATTCAAACAAAAGATCATCTGACAACTCTTTTCCCATATCTTCAGTGTTATACAAAATAGGTGTCAGCTTTTTCACTTTGTTTAAAAAACACGGTTCTCCATTTTCCAACTGAGCATTATTTTCAAAACCAATTCCAGATGTTTGTTTAGAAACTTCCTCATCTTTAGTAGGCAGCATGTTTATAGTCTGAGAAGTCTGTCCCAATTTTCGAAGTTTGTTTTCAAGATCGTTTGTTCGTTTAAAAAATTATTGATTTTCATTCTCAAGTTTTGTATTAACAATCTCAAAATTTGATGTGGTTTTCTGAAGCTTTGAATTTTCACTTTTTAAATGATTGTTCTCTTTTAAAAGCGCTTGAACCTTTCTGTTGTTAACAACCATTTGAGCATCCAAATTTTGAATGGAACGTTTTTCACAAAGAACAGCTTCTCTATAACCAACTTCAAGTTCTTCATTTCTTTTTAAAAGTGGTTTGACAGACTGTCCATACATTTCAAACTTTTGAGCTTGAGATTTAAGGTTTGAGTTTTCAAATTCAAGTTCAGCTTTTCTTTTTGTTACATTTTGAAAACCTTTTTCCATTTCTTTAAATCTCTCAAGCTCTTTTGTCAATGAGACATTCGTTTGCTTAGCTTTACGATTGTCCTCTTTGCACTTTTCAAGTTCATGTTTGAAATTATTGATTAATGAAGCAAATAAGGCTCGATCTTGTTCATAAGAAGATCCATCCTGGGTAGGCTCACCTCTATTAGGATCCATATCTGGAGTAACAAAAGTAATATTACTATCATTTTGTTCCATCACATATGTGTCACTAATAGACTCAGAATGCTCAGGATGTGTCTGATTATGAGCAAACATATTATCGAACACAACAACATTATCATAATTGTTTGAATGTTGTACAGTAGCTAATATCTCTGGTGTACCATCAGTATCTGAATCATAGCTAGGACTGCTGCTTTCAAACTGCTGTACTGAAGATGTATCACTGCCCGTGAAAACCAAACTATAATCTGATACCTCACCCTCATTGACTATTTCCTCTTCTGTTTGAACATCGTTCTCTGTCTCTTTTTCAATCACCTCTGTTTCCTTTAACTGCTTTTCTCTTTCAATTAGCTCTCTTTCTTTAAACTGCATATCTTTTTCAATCTGCTCTCTTTCCCGTTTCAGCTTCGCAATTTCATTTAACTCAGTTTCTTCAGCATCAAGTATCTTTTCAAGTTCCCCCATGTCATTTATGCATTGAGTTCTGAATGTCGAATAGCTTACCCTAAATTTTTGGTAAAATGTATCGATAAACTCAGACTGGTTCATTATCCAAGGGTTAAAGATACTCTGAAATTGAGTTTGGATTACTAGAAGAGCTTCCCTGCAGTCACGTGTATGAAGTTCTTCTTCATTATGTAGCTTTTCAAGTTGATTCAGATTTTGATTGAGTTTTTCTTTGAAATAATGAAATCGGTCTCTGACGTAGTGTTCAAATGCTTGTTCGAACCTTGACTCATATCCAAATATGTTTATAACCTTCGCAACCTGTGACTTGAACACTGTAAACTTTTTATTAAAATCTCTCTCATTCATTTGCATTTATGTTTCCATTAGGTTCTAATGTGTGATAAAGTTGATCTTGGATCGTTCCAACGAAATAGGAGTTGTGTTTAGTGTAAGTTGATGCAAGTTTTTATGGTGAAAAATTTGATCTGGAACCTTAAAACCTCAATAACTTCTCGGTCTCACGGTCGTTTTGACAGCTGATTCGTCGAAAACGGAGTTGCGGTTCGAAAGTTATGGCCGTTTGAAGTTTGGTTGTCAAAAGTCAAAAACTTACGCGTAAAGCATGATTTTACGCGTAAACCTTGAATAATCTTACGCGTAAGATCTTATGCGTAACCTTTAAGTTATGCGTAAGATCTAAAGTTATGCGTAAACAATATTGTTTATGCGTAGACTTTGATTTTACGCATAAACTTAGAGTTTATGCGTAAGAATGTTACGCGTAAGGTTTTTTCAACCAAATTGATCTCTCAAACTTGTTCAAGCTTGAACGATATCCCGTGTCGAAGTATTCCACAAACTTATCCAAGTCAGGGAAGTACTAAGTAGTCTCTTATCGTTGAAGAAAACTTATGCGTAGGATCTTATGCGTAGGATCTTAACCGTAGATCTTATGCGTAGGATCTTAAGCGTAGATCTTATGCGTAGGATTTCACCTTATGCGTAGGATACCAACTTGAGCGTAGAAAAAGGGTTTTAAGCCAAAACTCACGCGTAGAAAGTTGTGTTACGCGTAGAAAAAGGGTTTTAGGCAAAAACTTACGCGTAGAAACAGGGTTTTAGGCAAAACTTACGCGTAAACTTGCCAAACAGCTCAAAAATACGATTTTTTCAACCAAAAACACCTTTTTCACTTGTTTCTTTTGATCAAATCTTTCCCAAAACACTTAGAATCAATAAAACTTCAATAAAGCTCACAACTTTAACACTAAAAACACGTAAAAATCAAAACTTTTAAGGAAAAAGCCCACGTTTTTAAAGAAAAAACGTAAACTTTAAAGAGAAAGCTTGATGAAAACGATTTCCATACACTCCTAAATCATTGTTAGGCGATTGATACCACTTGTAAGACCTTAGATATATCAACTTTAACACAAATATAAGCACTAGATGAAGTAAAGATGGTGACTTGATTATATGTAAGTGTGGCGTTAAACTTGAAAGAGAGAATAAGATGAAGAGAGCTTTTATTAATAAAACACACACAATACACACACAAGCACACACCTCAAATGAGCCTTTGAGGTGTTTATATAGTTCTTAATATGATGCGTTAAGAGGCTTTCCATGGGCTTGGTCTTGGGCTTGGTTTTCTTTTACATATAAAGGCTTACATTACATAACACATGACATATTAGCTTACCAAGACCAAGGCCCATTGACTATTCTAATAACAAAAACTACGACACATTACAACGTTACAATAAATGAGAATGACCATCACTTTTTAATATAATTTTTAATGCTAACACTTAGCTTTTGCAAAATACCTTTATATTAAGTTAAGACGAAGTTAAACAACAAAATAAAGCATTTTCACAATTTAATTTGAAACATGATCTACCAACAATAAAAATAAAGCATGCATACGGAAACAAATAACATCAAACAATTAAAAATCAAACACATAAAAATCCACAAAACATTTGTTGCCTCCCAAGAAGCGCTTTTCTTTATTTACGAGTCTTGTAGCTAGACTCAAGGTCATGGGCTATTACGTGACCTCATCTCTCGAGATGACGTATCCCATATAATTATGATCCTCGCTATCGGGGTGGTGGTGTTTCAGTCGATCGACACTCGCAGTCACCTCCCCTCCTCCTTTATTGTGACACCCCCAAAATACCGCAGCGGAAGACTGTGTCACTGAGGGTGCTACTTCATAATACAAAGTACAAGTTATAGAAAACGAACTCTAAATGAGACGTTTTGAAAAGTTACCATTCGATTAATGAATTCAAAGTTACAAACATGAGATTCCAAAGTATGATACATAAATGTATACAATGTTTTGAATGGTAAATGATAAAAGCGTAAGTCTTCAGAATATGCAGCTTGACTCTAAGTTCCATGCACTAGCTATCGCCTTACTAACCTGAGATAAACATGCTAAAGTGTCAACACAATGGTTGGTGAGTTCATAGAGTTTGTCTTAAAATAGTTGAAAAAGCCTCAAAAGAATATTCACATAGCAAAGGCATTGTGAATCCACTCAGTTACAAGTCCCGCCATAAGAGACTTGTAACCTGTGTGTTCACAACCCACTGCTAACATATATTATAATAAAGACATGTATAAGTTCATCAAAACAATTAAGCAATTAGTAGTGAGTCTCTACTTCATCTCCGAAGACCTCACTTTTATGATGTATCCAAACATTCGCAAATGTTAGGATGTATCAAAGACAACTGGGAGCCACTTCCCAAAGAAAACTGGGAGCCACTTCCCAAAGATATAAGTTTACTGGGAGCCACTTCCCAAAGATAAAAGACAGTCATGTATGTATGAAATCAAGTATAATGCCATCAAGTATAAGACAATCAAGTATGAAACAATCAAGTATAAATGTTTAAGAGTATTTGTACAAGTAAGCAAGTAGTTGAGCATGTATCCCCCCCAAGAGTTAAAACAAGTACGAAAAGAGTAGGGGCTATGACTCACCTTAAGTCTATGTAATGAGAAATGATAGTGGTAGTCGAATCGCGAAAGTCTCTAAGAGCAGCCTATAATAGAACGTTGCGACTTAGGTTTGGAGTAACGTCTAAGAATACGACGAATTGCCCATATATGTCTTGCATAATGTTCATGATGTAGTACTTAGTATATAGTGTAAGTCGTTGAATATAAATGGTCTATGAAACATGTATAAGTTGTATATCTCTTACTACCGTTCGGGCCGACATAATTCAGAAGTCATGGAGTAAACGTTCGAGGTGCCAGGACACTTTAACTCGTAAATCCACAACTCGTCTCGACGGATTATTTAATGAACTCCTCACATGAGGCTCCCTACTATTGTAGTATTTGATAACATATATATATATATATATATATATATATATATATATATATATATATATATATATATATATATATATATATATATATATATATATATATAAGCTTTTTGATCTTTAAAAGTTATATGGTCTTTAGCCGTGGCTTTGCCGTGACCTTGGTCATTGTTACCATGGTCTTAAGACTCAACCTTGGCTTTAGCCATGGTTGTGGTCTCGGCTTTAGGTCATTAGACCTCTTGGTCTCATCTAATTATAATCATTATATAGCAACTTTGGTCTAAAAATGGGCTGTTAAGATTTGAAGAAAATTATCACTCGGAAAGCGTTTTCAGGGCTCGAGCTTCTTTGTGTCAGAACGAAAACGTCGTTCCAGAAAACTTTCGTGTTTTAACTTTTTGATGAATCGGACCAGAAGTGGGACTTTCAAAATCATAATTTGATCAGAATGCAATTTAGGCAGTTTTGCCGTTTTGGTTTCGCTAACTTCAAACGGTCATAACTTTTGACTCATATACTCGTTTTGGGTGATTCAAATTGCTATGTTTTCCTTGTTAAGTCCTCTTTAACAATAAGTAAGTGTAAAATATCAAAGTTATACTATTGTGGTCGTGGTTTTCCATAAAAATCACTAGTTTGCTTGTTTACTTGTCATAAGTTAACATATGTATACCAATACTCGTTTTACTAGTTTTTATACATCATGAACACAATACAAAGACCATATATAACATGAAAGAAACATAATAAGCATGAAAATGATATTGAGCAAGAAAGTGTATAAGGGTTTCTTACAACTTTTGGCTTTCTCTTAAGAAAGGAAGTCAAGTATGAACTAGGACACTAAACCTATGCTTGCAAACCCTTCACCATAACTCTTGTAACCCTTGCTAGCCTTGATCTAACCCTTGTGAAAACCATTTAACTTCAGCCCTAGTAACCTTGTGTAGCTCCTAATTCAACCATTGAATCACCAAACAAACTTGAGAACTAGGTAGAGAATACTAAGACCTTGAACTTTGTAGTGTAACTTGTATATTGAAGATCAAAGGATCATGGTGCTATGATATAAGGGTGTGGCGTTTTTGTGGTGAATAAAGGAAGAAGAATGAGCTTGTATTTATACTATGAATGACGAGGTTAGGAAGGTGGCTAGGAAGGTGCTTAAACTTGGAGACAAAGTTGTAATTAAGTAAGATCTAATGGCTAAAGTCAAGATTTAACCACACATGGTGACTCCCCCCCCCTCCTAAGTCGGTTTGTATATGGATAGGGTGACTAGATGAGTAGTCATGGTCTTTGGATGATAATATCCTAAGTATGTAGCTAGTTTCGACTCCGTAAATTGCTAACCGTAAGTTTTTAAGTCACGAAACGTAAAACCGGGTATCCTAAAAATATGAAACTTATAAATATGGTTAAACATGTCAATATAGTCCATAATAAAATATAAAATGAGTGGTAGGTTCTATCGGGTGCGAAAACCCTGCTAAAAACTGGAAACACGGGTCTAAAACGCGCAATTCGCGTAAAACGCTGAACTGAAAAACGTAAAATTCCGAAACTTTTGGAATTGTCCTAAAATGATAGAAAATCATTTTTCTATTGTTTATAATGTTTTATGGATATATCGGGATGCTGGAAGGACGTTTAAACCTAAAAGTAAATTTCGGACACGGCTTTGTGATTTTTGCAGAAATGATCCGACGAGCGTCAAACTCTCGGATTATCGTTAAAATAGTTTAACTTACGAGAATATGAAATAAAAATTTCTGAGATGAATAGTGAAAAGTGAATAGTAAAAGTGAATAGTGAAATTTTCGGGAATAAAAGTTAACCTGAAATTGCGAATTGTTACAGTCTGTACCCCTTAAGGAGAACTTCGTCCCGAAGTTCAGTCGATGTTAACTACTTACGGTGTGTCTAAGAGAATTCGGGATTTCAGGATCTCTAAAATAGTGGTGTTCACTCTGATTCGTCTAAGGTTCTGGTTAAGGAGTTGTATCGGCTACAATTAAGCCCACTTATTTATAACACATTACTTACATAAAGAAGCGTCCAAATTTATGTAAGTAAGGTATCATAAACTTATGGTTCGGTGATTTACAATTTCTTTATTTAAATGCAGAGGCGTCCCAATCCATTTAAATAAGGAGATTCTAAAACATCCTACTTAAGAATTTCCGACACAAAATCCGCCTTCTGAGGCAGATGGTAAGATAATCCAGTCATCAAATCCCTAAAGCTAAGCAATAATATTATTTAACTCAAATCTTGTGTCTCATCAAACACAAGATTAAGTTAACTAATTAGTTATTACTGAGCTCCATGTTTTTAATGACTCGACGAATCTCTGGGGCTCCTTATAATACTAAAGTCACATCATCTAACAGCGTGGAACTAAGCAAACTTCTAACCAAAAAGCATAAGTGTATGTATTATGTGAAAGGCAAATAAAGAGGAAGGTCCCAACGTATATAGCAGTTATAGTCTAGGCACTAAATGCAACCTAGTTCTCTATAACCAAGGCTCTGGTACCAATCTGTAACACCCCCAAAATACCGCAGCGGAAGACTGTGTCACTGAGGGTGCTACTTCATAATACAAAGTACAAGTTATAGAAAACGAACTCTAAATGAGACGTTTTGAAAAGTTACCATTCGATTAATGAATTCAAAGTTACAAACATGAGATTCCAAAGTATGATACATAAATGTATACAATGTTTTGAATGGTAAATGATAAAAGCGTAAGTCTTCAGAATATACAGCTTGACTCTAAGTTCCATGCACTAGCTATCGCCTTACTAACCTGAGATAAACATGCTAAAGTGTCAACACAATGGTTGGTGAGTTCATAGAGTTTGTCTTAAAATAGTTAAAAAAGCCTCAAAAGAATGTTCACATAGCAAAGGCATTGTGAATCCACTCAGTTACAAGTCCCGCCATAAGAGACTTGTAACCTGTGTGTTCACAACCCACTGCTAACATATATTATAATAAAGACATGTATAAGTTCATCAATACAATTAAGCAATTAGTAGTGAGTCTCTACTTCATCTCCGAAGACCTCACTTTTATGATGTATCCAAACATTCGCAAATGTTAGGATGTATCAAAGACAACTGGGAGCCACTTCCCAAAGAAAACTGGGAGCCACTTCCCAAAGATATAAGTTTACTGGGAGCCACTTCCCAAAGATAAAAGACAGTCATGTATGTATGAAATCAAGTATAATGCCATCAAGTATAAGACAATCAAGTATGAAACAATCAAGTATAAATGTTTAAGAGTATTTGTACAAGTAAGCAAGTAGTTGAGCATGTATCCCCCCCAAGAGTTAAAACAAGTACGAAAAGAGTAGGGGCTATGACTCACCTTAAGTCTATGTAATGAGAAATGATAATGGTAGTCGAATCGCGAAAGTCTCTAAGAGCAGCCTATAATAGAACGTTGCGACTTAGGTTTGGAGTAACGTCTAAGAATACGACGAATTGCCCATATATGTCTTGCATAATGTTCATGATGTAGTACTTAGTATATAGTGTAAGTCGTTGAATATAAATGGTCTATGAAACATGTATAAGTTGTATATCTCTTACTACCGTTCGGGCCGACATAATTCAGAAGTCATGGAGTAAACGTTCGAAGAGCCAGGACACTTTAACTCGTAAATCCACAACTCGTCTCGACGGATTATTTAATGAACTCCTCACATGAGGCTCCCTACTATTGTAGTATTTCATAACATATATATATAAGCTTTTTGATCTTTAAAAGTTATATGGTCTTTAGCCGTGGCTTTGCCGTGACCTTGGTCATTGTTACCATGGTCTTAAGACTCAACCTTGGCTTTAGCCATGGTTGTGGTCTCGGCTTTAGGTCATTAGACCTCTTGGTCTCATCTAATTATAATCATTATATAGCAACTTTGGTCTAAAAATGGGCTGTTAAGATTTGAAGAAAATTATCACTCGGAAAGCATTTTCAGAGCTCGAGCTTCTTTGTACCTGAACGAAAACGTCGTTCCGGACAACTTTCGTGTTTTAACTTTTTGATGAATCGGACCAGAAGTGGGACTTTCAAATTCATAATTTGATCAGAATGCAATTTAGGCAGTTTTGCCGTTTTGGTTTCGCTAACTTCAAACGGTCATAACTTTTGACTCGTATACTCGTTTTGGGTGATTCAAATTGCTATGTTTTCCTTGTTAAGTCCTCTTTAACAATAAGTAAGTGTCAAATATCAAAGTTATACTATTGTGGTCGTGGTTTTCCATAAAAATCACTAGTTTGCTTGTTTACTTGTCATAAGTTAACATATGTATACCAATACTCGTTTTACTAGTTTTTATACATCATGAACACAATACAAAGACCATATATAACATGAAAGAAACATAGTAAGCATGAAAATGATATTGAGCAAGAAAGTGTATAAGGGTTTCTTACAACTTTTGGCTTTCTCTTAAGAAAGGAAGTCAAGTATGAACTAGGACACTAAACCTATGCTTGCAAACCCTTCACCATAACTCTTGTAACCCTTGCTAGCCTTGATCTAACCCTTGTGAAAACCATTTAACTTCAGCCCTAGTAACCTTGTGTAGCTCCTAATTCAACCATTGAATCACCAAACAAACTTGAGAACTAGGTAGAGAATACTAAGACCTTGAACTTTGTAGTGTAACTTGTATATTGAAGATCAAAGGATCATGGTGCTATGATATAAGGGTGTGGCGTTTTTGTGGTGAATAAAGGAAGAAGAATGAGCTTGTATTTATACTATGAATGAGGAGGTTAGGAAGGTGGCTAGGAAGGTGCTTAAACTTGGAGACAAACTTGTAATTAAGTAAGATCTAATGGCTAAAGTCAAGATTTAACCACACATGGTGACTCCCCCCCCCTCCTAAGTCGGTTTTTATATGGATAGGGTGACTAGATGAGTAGTCATGGTCTTTGGATGATAATATCCTAAGTATGTAGCTAGTTTCGACTCCGTAAATTGCTAACCGTAAGTTTTTAAGTCACGAAACGTAAAACCGGGTATCCTAAAAATATGAAACTTATAAATATGGTTAAACATGTCAATATAGTCCATAATAAAATATAAAATGAGTGGTAGGTTCTATCGGGTGCGAAAACCCTGCTAAAAACTGGAAACACGGGTCTAAAACGCGCAATTCGCGTAAAACGCTGAACTGAAAAACGTAAAATTCCGAAACTTTTGGAATTGTCCTAAAATGATAGAAAATCATTTTTCTATTGTTTATAATGTTTTATGGATATATCGGGATGCTGGAAGGACGTTTAAACCTAAAAGTAAATTTCGGACACGGCTTTGTGATTTTTGCAGAAATGATCCGACGAGCGTCAAACTCTCGGATTATCGTTAAAATAGTTTAACTTACGAGAATATGAAATAAAATTTTCTGAGATGAATAGTGAAAAGTGAATAGTAAAAGTGAATAGTAAAAGTGAATAGTAAAAAGTGAATAGTGAAATTTTCGGGAATAAAAGTTAACCTGAAATTGTGAATTGTTACATTTATTGCTCAAGGTAGCTATCCCATCTTGGCGTATGCTTTCAATTATGAATGGTCCATACCACCAGGGGCTCGGCTCGTCGGTAGGTACTTTTATCTCTGAATGGCTTAAGAGTACCAAGTCTCCTTCTACAAATGGTACATGCTTCTCTGTCGGTTGACTACATTCAAACTTGACATGAACTTTATTGCAGCTTTTGCCTCTCTCAGGCTTAGTTTCTTTGTAGCTTTTGATTCTTGTTTCCCATGCAAGGATTTCTTCTTGAACATGATTAGGCGATGTGTCAATGTTGTTTTCGAGTTTTCTTGCACACATCGTGGGGTCATAGGAAAGCTCATCTTTCTTTTTCCTGACTTAAGTTCAATTTCCCTTTTTTCATACCTAATGACTGCTCTAGCGGTGGTGAGGAATGGTGCTCCAAGGATTATTGGTATGCACCCACCTCCTTTATCATTGATGATCATGAAATCGACGGGATACATGAACCATGCAACGTTGACCAGTACATCCTCTATAATTCCCAAAGGGTATACATAAGAGTGACCAGTGAAGGATAGCCTAACACGAGTGGTGGCTGGCATTTCTGTGGTTAGTTGGGTATAAATAGTTTGGGGCATAAGATTTACTTTCGATCCTTGATCGGTGAAAGCATCCAGATATTACAAATTCCCAATGCTGGCTGGTATCTCAAAGTTCCCACAAGCCATCTGCTTAGTAGCTACTTTTTGTATAAGTAGCTTTTCGAATAACGGTCCCCTAGGTAATGTATCATACTCATCTTTCCCCTCTTTCTCCTTCTTTGAAACCTGTTTGGAGAATTGGTTACGCCCGTCACCCTTTATCCAGTTTGTTATGGTATTCTCATTTATATCGTGTTTTAGGTAGTAACCTAGTGATTGGGATTTTGGCGGTTCCCCAATGGTTTGTTCACCAGGGGTTTCCTTTTCCTCATTACCCTCGTGGACAATTGTGATAGAGTTAACAAATTGGGTAGTGGGGGCAGTGCTTTCTTTTCTTAACAAAATCATTTCAGGGGTTTTTTCGTTTGAGTATTCCTCCACTAGGCTCATCATCTCCGTCATTTTCTCTTGCATCTCCTCCTTTTGTTTATAAACAGCTTCCTCGAATTTAGCAAGTCGCTCATAATGGGTTGCCATGTACTCTCTCATTCGAGCTTTGAATTCTAGGCTGAGGTTTTAAGGAGGTGAATAAGGTGGAGCATAATTTTGAAAGGTTTCGACATTCTCTCTAGAGGGTGACTCAGACAACAGTGTCGGAATCATATTTGAGACAGAATTGACTGTTGCCCATCTGGGACATAAAGGTCTCTTTTGTTTTTCCACGAGATAGTCAACCTTTGTCTCAAGTTTGCAAAGGAGTTCTTCGGAGATTTTATTGGTTTCCCCAGGTGTCAAGATTGTGTTGATAGCCGAGTTTATAACATGAGTAACTTCCCATAACTCTTGATTGTCGAAGGCAAGCTCATCAATAATTTCCCAAGATTCCTCGGCGTTTTTATCACGCAACCTGCCTCCGGCGGCTCGATCAATGGTGCGTTTGGTGTGAAAGTCGACATGATCATAGAAGATTCGAACTAATAGCCAAAGATTTATCCCATGATGAGGGACTTTTTGGAGTAAGTCCTTGAAACGAGTCCATGCTTCATAGAAAGGTTCACCTTGACGTTGTTGTAACATCAAGATATCATTTCTAAGCATCGTAGTTCTCCCCGGTGGGAAAAATTGAGCAAGGAAACGAGACATGAGATCATCCCAAGAGGTGATGGATCCCGCGGGAAAATGTTCAAGCCATTGACTAGCTTGATCACGTAGAGAGAATTGGAATCGACATAATCGAGTCAACTCTCTAGTTACAACATCAAGGTCTATGGAATCTACGATTTTAAGGAAATCCTTGAGATGTTGATTAGGATCTTCGGAATGAAGTCCATGGAATGCACATCCGCTTTGCACCAACCGGATGGTGTCGGATCGCAAGGGAGACAGATTGGCTCCTTGAGTGAGCTCAATAGTGTTTCGATAGCCTTGGTGGCTAGGACGGGAATACTCTCCTAAAGTTCGGGGCTTAGGAGGTTGGTTTGCTAGTGGTGGGTTTTGTGGGGGTTTTGTTGTGGTGGGTTGATCGGTTCAAAGATGTTACCACCTTCCATGATGTCGGATGGTAAAGGTTACGAACAAAGGAACGAAGAAATAAGATAGACTAAAGAAAACCTAAAAATAAAAATAAAATCTTACTAGAAAGGAATCTAGCAAGTAGACCTAATAAAAAGAAATCCTAACCTAGACAATAACTATTCCCCGGGCTGCGGCGCAAAAAACTTGATACGTGGGAATTGCACCCTCACAACAGGTTTTACCTCTCAAGGGATCTTGAGAAGCTTACAACCCCCACCAGGCAGTGTACCTGATCGTTGTAGTATGGTATAGTGACATGTACCGGGGGATTGATCGTTCAACTCAGGAATAGTGTCGCTAGGATTAGAAAGCCTATTAAACTAGGTCTAGAGGTGAGGGATGATTCTTTTTGTATTTTTATATTTTTAAGAAAGCAAGTAAAATCTCGGGTTTTGAAGGAGTGGGTGGAATTAGTTGCTAGTCAACTAACCCAATTAACTACTAATGCAAACAAAATAAAATAACAGAAATGAAAATAAAACTATTATACTAATGAGGTGGAAACAATAATGATGAAAGTTGTGTTTACTTAGATTTCATTACTCCCTAGATATCTTTTACAGGTTGATTAGCTTGTGAAAATTGCATGGATGATGGGTTATATTCCATAATACTAGTCATAGGGCCGTGTACAATATTCTCTAACTCTATAAGATCCTACTTCACTCCTACATCGAGCCATTAGAAGCTCCTAACATGGGATCATTAGAATTCTCTTATGCATTAAATACAACCAAAAAATCGTAGTACACCTCCGATCATGTTTCTTAAGACGTTTAAGCAAGTTATCAATGGAAGTCTGCCAGTTTTCTTAAGCCTAACAACGAATACAATCATCCGTAATAATTATAAACAAACAATCAACCCATAATCAACATCTAGGTTTCACTACATGCTTCCTTTTCTAGATTTCTGCTGAAAAGTACCTAAAATGACAAAAGGAACGATTTAGAGCAATATTTGATCAAATAATCTCGAATTTAGGCTTAAATGACCCCTTAAACGCGGTACACTTTTCGCCTCATCAAATACCCTGGATAAATGTTTAAAGATTTTACTAGGGTTCTTTATCTTTACTTGTGAGGGTGGCTGATTAATGATGGTGACAGATTTGACCTCTTCAGCCTGAGCCAATTTACTAGCAATGCGCTCAGTGATAGCATTCAACAGGTTACCAACCTTGTTATTCATATCCACTTGCTATTGTCTGAATTGATTCTCGAGCGTGGAAAGCCGTGTTTCTTGAGAGAGAAAAAACTTCCGTAGTGTTTCTTCATAGCTTTGCTCAGGTGTGTTTCGAGGCGGATAATGCTCCGAGTCTGATACCCTCTGGAATTCGGCTTATCCTTCCATGATTCATAGGCCTCGCTGAAATTCTGAGGTCCACGATTAGTGGTGGGCCACCTATCCTCCGCTTTGTCGGCATGCGAGGATGCAAATTCCTTAAAAGCTCGTTTGGGGAGTTCCATGCAATTATGTGTTTCGTGAAGGCCGTTACATAGTTTGCATGAAGAAGTGATTTTGTTCACTTAGCTTTAAGGTTTAGGAACTTCATAGGATTTCATGAGAAACTTGACTTGGTCTTTAAGTTCCATGATCCTACGGTCGGGAGTGCTTGAATTGTTCGAAGGCAAAGATATTGCCTTGACCATTTTGTTCAAATCACGGGGATCATTCCAACTTTCGTTGTCATAGAGAGCAAGATCATCTATGAGTTCCCATGATTCTTCCGCACTTCGAGCACGTAGCTTGCCACCGGCCGCTTGGTCAATGGTTTGCCTTGTGGATAGATTGATATGGTCATAGAAGATTTGGACTTGGAGCCAAAGATAAATGCCATGATGATGGACTTTTTGGAGTAAGTCCATAAAACAAGTCCATGCTTCATAAAGGGTTTCACCTTGACGTTGTTGGAACATCAAGATATCATTCCTTAACTACGTGGTTCTCCTCGATGGGAAAAATTGAGCAAGGAAACAAGTAGTGAGGTCATCCCAAAAAGTTATGGATCCCGCGGGTAAACGCTCAAGCCATTGACTAGTTTAATCACGTAGAGAGAATTGGAAGAGACGCAATCAGGTCATCTCTCGAGTTTCAACATCAAGGTCTATGGAGTCTATGATTTCGAGGAAATCCTTGAGATGTTTATTAGGATCTTTCGAACGAAGTCCGTGGAATGCACATCCGCTTTGCACCAACCGCATGGTATCAGATCGCATGGTAGACACATTGGCTCCTTGAGTGAGCTCAATGGTGTTTTGATAGCCTTGGTGGCTAGGACGGGAGTACTCTCCTAAAGTGCGGGGTCTAGGAGGTTGGTTTGGTTGTGGTGGGTCTTGTTATGGTGGGTTGATGGCATCAAAGATATTACCACCTTCCATGATGGCGGATGGTAATGGTCACGAACAAAGGAACAAAGAAAAAGATAGACTAAAGAAAACCTATAAAATAAAAATAGAAAATATTACTAGAAAGGAATCTAGCAAGTAGACCTAATAAAAAGAAATTTCAACCTAAGCAATAACTATTCCCCGGCAATGGCGCCAAAAACTTGATGTGTGGTTTTGCAACCTTGCGAAAGGTCTTACTTCTCAAGGGATCTTGAGAAGCTTGCAATCCCCACCAGGCAGTGTACCTAACCGATATAGTTTAGTGTAGTGGCAAGTACCAGGGGCTTGATCGTTTTACTTGGGGAATAGTGTTCGTTACGATCAAAACTTATTTAAACTAGGTCTAGAGGTGAGGGATGATTCTTTTTGTATTCTTATATTTTATGGAAAGCAAGTAAAAATCTCATGTATTGGAAGAGTGGGCGGAATTAGTTGCTAGTCAACTAAGCCAAATAACTACAAATACAATGAAAATAAAATAACAAGAAAGTAAATGTTGAGAAAAACCTTATAATGAGAGAAACGTGTTTACTTAGATTTCACTACTCACTAGCTATCTTTCATTAATTGACTAGTTTGTTACAATTGCGTGGATGGTGGGTTATATTCCTTAATAGCATTCGTGGGGCCGTGCACGATCTTTCCCAACTCTATAAGCTTCTACCTCTTCCTATGTCGAGCCGACAACTAGCTCCTAACATGGCATCCTTAGTAGTCACTTATGCATTAAATACAACCATTAAAATCGTAGTACACATCCGATTCATGTTTCTTAAGACGTTCAAGCAAGTTACCAATTGGAGATTAGCTAGTTTTCTTAAGCCTAACATCGAAATCATTCATCCACAACAACTAATAACAAACAATCAACCAATAATCAATAGCTAGGTTTCATTACATCTAGGAAATACAAACAAACCTAGCCAAGCATGTTAAAGTAAAGACAAGCATAAGATAGAATCAAACAACACATAGACTTATTGAATGATTATTGGAAGACTTATCTTTAATCAAATATGGATGAAAGAAGGGTTTGAAACCCTTACAAGAAGGTGAAAATTCGACCTAGGGTTTGTGGTAAAGTTCCTTCAAAAGTTCTTGTCACAATTCGTAATTTCAGGTTCTTGTTCAGATGTCGAAATTTCATTATTCATCTCGGGAAGTTACTATTCATCAGTTACTATTCACCGATCACTATTCATCATTTTACTATTCATCATTTTTGGTGTCAGTTTGAGATTCCGAGAAGCGTTCAGAAAATTTACTATTCACATGACACTATTCATTTCTAAAGAGAAACCACTATTCATGTACTTTATTCATTTCATCGTAAATTTAGTTTACGGGTAATTAAATTCGCGTAACCGGTCAGGTTAAGCTGCGAATTCATGAAATCATCAGTAGGGACACTTCATATGGTTTAGAAATAGCTTACATACATCATAATGACATTTGCATACTATTCCACTCGTAGGATATTCAAATTAATACTTTTGATATATTTGACTTTTTACGTATGTTTATTTTTAAATAAACGTTAACACGCGACCAATAATGTGACTAACACGTCCGACACTCCCGACTACGATCCTAGTATAATTTCATACTCATAATAATGATATAAAAATTATAATATTAATTTACCCGGTGTTTTGGAAATTTATTTAATTAATATCGCACGCCTAATTTAATCACGACGGTTTTCGTAAAAACTAAACAATAATCATCCAAACACTCAATATTTATACCCAACATATTTTTACACTTTTTACAACTTTATTATGTCCCGGTTAACTCCGTTAAAATTTATTTTTAGTTAACTCGGTACCCAGTATTCCCTAAAACTATTAATATATACATTATAATACCTAAATATTAACCACTTTCTTACACCAAACTCTCTTTTTCTTCTCTTTTTCATTAAATACAACCAATAAAACCTAGTGCACGTCAGTTCATGTTTTCTAAGACGTTCAAGCACGTTACCATTTGGAGATCTGCCAGTTTTCTTAAGCCAAACATCGAAATCATTCATCCAATACAACCATAAACAAGTAATCAACACATAATTAACATCTAGGTTTCATTAGATCCAAGCAAACACAAGATAGATCTAGCCTAGCATGATGGAATTAAGACAAGAACAAGATATAGACAACCAACACATAGACATATTGATTGAATTAAAAGAACACTTATCTTAATTACACATGAAAGGTATCAAGGGGTTGGAACCCTTGAAAAACCTGTAAAATTCGCACCAAAATCGTACTTAGGGTTTCTCCAAAACTTCTCTCTCTTTAATGTGAAAATTAGAAAACTATATATATGAAAAGGGGTCTGACGGTGTCAAGACCAACCTTGTGACGCCGTCACCTCGCCGCCGTCACCTCGCCGCCAAAACTATTCTCGGACTGCCTTGATCTACATTTGACGCCGTCAAGACTTAATCATTTCCAGGCCGTCATGACTTTTACTCTTGACGCCCTACCTTCGTGACGCCGTCAAATCTGTACTGGGTCGTCATGGAATTTTGCTCTTGACGCCGTCAGGGAGTTACTCTTGACGCCGTCACCTACTGTTCCCAGCATGGAAAATTAAGACTTTGGTGTTTTCTTCACTTTTATGCTCCAAAAACGTCCGAATTACTTCCTTTTCCAGATTTCTCTCCCAAAGTACCTAAAATCACAAAAGTAACGATTTAGGGCAATATTTGATCAAATAAATTCGAATTCGCGCTTAAATGACCCCCTAAAAACGGATCATTTTTCGCCTCATCAACTTGCAACACCTTTTTGGGACCTATGTTTTGTAAACTCTGAATGTTTTAATGATCAAACGATGTATTTTTCCAAACGACACTTTAGGTCGTTCAATATAACTGTAACTGTGGTGCTATGACAGTCACCCCCAGGTATTCCATTCCGCTGCCATTCAGGTATTTTGGGGGTGTGACAGATTGGCATCAGGGCTAAGGTTATAGCGAACTAGGATGTATCTTGGACCCTAGACTATAACCACATCATCATAGCATCTCATCATTTCATCATAGGTGCATATTCATTATACATGTTGTTTCATGCACACACTGTGCGAGTTATTTATACCCATACTCATATATAATTATATTGACCTGGTTCACAAGTGACATGTCTTCAGATACACACCCTGTCATCCTTTCATCGGATTCCAACATTGAAGATGCCTTGTCATCTTCCACTACCATTGTACCACCAGTTGCATTTACGCCGCCATTAACACCATTGAGTTGTATAGGAACAGGGTTTTCCTATCATCCAGCCCATACATAGAATGACGTTTGGTAGAGTATTCAGACTTAATCTTAATGGACCTATTAGGATGCTTATTGCAAGGGAGATAGTATGTTTTCTTTCCTACACTAGTAGGGCGCTTACTACTCAGGTACTACCACCACCGTCAGCTACTTATTTCACTATTGGTCATCCCATAGTGCGTACTTCAGTTTTACCTCTTAGATGTCGCGAGATAGCGCGAAAGAGGGTAGTATTCCATTCACTATGATCACCATCGTCTCCTAACTCACCACTAGGATCTCATCGTCATCGATTTTATTCTCATCATCTAAAGCACCACCAGCACCATCACATCTCAGAGACCCTACACCCATATATGACAGGCCGCTTGAGAAGCAACCACTATTTGACATACCATTACCATCTACCACACGTTACACCACCTTATAGGTTTGAGGTTGGTGAGAATTTGAGAGCCTCTACTGCTTGACAACCTACTACTCTTCATCGTTAGACGATGATCTCTAATTATTTGAGATTACCCAAGAGTGTTTGGACAATACACTCTGAATAATACCACAAGCCTCACAAACACAATAAGAATTGCAACAAATCGCCCAAGGGTGGCATCTATCCCAAGGACTCTATATTATCTTAGATATGATCGACTCATATCTCCATAACACAATAAACAAACAAGATGCTTTGAACGGTATTATACCATCATAATGGAACTCATCACAACCCTCCCTTCATTATCAAGTTTGATTACACCACATTCTAAGTCGATGATTACATCATTAGTCACTCTAGCAACACTCTACCGACCAAGGTGGTCACATTAGTAGATTTAACATGTAATTACAACTTTGGGAAGATGCAAGTAAGACAATAGGATTAATAAAGACGAAGATGTCTTTACGATTAAATGGTCATGTTGACCAAGATAAGAGTGACTGCCCTATTTTTCGTGTTTCGGATATAATAACAATTCATGTAAGTCAAAGTCAAATTAAATTTTTGTACAAACAAAAAGATTTCTTGCAAACCTTACGAAGTACGACAAATTATTGATTTTCAATGGTCGGATTAAAACTCATTTTTGTTTAAGCAACAATCTTCTTGAACTCCCTTTTTCAAAAGACATATATATATATATGAGATATTGTTTTTATCAAAATACAAAATATTTCGTAGTCACATCTTTAACATAACTATATTCATTACAAACTTCAAATAAA
Organism: Artemisia argyi; assembly: GCA_030686995.1. Taxonomy (NCBI): domain Eukaryota; kingdom Viridiplantae; phylum Streptophyta; class Magnoliopsida; order Asterales; family Asteraceae; genus Artemisia; species Artemisia argyi. Next base: position 108,722,840 of record CM060708.1, read on the forward strand.
GTCACTCCAAAATACAATTATAACCAAATTTCACAATGTTTCACTCAAATAAATGTTGTTAATTTTAGAAACCATATCTCCAAGAAGGAACACACATAACTCATGAACGAATCTCAAAAGCAACCACTATACCTACTTACTATTTGACCTTAGATGCAAAAGAAACCCCTCTACCAGAGATTGCCAATATTGATACACCATGCCTTAACACCACTACTTCAAATTACAACTTTTTCGCTCATTCCATATTATAAGACCCTCACGCTAGTATAAGCTCGTTGGATTAAAAGATCAAGGTACAATTACTCAACAAAATTTATATTCTTTTCGGAGATCGATATAGTTTAGTCACATTGGGACAAGACCTCATTTCATGAAAGGATATCAAAAAGTTTCACCTGACCATAAGGCATTTAGCTTGCATTCATGGCAAATCAAAACATCATTCGATGTGGTACCTACTTGACTCAGATCACCCGTACAACAATTTCCATTCTTTATACCTTTTAGTCATGCCTAGAGGGATTACACATTTGAACATGCGATCTTTACCTAGCATAAATTCTTGAATACTTCAAATCATTGGCACCAAATTTCTGCCCTATATCCTTTCACACACAGACTATCCCCATCAGTTGATTGTAGATTCCTTAAAGACACGTTCATCTTTCACGCTCTTAATATCACTACCATATTCTTGACCACTTCATTATCATAAACCACTGCCCTGTTATGAACTAAGATGTTTACATTCTTTAAATAAGCGGATTAATAGACTATTACCATACCATAAGATTCACCCATGTATCCAATAAACCATTCAACGAATTTTACTTCAAACTATTTTACTATCATATGGGGAAATTGTTTTACAGAATTTTTAAAATAAGCTATTTTATTGCTAACCGATAAATTGATTTTTCCGTTATTGCACCAAGTATTTACTATTATTACGCGAAACAATTTTCATGTTACTTGAAAGGAAATGACTAGAATACCATTTTTCAAAACAAAACGTTGAACACCATCTAAAACTTTTGAGAAAAAAAAAAATAATGCTATTTTGACTAACTCAAGCATTGCATCATTAGTCCTCAATTATACATAGCTTGATCACCTATGTATAATTCAGGAAGGATTATGCTATGAAGAAAATAATTACTTTTTAGGGATTGTTAATAACAATCTTCATTCCAAAGCGTTGTAAACAAATAAGCTTTTTCATAAACATCTCTTTTTGACAAATCTCCCTGGATACTTACCTCACTTGTCACTTACTCGGCCATTAAGTTGGATTTTTCCATTGATTTCCCTAGGAGAGACTTCCCATATCAATTACTAGGAGGATTCCTCGATACAAGAAAAACAATGAAAGGATTACATAACTACTAACCTAGACTAGGAGTATACAGTAAGACAATTTATAACTCAACAACAATTCTAAGATACCACGAGACCATCCGAACCACCATCTCTGACCTAGTTGTCCAATACTATCATTCAAAAGTACTAACTAGATTGAGTTGCAGGATCAAACACACTGTGAAGGTGCGCTAAACAACACTATAGAGATAAACCAAACCTCTTAACCAATACCGTAAAGCATTCCAATTAAACATGGCCTCATCTATACGCAAACTTCCCTGCAGTGAGTTTTCGCAAAGAATAATTGATTCGAATTATGGATATCGATATAGATTCCCCTAAAGGGTTGTGTCCTCAAGAAATTCTAGATAACCTCATCTATACATCAAGAGAGGCAATAGGCCCAAGCATATCTCCCTCGCTTCATGTGGAAATAAAATAGACATTCATCAACATAGTATCAATGGACACCCTCATTTTGCCAAACATGATGACAATTTCAATGATAAACCATTTCAGGACTTAAGTTAGTTGAATACCTAGGCTTGTAGTTTTGCCAGATACCCATCAATAGGCATCTTCCAATATCAGGAACTAAACGTTAGACATCTATGCATTTATGCGAACATTACCTATCCTACTATTTTATCCTTGTTAGTGTTTTCACTTTTAATTGAAGTTGATGTAAAAATTGCGTTTATACAAATCACATATCTAGTAGAAAATAATTTTTGAATTGCCTATTTTGAACAAATACGATCCTTTTTGGTCAATATTTAGCAAAACCATTGTACAATGAGAAATATATAAACATCAAACTTTGGTAAACAGTCCTATTCACAATATTTTTGAAGACAGTTACACATTTTTATAGCTATTGAATTTTGAATCATCAAGAAAAATATTATTTGGTAAACCATTTGTTCCATTTTCTAAATTCGTTTATTCAGGAAAAATATTTCTACCAAAACTCACAATCACGAGATAAATTTTGAAAACCAATCACCTTACAAGATCGCTTATGCATTTAGGGTTTTGCGATTTGACAATAAAGAATATTGGAATACGTGATGAAGGAAATTAGGAGGGACACTATACAGCAATTACACACGTCGGTGATGGAGACCAAACACAATAGGCAAAGAAAGACACATGTTGTAGCATCCATTAGACCAAAACACAAGGAATCAAAATTATTACCCATATTCAATCTTCTTCGTATAGCGTCCTTTAGTAAACCATTTGTTCCATTTTCTAAATTCGTTTATTCTGGAAAAATATTTCTACCAAAACTCACAATCACGAGATAAATTTTGAAAACCAATCACCTTACAAGATCGCTTATGCATTTAGGGTTTTGCGATTTGACAATAAAGAATATTGGAATACGTGATGAAGGAAATTAGGAGGGACACTTTACAGCAATTACACACGTCGGTGATGGAGACCAAACACAATAGGCAAAGAAAGACACATGTTGTAGCATCCATTAGACCAAAACACAAGGAATCAAAATTATTACCCATATTCAATCTTCTTCGTATAGCGTCCTTTTCGAAAAGTATAACATTGTAGAATTAGTCACCAGATTCATTGTAACCGTTTCAATTATTCCTGATAAAGGTGATCGAATCACCTCAGACTTCTAGCAATCATTTTAAGATTTCCTTCGGAACCCCTTTTAGATGTAAACACCGCCTATCATCCTCAGACCAATGGTCAGATCGAGAGGACAATTCAAACATAGGAAATATATGCTCAGAGAGTGAGCGATTGACTCCAGAAATGGTTGGACTATCCATTTATCATAAATCAGATCCGTTTGCGATGATAGTTATCGCACGAGCGAAGAGACTACACCATTTGAGGCACTCTATGGTCGAAGTACCAATTACCCATTTACAGACCAAAATCGGAAAGTTAAATTCATTGGTCTAGAACTAAACTATGGAACAACAAAGGAAATTTCACAAGTCAAGAACCAGTTACAAGCAACGAGAAAATGGTAGAAGTCAGGTTGGTGCATGACGCACATCATGCGGATTGGGTATCCCTGAATAGCAAACCAACTAGATTCAAGTGGGAGAAAGAACTAAGTTGAAAGCTTTGCCTTGGAAAGGCATGATACAATTTTGGTAACACGAGAGATTGAACCTCTAGTATATTGGACCATTTAAGATTCGTTTTAGAATCGACCATCTGACATAAAAAATTGAGTTCTGGCAGAGTTCAGCAACATATATTACCCATATCACATTGTAAACCTCAAGAAGCGCCGACTATCGACTGACGGACCGAACTCGGAAAAAGCCCAACTCACTATTCCTATACGCTTTCATGAAATAACCAAGAATTTCTTACAAATTAAGGATTTGTTACAAGTTTAATAAGATGTAAACCATTAGAATTTCAAGTTGGTAACAAGATCACGTTAAAAGTTCTGCCTAGGAAAGACATGACACCATTTAGAAAAATCCGGGAAGTTAAATTCGATGTACACTGGACCATTTAATACTTCAGACAGAGTAGGCCAGTAACCCTTAGACTTGAGCCTTGACGGAAAGTAGCAGATTACACAAACATGTTTTACATTTTCAGAACCCAAGAAATGACTTTCAGATTAGTCACAGATAATTCCATTGGAAGTAATCCAACCCAATGACAAACCTAAACCTGGTAGGAGAAGCAGTAGAAATCATGGACCGTGAGGTCGAACGGTTGAAGCAAAGTCGAATTCCTATCGTGAAAGTTCGTAGGAATTCCTGAAGAGGTCCCGAATTTACTTGGGAACGGGGAGACCAAATGCAACTCAAGTATCCACGTATTTTTACCAAATATACTTCAGAGACCAACTGATGAGGCGAAAAATGATCCGTTTTTAGGGGGTCATTTAAGCCCGAATCTGAATTTATTTGATCAAATATTGCCCTAAATCGTATCTTTTGTGATTTTAGGTACTTAGAGAGTGAATTCTGGAAAAGAAGCCATTTTGGACGTTTTTGGAGCATAAAAGTGAAGAAAACGGCAAAGTCTCAATTTTCCATGCTGGAACAGTACATGAAGGCGTCAAAGAGTTGTTCTTGACGGCGTCAAACCCCAAGAATTAAAATCCGTAGCTCATGACGGCGTCACGCAGGGCGTCAGAAATAGATCAAGGCCGTCCGAGGAAGTATTTGGCGGCGAGATGACGGCGTCACACCTTTGTTCTTGACACCGTCACCACGATTTTCCTATATATAGTTTTCTAGTTTTTCACATTAAAGAGAGAAGTTTTGGAGAAACCCTAATTCAATCAATATGTCTATGTGTTGGTTGTCTATATATTGTTCTTGTCTCAATTCCATTATGCTAGGCTAGATCTCCTTTGTGTTTGCTTAGATCTAATGAAACCTAGATATTGATTATGTGTTGATTACTTGTTTATTCTTGTCTTGGATGAATGATTTTATATGTTAGGCTTAAGAAAACTGGCAGATCTCCAAATGGTAACATGCTTGAACGTCTTAAGAAACATGAACCGAGGCGTACTAGGTCTTTATTGGTTGTATTTAATGCATGAGCCACTGTTTACAATCCCTATAGTTGTGCTGGGCATGGTGTAGGAGGAGATAAGAGCTCATAGAATTGGGGAGTTATGTATGCCACCCCATGAATGGTATTAAGGAATACAATCCGTCATCCATGCAATTATAACAAGTAATTAACGTGTAAAAGATATCTAGGGAGTAGTGAAATCTAAGTAAACACATTTTCTCCAATTACTGCTCACAACCATAGTATAAATTAGTTTATTTACATTTTTAGTATTTTATTTTGATTGCATCTTAGTTTTGGGTTACTTGAATAGCAACTAATTCCGCCCACTCTTTCAAAACCGATATTTTAATTGCTTTCTAAAAAATATAAAAACACAAAAATAATCATCCCTCACCTTTAGAACTAGTAATTTAGGCTTTCTAATCCTAGCGACACTATTCCTAAGCTGAAGGATCAATCCCCCGGTACTTGCCACTATACTATACTACAACGATCAGGTACACTGCCTGGTGGGGGTTGTAAGCTTCTCGAGATCCCTCGAGAGGTAAAGCCTGTTGCGATTCCCACGCATCAAGTTTTTGGCGCCGCAGCCCGGGGAATAGTTATTGTCTAGGTTAGAATTTCTTTTTATTAGGTCTACTTGCTAGATTCCTTTCTAGTAAGATTTTATTTTTATTATTTTTTTAGGTCTTCTTTAGTCTATCTTATTTCTTTGTGTCCTTTGTTCGTAAACTATTTCGATGGATAACAATAACATTGATCGTTTGATTCCTGTTATTCGTGTTTTTCGTCATAGGATTTTCCAAATGCCCGCCGCACTTCCTTTAGCAGAAAATGAGAACCCACCTAACCTCTTACCCAACCACCACTTTGACAATAATTCTGAGTTAGAAGAGTCTGATCATGATGATGACCATAGGGCTAGTCCTTTCTACTATTCAGACTCCGATGAGGATCTTGATGATGGTGATGTGATTAATGAGAATAGGATGGAAGAAGAAATAAACCCTGTTAGGTATGTTGACCCTAGAACTAGGAGTGAGTGTGATAGCTCATTCAACATGCAATTTCCCTGTAAAATCGGATTTAAGAGCTTTAACGCCTATCTCAACTCATCTCTTCCAATGAACATAATCTCACGTAATGAATACAATAAAATCATGGTAGATGAGTTAGAATACAAAGGAGAAAACATTATTGCTAAGGCAATACCATTGCATGTGTTTGTAGGAAGTTTGGTTTATCTTGTTGAGTTCATGGTTATGGAGAATCTAGGATAATTTATTGATGATAAATTGACCCAAGTTATGTTTGGAAGACCTTTCAAACGGTTGACCAACCTCGATGAAAAACTCATAGAAGGGTTAATTACATTCTCGAATGGGGATGAAGAATTTGTCTATCAAATGCCCCGCACACACCCTAGGTTCAAGGATTTCTCCATGGAAAAGTGTAGTAGGTATCCGCCTGTAGAAATGCTAAGTGAGAATGATAAGAAAAGAGGACTTAAGTATACTCATGAAAAAAAACAAAAGATACTATCGCGGATGCTTAGAGTTAGGAGATGAATATAAGAAAGATGAGGCGACTATTAGATGGCTCACACTTGGTTATGTGAGCATAAGCGATACACGGTAACCCATGACCTTGAGTCTAGCTACAAGACTCGTAAATAAAGAAAAGCGCTTCTTGGGAGGCAACCCATGTTTTGTGTGATTTTAATTGTTTGATTGTTATTTGCTTCCGTATGCATGCTTTATTTTTATTGTTGGTTGATCATGTTTCTCAATTAAAATGTGGAAATACTTTACTATGTTGTTTGGCCTAGTCTTAACTCCAACCTAAAAGTATTTTTGCAAAAGATAAGTGTAAGGGGAAACCCTAAATATGTTTTTAAGAAACAAACCGATCATGATTCTCCACAATAATAAATGAACATGTGTATTCGTATTTGTTAGAGTCAAATGCTTGTATTGAGTCATAATGAAGTTTTGCAGGATTTTCCAGGAAGTAGAACCAAGTTTTTCCAGAAATTTTCCGGAAACTTAACATACGAATTTCTGCAGGTCCATTCTGACGGTGTCAGAGTTTTACTCTTGACAGCGTCAGGAGTTAAAATCTGGAAATTTTACCGGTTTTGTTTTTCTAGCGGATTCTCATAGTTTTTGTGAATTATTAAGTTTTATAATCTCCAAGAAATCTGCAAACTTCATTCCAGAAGCATTATATCTTACTTTGTTTTCTAGGATTTAGCAACTTATATAGGATGCCGCCGATTTTACGCGAGGTTGTCTTGTCTATTTTTGTCAGGATTTACAGGTTATGTATGACAAGGAGATGATTTATATTATGGAAGGGAAGCTTTGATTGTTCATTTTCTTGGAGGAAGATTTAACCTGGCCACCTATAATCCATACCGAGCGAATCAGGGGAGTATTTGATTTCATTCTCTTTACTTTTTCACTTTTACATTCTTTACTTGAACATTGGGGACAATGTTCATCTTAAGTGTAAGGGGAGGGTAAAAAGATGATACCTTACATATGCACTTTCGCTTGAGTTTGTCTTGTTTGATAGTAGATGTGTAATAAAACTATGAGAAATACTTGTTAGTGTAATTTTAGCGCCAAATTTAAAATTTTTTACAACATTTAGGAGTGAAACTTTAGCCATAGCAAGCGTTTCATGGATAGGAGATTGTATGACTAGCACATAACCGTATATTCAGAAAAATTTTCCACCCAAAATTGTGAGGTTCGCCTTTAGATTTGATAGGAAAAGCATTTACTATTAGTGCTTATGAGTGTACCGGTAGCATTTAGATTCTAGAACTTGCATTAGTGATGCATCCCGAGACCGCTAGTGAGACTACATTCGTGTAGTAGGATTTACTACATGATAAGAGGCATTAGGATCACCCTTGTGTTAAACCCGTATCATGATTACTTGACCATTTAAGTCATATTACTTGGCTAGTTAAGTCAACTAATTTTTCCCACACCCTTAGCGTTGTACTCATTTTTAGTACACGAAACCCCTAGTACACCCCTCCGAGCCTATCTTTTCGTTTCTAACTTTAAGCATTTTACTTAAAGGAAGAATTTGTTACACCCCACTTAAATGTACACCCAAATCGCCTTAGCCTTCCGTGTATGCGCTCATTTTTAGTGCATTATTGTTATTTGTTAAACCCTAAGTTAACTTTCTAATTGATTACATGGTTGCTAAGTCGAGTCATATCCTTGTACATATTGTTTTGGGACGATTGGGACTCATGGGTAAGTACTCATTTTATGGAGTAATGGGGAAGAACATCATTTATTACCCCCATATGTACGTTAATCTTAAAAGTGCTCCAAGTGTTTTGATTTTCTTAATTCGAGTCATTAGATTAGTTTAATGTAAAGTATGTAAAGATTCAAGTGTAAGGGGAATTCTCATCCCCTATGATGTTTTATTTTGGATGGTAGGGTAAGAGTGTATGCAAAAAATAAAAATAAAAAAAAAAAATAAAAAAAAAATAAAATATAGAAAAAAGGAAAAGAGAAAAAACATACGGACTACCATCCCTTTTTATTCTATGTTCATTTTATGTTTTTGTTATTTTTCATTTATTAGCTTAAGTCGAGTCTAGTCTTGGCTTAGCAACGCCATATTGTACATGTAATTAACTAAGATTGTTAACTCGCCACCAGTAGAACTCCCTTTATCCAACAAAACCGTGTAATTCATATCCCTATACCTAACGTTACAACCCTTTAAAAGACCTCTTTGATAGTTTATCCTAGGTGCTTACGCCATGTGGTGGAGGTTTGATCCTTTCCCAAGCCTATGGTAATCTATTTTGCTATGACAGGTAGTGAGAGATATCTTCCATTTCCATAATGTTATATTACTTTATTACACCCAAGAGATGTGAGTATCTAAACACTATTTGTGAGGTGCTTGTATATGACCTCCGTGCTTGTCTATTGGTCTTTAGTGGAACGATTATTTGTTGTAATTACTTTTATATTAGTGTTAAATGACCCCTAACTTGTCTTTTGAGTAGAATAAAAGCGCATTTGCTTGAGGACAAGCAAATCTCAAGTGTAAGGGTATATGATGAGGCGAAAAATGATCCGTTTTTAGGGGGTCATTTAAGCCCGAATCAGAATTTATTTGATCAAATATTGCCCTAAATCGTTCCTTTTGTGATTTTAGGTACTTGGAGAGTGAATTCTGGAAAAGAAGCCATTTTGGATGTTTTTGGAGCATAAAATTGAAGAAAACGGCAAAGTCTCAATTTTCCATGCTGGAACAGTACATGAAGGCGTCAAGAGTTGTTCTTGACGGCATCAAACCACAAGAATTAAAATCCGTAGCTCATGACGGCGTCACGTAGGGCGTCAGAAATAGATCAAGGCCGTCCGAGGAAGTATTTGGCGGTGAGATGACGGCGTCACACCTTTGTTCTTGACGCCGTCACCACGATTTTCCTATATATAGTTTTCTAGTTTTTCACATTAAAGAGAGAAGTTTTGGAGAAACCCTAAAGATGATTTTGGTGCAACTTTTACAGGTTTTTCAAGGGTTCCAAACCCTTGATACCTTGCATTGTAATTGAGATAAGTGTTCTTCTAATTCAATCAATATGTCTATGTGTTGGTTGTCTATATCTTGTTCTTGTCTCAATTCCATTATGCTAGGCTAGATCTTCTTTGTGTTTGCTTAGATCTAATGAAACCTAGATATTGATTATGTGTTGATTACTTGTTTATTCTTGTCTTGGATGAATGATTTTATATGTTAGGCTTAAGAAAACTGGCAGATCTCCAAATGGTAACATGCTTGAACGTCTTAAGAAACATGAACCGAGGCGTACTAGGTCTTTATTGGTTGTATTTAATGCATGAACCACTGTTTACAATCCCTATAGTTGTGCTGGGCATGGTGTAGGAGGAGATAAGAGCTCATAGAATTGGGGAGTTATGTATGCCACCCCATGAATGGTATTAAGGAATACAATCCGTCATCCATGCAATTATAACAAGTAATTAACGTGTAAAAGATATCTAGGGAGTAGTGAAATCTAAGTAAACACATTTTCTCCAATTACTGCTCACAACCTTAGTATAAATTAGTTTATTTACATTTTTAGTATTTTATTTTGATTGCATCTTAGTTTTGGGTTAGTTGAATAGCAACTAATTCCGCCCACTCTTTCAAAACTGATATTTTAATTGCTTTCTAAAAAATATAAAAACACAAAAATAATCATCCCTCACCTTTAGAACTAGTAATTTAGGCTTTCTAATCCTAGCGACACTATTCCTAAGCTGAAGGATCAATCCCCCGGTACTTGCCACTATACTATACTACAACGATCAGGTACAATGCCTGGTGGGGGTTGTAAGCTTCTCGAGATCCCTCGAGAGGTAAAGCCTGTTGCGATTCCCACGCATCACCAACCAAAACTGAACTTCGGGACGTAGTTCCTTTTAGAGGGGAAGACTGTCACAATTTGTAATTTCAGGTCCTTGTTCAGATGTCGAAATTTCATTATTTATCTCGGAAAGTTACTATTCATTAGTTACTATCCACCGATCACTATTCATCATTTTACTATTCATCATTTTTGGTGTCAGTTTGAGATTCCGAGAAGCGTTCAGAAAATTTACTATTCACATGACACTATTCATTTCCGAAGAGAAACCACTATTCATGTACTTTATTCATTTCATCGTAAATTTAGTTGACGGGTAATTAAATTCGCGTAACCGGTTATGTTAAGCTGCGAATTCCTGAAATCATAAGTAGGGACATTTAATACGGTCTAGAAATAACTTACATATCATCATAATGACATTTGCATACTATTCCACTCGTAGGATATTCAAATTAATACTTTTGATATATTTGACTTTTTACGTATGTTTATTTTTAAATAAACGTTAACACGCGACCAATAATGTGACTAACACGTCTGACACTCCCGACTACGATCCTAGTATAATTTCATACTCATAATAATGATATAAAAATTATAATATTAATTTACCCGGAGTTTTGGAAATTTATTTAATTAATATCGTACGCCTAATTTAATCACGACGGTTTTCGTAAAAACTAAACAATAATCATCCAAACACTCAATATTCATACCCAACATATTTTTACACTTTTTACAACTTTATTATGTCCCGGTTAACTTTGTTAAAATTTATTTTTAGTTAACTCGGTACCCGGTATTCCCTAAAACTATTAATATATACATTATAATACCTAAATATTAACGACTTTCTTACACCAAACTCTCTTTTCCTTCTCTTTTTCACTAAATGGAGCCCCCCCCCCCCCCCCCATATTTCTATTTCTTACAAATCTTGAAAATTTTGCCATTCCATTAATGTTTGTCATAGTTTGTCTAATATATAAAATATATAACCAAAATCTACACCTTTTCATCTCATTATACAAGATCTAAACAAGATAACTCATTTTCTTTTTCTCTCTTTGGGGGTGCACGGCAAAAAACACAACAGGAAGCAAGGAGTATCAATTTTCCAAGAAAAAGTTGTAAACAAGCTAAAACCAAGTTTTTACAAGATTCATATGATATATATACAAGATCTACGTGCATATGTTATTTATACCACTCCATTTTAAATATATCTAACTTTTGAGCCCTAGAAATAGATTATAGTTAGATCCTTGTTAGATCCACTTTATTTATGATGTTTAGGAACCCATGACAACCTAAGAAGGTGTATGGTAAAATTAGACTAGTTTTGTTGTGATTTAAAGTGATTTGGTTGAAGTAGGAACTAGATTGGAACCTTAGAAATGGTTTTTGAAACAATATATATACCTACTGTCCATATTTTTGAAACGTGGGAAACTCAGTAGATGACGGGTAATTTTTGACCAAAGATTTAGAAAATACTTTCAAAAACGAAGCCGTGGGCGAAAGAACGGATTAAAACGAGCTTATAACGAAGGAGTTATGATTTTTGCAAGTTTAACGACGAAAACTATTTTATGAAAATATAACATGCTGTTGGACGATTTTCGACGGACAAAGAGAGGCGTTAGACGTGATCTAATGGATCCGAACTATCAAAAATATATTAATACATGTTAAGACGAATCTGTGGATATAAAGAACGAGGAAAATGAACTTAAAACGACAAAGTTATGCACGTTTTAAAATCGTCAAAACTATATATATATATATATATATATATATATATATATATATATATATATATATATATATATATATATATATATACTTAAAGTCACTAATAGAAATAATATAACTACATACTAAATACTATATTTTCTAGATTTATTGTTCAAGAGTTATATTCTTAATTAATGAAGTACGTACGACCCAAGGCTTATTTATACGACTACTAGACGTTATTTCAAGGTTTTGAAAACGAGGAATATAACACTAACATTTTATATACGATATATTACGACAAGTTTTTATTAGTCTATTTGGACTTATTTTTCTTAAGTATGGAAAATACCTTACTTTGACAATAACAAGTATTTTCAAGTTACGAGTGGTATAGGTATCATGTGCATGAACGTTCATTACATCATTTCATGATCTAAAGTATATCATATTCATTCATTTAGGTTGCGGCTAGTGTTCGCGCCTTGTTGTCCCGATCATTTCATCACATTGTACTATCACATCAGGTGAGTTTTCATAGCCCCGTTTTCAATTACTTATTTCATTTCAAATCCCACGGGGGAGAATACATTGCATCAATTATTTTTGTACATGCCCAAGTATTAAATTCCATACATTGCTTAAGTTGCCTTACTACCAAGTTAAGTCCCCTTTATTATCATGGACCGTTAATTATAATGCCAAGCGAGAGTGAGTGAATAGATCTATTGAGGGCGACGCCTCCATCCGTGTTTGGGTTGCTCCAACGGAATTACGGATGCATTTCATGTCCAAACTATTTGAGTGCCTGGTAAACACTCTTTTGGGGCCAATACAATATTATGTCTAGCTTCGGGGTCATGAGCTTAAGAGACAATGTAGCATTTTTGACATTTTGTCGGTTTACTTTATACTTGTGGCTAATGTACATACGATTTAACTTACAAACCTATGGAATTCACCAACATTCGTGTTGACGTTTTAGCAATGTATTTTCAGGTTATTAAGGTAGCTCCTGCTTGCATGCATTTGGACCTTCATGGAGTCGCGGAGTCGACGCGTCTCACATATATATATTTCCTACACTTATGAAACGTTTGATCTGGATTGAACTTGTTTTTCATAAACTTGCAACACCTTTTTGGGACCTATGTTTTGTAAACTCTGAATTTTTTAATGATCAAACGATGTATTTTTCCAAACGACACTTTAGGTCGTTCAATATAACTGTAACTGTGGTGCTATGACAGTCACCCCCAGGTATTCCATTCCGCTGCCATTCAGGTATTTTGGGGGAGTGACAGTTCTCTCGTTAATGAATGAAAATTAGAAAACTATATATAGAGATACAATATGACGGCATCACGTTGTATATGTGACGCCGTCAACTAGCCGCCAATACTCTCCTCGGATTGCCTAGATCCAAATCTGACGTCGTCACATGTAATTCATCTCTTTACCGTCACCTTGTAAATTACTCTTGACGGCCTAGGTGTCCCAAAGGGTGACGCCATCACTCTTTAATTCCCAAAAACTTTCTGCCGCGTCTCGTGTAAACTTCATATCCACCTATTTGCCAACACATAACGCCGTCAACCGTAAAGTTCACGCCGTCCGGTACTATTTCCAGCTTGATTTTGGAGACTTTGTCGTTTTCTTCACTTTTCGCTCCGAAAATGTCCAAAATGCTTCCTTTTTCAGATTTCTTCTCCAAAGTACCTAAAATGACAAAAAGAACTATTTGAAGCAATATTTGATCAAATAATCATGACTTAGGGCTTAAATGACCCCCTAAAAGCGTAACACTTTTCGCCTCATCACCATCTGTTATGTAAATAACGCGCCAGCGATCCAAGAAGCACATTAGTAGCCATTCGTTGTTTGAGGCGTCGAGAACTCGCGCTAGCGATCTACTAAATTTATGCAGGAGATGTTTAAACGAAGCTAGGTTTAACCCTAATCCTTATCAACCCTTTTACCGATTTAGACTTGTTACTCCTTTGCTTTAGTGGTGGAGATGTGTATCCTTGCCAAGCTTATTATAGAATATTCGTCACGACTGAGCAATTGAGCGAATTAGATTAGTTGTGAGATTGAGAGATTGTATTTTATTTCTAGTTTGTTAAGTTTTTGGTTGTGCAATTATGATAAAATGAATGAGTGCGTAACTAAAAAAATACATCCTGATCTGTATTTAGGATACATTTTCATAAGTTTTTATCTAAGGTTTAGTTGGGGACAAGTAAAGTTCAAGTGGGTGGATATTTGATGACATCAAATAAGTACATATTATTGTCATCATTTTTCCTATGTATTTGACTTGTTTTACTATATTATCTATGAGAATTGATACTTAATCGCTTACTTTTCTAATTCTCAGTTATAAACATATTAGTGATTTTGGACGTAAAATGGAGCTAAATGGATCAAGTTGGAAAAGTCTACTGAACTGCCGTATCATTCTAGACAGATATGCCATATGATCATACTTAGATGAATTCGAAGACCATCTCCTGACTTTGAAGAATGCGCCACATGTAATTATCTTATGCACCACATATAAAACCTTGGTCAATGAAGAAGATCTGACTTATCTACTCCATATACGCCGCATGACATTTCTAACATGCGGCGCATCATTCTTAAGACTTCACCAAAGATTATCCAAGACACTGAAGGACATGCGCCCCATAGAGATTCAAGTTACGCCGCATCTAAAGATGGTGTACGAATATATTCCAGAATATAATAATCTTGGACCCCACGCGAAGTTAGCTAGATACGCCGCATCAACTTAGTTGATGCACCACATCATGCCCTCAGACAGAAAGTATAAATACCCCATTAGACAGTCTAATTTCATGTGCAAAAAGTTACAGAATCTGCAACGTAAACCCTAAGGAGAAGAATACAGACGAAAAGGGAATACAAGACATACCCAATTGAAGATTTCAAAGTAGTAAGAAGGTACTGCTTGTGTTTTAATTCATTAAGTTGTTTTGTTTTATTGTAATAGTAAGCTTTAATCCATCAAGATTGCTAGGCTTGGGACCGCCATATTGCTCCCCTTAAAATTGCTTTCCTATCGATTAAAGTTTATATGATGTTTATTTGGTTCTTTTTACATGTGCATTGATAACCTCTATGTCTAGCTGTGGAATGCTTGGGCTGCCATACCCCTTGTTAGGTTTGGAGATACATACTTAAATGGTAAATCTTGGATTCCTAAAACTTCAAAGACACTTTCTTTATAATAATCAAGCTTACAAGTTGCTACAAAAGTATGAAAAGATACTTGTACCAAGCCTAAGAAGAAGATTTCAGAAGAAATGAGTGTTTGGAAGCATCCTCCTGGTGTTAGTCTATGCTTTGAAGAAACTTGATGATTTGGAGAGAAAATATCAAGTTTAGGGGAGGATTGTTGGGTTTGGAGATTCTGATGTTAAGAAATTCGTCTAAGTATTATTCTGCTGCTAGGCTAGATAATACTACTGCTAGTGTTATCATTCTACTGCTAGACGGATTCTGCTGCTAAGTCAAGAACATTCTGCTGCTAATGTATTTTATTATACCACTTATGTTATATGTATTATAGTCGGTTAGATAAGTTTAGAAAAGATTCTAAAAGATATTGCTTGTATAGAAAGACATTGTAAACCGACTAAGTCTCCTTAGTCTATAAAAGGATGTTCCTAGGGTTAGAGTTAGACACATATCAAACTTAGAGTCGAATTCACTTCAAGTTTGTAAACCCTAGCATTGTTGAGTGCTCGTATATTAATACATATTGAAGTGTTAAGTGTGAAACATTGTTTATTGTTCTTCTTAAGTTAAACATTATTTTCCGCATCTTGTTTAAATCATTGATATTATAAGTTAGCTTCTATAAGATCGTTTTGCTCAATTGGGATCAACAAGTGGTATCAGAGCTTATGATCTGGAGGCTATGAAAAAAAAGAACTCGTTTTTACTCAAATCTATTCCTAAACAATTACTGAAGTCATGGGTGACGAAACACATATGGTCACTGCATCTAAGGTGCCAATGCTCAAGCCAGGAGAGTATGAGCTTTGGAAGATGAGGATGAGGCAATTAATACATCAAGATGATTGACTAAGCTCACAGTAAGGTCCTGATGGGAAAATTATACCCATTAAATCTTCCACAAAAAGGTCCTGATGGGAAAATTATACCCATTAAATCTGAAAAAGAAAAGTCTACAAGAAAACTGGAGATCAAAGCTCACAGTATTCTAATGATGGGAATACCTAATGAGTTTCAATTGGACTTTGAAGCATGTGAAACTGCAAAGGATTTAATGGATGCAGTTGAAACAAAGTTTGGAGGTAATGATACTCAAAGAAGTCACAGAAGAATTTATTGAAGCAACAATTTGAGAACTTCACTTCTCTAAGTGGATAAAGCCTGGATGGTACTTATAACAGGATTCATAAGCTTGTAAGCCATCTAAAGCTTGTTGGATATACAGTTCCTCAAGAAGACATCAATCTTAAGTTTGTCAGAAGTCTGGCACCAGAATGGAGCGTGCATACAGTTGTGTGGAGAAACAAACCTGTTGGGAACGTTGAAAGTGACGATCATTATCGTGTCAATGAGTCGTGTAATAGGGTACAATATTATGTTTGTACGTTAAAGATTTAATATGTTTTATGCTAGTTTATTAATGTTTTCATGTTTTGCCAAAGTCTAAGGGCTATAAGTGATATAATGTGACAGATGTTAGTTGCCCTAGACATGGCCTATGAACAAGAAGAACTCGTTTTTACTCAAATCTATTCCTAAACAATTACTGAAGTCATGGGTGATGAAACACATATGGTCACTGCATCTAAGGTGCCAATGCTCAAGCCAGGAGAGTATGAGCTTTGGAAGATGAGGATGAGGCAATTAATACATCAAGATGATTGACTAAGCTCACAGTAAGGTCCTGATGGGAAAATTATACCCATTAAATCTTCCACAAAAAGGTCCTGATGGGAAAATTATACCCATTAAATCTGAAAAAGAAAAGTCTACAAGGAAACTGGAGATCAAAGCTCACAGTATTCTTATGATGGGAATACCTAATGAGTTTCAATTGGACTTTGAAGCATGTGAAACTGCTAAGGATTTAATGGATGCATTTGAAACAATGTTTGGAGGTAATGATACTCAAAGAAGTCACGGAAGAATTTATTGAAGCAACAATTTGAGAACTTCACTTCTTTAAGTGGATAAAGCCTGGATGGTACTTATAACAGGATTCATAAGCTTGTAAGCCATCTAAAGCTTGTTGGATATACAGTTCCTCAAGAAGACATCAATCTTAAGATTGTCAGAAGTCTGGCACCAGAATGGAGCGTGCATACAGTTGTGTGGAGAAACAAACCTGTTGGGAACGTTGAAAGTGACGATCATTATCGAGTCAATGAGTCGTGTAATAGGGTACAATATTATGTTTGTACGTTAAAGATTTAATATGTTTTATGCTAGTTTATTAATGTTTTCTTGTTTTGCCAAAGTCTAAGGGCTATAAGTGATATAATGTGACAGATGTTAGTTGCCCTAGACATGGCCTATGAACAAGAACTCGTTTTTACTCAAATCTATTCCTAAACAATTATTGAAGTCATGTGTGATGAAACACATATGGTCACTGCATCTAAGGTGCCAATGCTCAAGCCAGGAGAGTATGAGCTTTGGAAGATGAGGATGAGGCAATTAATACATCAAGATGATTGACTAAGCTCACAGTAAGGTCCTGATGGGAAAATTATACCCACTAAATCTTCCACAAAAAGGTCCTGATGGGAAAATTATACCCATTAAATCTGAAAAAGAAAAGTCTACAAGGAAACTGGAGATCAAAGCTCACAGTATTTTTATGATGGGAATACCTAATGAGTTTCAATTGGACTTTGAAGCATGTGAAACTGCTAAGGATTTAATGGATGCAGTTGAAACAAAGTTTGGAGGTAATGATACTCAAAGAAGTCACGGAAGAATTTATTGAAGCAACAATTTGAGAACTTCACTTATTTAAGTGGATAAAGCCTGGATGGTACTTATAACAGGATTCATAAGCTTGTAAGCCATCTAAAGCTTGTTGGATATACAGTTCCTCAAGAAGACATCAATCTTAAGTTTGTCAGAAGTCTGGCACCAGAATGGAGCGTGCATACAGTTGTGTGGAGAAACAAACTTGTTGGGAACGTTTAAAGTGACGATCATTATCGAGTCAATGAGTCGTGTAATAGGGTACAATATTATGTTTGTACGTTAAAGATTTAATATGTTTTATGCTAGTTTATTAATGTTTTCATGTTTTGCCAAAGTCTAAGGGCTAGAAGTGATATAATGTGACAGATGTTAGTTGCCCTAGACATGGCCTATGAACAAGAAGAACTCGTTTTTACTCAAATCTATTCCTAAACAATTACTGAAGTCATGGGTGATGAAACACATATGGTCACTGCATCTAAGGTGCCAATGCTCAAGCCAGGAGAGTATGAGCTTTGGAAGATGAGGATGAGGCAATTAATACATCAAGATGATTGACTAAGCTCACAGTAAGGTCTTGATGGGAAAGTTATACCCATTAAATCTTCCACAAAAAGGTCCTGATGGGAAAATTATACCCATTAAATCTGAAAAAGAAAAGTCTACAAGGAAACTGGAGATCAAAGCTCACAGTATTCCTATGATGGGAATACCTAATGAGTTTCAATTGGACTTTGAAGCATGTGAAACTGCTAAGGATTTAATCGATGCAGTTGAAACAAAGTTTGGAGGAAATGATACTCAAAGAAGTCACGGAAGAATTTATTGAAGCAACAATTTGAGAACTTCACTTCTTTAAGTGGAGAAAGCCTGGATGGTACTTATAACAGGATTCATAAGCTTGTAAGCCATCTAAAGCTTGTTGGATATACAGTTCCTCAAGAAGACATCAATCTTAAGTTTGTCAGAAGTCTGGCACCAGAATGGAGCGTGCATACAGTTGTGTGGAGAAACAAACCTGTTGGGAACGTTTAAAGTGACGATCATTATCGAGTCAATGAGTCGTGTAATAGGGTACAATATTATGTTTGTACGTTAAAGATTTAATATGTTTTATGCTAGTTTATTAATGTTTTCATGTTTTGCCAAAGTCTAAGGGCTATAAGTGATATAATGTGACAGATGTTAGTTGCCCTAGACATGGCCTATAAATGGTCTTGTAAACCTCTCATTTGAGGTGGGTTTGTTGTTCATTAGGAATAAGAAATTTCTCTTATTTCCTGTCTAGTTTCTCTCTCTCTCTAAACATATCTTTCTCTCTCTAAACATATCTCATATGTGTTAAGTTATATAAAAGTCGGGACCTAACAAAACCTGATTTTGAAACTATGAAATTGGAAAATCTCTACAACAATCTGAAGGTCTATGAATCAAAGATGAATGCAACATCTACTTCATCTTCTGATGCTCAAAACCTAGCTTTTGTGTCTTCCAAAAGCAAAGGCTCCCAAGAAACTCATTCTACTACTTATGGAGTTTCTGCTGCTAGCACTAGTGGTTTTGCTGCTGGTTCTAATAATAGTGACACTATCAGTGATGCTGCTATTTGTGCATTCTTGGCTGATCTTACTACAAATACTCAAGTTCTGAATCAGGATATGGATCACATTGATTCTGATGATCTTGAAGAGTTTGAATTAAAGTGGCAGATGGCTATGCTTATTATGAGGGCTAGAAGGTTTTTGGTGGGAAAATTTGAGTAAAATTTATTTTTTACAGGAGACTAAACGTTCAATTTTTACGCGAAATTCAAATTTTGGCCAAAAATTCAATTTTTTAGGCCAAAATTCAAATTTTTTCGATAAAATTTGGCGGCAAAATTTTTGAAACTCAAATTTTTCTTGCAACCTTATAATTGCATTTCATAGTGATTTTCAAATTTTGGGAGAGAAAATTTTTTCAAATTATTTTTGGAGGGAAAATCAAAAAATCACTATTTTACATTGTGTGTCATAAATTAACTATACATTTTAGTTTGATTATTCTGAATACATCGCAACAATCATGGGGGAGAGAAAATGTATCAAACAAGTTTACAAGAGAGAAAGATGTCTAAAGTTGAGAAAAGAGCCATCTATTCTATAGAAGATTGTTTAGCATATTTTCATTCAGTTAAGATTCAATACACGATTCTCTCAGATACAAGGTTTCCTTCGTGGAGTACCTTTACTGTATTCTTTGGAACAGATACGGACATTCTAACCTTTCAAAGGAAACTCCGAGAAAACATAGTTCAACTTGAAAAGCAAATTGAACAGGGAAGTGATTGCAGGGTAGAATTTAGAGCGCTCAAGACACAGTTCAAAGAGTTCATGGCAATGGATTTTAAAGTGTTCAAAAATTCTCGAGACTATGAATCTCAAAGCAGGTTATGGAGAGAGAACGTCAATAGTATGGAGGTTGAAGCTTTTAGAGATCATCTTGTTTCACGACTGAGCCACTTAGAATTTGTGCTTATTGAAAGATCACTTCATTTGAGTGCTATCAAAGTACTGAAGATGCAGAAAAGAGAGTTAAAAGAAAATGTACGGGAGAATGGAAGTAAAAGGCAGACACATGATGGAACAGTCATAAATGAAGGGACGTTAAATGATAGTTTGGTATTTACCGGTAACAATGCATTATCAGAACTGCAGACTAAAAGCAGCACTTCAGGGAATGATTCAGATGCTGACGGGAAACACAAATGTAAGGATGGTTTGAATAATGCAACTGCTGTCAGTCCTTCACGAAGTTCAGTCGCACTCGTTCAGGTACATCAATCTAATGATGATGATATATTTGAAAATGTGTTTGCTCATGAGACACAAAGTCATGGACAACCTGAGTACATTAACGACACATATGTGGTGAATCAAGATGATAGAAATATTACCCCTGAAACTCCACATGTGGATCTTAATGGAGGTACGGGTGAACATAACAGTGTGAATCATGATCAAGAATGTGCTTCAACTGCTTTAATGATTAAGAATATGCAAAACGAAGTTGATCGAAGTAACAGGCTCAACTGTGAACTAAAATCAAAAATTATGTCATTAACAAGGGACATTGAGTGCTATAAAATACAACTTTCAAATCATGAAAACAAAGCCAAACGTGAAAAAAGTTTTGAAGTGGGATTTCATGAATGTTACAATAAAGAACAAGATCTTCAACACAAAATACGCGAATTAATTGAGTCGAACGGAAAATTGGTTTCAAAACTCGAAAATGAAAAATGTGAACTCAAACAACAAGTTGAAAAACTTCAAAAACAGCTTTCAAATACACAAACAGAGTTGTCAACTTGCAAAAAGGATTTTTGTGAACATAAAGTGAGAAAAAGGCAAAAGGAAGACTTGTATCTTAACGACATTGTTGATTTAGAAGCTAAATTGAAAGTTTTTGAAAAATCTGCTTGTGATAAATCGTTGATTGTTGAGTCTGAAAACTTAAGAGTGGAAAATGGGATGTTGAGACACGAAAATGAGAAGATTTTAAAAGAGTGAAGCGACATCCATGAGAAACTTAAATGTCATATATTTTCTCTTGAACAAAATTTTCAAAGATGTCAAGCACAAGGCATTAACTTTGAGCTAGCTTTACAACATAATCTAGAAAAGCAGTCTTTTGAAAACCCCTGGATGTCAAAGCTTGAACAAGCTGAAGATGAAAACGTGTCAATGAAATGTCAAATTTCAAAATACGAAAAAGAGATTGAGCATTTGAAACAAATTTACAAAAACCTGTTTGATTCAATCAAAAGTTCACGAGTTCAGAAACAAAACTCAAACTTGAAATAAAAAGAGACTGAAGATTTGAAGTCTCAATTGAATGAATTTGTAGATAAAAAGTTTGAAAATGTTTTGCAAAAGATTGAATCAATGAAAAAGAAAAATGTTGATTTTCAAATCACAAAAGTTTCCTTCCCAAAACCCCTATTCGATTCTAATACTCCAGATTTTGAAAAGGAAACGGGGGAGAAAATGTATCTTTTTGAAAATGAAAATCATGTGCTTCAAACGAAAGTGGTTGAGCTTGAAACGCTTTTAGCTCAACAAACAAACGATTTTGAGGATGCCAAAACCGACTTTTTCAACAAAGTAACCAAATTTGAAAATTATTTGAAAGACTTGAAAAAGAAAATGTTGAGTTCGAACGGAAATTGGCTCGTAAAACGGATGATTCTAAAGCCGAAAAGGATCAACTTTTGAAACAAATTTCTTCTTTAGAATCAAAATTGGCATCCCAAGATCATCTTTCTCTTCAAAAAGAATACAATGATTTGAGAACTTCATACAATGCTTTAAAAGTGAAGTTTGATAATCTTAACCGATCAAAAAGAAAAGCTCCAATTTCAAATGTTTCGACACCTGAAGTGAGTGTTTCAAAGAAGGTTTACACGGGTGAATCTTCAAAACTATTTTCGAAAAGGGTTTCACAGTTTACAACCTATTCATTGCAAAAAGGAAGGAAGTTTTCCAAGAGATCAAGTTTTTCCAAAACATTTACTTCTAAAAGCTTTTAAAATCCTAATGCTTCAAGTAATATGGAACAAGTTCTTCAAACTCCACACTCTCATTTTACAACGGTAAAGCAAGTGTGGAGACCAAAACAAGGTGTTTCAAAACCCCCAAATGCTTCAAAAGAAAAGAATCATGTTTTTCAAAATCCACACTCTCGTTTTACACCGGTAAAGAAAGTGTGGAAACCAAAGCAAAGTCGTTCAAAACCTTTCAAATATTCAATATCAGAATTGCTTTCGCTGCAACATAAAAATGACTCTGCTTTGAACATTCCAAATACCGGAAGGTTTCCATTTATCACAAAAACAAATCTTCAAAGAGAACCCATGAGGTTCAACTCTAGATGGAAATCTTCTTCTTCGGATTTTAAAACTCCAAGAGAAACACCGGGTTTCTCAAGAAAATTTCAACGGAAAAAGAGTTTTAAATCTCCATTGATTCCATGAGTGTTATTTCAAAATGAAACACTGGTTTTCAGTCCTCGTTGGAATTCAACATCTTTAAATCAGATTGACGCAACTCACAAATGGATTTCAAAATTTGGTAAACCCGTTGGCGCCGTGCTTAAATGGGTTCCCAAGGTTGTTGTCTAATCTATGATTTCCTAATGGCTTGTAAGTACTTCAGTTTACAACCCGGGCTTAAACATTTCGAGTTGTGCACACATTTCAGTGTACAACTCGGGTTTCAAAGAAAGGAAAGTGCCTTGCTAAACCGTTTTTAAAACCAAACGTGCACTTATCCTTGAAAACAAGAAGAAGTTCTCATGCTAAGCTTATCTAAAACTTCTTAATCTTGAGCAAAATTTATTCACAATTTTTCAAAAGGTTTTTCAAAACTTTTCAAAATTTTGCTCAAGATTTTTCAAATCTTTACTCCCCAATTCACTCCAAAGTTTACAAATATCAAAACACATGCGAGTTTTGAGGGGGAGTATTTCCAAAACAAAATGTTCTGTCAAAATCATGCTTAGTTGCTTGTGCACATATAGCTGTGTACAACCTGTTCTTTGAAATTAAAGGACCCTGAGGTACGCCTCAGTGCCTCAATCCTAACAAAAGGAGCGAAAGCTTCTTACTTCTGAGTAGAATTAATCAAATTTTCATTTTTTTTTTCTAAATTCTACTCAAAAGGACAAGTATTCTGATTGAACCCGAACCGTCTTATTATTATTGACCAAGGTCAATAAGTCAAAGACAGCCTAGAATCAATACTCCGGTGATAGTATAGTGTTTCCCCGGGTCGTTAAAGTCCCAGCGAGATTGAAATGGTGCTTTTGGAATCGTTTATGAGAAAGTGGCACTGAGGACAGTAGCCAGATGATGTAGGAATGATATTGCTACTGTTATTTTGGTATTGATAAACAGATATAATATTCACAATAATCAGATACCAGATATATGCACAAATTGACAATTAAGATCACGTATCGGACTGGAAAAGTGGGTTTTTGGTAATTATGAAACTACAGGGGGTGTTTTTGACACTTTTTCAAAACTTAAAATTAAAAATGAAAAAGAAATTATAAAAGTGATTAAAATAATATTAAACTATTATTTAATTAATTAAACTATTTAAATTGTAAATTAAAATCTAATTTAATTAAACTAAAAATGACAAATGATTTAAATTATACTAAAAATTAACAAAAATATTTTCTAAACCTAAATTAGAACTTAAAGAAAATATAAAAAATTAAAAATAATATTTTTGTCTTTTTGTGGTTTTGTAATTAATTAAAAACTATTTAACTTAATTAAACTAATTAAACTACTTTTAATTTATATTAATACTAAATTAACTTGGAAAATTACAAGAAAATTTATGAAATTACTTAACCATTACAGGAATCCTAAAAAATTATAAAAACTCTAAAAATTATATTTTAAGATTAATCTACTAATTAATTACCTTTTAATTAACTTAAGTCTATTTTAAACAAATAAAATAAGAAAACTAGAAAATGAACAGTAGAATCTCAAAATTTATTTTCTAAAAACTTATTAGACTATATTAGAACTAGAAAAATTATAAAAACTAGGTTTAACCTTATAAAAACTAATTAAGCTATTTAATATTTAATATTAATTAATAATAAAGAAAATTAAAATTAAATCTAATTAGCACTAAATGACAAAATAAAAATCTGAAAAATTTATTATAACTACTTTAATATATGAGGTATTTAATAAAAATATAAAAACACTAGTTACTTAATTAAAATCTAAAAATGAAAATTAAACTTAACTAGAATTAAATAGAAACTATCACTTATTTTAAAACTAATTTTTTTGGATTTTTCTTTTTCAGAACTACTAAACACCTTAAAAAGACAAACTTTTGTAAAAACACTTGTTGAAATAGCTTATAATTAAGCTGTGACACCCCCTTGTTCTAAACAGTTGACTTTGGTTGACTGTTTGGTCAAATAAGGTCAAATGGCCTTGGGTGGGGTCCACAGTGGTGAAAACAGATACCAACAAGTTAAACAAACACAAATAAGCCAGAAATAGCAAACAATAAGCCCAAATAAGCTGAACAAAAGCAAATAAGCACTTAACACTTCCACAGTTTACTCAGATTAGGGACAAACTTGGGAAGAGATTCTAGGTGGGGTCCACTTGATCCTAGGTCAAACCAAGGGTCAATGGTGATACCCTGGTAGGAGGGGGGTTCTAAAAAACAAACTAAGGGGTGTGGGGTCCACTGGGTTGGTCACAAAACCACTACAAAGTGGTGGTTGTGACTGAGGTCTGGTCTGAACAGGGCACAAGCTTGCCCTGCAGTTGTCTTTGAGGGTGAATGGGGTCCACAACAAAAATCCTAAAAATAAGAAAATAGTGGGATCTTAAACTAGAGCTGGTAGAGTGTTAAACCTAAAAAATTCAAAGCCTAGATCTAAATCCTAAATTCTAAACAATTCTTGTGATTTTGGAAAAAATCTGAGAAGTGTATTTTGACTTTTAAAGAAACTTTGAACTAGTTGACTTTTATGGATTTCTACTCACTAATACTGATTGATAATGTTATTTTAAGCTAAACTAAGACTAAATTAAGCTAGAACTAATCAATATAAGCTAAGGTGAGGGTTCTTGGACTACAAAACCAACACAGTTAACTGTGTTGGTTGATTTTGTAAGATTTTGACTTTAAACAAAGTTTCCACTCCTTTCTGTTACTTGACTGAGATTGTATGAACCTAAGTTACTAAATTGTATCACAAATTCACAATTAAACTCAGTTGAGCTCACTGAGCAACCCTGAGCCAAACACCCTTTAATGTGACTTATTTGAAGATTTTCAAAACAACTAGATGATTTAGACTCCAACTCAGTTTCCAAACTCTATAATATCATTAAACTAAACCTTCTGAACATGAATCAACAACAACAACATCAGGATACCATGAATTGACAATTATGATGATTTAACTGTGAGACTTTAAGATTTTTAGCAACAAGAAAATTTGATTAACAAGCTGTCTATATTATGCTATATATTGAATAACTAACACCAAATAACATCAAAAGCACACAGATAATAAAGATTAAGCTAAGCTACAGTAGGATGCTAAAAGTTAAAAAAAAACAAACTTACAAAGTGCATTCCAGCTTATCCCATGAACCAAGAACTGAGAACCATTCCTAATGAACCTCCACAGGTTCTCTAACCCAGGGACATCCAAATTCAACCCTGCTCCAGCTTTGATCACTAAGAACCTGTCGTGTTGACTTTTGTTGACCAGTTGAGTGTTTTGAATTTTTTATCACTAAGCTGATTTAAGTTATTACTAATAGCTTAAATAAGCTATAAGGGAGCTTATATGTTCCTAGGAGTCCAGTATATTACACAACAACAATAATTAATCTTAATGATGATATGAAATTTGAAATAAAAATGCATAAGATGATATAATTAAGGAAGCTTGAAATTTATAACTGAATTTAAGTTTACAATACAATAAAAAGAGGATTACCACTGCTTAAGAGCTTGGGTGTATCCTAGAATTTAAAATGACAATTACACGACATAAAATAAAACTAAAATTAACTACTCTGGTTCCTCTTGCATCCATCTTCTATTTATAGCCCTCAATTAGGGTTCACCACTGCATTTCAATCATTTCCCACCTTTTTGTTCAATCTTTGGTCCACTCATGATGCTCCACGTATTTTGGCGGGAAAAACTGCTTTTGCATCTTGGTCTGATACACGCAAAGGAGGGGGTAGCATTAATTGTGGGGGGTAGTAGCTTGTGATTGGTGGAAAATGGAGGCTGCAAGTGGTGGTGGTGTGTGTGGGAGAGTCTGAGAGGGAAGGGAAGGGGGTAGGGTTGTTTGACTGGGATGTTTGACCCCGTATTATTTAAATGACGGGGGTGGAGTGGGCTAAGGTAAAATTGGGCTTGGGGTGGGCTTGTGTTTGTAACTGGGTTTATTTTGGATTGGAATGGGATGGGTTTAGTTTTGGTTAAGTTTAATTTAAGGTCCGGATTTGGTTTTTTTGGATTTAAAAATCAAAAGGACCAAATGTGTAATAAGTGCAAACTTGAGGGACTGGATTTGTAAGTTCACCAAAGTTCTTATAGGGACCAATCTTAACAAGGATGCATAGTACATGGGTATTTTTAATGTTTTTCACTTTTTTAAATACCCGGGGACCTTTTCTGTAAATTCACCAATTCCAGGGACCATTCTTGTAATTTTCTGAATTTGTGAAGGGTTAAACCTGTAAATATCAAATGTTAACACAAAGGACCAATTTTGTCATTTATAAATAGTATAAGGTTTATTTTGAATATTTTCTTATTTTTTAAACCTTAGGGACTAATTTTGACATTTTACCAAAGTTGAGGGACCAAAGTTGTAATTTTGTGAATTTTAACTTCAAAGGACTTTTCCTAACAACTTATGAATCCCAAGGACCTTTTATGATATTTTTACAAGTTTTGATTTACCAGGGACTAGTTTTGCCAATTTGTCAAAGTTCAGGGACTGAAACTGTAAATTATGTTTATTTTGTATGTTTTTCATCAGTTTTCATCCCTTTTGCACTTGTAACACCTAAAAACACAGTTTCATGATATTTCCAGTATTTTGAAGCATATTTGTATATTTTCAGATGTTTTGTAGCTTAAATGTGACAGAAATGATGAGTATTTAGACACTCATCAATCCCCCACACTAAACTATTGCTAGTCCCTAGCAATATTTTATGAAGTTTTAATGGATTTGAAAGAACTCTTTACCAAAAGCCATCACTTCTGGAGTAGCCAGATGTAAGAACTGTGGCACATCTGATAACCGTGTGATTTTGAGCAAACCACCAGTTGTCAACGGATTTGATTTGTCTTTACCAAAAGCCGTTTGCTTCTGGACTAGCCAGCATCTTGATGGACTAAGTCAACATCTTGGTGAGCTGATTACCAATTATGGTTTTTCACGGCCTTTACCACAAGCCATAATCTTGTGGGCTAGCCAGCTCATTTGCTTATGAGGATGCGGGGGAGCTGAGGAACCATGCAATTTTTGGCAAACTGCCAGCCATCAACGGGTTTGAGATGTCTTTACCAAGAGCCGTTTGCTCCTGGACTAGCCAATCCCTTTGCCATTTAGACTTTGGCGGATTGATAACCACAAAAATTTTGGAATAAAGTGAAAAATTTTGAAAAATTTTGGCCTAAAATGGGGGTACTTGGAAAGTTTTATGATAAAATTCGTAAGAATTTCCCTCCCCCCCCACACTAGAACTGAATATTGTCCTCAATATTCAAAGTCCCGGCTATTATGCCGAATCTCTAAATGGAAAAGCTAATATTCGATTCTAACTGTGGAAATTTCTATTTTTCACTTTATTTTATCTGTACATACAATTTTTTTTTTTTTTTTTTTTTTTTTTTTTTTGCTCACTACCTCCCAGGCTTGTGTTAGGTTTACCACGCAAGCTAATCACTTGTGAATGATTAACTGTAATAAATTTGCCCTAACAGCCCGGGAGTTGAATGATAAGGTTTATAATATACATACACCTTCCAGGTTTGTGTCAGGTTTACCACGCAAGCTAATCACTTGTGAATGATTAACTGTAATAAATTTGCCCTAACAGCCTGGAAGATGAATAATAATATACATACACATCCCAGGCTTGTGTCAAGTTTTACCACGCTAGCTAATCACTTGTGAATGATTAACTGTAGTAAATTCGTCCTGACAGCCCGGGATTTGAATGACATAATATACATACGAAACATGTTTATTGAATTTTGAAAAATATTTACTTTTGAAACGGTGGGGGATGGCCATTCCCCCACACTAGGGTGGTAGAAAGTAGAAAGAAATCAGAAATACGGGTGAAAACCCATATGTGTTGCTAATTTTTGTTCACCGAGTCACTAGCTTGACTCGATCCCCGAATTCATTGGTCCATGGGGAAAGTTTGGAGATCCGGGACAACCATGGGTGGTGTGTCCTCTCCAAAATAATGTTTCAATCTGTGACCATTCACTTTGAAGTTGGGACCTTCGGGTTGAGATAACTCAACAGTCCCGTATGGGTATACTTTAGCAATAGTGAATGGTCCAGTCCATCGGGTTTTTAATTTCCCCGAGAAGATCTTTAATCTTGAATTGAAAAGAAGGACTCTGTCACCGACGTTGAAAACTCGGTTCTTAATCTTAGAGTCGTGAATCTTCTTTGTCTTTTCTTTGTAGATCAAAGAGTTCTCGTAGGCTTGATCACGAAGTTCGTTTAATTCATTGATTTGAACCTTACGGTGATCACCCGCTTTATGAAGGTCGTAGTTAGCATGTTTCAAGGCCCAGTAGGCTTTGTGCTCGAGCTCGATCGGTAAATGACACGCCTTCCCGTATACAAGCTTGTATGGAGTGCACCCGATGGGTGTTTTGTAAGCTGTACGGAAGGCCCAGAGTGCATCATCTAGTTTATCCGACCAGGAAGCACGGTTTTCACCTACTGTCCTCTCAAGAATCCGTTTAATACCACGGTTGGAAACCTCCACCTGCCCACTTGTCTGGGGGTGATATGCGGTAGAAAGACGATGAGTAACACCGTACTTAAGCATGACTTTTGCAAATTGATCATTGCAAAAGTGAGTACCGCGATCACTAATGATGGCACGTGGGGTTCCAAAACGAGCAAAGAGGGATTTCAAGAATTTCACAACTACTCGGGCATCGTTAGTGGGTAAGGCCTTTGCCTCAACCCATTTTGACAAATAGTCAACAGCCACGAGTATGTATTTGTTTCCGTGAGAAGATGGGAATGGCCCCATAAAGTCAATACCCCAGACGTCAAAGATTTCACAAACTTGAATAGCATTTTGCGGCATTTCGTTCTTTTGTGAAATATTCCCGTGACGCTGACAAGCATCACAGGCTTTGACTAATTCGTGGGCATCCTTGTAGATTGTGGGCCAATAGAAACCGGAATCAAACACCTTTTTGGCGGTGTAGTTAGGACTATGGTGGCCCCCGGTGGGTCCAGCATGGCAAGCCTTGAGAATATCGGTGGCTTCCTGTCCGTATACACATCGCCTGATGACTTGATCGGCACAGATTTTGAAGAGGAAGGGGTCGTCCCAGAAGTAATGTTTAACGTCTTTGAAGAATTTTTTCTTTTGTTGGGACGTTAACCCCTTCACTATGAAGTTACCCGCATGGTAATTTGCAAAGTCGGCAAACCATGGGGTAGTAGAGTCACCACGAAAAGCAACCGCATTGAGTGTCTCGAGAGGAAATGTTTCATTTATTTCCTTTTTCTCGGACACATCTTGATGAGGGTTCTCTAATCGTGAGAGATGATCAGCAGCTAGGTTCTCGGCTCCTTTTTTATCACGGATAATGATATCAAATTCCTGGAGGAGGAGAACCCAACGAAGAAGCCTCGGCTTTGCATCTTGTTTTGCAAATAGGTATTTCAAAGCCGAGTGATCTGTGTACACTATGCATTTAGTCAAGATTAGGTATGACCGGAATTTCTCGAAGGCATACACCACAGCTAGGAGTTCTTTTTCAGTGGTGGTGTAATGACCTTGAGCCTCAGTCATAGTTTTGCTTGCGTAGTGTATGGGCTGAAAGTATTTTGCTTTTCGTTGCCCCAAGACCGCACCTATGGCAAAATCACTAGCATCGCACATAAGCTCAAAAGGTTGGTCCCAATCGGGGGCAACAAGAATCGGTGCCTCGGTAAGCTTTTTCTTTAGTGTTTCAAAAGCTTCGATGCACTCGGGAGAGAAGATGAAAGGAGCATCCTTCTCGAGGAGATGGGTCATAGGCCGGGCAATCTTAGAAAAATCTTGGATAAACCTACGGTAGAAGCCGGCATGACCCAAAAAGCTCCGAACACCTTTTACGGTGGTGGGATGAGGTAATTTGGCAATGACATCGATTTTAGCTCTGTCAACCTCGATCCCGTTTTTTGAAATCTTATGGCCGAGGACAATGCCCTCCTTGACCATAAAGTGGCTCTTCTCCCAGTTGAGACTTAGATTCGTTTCTTTGCAACGTTTAAGCATCTGTTCCAAGTGGGAGAGGCAAGTCTGAAATGAATCCCCGATGACTGAAAAGTCATCCATGAATACCTCCATAGTTTTCCCGATCATGTCGGAAAAAATAGACATCATGCATCTCTGGAACGTGCCTGGTGCATTACATAAGCCGAAAGGCATACGTCTGTAAGCAAAAGTTCCGTAGGGGCATGTGAAGGTAGTCTTCTCTTGATCCTGGGGATCAATGGGGATTTGGAAGTAACCCGAGAAGCCATCGAGGAAGCAGTAGTATTCATTCCCCGCAAGTCTTTCGAGCATTTGGTCCATAAAAGGGAGAGGAAAATGGTCTTTACGGGTGGCTTCATTTAACTTTCGATAGTCAATACAAACACGCCAACCCGTGACCAAACGATTTGGAATCAACTCGTTATCCTCGTTGGTGACAACGGTAATGCCACCCTTTTTAGGAACACAATGAATTGGGCTAACCCAAGGACTGTCAGATATAGGGTAAATCAATCCCGCATCAAGAAGTTTAAGAACTTCTTGTTTGATAACTTCGTGGATTTTGGGATTTACCCTTCTCTGATGTTGCACAGCTGGTTTAAAGTCATCCTCCATTAAGATTTTATGAGTACAAAAGTTCGGGCTTATGCCCTTAATGTCGGAGAGTTTCCAAGCAATTGCTTGTTTGTTTGACTTAAGAACCTTTAAGAGTGCAGCCTTTTCCTCATCTTTTAAGTCTTTGGCAATAATGACGGGTAATTTATTATCACCCTCCAGAAATGCATATTCTAGATGAGGAGGCAAGTCCTTGAGCTCAACCTCGGGAAAGTCTTCAGTTATTTCAACATTTTTGACTTCCGCTTTATGAAGTATTTGTGGAGACGGAGAGGGTGAAGGATCGTCATTTAACAATCTTTCCAGGAGAAGAATGTCCCCCTCCGGGTCAAGATAGTTTTCATCAACTCCATCGGGAATTGAGCTATCTTGAGCAAGAAAAGCCTCGAGCTCTTCCAAAAGGAAGTCGCCTCCCTCAAACGGAGTGAGGGAAGGGGAAGAGTCGGAAATGATCGGGTCAGTAGAAAGACTGCCACTGGATGAGAAACCAAGGACTTCTTGGGATGATTCCTCCGACGCAATATCGATGATGTCAATACGGTTAACCGTTTCAGCGTCATAATTGGAGGAATATCTTGAAGTCTGATCAAGATTGAATGTTATGGCTTCGCCACCAACACGTAGAGTGATTTCTTCTTCGAATACATCGATCAAAGCATGACCCGTTCTTAAGAATCCTCTCCCGAGAATGAGAGGGACTCATGGGTCAGCATCGAAATCAACAATCACGAAATCTGCCGGAAAGTGGAACTTTCCTACTTTCACAAAGATATCTTCGGCAATGCCGAGAGGACGGGATATAGTACGGTCTGCAAGCTCGAGTGTCATGCAGGTCGGAGTGAGAGTAGGTAGAGAAAGTCTTTTCCAGACTGTGTAAGGCATCAGGTTAATGCTTGCGCCAAGATCGGCCAAGGCAAAACATTCAACCATCCCAGGGAAAATACATGGAATGAGAAATTTCCCGGGATCTCCAAGCTTTTCGGGAAGCTTTTTCAAGAGCACTGCTGAGCAATGCTCGTTAAGAGGAGTCTTTGCCATCTCACAAAGTTTTTCTTTGTTGCTTATCAGATTTTTGATTGTTGAAGCAAACTTAGGCATGAGAAGAAGAGCGTCCGCGAAGCTAATATCAAAGTGTAATTCTTGGAAAATTTGATAAAATTTTTCCATCTGATGGTTAGCTTTTTCGCGGTTCTTTTGTTCAGTCACTCGTGAAGGATATGGAATTGATGGCTTAGGGTTATTCTTTGAGATTCCATCAGGACACACAGGAGGATCAAATACAACTTTCGGCTTACGAGCCGGGACCGGGACAACTTGAGGGTGGACGTTGTTGGTACCTCCGTTATTAGTAGGAAGTACCGTGTCCGTAGTAACCTCAGGCTCACGTTCCGCTACCTTAGGAGGAGAAGAAGAGGTAGAGGGAATCGAGGGTCCATTGTATGACACCCCACTTCGGGTAGTGATCGCTTTGACATCGCCCCTCGGGTTAGCGATCGTGTTGCTCGGTAATGTACCAGAGCTCGAGGGTCGATCATTTAAAGACTTCTGAAGTTCAGAGATAGTCTTGATCAATAGCCGATTTGTTTCCTCTTGTGCTTTCATGAATTGTTTAATTTCAGCATCTGAGGAAGACGGGGGTGGAACAACGTTTTGATTTTGAACAGGGGGATTTTGAACACGGTTGTTTTGAAAATTCCCTTGATTTTGATTGTTGTTACCCTGAAAAGTGTTTCTCTGATTGAAATTACCCTGATTGTAATTCCCTTGATTCTGGTTTCTTTGAAAATTTCCTTGAAAACCTTGGTTTTGATTGCCATTTTGAAAATTGTTTTGATTAAACTGGCCTTGATTTTGGTTCGGGTTTTGGAAATTTGAGTTTTGACCTTGGTTGAAATTCTGATTCGTGTTACGGTTTTGATTTTGGTTAAAACCTGGAGGTCCGAGAAAATTGTTGGAACGATAGCTTAAGAGATTACGGTCCCCTTGCGGTTGGTAAGAATTACCCCCCGTGTTGTAGGAACCGTTAGCAGCATAAACGTTCTCTTGAGAAAATTCAGCAGTAGCTGGACACTCGGAATACAGATGTGGGCCCCCACAAGTTTCACAACTTCGGGCCACGGCTTTCACTTGTTGATTTTGAGCCTGATGTTGTATCGTTTGGTTCATTCTCAACACAGCTGTAGAAATATCATCCATCTTTTTGGTAAGAGCGATTATTTCAGGAGATGATGATGATGAGGGAGTAACGGAATGACATGACGCTTCCCTCTCCGCAGAGGAATCCCAAAAGTTATGATGGGCAGTCATGTTCTCGATTAAGTCATAGCACTCCTCGGGACGCCTTTTCATAAAGGTCCCACCAGCAGCAGCATTGAGAATGTCTCGGTGCCTCAATGTTAGACCATTATAGAAGGTATCTATTATGGTAACTTGTAACATATTGTGGTTAGGGCACCGATCAATGGCTAGCTTATAACGCTCCCAAGCCTCAAAAAGAGACTCATCAAGAAGTTGCCGGAAGTTGCTGATATCATTACGTAACTTGGAAACCATGGATGGTGGAAAATATTTTGCTAAAAACTTGGTTACCATTTCATCAAAGGTTCGAATAGAATTCTTTGGAAGTCGGTCAAACCATGCAGTGGCATGATGAGCGAGAGAATAGGGGAAGAGGTACAGCCGAAGGGCATCATCGGTGACACCATGCTGTTTCATGCTTTGGGTGACCGTAAGATATTTGTCAAGATGCTTGTTGGCATCGTCACCCGGTAATCCGTGAAATTGACACGAATTCTGGACTTGTTGGATCATGTGATGCTTGAGGCCAAAGTCCGCGGCCCCAATAGTGAGTGGTGCAATAGGCCCACCCCGCCCTTCATGGTAGGCTGGCACAGCTCCTCCATCGTTCAGAGATCGGGAGCTGGCTCATCAGGGGGTGGTAATAGTGGTGGTGGTGGCCCAGCGGCCATTTCGGTTTTTGTATTAGAACGTAGCTCGGGTACGTCTTTCTGTTTTTTATTCTTTGCTTGAGACCGAGTGCGCATGCACTAAAAACAATTTTTCAACACAAGTTCGAGGCAAAACTACAGTGAACTTAAACCAATAATCACAAGTGAGCAACTTCTTTGAAAAAGGTACACTACTCACAGGGATACAAAGGCAAGTTTTAATCTTAAGTTTGGGAACTTATTATGGGTTTATTAATTGATTTTTGAAAAACTGCTTTAGGCTTATGGGTGTGTGTGCAGAAAACTTGGAAAATATTTTTGGAACTGATTCGTTAACCGAAATCGTCCCTTTAAGATTACTCGCAGGCTGGCGGGAGGAAGTAAATAGGTTTCCTCTTCAGTTCGCAATTTAATGTCAGAACTTACCTTAAACCAACTGTTTCAGGTTGTAATCTTAAAGAACACGAAGTAATTTAACTTCACAGTTTGTTTTTGATTGTTTTTAATTTTTTTGGTGTTTCTCAATACTTCAGGAAAAGTGTTGATGAACGTTTTTGATATGATTATGTTTTTAAAAAACTTTTTACAGGGAGGGTTTTGAAACCACTAAACTTAAAACGATTTTATAAAACACGCAACAACCTCCCCGGCAGCGGCGCCAAATTTTGATTGAGCCCGAACCGTCTTATTATTATTGACCAAGGTCAATAAGTCAAAGACAGCCTAGAATCAATACTCCGGTGATAGTATAGTGTTTCCCCGGGTCGTTAAAGTCCCAGCGAGATTGAAATGGTGCTTTTGGAATCGTTTATGAGAAAGTGGCACTGAGGACAGTAGCCAGATGATGTAGGAATGATATTGCTACTGTTATTTTGGTATTGACAAACAGATATAATATTCACAATAATCAGATACCAGATATATGCACAAATTGACAATTAAGATCACGTATCGGACTGGAAAAGTGGGTTTTTGGTAATTATGAAACTACAGGGGGTGTTTTTGACACTTTTTCAAAACTTAAAATTAAAAATGAAAAAGAAATTATAAAAGTGATTAAAATAATATTAAACTATTATTTAATTAATTAAACTATTTAAATTGTAAATTAAAATCTAATTTAATTAAACTAAAAATGACAAATGATTTAAATTATACTAAAAATTAACAAAAATATTTTCTAAACCTAAATTAGAACTTAAAGAAAATATAAAAAATTAAAAATAATATTTTTGTCTTTTTGTGGTTTTGTAATTAATTAAAAACTATTTAACTTAATTAAACTAATTAAACTACTTTTAATTTATATTAATACTAAATTAACTTGGAAAATTACAAGAAAATTTATGAAATTACTTAACCATTACAGGAATCCTAAAAAATTATAAAAACTCTAAAAATTATATTTTAAGATTAATCTACTAATTAATTACCTTTTAATTAACTTAAGTCTATTTTAAACAAATAAAATAAGAAAACTAGAAAATGAACAGTAGAATCTCAAAATTTATTTTCTAAAAACTTATTAGACTATATTAGAACTAGAAAAATTATAAAAACTAGGTTTAACCTTATAAAAACTAATTAAGCTATTTAATATTTAATATTAATTAATAATAAAGAAAATTAAAATTAAATCTAATTAGCACTAAATGACAAAATAAAAATCTGAAAAATTTATTATAACTACTTTAATATATGAGGTATTTAATAAAAATATAAAAACACTAGTTACTTAATTAAAATCTAAAAATGAAAATTAAACTTAACTAGAATTAAATAGAAACTATCACTTATTTTAAAACTAATTTTTTTGGATTTTTCTTTTTCAGAACTACTAAACACCTTAAAAAGACAAACTTTTGTAAAAACACTTGTTGAAATAGCTTATAATTAAGCTGTGACACCCCCTTGTTCTAAACAGTTGACTTTGGTTGACTGTTTGGTCAAATAAGGTCAAATGGCCTTGGGTGGGGTCCACAGTGGTGAAAACAGATACCAACAAGTTAAACAAACACAAATAAGCCAGAAATAGCAAACAATAAGCCCAAATAAGCTGAACAAAAGCAAATAAGCACTTAACACTTCCACAGTTTACTCAGATTAGGGACAAACTTGGGAAGAGATTCTAGGTGGGGTCCACTTGATCCTAGGTCAAACCAAGGGTCAATGGTGATACCCTGGTAGGAGGGGGGTTCTAAAAAACAAACTAAGGGGTGTGGGGTCCACTGGGTTGGTCACAAAACCACTACAAAGTGGTGGTTGTGACTGAGGTCTGGTCTGAACAGGGCACAAGCTTGCCCTGCAGTTGTCTTTGAGGGTGAATGGGGTCCACAACAAAAATCCTAAAAATAAGAAAATAGTGGGATCTTAAACTAGAGCTGGTAGAGTGTTAAACCTAAAAAATTCAAAGCCTAGATCTAAATCCTAAATTCTAAACAATTCTTGTGATTTTGGAAAAAATCTGAGAAGTGTATTTTGACTTTTAAAGAAACTTTGAACTAGTTGACTTTTATGGATTTCTACTCACTACTACTGATTGATAATGTTATTTTAAGCTAAACTAAGATTAAATTAAGCTAGAACTAATCAATATAAGCTAAGGTGAGGGTTCTTGGACTACAAAACCAACACAGTTAACTGTGTTGGTTGATTTTGTAAGATTTTGACTTTAAACAAAGTTTCCACTCCTTTCTGTTACTTGACTGAGATTGTATGAACCTAAGTTACTAAATTGTATCACAAATTCACAATTAAACTCAGTTGAGCTCACTGAGCAACCCTGAGCCAAACACCCTTTAATGTGACTTATTTGAAGATTTTCAAAACAGCTAGATGATTTAGACTCCAACTCAGTTTCCAAACTCTATAATATCATTAAACTAAACCTTCTGAACATGAATCAACAACAACAACATCAGGATACCATGAATTGACAATTATGATAATTTAACTGTGAGACTTTAAGATTTTTAGCAACAAGAAAATTTGATTAACAAGCTGTCTATATTATGCTATATATTGAATAACTAACACCAAATAACATCAAAAGCACACAGATAATAAAGATTAAGCTAAGCTACAGTAGGATGCTAAAAGTTAAAAAAAAACAAACTTACAAAGTGCATTCCAGCTTATCCCATGAACCAAGAACTGAGAACCATTCCTAATGAACCTCCACAGGTTCTCTAACCCAGGGACATCCAAATTCAACCCTGCTCCAGCTTTGATCACTAAGAACCTGTCGTGTTGACTTTTGTTGACCAGTTGAGTGTTTTGAATTTTTTATCACTAAGCTGATTTAAGTTATTACTAATAGCTTAAATAAGCTATAAGGGAGCTTATATGTTCCTAGGAGTCCAGTATATTACACAACAACAATAATTAATCTTAATGATGATATGAAATTTGAAATAAAAATGCATAAGATGATATAATTAAGGAAGCTTGAAATTTATAACTGAATTTAAGTTTACAATACAATAAAAAGAGGATTACCACTGCTTAAGAGCTTGGGTGTATCCTAGAATTTAAAATGACAATTACACGACATAAAATAAAACTAAAATTAACTACTCTGGTTCCTCTTGCATCCATCTTCTATTTATAGCCCTCAATTAGGGTTCACCACTGCATTTCAATCATTTCCCACCTTTTTGTTCAATCTTTGGTCCACTCATGATGCTCCACGTATTTTGGCGGGAAAAACTGCTTTTGCATCTTGGTCTGATACACGCAAAGGAGGGGGTAGCATTAATTGTGGGGGGTAGTAGCTTGTGATTGGTGGAAAATGGAGGCTGCAAGTGGTGGTGGTGTGTGTGGGAGAGTCTGAGAGGGAAGGGAAGGGGGTAGGGTTGTTTGACTGGGATGTTTGACCCCGTATTATTTAAATGACGGGGGTGGAGTGGGCTAAGGTAAAATTGGGCTTGGGGTGGGCTTGTGTTTGTAACTGGGTTTATTTTGGATTGGAATGGGATGGGTTTAGTTTTGGTTAAGTTTAATTTAAGGTCCGGATTTGGTTTTTTTTGATTTAAAAATCAAAAGGACCAAATGTGTAATAAGTGCAAACTTGAGGGACTGGATTTGTAAGTTCACCAAAGTTCTTATAGGGACCAATCTTAACAAGGATGCATAGTACATGGGTATTTTTAATGTTTTTCACTTTTTTAAATACTCGGGGACCTTTTCTGTAAATTCACCAATTCCAGGGACCATTCTTGTAATTTTCTGAATTTGTGAAGGGTTAAACCTGTAAATATCAAATGCTAACACAAAGGACCAATTTTGTCATTTATAAATAGTATAAGGTTTATTTTGAATATTTTCTTATTTTTTAAACCTTAGGGACTAATTTTGACATTTTACCAAAGTTGAGGGACCAAAGTTGTAATTTTGTGAATTTTAACTTCAAAGGACTTTTCCTAACAACTTATGAATCCCAAGGACCTTTTATGATATTTTTACAAGTTTTGATTTACCAGGGACTAGTTTTGCCAATTTGTCAAAGTTCAGGGACTGAAACTGTAAATTATGTTTATTTTGTATGTTTTTCATCAGTTTTCATCCCTTTTGCACTTGTAACACCTAAAAACACAGTTTCATGATATTTCCAGTATTTTGAAGCATATTTGTATATTTTCAGATGTTTTGTAGCTTAAATGTGACAGAAATGATGAGTATTTAGACACTCATCATATTCCCTCTCGTGATCAAAACCTCAAAAAGTTAATTCACTTATTGAGGGGGAGCATTTGAAATGATCTTTGTTCAAAATGATAAGTTCTTGTTGATTTCTCCCCATAAGACTCAAAATGGCATATTTTAATCAAAAAGTCTATCAAAAACATCATCTTATATGCTATTTTTGAGGGGGAGAAAAAGAAAAATGATTAAAATATGAAAGTTCAAAGTCATTCAAAGTTGAATCTCATGCGAGCTAGACTCAGAATTGACCCAAGAATTGACGAAACAAAAAGTTAGTAATCTCAAAAAGACTTATCCTCGACGGGTTATGACATCAAGTTAGTTACTAGAGCTAGTTGTCACCTAAAAGCTGACAATGGAACTCTCTAACTAGCCACGTAAGAGTGTCTCGAAAAGGATTGGTCAAAGTAGATATGTACTGTTTCGAGAAACTTTCTGTGGACTCGACCAGGCCGGGTAATAATTTCAAGCTAGTCTGACTAGTGATGTAAGCGTGTCTCGAATCAGTCTTGTTCACTCAAAGTGGATCAATTCAAAAAGTGCTTGCTCCTCCCACATGTGCAAACTTATTAAATACTCATGAGCACATGTGAAGGGGGAGCCCTTCATAAACACAAAACTCTTAAAGTGTTAAACAAAATGTTTGATAATCACAAACACTTTGAGAGATTTTCAATCATACGTTTCATGGAAATTTTAGGATAACCATGGAGTTATAAGGTGATTAAGATAGGAAAAACCGTCCTATGATCCGCCAGAGCCGGAGGGATCTACCCAAGGACATCACCAATAGTTAGTATTAGAAGTCCTTAGGTATGATATGTAAAAAGGAGAAAAGAATGAAAGGAGAAAGAAGGGGTTGAATAATTAAAAAGAAAAGTAAAGAAAAGGGTGAAAAGAAATAGCCATCCATATGTTCAACCTTAGGGCAGACACCGGGTTCAATTCGTATGCTACTGGTTGTTGCAAAAGACAACACCGGTATTGAAGATGAAGTCGTCATGGACCCAGTGACGCAATGCACTAATCCTTCTTAACCACTCAAGTTCTCTTAGAAGATCTTGCTTCATTCTCACGGGGAACCGGTGTAATCTATCGACTTATCTCTTAGAGATGGTTGATATTGAAGCAGCAGACCCCTCCCTAGTCTCCGCATAGGAAACCTAAGTGTGCACTTATCGAGTCTAGATTCATGAGATACATCAAAGATCTCAAAGGAACACTTAGTATTTCTACAACTGGTGTTCTACATCAATGGACACCAGCTGTAAATTATCGAGTCCTTCGCAGATCATAGCAATCTACCGAGAACGTTTATGAGAGAATATACCTTTGTATTTCCCAATGATTGAACGGAAACTCCTGCCAGGGTCAACATCAAACAGCCCTGACA
The DNA here is from genome assembly GCA_030686995.1 of Artemisia argyi. NCBI lineage: Eukaryota > Viridiplantae > Streptophyta > Magnoliopsida > Asterales > Asteraceae > Artemisia > Artemisia argyi. Next base: position 108,763,645 of record CM060708.1, read on the forward strand.
GCAGGTCACTTCGGTAACTCCTTGTGGGTTACGCTTAGTGTTCGCGGTGGTTCCAAAATGGTCTACAGTCGTGGAGTAATCCCCAGCGACTCACCCATTCGTTGAGCTACTTAGTAGGTCTCGTAAGCTCCCTCAGGAGTATCCGAAATGGGAACGGTCTTGGTAAGGGTTAGAAGGAGTCTTCACACTATTCTGTTGACGATCTCTAATTCCTTATCTGTAAGTACCGGTTGATTATTGCTAACTGTTTACCTGCAATTACACATCATCTCCATGGCGATAGATTCCGCATGCTCATATATACATCTTGAAGTCAAAGAAAGCTCCCTCAAAGATCTAAGCAACACAAAGTTCAAAGAAAGATTCTACACCAAAAAAATAATTAAAAAAAAAAAAAAAAAAAAAAAAAAATCTACAAAGTAAAGAGACTAAAGATCAAAGTGAAAGAAAGGGAACTACGTGCATGTGAATGTCAAAGTCCAAAGATGTATGAGCATGTTGGAATGGCGGACAACCACCACAAACACAGAGGTGAGGAAAGGCAGAGTACACCATCATTTGAACGAAGTATGAAGATCACAAAGCATGATTGGAACAAAGAATCTAGCAAAGTTATTACACAAAGACACAAAGTTCAAAACGAAGAGCATCAAAGAAGCCAAAAGATCAGTCATTTCTATTGGTGGACCCATAACCCACAGGTCGCAAAAGAGATCTCAATGATCACCCCTTTAGGGGGAGATTGTTGGAAACGCAAAAGTGATGATCATAAATGCAATCAAAGAGAGATCTCAATGATCGTCCCTTAGGGGGAGATTGTTGGGAATGTTTGAAGTGACGATCATTATCGAGTCAATGAGTCGTGTAATAGGGTTCAATATTATGTTTGTACGTTAAAAATTTAATATGTTTTATGCTAGTTTATTAATGTTTTCATGTTTTGCCAAAGTCTAAGGGCTATAAGTGATATAATGTGAATGATGTTAGTTGCCCTAGACATGGCCTGTAAATAGTCTTGTAAACCTCTCATTTGAGGTGGGTTGGTTGTTCATTAGGAATAAGAAATTTCTCTTATTTCCTCTCTAGTTTCTCTCTCTCTCTAAACATATCTCATATGTGTGAAGTTATATAAAAGTTGGGACCCCACAAAACCTGATTTTGAAACTATGAAATTGGAAAATCTTTACAACAATCTGAAGGTCTATGAATCAAAGATGAATGCAACATCTACTTCGTCTTATGATGCTCAAAACCTATCTTTTGTGTCTTCCAAAAGCAAAGGCTCCCAAGATACTCATTCTACTACTTATGGAGTTTCTGCTGCTAGCACTAGTGGTTTTGCTGCTGGTTCTAATAATAGTGACACTATCAGTGATGCTGCTATTTGTGCATTCTTGGCTGATCTTACTACAAATACTCAAGTTCTGAATCAGGATATGGATCACATTGCTTTTGATGATCTTGAAGGGATTGATTTAAAGTCGCAGATGGCTATGCTTATTATAAGGGCTAGAAGGTTTTTGAAGAAGACTGGAAGAGAGCATAAGTACAAAGCTCAAAACAATATGGGCTTTGACAAATCAAAGATTGAATGCTACAACTGCAACAAGAAAGGTCACTTTGCCAGAGAATAAAGGGCTCCAAAGAAGAATAGTGGCAATTCAAAAAAGTTGTTGAAGAACCAAAGACTACTACAGATTTGGTCTCTTGTGATGGGTTAGGTGACTATGATTGGAGTGACATGGCTAAGGAAGAACCCAACCATGCTTTACTGGCTGAAGAAAATCCCAAAGTGCATAACTTTGCACTTATGGCTTATGCTTCATCATCATCTGGATGTGACTCTGAGGTATCTAATGAATCTAATGAGTCTGTTTGTTCTTTTAAATCATGTTTAGATACTGTTGAGGAACTTAAAGCTAGGAATAAGAGTCTTGGACAAGAAGTTGAAAGCCTAAAACTTGATAACTTAGGTTATAAAGTAGGAATTAAAAATAAAGAAAGAAGCCTTGAATATCTTTAAAAATGTGAGCTAGAATATGTTGACAGAATCAACATACATGATGGTGAGATTGCTATTAAGGATAATGAGATAAATTTTCTTAAGAAAATGTTAGAAGAAGCGGAACAGAAAAGAGATGAAGCTCTACAAGAAAAAGATAAACATATTGTTGTAGTAGAAAAACAACAATTTGCTTTTGACATGGTGAATAAGACAATTGAGAGTCAGATAATAAGAAAAGGTAGTGGTGTAGGCTATAATGATGTTGCTCCCCCAGTCAAAAGTACCTATGCACCACCAGGAAAAGAGTTGTCATTCATTAGTGAGTTAGATATCAACAAATCTGTAGGTGAAACTAGTGATGTTAAAATAGTAACACCTAAAGTTAATGATAAGAAGCTTTCTGATGCTACAATCATTGAAGATTGGGTGTCAGATAGTGATGAGGAACAGGTTGAGTCGACACCTAAAGATAAAAAGGAAGAAATTCCTTCATCAGTCGAATCTAGGATTAATCAGGTTAAGTTTGTGAAACCTGAGTTGGGAAAGAATATCTCTAGGAGAATGGTTGACTATAATGAAATACCTAGAGATCTGATGAAAATAACAGACCTAGGGGAAATCAAAGATATTTCAACAACTCAGTTTCTCACAAATTAGGTAATGATTTTCAGTTAAGAAAGAAGGCATGTTATAAGTGTGGTAGTTTTGAGCACCTCATTATTAACTGTGTAAACTACCAAAAACCTGTATGGAACCAGAACAAAAGGGTGAACCATCAAAACTTTTCTAAAAAGACTCATCCTAATCCAAATAGAAATATGGTTCCAAGGGCAGTGTTGACGAGATCTGGTGCAACTAGATCAATCCTTACTGCTCAAACAAAAAGGCCTTTTCAAATTAAAACAACTGTTTCTACTGCTAGTTCTACTGCTAGTGTAAAAGTAGATTCTGCTGCTAATACAAAAGTTTCTACTTATGGGCATAAAGTAATAACAGATACAGTTGCTGGAAACTATTATTATGCTGTTAAGGCCTTAGCTTGCTGGAGTTGGAAACCAAAATCAAATGTTTCAAATCATGTTTCCAAAGACAGCAGTGCATCAATAGATTTAGAGAAATTTGACTATGTTGATGCACAAGGCAGATCCAAGTCAGTAATGGCTTGGGTCTCCATGAGAAACAAATTTCTCTATTTTCATGTGTAGGGCAATCTACAAGATGAACTAAAAGACAAAACTATTATGGATAGTGGATGCTCTGGACATATGACTGGTGACATGTCCCAACTTGAAGATTTTGAAGCTTTTGAAGGTGGATATGTTGCTTTTGGGAATGATCCTAAAGGAGGAAAGAGTGTTGGCAGAGGTAGAATTGAAACAAGAAATTTGGATTTTGAAAAAGAATACCTTGTAGAAGGACTTAAGTTTAACTTCTTTAGTATCTCACAAATGTGTGACAAAAGGAACTTTGTACTTTTTACTGACACTGAATGTCTTATCCTTTCTCCTGACTTTCAGTTGCCAAATGACAAATTTATGCTGCTAAGAGTTTCTAGAACATATAATATATACAGTGATCATATAAAGAACATAGTTCCTAAAAGAGCTTTAACTTGTCTAATTGCAAAGGCCACAATTGATGAATCCAAATTATGGCATAGAAGACTTGGACATTTAAATTTCAAAACAATGAATAAATTGGTTAAGGATAACCTTGTGAGAGGTTTAGCTACAAAAGTTTTTAAAAACATTGAAATCTGTATTCCTGTCAAAAGGGTAAACAACACAGAGCTTCTTTTAAGTCCAAAGTTGTGAACTCAATTACTCAGCCTTTTTATATGCTTTACATGGATCTATTTGGACCTGTTTTTGTGAATAGTCTGAATAAGAAAACTTATTACCTAGTTGTCACAAATGACTTTAGTAGATTTACTTGGGTGTTCTTTCTAGCTTCTAAGGATGAAACAACAGAGATTTTTAAGGAATTCATAACTAGAGTAGAAAACCTAATAAATCAAAGAGTTAAGATAATCAGATGTGACAATGGAACTGAGTTTAAGAATAATGTAATGAATCAGTTTTGTGTTGGAAAGGGTATTTTAAGACAATATAGTGTTGCTAGAACTCCTCAACAAAATGGTGTAGCTGAGAGGAGGAATAGGACATTGATTGAGGCTGCTAGGAATATGTTGTCAGAGTCTGAGTTACCTATGCCTTTTTGGGCTGAAGTAGTGAACACTGCATGCTTTGTGCAAAATAGGAGTAAGGTAGTTAAGCCTCGTAACAAGACCCCTTATGAATTGTTTCATGGTAGGAAACCTATGATAGCTTTCTTTAAACCATTTGGGTGTTCTGTTACTATCTTGAATACCAAAGACCAGCTAGGCAAGTTTGATGAAAAGGCTGATGAAGGTTACTTTGTTGGATACTCAATAAATAGTAGAGCATTCAGAGTTTACAACAAGAGAACCAAACATGTAAAGGAGAATTTGCATATTAGGTTTTGTGAGAATACACCTAATGTTGCAGGGAAAGGACCAGAATGGCTCTTTACTATTGATATGCTAACCAGAAGCATGAATTATGAGCTAGTGATTGCAGGTATAGACACTAACAATCTTAGAGGTACAAAAGCTAATGATTCCGAGAGATACAAATGCTAAAGTGTCAGCACCTCAAGAGGAATTTGTTTTGATTGAAAAGTTGAAGTTTGGTCCAACCATTGTCCCCTCTAAGAAGAATAAGAGTTCAAAAGAGAATGATGTTGTTCATGATGAACCCGAAAGAGATAAGGAAGGTGAAGATTTACCTTTTGATGCTGAAAAGGTGGTGAATGAAGAACCAAAAGTTGTTGAAGAAGTGCATAATAAAGAATCTATAAAAGTTGATGACACTGGCATTTTCTCCAGCAGCAGAAACTTTGATTCTACTGCTATGCCAAAAAGTTCTACTGCTAGGCCAAATGATTCAAGTGCTAGGCCAAATGATACAACTGCCACACCAAAAGATTCTACTGCTAAGCCAATAGTTTCTACTTCTTCACCAAAGTTTCCTTCTATTGATAAATAGGGTAGATCTTTCGCTAACCCAAACTACCCTAATGATATAAACATGCCTCCTTTGGAACATGTTTATTATGCCACTGATGAAGAAGCTATTGATGAAACAATTTTTGGAGCAGAGGCTGATATCAACAACATGGACCTTAATATTTCTGTTAGTCCTACACCAACTACAAGAGTACATAGGAATCACCCAAAAGATCAAATTCTTGGTGATCCATCATCATCTATACTAACAAGAAAATGGCTAAAGATCAGAAAGATCAAGTTCATCAAGGTTTCTTTGCAAGATCTCTTCATCAAAGAAATAGTCATAAAGATCTTCAAAATTGCTTGTTTGCCTGTTTTCTCTCACAAGTAGATCCCAAGAATGCTTATAAAGCATTACAAGATCCAAGCTGGGTAGAGGCTATACAAGATGAGCTTCGATAATTTAGACTATAAGAAGTATGGACCTTGGTTGACTTGCTAAATGGAAAAAGGGCTATTGGAACAAAATGGGTTTTCAAATGCAAAAGAGATGAAAGAGGCATATTGATTTGAAATAAAGCAAGACTAGTTGCTCAAGGATACACACAATAAGAGAGCATTGATTATGATGAAGTATTTGCTCTAGTGGCAAGGATTGAAGCTATTAGATTATTTTTTGCTTATGCTTCATACAAATATTTTGTGGTGTATCAGATGGATGTTAAGAGTGCTTTCCTTTATGGAACAATTGAAGAGGAAGTTTATGTTTGTTAAACACCTGGTTTTGAAGACTTGAATTTCCTGATAAAGTGTACAAGGTGGACAAAGCACTCTATGGATGGCATCAAGCTCCAAGAGCTTGGTATGACACATTGTCAACTTACCTGATCAAGAATGGTTTTAGTAGAGACAAGATTGACAAGACTTTGTTTATCTAAAAGACCAAAGATGATATCACTGGTGCAAGTTTATGTTGATGATATCATTTTTGGCTCCACAAACAAAGATCTATGTGTTGAGTTTGGGGAGCTAATGAAGGATAGGTTTGACATGAGTTGTATGGGAGAACTCACATTCTTCTTAGGATTGCAAGTTAGACAAAAGGAGAATGGAATTTTTATTAGTCAAGACAAGCATGTGACTGATATTCTGAAAAAGTTTGGATTTGAAGATGCGAAGCCTGCAGAGACAACAATGGAGACCAACAAGCCTTTACATAAAGATGAATATGGTAAAGAGGTGGATATTCATTTGTACAGGTCAATGATCGGTTCATTGATGTATCCTACAGCTTCAAGGCTAGATGTTATGTTTGCTATATGTGCATGTGCAAGATATCAAGTTACTCCCAATGAATCACACCTCAATGCAGTGAAGAGGATCTTTAGATATCTGAGACATCAACCTAATTTGGGGCTTTGGTATCCTAAGGATTCACTTTTTGATTTGGTAGCATATTGTGATAGTGACTATGCTGGAGCTAGCTTGGATAGGAAATCCATAACTGGAGGTTGTCAATTTCTTGGAAGCAGGTTGGTGTCATGGCAGTGCAAGAAATAAACAGTGGTGGAAAATTCTACAACTGAAGCTGAGTATGTGGCTGCTCCAAGTTGTTGTGGTCAAGTACATTGGATGCAAAATCAATTGGTTGACTATGGGTATAATTTCATGAACACTAAAATTCATATTGATAATACCAGCACACTATGCATAATTAAAAATAATGTTTATCATTGATGCGTGGTTTTGCAACCTTGTAAAAGGTTTTACTTCTCAAGGGATCTTGAGAAGCTTGCAATCCCCACCAGGCAGTGTACCTGACCGATGTAGTATAGTGAGTGGCAAGTACCAGGGGATTGATCGTTCTCTAGGGGAATAGTGTCGTTAGGATTAAAAACTACTTAAACTAGGTCTAGAGGTGAGGAATAATTGTTTTTGTATTTTTATGTTTTTATGAAAGCAAGTAAAAATATCAGGTTTTGAAAGAGTGGGTGGAATTAGTTGCTAGTAAACTAACCCAAAATTACTATGAATGCAAATAAAATAAAATAAAATAAAAGTAAATGTGGTGAACTTCTTATAATGGGAAAAACTATATTTACTTAGACTTCACTACTCCCTAGATATCTCTTACCCATTAATTGATTTGTTATAGTTGTTTGGATGAAGGTTTGTATTCCTTAATACCAGTCATGGGGTTGTGTACGTCCTTTCCCAATCTATAAGCTTCTATCTTTTCCTATCCAGACCTCGTAAATAGTTACTTATGCGTTAAATACAACCAATAACGTTGTAGTACACATCTGACTACGTTTCTTAAGACGCTCAAGCCTATTAGCATGTAGGAGTATGGCCAGTTTTCTTAAGCCTAACACGAAAATCAATCAACCAAATGAACTAGTAGCTAATCAACAACCAATAATCAACAACTACGTTTCATTAGATCTAGGTAAACACAAAGAAAATTACGCTAGCATGTTAAAAGAAAGACAAGATAAAGAATTAATCAAACAACATATAGACATATTGAATAATTAAAAAGAAAACTTATCTTCAATTGAACATGAAGGAAAAGAGGGCTTGGAAACCCTAAAGTTACAGTAAAATTCGACTAGGGTTTTTTCTCCCAAAAGTTGCACACTTTATGAATGAAAAATCAAAAAATATATATAGACATACAACTCTGACGGCGTCAGGCTTTAGCATTTGACACCATCAGATCGCCGTGGTTAGGGTTCTCAGATCACCTAGATCCACTTCCGACGTCGTCCCTTTATAGGGGTTCTAGGCCGTCCTTTATAGAGCTAAAGAGGGGCGACCTTGGTTCTGTAACACCTCACACGCGTCAGGTGTTAGCTTGACTTTGGTTCATAGGGCTTCACTTGCAATAATCCACCTTCATTCCAGTAAAAGGTGATGCCATCAGCATGTAAAACCTGACGCCGTCAGGTGTGATTCCCTGAATTTTCTTGACTTTCTTGTTTTCTTCATACTTGAGCATAAAAACGTCCAAAATGCTCCATCTTCCAGAATTCATATCCTAAGTACCTAAAATGACAAAAGAAACGATTTAAGGCAGTATTTGATCATAAAAATACGATTTAGGGCATAAATGACCTCCTAAAAGCGTAAAAAATTTCTCTTTATCAAATACCCTTACACTTGGGATTTGCTTGTCCTCAAGCAAATGAGCTTTTATACCAATTAAAATACAAGTTAGGGGTTATTTAACATTAATATAAAAGTAATTACAACAAGTGATTGATCTACCCTAGTCAAAACAAGCACGGAAATTACATACTAGCACCTCACAAATAGTGTTTGGATACTCTCATCTCTCGGGTGTCATAAGTGTATATATCATAAATGGAAATGGAATAAATATCTCTCACTACCTGTCAAAGCAAATAGATTACCATAGGCTTGGGAAAGGATCAAGCCTTCACCACTTTGGCGTAAGCACCTAGGATAAACTATCAAAGAGAACTTTTAAAGGGTTATAACGTTAGGTGTAGGGGTATGGAAAACACGGTTTGTTGGATAAACTAATATTTTACTAGTGGCAAGTCAATTGTCTTAGTTAATTACATGTACAATGCGGCATTGCTATGCCAAGACTCGACTCAACTTAAGCTAATAACGAATAAACATAAACATAAAAGGAAGGGGATGGTAATCCGTATGTTTTTTCTACTTTTCTTTTTCTCATTTTTTTTTTTCATTTTTTACTGTCTTTTCAATTCTTTTTTCATAAACTCTTGCCCTACCATCTATAAACTAATACATTAAAGGAGCTTGTTTCCTCCCCTTACACTTAAACTTTTATATAAATCAAAATAATGACTCGAATCAAGATAATCAAAACATTTGGAGTACTTTAAAATATTAACGCATACATGGGGGTAATAAATGATGTTCTTCCCCATTATTCCATTACACTAGTACTTTACCCATAAGTCCCAATCGTCCTAAAACAATATGTACAAGATATGACTCAACTTAGCAACCATGTAACCAATTAGACAACTAACTATGGGTTTAAACAATTAACAATAATGCACTAAAGATGAGCGCATACAAGGAAGGATAAGGCAATTTGGGTGTACATTTGGGGTGGATTGTAAAAAAATTATTCCTTTAAGTAAAATGCTTAAAGTTAGAAATGAAAAAGATAGGCTCTGGGGGTTGCACTAGGGGTATCGTGTAATAAAAATGAGTACATCGCAAAGGTGTGAGAAAATTACTTAACCAATGAAGTCAATGCAATTATATTACAGGCTTAAAACAAGGGTTATCCTAATACCTCTTATCATGTAGTAAATCCTAACTACCCGAATGTGGTCTCACTAGCGGTCTCGAGATGCATCACTAACGCGAGTTCTATAATCTAAATACTACTGGTACACTCATGAGCACTAATAATGAATGCTTTTCCTAACAAATCTAGGGGCGAACCTTGCATATTTGGGGTGGAAAATTTTGAATGGTACGGTTTTTGTGCTAGTCATATAACTCCTATCAATGAGACGCTTATTAATACTAGAGTTTCTATCCTACATGTTGCAAAAAAATTTAAATTTGTTGCCAAAATTACCCTAACAAGTATTTCTTTTAGTTTTATTACACATCTACTATTAAACAAAATAAAAATCAAGTGAAGTTGTAGTTTCTAAGGTATCCCAGTTTTACCCCCCTTACACTTAAGTTGAACATTTTCCCCAATGTTCATTTAAAGGATGTAGAAGTAAAAATAAATGAGAATGAAAGAAACTAGTACTTCCCTGATTTGCTCGGTATGGAAAATGTGGTATCATGGTTAAATCTTCCTCCAAGAAAATGTACATGTAAAGCTTCACTCCAGAAATACGATCATCTTCTTGTCCAATATAACTTGTAAATAACGAAGAAAACAAAGCACGAGACCTCGCGTAAAATAGGCGGTATACTGTATATATAAAACTAAATCCTAGAAAGCAAGTAAAGATATAATGCTTGCAAAATAAATATTTATAGATTCCTGGAGATCAAAAAATTGAGATTTTATGAAACTTTACAATTTCGGAAGCCAAACAAAACTTGGAAAATTTTTTAAGAAACAGAGCTTGACGCCGTTAGGTTGTAACTCCTGACGCCGTCAGGATGTACATGACAGAATTTCTATCTTTTGTTTTCGGATAATTTTCTAGAAAAACCTATGTTTTAAGACCTGGAATTCCTGCAAAACATCCATTGTGACTCGATACAAGCATTTGACTCAAACAAATACTAATATGTATATTCATATCTCATTATTATCGTTCATGTTCACTTCGTTCTTTAAAACAAATATGAGCTTCCCTTACACTTATCTTTTGTAAAATACCTTTATATGTGATCAAGTCGAAGTTAAAAACAAAATAAAGCATTTTTACAAGTTATTATAAGACATGATTAATAAATAATGAGAATGAAAAATACATACGGAAACAAATAAAAGCAAACAAACAAACAAAATGCTTGGGCTACCTCCCAAGAAGCGCTTTTCTTTATTTACGAGTCTTGTAGCTAGACTCAAAGTCACTCTCTACGTTTTCTCATTCTTTCTCTGAATCTCCTCTCTAATTCTACTAGCAAATTCCCAATCGAATTTGTACTAACGGCCAAGGCTTAGGCAATCCTTATAAAAAAGGCTCCTTTTTTCCCATATATAATCCATGCGCTTTTTCCTATCCTGCTCGTTAATATCCTCAAAAGCACTAATATTATCTTTGTATAATTGAGATATGTGACGGAGTTCTTTCATTTTATTAGGCATCTTGTATGTTAATTTATCATTTCTATTTGAAAACTGAACTGTGCCTTCTGATGAAGCGAAAAGTGTACCACTTTTGGTGGGTCATTTAAGGCCAAAGTCGATATTATTTGATCAAATATTGCCCTAAATCGTTCCTTTTGTCATTTTAGGTACTTTTGGAAAGAAATTTACAAATGGAAGCATTTTGGACGTTTTTTGAGCAAAAAAGTGAAGAAAATGACAAAGTCTCAAAATCATGCTGGAAATTGCACATGACGACGTCACAAGTTGCTAGTGACGGCGTCATGACTTGACAAAGAGGTGGATAAATCAATTACACGTGACACGTCAGAAGGTTTTCTAAAGAGTTCGTGACGGCGTCACGTTATAAAATGCCAAGGCCGTCACGTATAACCCAAAGAGAGACGGCCCAGAGTCCACAAAGAGTGAAAGCTTCAGAAGTGGATCTAGGCAATATGAGTATTATTTTGGCGGCGAGTTGCCGACGTCACACCTATCTCTTGATGTTGTGAAGATACAAAATCTATATATAGTTTTCTAGTTTTCATTCATTGTATGCAACATTGAAGGGAGTAAACCCTAGACGAATTTTACAGATATTTTGAGGGTTTCAAACCCTTGTTTCATCCATGCTTAATTGAAGATAAGTCTTTCATCAAATCATTCAATATGTCTATGTGTTGTTTGATTATATCTTACGCTTGTCTTCTCTTTAACATGCTAGGCTAGGTTTTCTTTGTGTTTGCTTAGATGTAATGAAACTTAGATATTGATTATGGGTTGGTTGTTTGTTTATAATTGTTGTGGATGAATGAATTCGATGTTAGGCTTAAGAAAACTGGCAGACTTCCAATTGGTAACTTGCTTGAACGTCTTAAGAAACATGATCGGAGGTGTACTACGATATATTGGTTGTATTAGTGTGTAGGTAACTACTAATGAGGCTATGTTAGGAGCTAGTAGTTGGCTCGACATAGGAAGAGGTAGAAGCTTATAGAGTTAGGGAAGATTGTACATGGCCCTATGTATGGTATTAAGGAATATAACCCGTCATCCATGCAATTGTAACAAACTAATCAAACTGTAAAAGATAGCTAGGGAGTAGTGAAATCTAAGTAAACACATTTTCTCTCATTATTGTTTCCACCACAATTAGTTTAAGTTTAGTTTATTTTATTTTGATTGCATCTTTAGTTATTTGGGTTAGTTGATTAGCAACTAATTCCGCCCACTACTTTTACAACCGAGATTTTAGTTGCATTCATTTAAAATAGAAAAATACAAAAAGAATCATCCCTCATCTCTAGACCTAGTTTTAGTGAGTTTTAACCCTAGCGAACACTATTCTTTGAGTTGAACGATCAATCCCCCGGTACTTGTCACTATACTATACTACAACAAACAGGTACACTGTCTGGTGGGGATTGCAAGCTTCTCGAGATCCCTTGAGAAGTAAAACGTTTTGCGACGGGGCAATTACACGCATCAAGTTTTTGGCGCCGCAGCCTGGGGAATAGTTATTGTCTAGGTTGAAAATTTTTTTTATTAGGTCTACTTGCTAGATTCCTTTATAGTAAGATTTTTATTTTATTTTTATAGGTTTCTTTAGTCTATCTTTTTGTTCGTTCCTTTATTCATAACCTTTGCCATCCGCCATCATGGAAGGTGGTAATCTCTTTGATCCCATCAACTCACCACAACAAAACCATCCACAAAACCCACCACAACCAAACCAACCTCCTAGACCCCGAACTCTAGGAGAGTATTCCCGTCCTAGCCACCAAGGCTATCGAAGCACCATTGAGCTCACTCAAGGAGCCAATGTGTCTCCCTTGTGATCCGACACCATCCGGTTGGTGCAAAGCGGATGTGCATTCCATGGACTTCGTTTCGAAGATCCTAATCAACATCTCAAGAACTTCCTAAAAATCATAGATTCCATAGACCTTGATGTTGGAACTCGAGACACAACCCGATTGCTTAATTTTTCCCACAGGGGAGAACCACTAAGCTTAGAAATGATACCTTGATGTTCCAACAATGGGAAGGTGAAACTCTGTATGAAGCATGGACTCGTTTCAAGGACTTACTCCAAAAAGTCCCTCATCATGGCATAGATCTTTAGCTCCAAGTCCAAATTTTCTATGACCATATCGATCTCTCCACAAGGCGATCCACTGACCAATCGGCCGGTGGCAAGCTTCTTGATCTAAGTGCGGAAGAATCATGGAAACTCATAGAAGATCTTGCTCTCTATGACAAAGAAAGTTGGAATGATCCCCGCGATTTGAACAAAATGGTCAAGGCAATATCTTTGCCTTCAAACAATTCAACCACTCCCGACCGTAGGATCATGGAACTTGAAGACCAAGTCAAGTTTCTCATGAAATCCTACGAAGCTCCAAAACCTTCAAGCCAAGTGAACAAAATCACTTCTTCGTGCGAATTATGTAGTGGTCCCCACGACACTCGTGATTGCATGGAACTCCCCAAACAAGCTTTCGCGGATTACGCATCCTCACGTATCGACGGAGCGGGAGACAAGTGGTACACTTTCAAACCCGAGCAAAACCCTTACGGTGATTCATACAACCCCTCTTGGAAAAATTACCCGAACCTTAGGTGGAAACAAAACCAAAACATGCCCCAAAACAATTCTTCCACTCCACCTAATCGTTATCAACCAAACGGTCCACCCTCTAACCGTATTTTCAACAACAATACTTCCAACAACTATGGTAGTACCAATAATCTTGAAGGATTGATGTCCAAATTTATGGCATCTCAAGAAGCCCGCATAGCTAAGTTTGAATCCGAATTCAATAAAAAAACAAGCGGAGATGACCAATAAAATTGACAACTTGTTGAAAGCTCTCAACAACCAAGTGCTAACTACACCAAAGAAGGACACTAGGGGCACTAGTAGTAGAACCCAAATTAAGGATCCCTCATCATCTAAACACGTCCACTTTGTCAATGTAGTTACTATTAAGCCAGTCGATAATAATAGGGAAGAAAGTGATATGGATGAGATTAAGGAAGTTGTTAATAAAAATATCGCCTAAAAATGTTATTTATATTTTACGATCTTTGCTAAGTTTTGTTAATGACAAAATATGAACTTTAGCTAACAAGAAATCATCACTTTAGTGTTTAAGTCTTGTTTAACTAAGGTTTAGATTTCCTTTTAAACAAAACATTGTTTTTATTTCTTAAATTAGAAAGTGTCTTGTCACATCACATTTATTTCTTTAAATAGAAATATCACATCACATTTATGGTAAGTTTGTCACTATACATTTATGGAAAGAAAGTGTGTTTGACTAACCACAAGTTTTCTTGTGCAAGTTTATGTTTTACTAGTATTCATGTGATGTGACCTTGTTTGGTTTGGAAGATTTATTGCAAAACCAACTGCAGCCCTGACGGTACCCTGGGGATACATGGGCGGAACCCTTCTGAGGGTTCCGCCGTATCCGCCAGACCTGCAGAATGGTTTGCTATAAATACCAAACCACTTGTTATTTTTGGGTCATCACTTAGAGTCATATTTTACACATATTCTGTCATTATACTCAGTAGCTACTAACTTGTGTGATTCTCTTATGTAGCAAAGGAGTTCACATATTCATCTAAGAAGTTACAAGTTTCAACTCTAAGTTGCAAGACTTGTTAGCTTTGTTATGTATAGACTTTGGTAGTTTATACTTCATATGTATCTTGTATAGAAGTGATCGGTTAGTATTTTAGGCCTCAAAATACATAGTGTGTAGGGAGTTGTTGTACCCTTGTAAAAGAACTAACGGGAGTGGTTGTACCCTTGGTAAAGAACTCGACATCTAGCTTAGTGTCGGTAAAAGTATAAGCCACCTTGTAAAGGTTTCTCCACCGGGAGGAACTTGTTGATTAGTGCTAATAACTCTCGAGTTGGAAACTCGGGGCGTGGATGTAGGGCAAGGAAAAAGAGTCCTTGTAGCCGAACCACGATAAACAATCGTGTTGTGGTTTGATCGTTTCTTTCTTTATCCTTGCTTATTACATATTGTCTTTAGTTAGAATTGCTAATCACTCGTAAAGCTTTTCAAAGAATTAAACAAGTAAAGTTGTGTTTATATCTTTAAACAAACGTAACGCTTTTCAAAGAACTAAACAAGTAAAGTTAGGATTGTTATTCACACGTAAAGCTTTTCAAAGAAGTGAACATGTAAAGTTGTGTTTATATCTTTAAACAAACGTAAAGTTTTTAAAGGATAATCAAGTTAAAAAGATTTTAAAAGCGGTAAACTATTCAACCCCCCTTCTAGTTTTCCACAATTGGCATCAGGAGCTACGTTACTCAAGATCATTAAAATATAATGTATTTTAAAACTTGGATCGATCCATGGATTTTGAAAATCTCAAAGAAGGGCAACCTATTCAAAACCCACCACTATTTGAAAAAGAAAACTTACTTGAATGGAAAAGTAATTTTGAAAACTATGTGAAATCAATTGATCAAGATCTTTGGCATATTATTTCTTTTGGTGATTTCAAACCAAAGAAAACAAGTTTTTGAAAACCAAGATAACTATCTTAAACTTGATAAAAATACTAAAGCTAAAACAATGTTTTATAAAGCTTTAGTACCAAATATGAAAGAATGTATTTTTGTCAAACGGCTAATGATATTTGGAAAAATATTTTAAAATTTCATCAACAAATATGTCAAGTCAAAGATGATCAATTTGATCTCACATATGAATTAGAAGTCTTAGAAGTATCAATAGATAGACATTTAGTTGTGATAAATACATGTACTACTAGTTTAAAAGTTTTAAATGAAGGTGTAAGTGAAGATGATTACTCATGTCGAGCTCCTTGTAGTCTTGCTTACGATTCATGGAATAACTCAGATGAAGATGAAGCCAACCATCTGGTTTGTGATTCTCAACTAGATAAAACATCAAGCAAGGTACATTTTGAAACCAAACACTTTTGCTTTGACAAATTTATCCTAGAGTTTTCTAAACTAGAAAATGAGTCTAAACGTTTATGAAACATGGACCTAAAAACTATCTTCAAGAATGAGTCTTCAAAATCTTTTAAGAATATCTTTGAAAAGGAAATCTTGTTAGAAGATAAAATGTCTAGAATTGAGAGTAATGTTGAAATTGATCTAGAATGTAAATTGTGTCTAGATTACAAACATAAGATTAAAAAGCAAAATGAGAAAGGAAAGATATTAGTTAAATTTGATGAAAGCTCAAAATCTCTTGAAAGATTGTTGAGGAGTCAAAGGTTGTTTAAAGATAAAACCGGATTAGGATTTAACTCAAAAGCGCCATCAACTAGTAAAACAAAACAAGTAAAATTTGTCAAACCTAGAAGAGAGATTTTGGAGATAATTCAATCTCTAATACAAACTCAGGATAAAAGGATTAAGATTATTATGCTGTATGCTTTTATATCATTATCTAACCTTCTTGGATACATGAGTAATTGAGTTTCAAAGCGTGTCGTCAAACCAAGATTTTACGCGTAGTGTTTATCCTCTTGATAGCATCTCTATGCAATTTAAAAGGTACGCGTTACTTCAACTTGACTTTGATTGTCTCTTGTTTCTAGCATTATGTGTTGGAATATGTGTTATTAGTATACTCTAATGTGTTTACCTGCCATTAGTAATAACTAAGATTAGATTCTATGCAACAAGGAATTTCGTCATTAGTACTAGTAGGAGATATAAGGTGTTTTGGTCCTTTAACCATCAAGAGATAAACACGAGAAACTCTTGAGTGAGTCTCACTCAACTCTTGCTTACAAGTGAGTTAACTAAGAATTTCCTAAGTGTTAAAATGTCTAACACTTTTGTGATGCTTGCAAAACAAACCTTTGTTAAACAACATTCTCAAACACCATACTTTGAGTCTTAAATTGAGTCTTTCTTCAATCACTCCTTTATGATAATCTCACATAAAACACACAAGGTGAAATAAATTACATTAGCATACATTAGGATGTGTGGAAGAAAATGAGTTTTCAACATCTAGGATATACACATCAAATGTGACACTTAGTCTTATGATGTTGTACCTCTTGGACTTTTTCAAAACAAGTAGAGTTCATAGTGTCTAAAGTAAGAAAACCCAAAGAGTCGAGGAGTCGTTGAATATAACATTTAACGAGTAATCTCCTGCTTCTAAGATATCATCTTTGGTAGATGATGACTTGGTCGAAAGTCCAATGATGGCAAGACAAGTATGTTTGTGTAAAACATTAAGAATAAAAGTACAAAATAACATCTTCTCACCTTGAGTCAAACATTGAATCAAGCAAAATTGACATAAGTTATAAAACTTGATTTATAGGTCATAGTTGTGTCTAAACAAATTCAACAAAAACAGTTTTTGGAATTTAGAGTAAAACAACTAGGGAAACAAAATAGATGTTTCGAAGTAATCATGTGATTATATTGTCAATATTTGAAAGACTTTTTGATAATAAAAGCAAGCCCCAAAAGCAAGGGATTTTAACTTAAAGACATTCCTAGTTACTCTCTTGTTCTCAATGGTTAAGTTATTGATGACTTATCAAGAATGAGATTAGCAAATCCGTAGGTAAAACTAAACATAGAGAAATGTTCGGAAGACTACTTGTTCTCATAACAATTAGATCCAACATTATGTTTAGCATTTGTCTATGTGCTCGTGTTAAAGAAGATCCTAAAACAACTCTTTAGTTGAGCTTGTTTGGATACATCATAAAGTACTACATAACTAGGATTATGGTATCCCAAAAGAACGGAAATAGAAACCATAGTGTATTCCAAATGGAATTATGCCGGTAATAAGTTGATAAGAAAAGCACCAGTGGTACGTGCACTTTTATACTTACTTACCCAATGATTCTCCAAAACACGTAAGGTTCTTAAATTAGTTTCGGATGGAGAAGCACATCAACAAGCTCCGCTCGAACAAGCAAATTCATGTCAACAATGGAATTCTTTTATCATCATTGTTATCCCTTCAACAAAGGAATCATCGACTTCGGCAACAATTCAATCCATTAGGGTCTTAAAGACATATTGTGATCCATCATCATTGCCTTGGTAAGATTGTTCATTGAGGAACGTCTTAACAAAGAATGTAACAATTCGCATTTTGAGGTTAACTTTTATTCCCGAAAATTTTACTATTCACTTTTTACTATTCACTTTTACTATTCACATCCAAAATTTTTATTTCATATTCTCGTAAGTTAAACTATTTTAATGATAATCCGAGAATTTCACACTCGTCGGATCATTTCTGCAAAAATCACGAAGCCGTGTCCGAGATTTACTTTTAGGTTTAAACGTCATTCCAGCATCCCGATATGTCCATAAAACATTATAAACAATAGAAATATGATATTCTCTCATTTTAGGACAATTCCAAAAGTTTTGAAATTTTACGTTTTTCAGTTCAGCGTTTTACGCGAATTACGCGTTTTAGACCCGTGTTTCCAGTTTTTAGCAGGGTTTTAGCACCCGATAGATCCTACCACTCATTTTATATTTTATTATGGAGTATATTGATAAGTTCTAGCATATTTATAAGTTTCATATTTTTAGGATACCCGGTTTTACGTTTCGTGACTTAAAAACATACGGTTAGCAATTTACGGAGTCGAAACTAGCTACATACTTAGGATATTATCATCCAAAGACAATGACTACTCATCTAGTCATCCTTATCCTCCTTGAACCGCCATAGGGAGGGGGGAGTCACCATGTGTGGTTAAATCTTGACCATTGATTCTTTAGATCATTACAAGTGTCTTAAACTAACCATGGTTAAATTCTAACCCAATATATGGTTAACTATTTTTCCTACCCTATAAATACCAAGCTAAAACACATAGAAAACTTGCACCACACCTTCTTATAACCTTCAATTCCTAAAACCTAAGGCACTTTTCTTATATTTTGTAAGAAAGTTAACTAGTTTTTGAAAGAAAACTAGTGTTTGATCTTCAATCTTGGAAATTTTCTAAGAAAAGTTGTTATAACTTTAAAGTCTCCAAAAAAGCGTCGTTATAATCTTCAAATAGCTTTGGACTTTCAAGAAGGCGTCGTTATAATATTCAAATGACCTCGGTTTATCATAGATTGCAAAGAGTGAAGCTTAAGTCTATCAAAGTCCGTACCTTACTAGTTACTTACCTTTCTTTTAGAAAGCCTCAAGTTGTAAGCAAATCCTATAACATACTTTCTTGCTTAATTATCATTTTCATGCTCTTTGTGTTCCTTTCATGCTATATATGTTCTTGTTATTGTGTTCATGATGTTTAAAAATGGATAAAACAAGTATTGGTATACATATGATAGCTTATGACAAGTAAACAAGCAAACTAGTGATTTTTATGGAGAACCACGACCAAAACATTATATAAATAATATTAGACAGTTACATATTGTAGTAGAGGACTTAACAAGGAAAACATAGCAATTTGAATCACCTAAAACGAGTACACGAGTCAAAAGTTATGACCATTTGAAGCTAGCGAAACCAAAACGGCAAAACTGCCTATACAAACTGTTTTGCATTCTGCCATTTTGAAAGTCCCACTTCTGCTCCGATTCATCAAAAAGTTAAAACACGAAAGTTGTCCGGAACGACGTTTTCTTTCAGGAACAAAGAAGCTCGAGCCCTGAAAACGCTTTCTGAGTGATAATTTCTTCAAATTCTTAACAGCCCATTTTTAGACCAAAGTCACTATATAATAGTTATGTTTTACTAAGACCAAGAGGTCTAATGACCTAAAGCCAAGACCACAACCATGGCTAAAGCCAAGGTCGAGTCTCAAGACCATGGTAACAATGACCAAAGTCACGGCAAAGCCACGGCTAAAGACCATATAACTTTTAAAGATCAAAACTTATATATATGTTATCAAATACTACAATAGTAGGGAGCCTCATGTGAGGAGTTCATTAAGTAAGCCGTCGAGACGAGTTGTGGATTTACGAATTAAAGTGTCCTGGCTCCTCGAACGTTTACTACATGACTTCTGAATTATGTCGGCCCGAACGGTAGTAAGAGATATACAACCTATACATGTTTCATAAACCATTTATACTTAAAGACTTACGCTTTTTATCATTTACCATTCAAAACATTTTGTATACATTTATGTATCATACTTTGGAATCTCATGTTTGTAACTTTGAATTCATTAATCGAATGGTAACTTTTCAAAACGTCTCAATTAGAGTTCGTTTTCTATAACTTGTACTTTGTATTATGAAGTAGCACCCCAATGACACAGTCTTCCGCTGCGGTATTTTGGGGGTGTTACAAAGAAAGTCCTCTACGTTAACCATTCTATCAACTTTTTCACAAAAACTCTTGAATGAGAAGCATTCATCATTCCTAGGCTTAGTCAAAGACTCATAAGACCTAAAACCTTAGTTTTGAGCATTAGGATAAAACCACAAAAATCAAGACAATCCCTTTTGAATTCTTCCCTGCAGCCCCCACGGTACCCTCAGACCATATGGGCGGAACCCACTTTTTGGTTCCGCCTGGTCCGCCAAAGCTACAGAATGTTTTATTTTTAATTACAAAACCAAACACCCTCTTAACTTTAACATTCACTTTCAAACAGCCATCAACCTCTCAAAAACACATAACCATACGAAATTTAGGGCTTTCAATCTAATCTCTTCAAATCCAACTAACTTTGTAAGTGTTCTAATCACAATTGCATTTTTGATTCAAGTATAACATTCTTATCTACATTCATCAACTAGAATCTTAGGGTTTATGCATAAAACTTCTTGATTCATGAAAAACTTGGTGGCTAGCCAATCATGTCTTCCATTAGTTAAGAATTGTATCCTTTTTGTTGTTACTTTGATTTTCCAAACACACCAAGTGCATTGTCTTTCAAAAATCACAATCCAAGACTAGAACATGATTCATCACCACATTGTTAAAACAAATGAAAAACATCATTAAAACATCACTTGCATACTATCTCTTGAATGCTAAAGGGGATACATAACTAATATGTATTTTTGGGTACATTCAATCGAAGACACATTCAATTAGGAGAGTATTGGTTATCTTTTGTTTTTATAACAAAACTTGCAAGACAAAACAATTTGGGAATCAAAATGAGTCAAGATAACCAAGTCTCCACATTGTTTGCATATAGGAACATATTAGAACATCCACATTGTTAAAAGTCATTAACATATAATTTTGTGTTTTCTAGGAATCAACATGCCTCACGCAAATAAATCCGATCACAAGGAAACCCTTAAGGGATTGTCTCCTTGATATCGATGAGCCAATTTGTCCTAGGTTCATCTTAGAAATCTGTGCAACCGTAAACCTTTCCACAAATGATTTTGGTAAGATATCATTAAACTTCACAACCAATCATATACCAAATTTCATAGATTTAAAAGACTTAGCTATCATTTTTGGTGTCCCAAATGCGGGTACTTGTCTCTACACGGATAAGTGGCCCATTTCAAGCCTTGACTCGATTGAGCGTTTTCATCCATACGACACCCCTCTAGCGAGTAAGGAAACACTTAAGGAACATCTCTTCGTTAGAACCTCTACCACTAGGAAGAATCATTCGGGGAATATTGTGGATAAGGATCCTTTTGGTATGGAGGTCAATGAGCTTAAACCACAATTTAAGAAATGGGAAGAAATCCTTAGAGCTAACATCATAAGTACCATAGGAAATAGAGATCATGTCAACACATGCCTTTGCTACATGCTCTATAGCATCTCTACCGGTCAACCTTTTAACTTAGCCTACTACCTAGCCAAAAGAATGGCCAACATACCCTTAGTTGGAACAACCACTCTTCCTTATGGAATGCTTCTTACTCTCCTCTTTAGAGCAATCTCACCCATTCCTCCTAACGATAATGGAATGCGCCTTGACTATTCTCTCGTTCCTCATATCTTCGTTCCTCTAAGTGATAAACAAGTTTTCAAAGGTAAGGGCAAACGTACTCGCTCACCTACACCATCATCATCATCATCCGACATGAGCAAGGACGATAAACTTTCTAACTCTAAGTTACCTCCTTTAGAATACCTTCAAGCACTCCCCATCATTGACAATGAATCCGAAGAGTTCAAGCAAACCAAAGGAATGTTCAAGTGCTTTGGAAGGTACCTAAGCAAGCTCAATAAGAAGATAGACCGGTTGTGAGAAGATTAAGGAGTGTTTGGCTTATGAATGTTTTAGAACCTTTTATGTGTTAAACTACGTGATTTGTATTGTTTTTCACTTTCATGTTTTATTACGTTTGTCGGATTATGTTTGTATGAGCTTTTATGCATAATGACAATTTGAGGTGTTTGTCAATTTTTTATGCTTATGGCAATTCTTACTACGTATAGTCAAATCCTCGACCTCAAGGTCAAAGTCCTATGATATGTGTGTTTACGTGTCTAATTTTTGCATTGCCTAACCAGAAATGCATTATCTTTTTGATTTTAGGAGTTTTCGAAAATTTTGAAAATCGTCTCGTAGGTCAAAATCGCGGACTGCCAAATTTTTCAGCCCTGGTGGATCTGACGGTACCCAAAATTGGGTTCCGCCAGTGTATTTTCTGGGTAACCCAGAATTGGCCCAACGGACCAGACGGAACCCAAAACAGGGTTCCGCCTGTGTACCGCGAGGGTTCCGCCAGAAACCTGCAGAAAATTTTTGTCATTTTTCTTAAGTCCAAAACTTGTAAAGTATCAAACCATTATCCTAAGTGAGAAACATCTTCCATTAACTCCAATAACCATATTAGAACAACTCTCACTCACTAAAACAATTAGGAAGCCACTTCCCTCCAAAAATTCAAATTCAAACATAACTAACCTAAGGAACGTTTTCAACCAAATCACATCCCATGATCACAAAGCATTGAGTGCATATGTTGGTCTTTCACTCCACCCTATTCCATTGGATTGACATCAAATGATGTGACATGTTCATGAAAATCATTTGAAACGTCAATCTTTGAATGGTAGAACATCAAATCCAAACACCCATTTCAACATCTTTTCCACCCTATAAATTTGAAAGTTTTGCAACAATTCAAATCACACCATAACCATCATAATTTTTTCTCTCAAAACATCAGAACCACACCTTTGAAATGACTAAATCCAACACCTCATCCGAGTCATCAAAATCCTTCTCAAAAACCACTAGGATTAGTGTTAAACCTTGTTGCTTCAACAAAACCGTCAAGTCAAGCTCATCATCTTCAAGTGATGCTTCGCTTAACATTTTCTCACCAATCCAAGATTTCCTTAACTTTACTACCTCAACACCATCCTCAACATATTGCAATACCAATGTGATCACTTTTCAAGATTTGCTTAATCTTGCTACTCCAACATCCTCTCCCAAACATGGCAATACAAACATACACATTTTTCAACCATCAACCAAAACATCAAGTGATTTAACATCGCAACAAACTCAACCATCAAAAACTCCATCACCTAAATCACCAACACTTGCACCAAAGGAACTTTTTCCATACACCACCAACATCACCACATCTACTATTTGGAAACTTTTAGAAGACCTATCACCTTAATCATCAAGCCCGCCATCTTTGACACCATTGCTCAAATAGAAACCCAACAACAACCAAGTGAGCAATTAGATGATAAACCCCATCAACCATCATTGGTAGAACGGTTGGCCTATCGTTATGCTAAACCCTCAATTTTTCCAAATGATCACGGTCATACACACCTACAATCATTTGTGTTTCACCCCATTTACAAAAACCTTCATGATAATCCTTTCGGAGAACCAAGCTTTCATCACTTTGTTCAATGACAACAACATGAACCTTCCCAACACTTTGAATCTCTATTTTCTTTGTATAAGAAAATAGAAGCATCTCAATGATCTTCCACCAAGACCAACAAAACCACCACCTTTCACAAATGAATAACCAAGGTCATTGCTTGACCAAAATGAGTCTTTCGACCACAACCAACTACCACAACAAGAGTATCACCACCCAAAACCATTGTTGTTTCACCCTATCTACAAAGACATCCATCGTCCTCTAACCAATGAAATGAGGTTTATCCTAAACCAAATTTTGGATCGTCTCATGTTTAGAGTCTCCAAAATGAAACAAAACCGTTTCTTTTGGAAAATATATCTCATTAAAACCAACAAACCAAGTTTAGAACACCAACACCACCTCATGTTTAGAGTCTCCAAAATGAAACAAGACCGTTTCTTTTGGAAAATGTTTCACCATTTAAACCAACAAACCAAAACCCGTGTCACCCTCTCAACCTTCAAAATAAAGGCCGCTACAACCTCCAACACACATTTTCATCCATAAACAACCTTAGCCTTGTTTTTGGAAAATGTTTCTCATTAAGGAAAATGATGATTTCCTTGTAGCATTTTATGTTCTTAGTTTATTTTTAGTTTTTCTTTATTTTTAAGAAGTAGGATAGTGTCATCCTAATTTCTTGTCTTTGACTTTTTAAGAGTCAAAATTTTACATGAAATGAATTTCATTCTACTACAAGGTTTGCATTGTTTGCTGACCATTTAGGTATAATGAGTGAACTATACCTTGCTATGGTAGCATACATATATCTTGTGTTTTAGAAACTAACCTTTCTTTTTGTAGGATCATTATACATGTTTTCTTTCCTTGATACTCCATTTAGGGGAGTAATATTCAAGGGGGAGCATGAGTGTTGTATTATTCCACTTCACAACTCTTAGTTGTGTTCTAGACATGAAATGCTTTCATGACTTATCTTGTGTGGGAACTAACATTTTGTTTTGTAGGGTCAAAATGCATGTCTCCTCTCTTGGCACTCCATTTAGGGGGAGTATTTTCCAAGGGGGAGCAAGTGCATACTTCCGCTTCGCTACTCTTCTTTTTGTTTCGACAAAAAGGGGGAGAATTTATATATAAACTTGTTTCAAATTTTTTTTTTTTTCATATCACATAATCTTAGCAAAAACAAGTTTTTATACTAACTTTATAAGACTTAACACTGAAACTAATGACTTACTTATAAATAAAGTTTATGTTTTGTCATCAACAAAAAGGAGGAGATTGTTAATACAAATATCGCCTAAAAACCTTATTTATATTTTACGATCTTTGCTAAGTTTTGTTAATGACAAAGTATGAACTTTCGCTAATAGTAAATCATCACTTTAGTGTTTAAGTCTTGTTTAACTAAGGTTTACATTTCCTTTAAAACAAAACATTGTTTTTATTTATTAAATTAGAAACTGTCTTGTCACATCACATTTATTTCTTTAAATAGAAATATCACATCACATTTATGGTAAGTTTGTCACTATACATTTATGGAAAGAAAGTGTGTTTGACTAACCATAAGTTTTCTTGTGCAAGTTTACGTTTAACTAGTATTCATGTGATGTGACCTTGTTTGATTTGGAAGATTTATTGCAAAACCAACTGCAGCCCTAACGGTACCCTGGGGATACATGGGCGGAACCCTTCTGAGGGTTCCGCCGTATCCGCCAGACCTGCAGAATGGTTTGCTATAAATACCAAACCACTTGTTAGTTTTGGTCATCACTTAGAGTCATATTTTACACATATTCTCTCATTATACTCAGTAGCTACTAACTTGTGTGATTCTCTTATGTAGCAAAGGAGTTCACATATTCATCTAAGAAGTTACAAGTTTCAACTCTATGTTGCAAGACTTGTTAGCTTTGTTATGTATAGACTTTGGTAGTTTATACTTCATGTGTATCTTGTATAGAAGTGATCAGTTAGTATTTTAGGCCTCAAAATACATAGTGTGTCGGGAGTTGAGGTACCCTTGTAAAAGAACTAACGGGAGTGGTTGTACCCTTGGTAAAGAATTCGACATCTAGCTTAGTGTCGGTAAAAGTGTAAGCGATGATGGGAGTGGTTGTACCATTGTAAAAGAACTCGACATCTAGCTTAGTGTCGGTAAAAGTATAAGCGACGTTGTAAAGGTTTCTCCATCGGGAAAGGAGCTTGTTGATTAGTGCTTATAACTCTCGAGTTGGAAACTCGGGGCGTGGATGTAGGGCAAGGAAAAAGAGTCCTTGTAGCCGAACCACGATAAACAATCGTGTTGTGGTTTGATCGTTTCTTTCTTTATCCTTGCTTATTACATATTGTCTTTAGTTAGAATTGCTAATCACACGTAAAGCTTTTCAAAGAATTAAACAAGTAAAGTTGTGTTTATATCTTTAAACAAACGTAAAGCTTTTCAAAGAACTAAACAAGTAAAGTTAGGATTGTTATTCACACGTAAAGCTTTTCAAAGAAGTGAACATGTAAAGTTGTGTTTATATCTTTAAACAAACGTAAAGTTTTTAAAGGATAATCAAGTTAAAAAGATTTTGAAAGCGGTAAACTATTCAACCCCCCTTCTAGTTTTCCACAGAAGTTGTGGAGAAAAAGGAAGAGAAAGTTGAGGAAGTAGAAAATGTAGAGGAATACTTTGATAGGTTACATACCAAGGAAGAACGAGAATACCATAAGGATCTATTCGATGACCCCGAGATACCATACGTCCTTGGTTCACCAATAATCAAAGCGGGTGATCCCTCTAACATCAACATACCATGCAACATTGGGCATTTACATGTGTGGAAAGCCTAAATCGATCTTCGATCTCCCATAAAAATTATGACTAGGAGCTGTTGGCATGAATATTACGATATTTAATCTAAACATCCTCTTCATGTTTTGATGATGACAAAGATGTAAGTTACAACATATAACGTAAAGTGCTTAAGTTACTTGTGATCACAATTCATCTATGCATTTATGCGTCAACAAGCCTCGACATATCAACGTCTCAAGTATGCTTCAACAATCACTTAAGGTATGTACAAACAAATGTCTAATA
This sequence comes from Artemisia argyi, assembly GCA_030686995.1. Taxonomy (NCBI): domain Eukaryota; kingdom Viridiplantae; phylum Streptophyta; class Magnoliopsida; order Asterales; family Asteraceae; genus Artemisia; species Artemisia argyi. The sequence continues at coordinate 108,790,386 of CM060708.1, forward strand.
CATTTTATGATCAAAGGGATTTTATTTAGACACTACAAATTTTATAAAATGTTATAAACATCTTATATATTTTGAAAAACACTTTTGGTATATAAAGGAAAATGTTTAATTCATACTAAATATATGAATTCAAATTTTTAGCCAAAAACAGTTAAATTTCACTAGATAAACCTTCCCCAGAAAAGACAAGAAAAACTTCCGTTTTCGTCTGGGCGGCCCCCTTAATTTTAAGGGGGCCGGCACACAATTAAGGGGGCCGGCATACGGTCCTTTGTCAGAAACTTTTGCCTATAAATGCTGGTTCAAATCTGTAATTTTTCCTCACCTTTTTCACTAAAACTTTCTGTTCAAATCCTCTCAAATCATCTTCCTAAAACCTTTGATCATAAACTTATTAGTTTTTGTTTCAAGTGATTCAATCCCTCATCACTCAAAGTGCAAGAGAAGAATCCTCCCCATCATAAAGCCAAAGATGTATTAGAGTCTAGTTAGTGTTTAGGTGAAGTTGTGAGTTATGTTTATGTAATAAGTAGATCTAGATGATCTTACTTAGTAGTGAGTCAATGAGTGAGTAAGAAGTAGTGGGAAGAATTAGTTGTGTGTGAAGTAGTCGTGAAGTCGTGAAGAAGTCGTGAAGTCGTGTAGAAGTTGTGTAGTGATCGAGGTCGTGTTGTGAGATTGGTTCTAGCGACTATTAGAACTGGACATTTAGCTTAGTGTCGTTAAATGGTGTAAGCAAAAGTTGTGTAAGGTTTTCTCCGCCAAAAGGGAGCTTGTTGAGTAGTGAAGAAAACTCTCGAGTAGGTGACTCGGGGAGTGGAGTTGGGCAAGGAAGGTGTCCTTGTAGCCGAACCACTATAAATCATCGTGTCCGGTTTGCATCCTCTTTCTCTTGTCTTTTCACATTTATTCTTGCATTTATCGCTTTATATCTATGCTTGAAAATATGTGTTGATTGTTGTTTATATTGTCATGATGATTGATTGTGGTTTAGTTACAAGTTAATATTGTGATAGGATATATAATTGTATGATATGGTCTAATGGACTTATATATATTATTAACACTTCTCATGTTGAGTTTAACTTAATCGATAATTTGATACAAAATGTTTTAAGATTTTAAAAGGAAAACGTATTCACATAAAGATCGACCAAAGCTTCATTCATAAAACTAAGTTTTGAAAACTAATCCAAAAGCTCACATATATAATTGATCATATTTGTGGAAAACTAGAAGGGGAGTTGAATAGTTTTACGTCTTTTTAAATCGTTATAAAAGATAGTTTTAATGTTTTCTTAGCTTTTAAAAACTTAGATTCGATAATATGTGATCTCAAGTCTTGTACAATATAAACAACTAACAATACACAATATATAACAATGATAAGTAATGAAATAAGTAAGAGATGGAAAGATCGAACCGCGAGACAAGAGATTTATAGTGGCTCGGCTACAAGGACACCTTCCTTGCCCTACTCCACTCCCCGAGCACCTAACTCGAGAGTTTTCTTCACTATATCAACAAGCTCCCTTATGGCGGAGAAAACCGTACACACCAATTTTCACACCACAACTTCTTCACACCTAAGTCACAACTTCTACACAACTTCTTCAAATCAATCTACTTCACAACTAACTACTCCACACCTATCTTCTTCACACCAATCTAGTTCCCAACTTTTCTTCTTCACACCAAGCTACTAACTAATCACACAATCTATATATCTAGCACAACTATCTACAATCAAATATTCACAACAATCTTCACAAAGAATAATGTAAATGATCTTTGATGATGCACCAACAACTTGGATATGGAGATCACAACAAGTTGTAATACTTCTTGTCTTGGGGGATAGAAGTATTCTTCTCTTGCACTTGAGAGGATGAAGTTTGGATCACTTTGAAACAAAGAATTATACACTTATGATCAAAGGATAAGAGAATAGAAATATGGATCTAGATCAGAAAGTTTAGAAGTGCAAAAGGTGAAAAAATTATGATGAGTGAACCAGTATTTATAGGGGAGAAAAATACTGTTCTGGAGCGTGGTCGGTCCCCTTAATTAGTGGCCGATCCCCTTAATGATCAAGGGGGACACCTAAGGAATTCAGGGGACCGCCCCTTCAGAACGTTGGTTTTTCTTGTCTTTTAGTGGGGAGTATTTTTCTGGATAGAATTTGCCATTTTTGATTGGAAATTTGAAATCATATATTTATAATGAATTAAACATATTCTTTTAATTCCAAAAGTAATTTTGTAAAAGATATAAGATGTTTAATACATTTTATAAAAATTCTAGTGATTAGAAAAATTTCCTTTGATCATGAAATATAATAAACCCTTTGTTTATTCATACCTTAAGTGATATGGAAGCAAAGACAAATATTAAGCACTAAAAACTTGTTTACGTCATAAGTTTTAGATTAATGAGTTTATGCTTTGTAATTATCAAAACATAGAGACATTGTTAATATGCTAACAATGTTTTAAGACATTTTTATGTCAACAATCACCCACTTTTTGATGATTACAAAACCTTAAAATCGTTGGGTCTAAAAAATAATTTTTAGACAAGTATTTAGAGTTTAACATTCTCTTCTCCCCCTTTTTGTAAAATCAAAAAGGTTAAAGCTCCCCCTTGATGTATGCTCCCCCTCATTTGAGAGCACCAAGGGAATGAGCTAGGGAAATCTTGGCTACATAAAATATTAGAAGAGAGCAAGGCACATATACATGCAAAGCAATAATGATAAAAATAGATTCATTCAAGCATCATAGAAAGCATTACAACATTTAATATGCTTAAGGCATATTAATCATAATAAAGCAAAAGAAAAGACATAGTCCTATATTGCCTAAAAGAGCACTTGGACTTGCTTGCAACTCATGGTTGATTGTTTTATTTGCTTGAAGGATAACATAATCATAAAGCTTAGTTGTTAGATGGAGAGGGATATGGAGTGAGGTATGGAGCGGAAGAGGTGGCCCTTACGATATTGTATCGTGTTAGGGGTGGAATGGGATGAGGTCGAGTGAGGAGATATTCAATCCAAGAAATATCTTCACTCAAGTAAAGGATTTGTTTTTGGAGAAAGATGCAACAAGGGTAATAGTGAGTGTGGTTTGTAACTTGATCCAAGTTGAGAGAGTGAGGAAGGCAATTGTTGTAGGGTGATGATGGAGGTTGCCCTTTGTTGCGTTGTGCAAGATGCATGGCATTGAGATCACGAAGATCATGGATTTGTGATATTTCATCACGGAACTTTTGCTTTTCTGTGGTAATGTAGAGAAAGTCATTGTGTTGATATGGATGAATTGGGTTTGTGTAGTTGGAGTTGTAATGGGATGGTTGATCAAACTTGTATGGATCATTACAAGTGATTGGAGGATGAGGTAAGTGATTTGGCATGAAGGAAGATGTTTGGCCAATGTTGTATGGTTTGTAAAGAGGATCAAATGAATGTCCTTGTGAATTTGGTGGAAAGTTTGGGAAGTAAGTGTTTGGTGGTGTTGAGTGACTTCCAACTTCATTTGTTATGATGGATTTGTTTCGAGGGCTTTTTCTTCGCCAAACGGGTTTTTCCGTCATTCTTGCAAGCCTTGAGGCTTTTGGTTTGGGTTTGTTTGGAGAAGCCATGAAGGGATGAGTGAAGAGTTTTGCGGATTAGGGGTATTTATAGTGTAAGATTTGTGTGTTTATGGATGGATAAAGTTTCTTTGGGAGATTAGGACAGAATGTGTTGGTGAAAATTGAGAAATGTAGGTTGAAATGGGCTAAAAAGCAGAAAAGATTCTGTAAACCCGACCATCAGATGGCCGGTCCCCTTAATTAGGGGGCGGTTCCCTTAATGATTAAGGGGGACGCCTTACAAAATTAAGGGTGCCGCCCATCTGGTGATATTCAGGTTGCCAGAATTGGGTTTTTGGCAGAAAATTTGTAGAAAGGTTGTGTGTTTGGATTTGAATTCAAGCAAGTACAATTCCTTTAGGCAATATAGAATTTAATCTAATCAAGATATAGCATGCATGCAATAACACATAGGCAAAAGAGCAAATAATCAACACATAATAAGCGAGGGGAGGTAAGTAAGGGCAAGATCACTTAAACTTCCTAAGGCACCTATCTTAGATTAAAGGCAAAGGCAATTAGTAAGGGAAAAGCTAGTGATGAATCAAGATGACACCATTATTAGTGAATTTGTCCTAGTGTGTGTCTATATGCAACAAATGTGGAGTTGTGATTGTTTCGACTCCTAGATGCAAAAAGAAATAACGATCCTAAGAAACAATCCAAATGATCTCCTTGATTCAATTTTTGCTCGATCATGAATGTCAACGACATATATTAGATTATATACCTTGACAATTTATGTGAGAGTTTATGCATGATTTTGAAAGACAATGTTTTTAGAATTAGTCAACAATGCAAGGAAAATGATCTTCATGTGATTCCTAGATTGGGAGAATAATTTTTATAGAAAATTGATTGAGTTTTACAAAGAGGTTTATGCAAAGAAAATAAATCTTCTCAATCTCTAGTTTTATGCGAAATAGATTCCTAGACTCAGAAAAGATGAGATGGAAGAAAAATAAATTTTATGCAAGTACAAATTTGTATTAACTCAATATAATTTAGTCAACTTGTTCCATCATTCCTAATCCTAAACGCAAGTGGTTGAATAATTCACGCTTAAGGGGTTTTGTGAATATATCCGCAATGTTGTCTTCCGATGCAACCTTTTCTGTAGATATATTTCCTTTTTGTACATTATCCCTAAGAAAATGGTGACGTATTTCTATGTGTTTAATCCTAGAGTGTTGCACCGGATTTTTACTTAAATCTATCGCACCTTTGTTATCGCACATAATGGGGACATTTTCTAACCTAATGCCATAGTCTACAAGAGCTTGTTTCATCCATAGTGCTTGTTGACATGCCTTTTCGGCACTTACATATTCGGCTTCAGTGGTAGAAATAGCAAGAGCGGTTTGCTTCTTCGAAAACCAAGATGTTAGACAACATCCCATAAACGTGCAAATACCGCTAGTGCTCTTTCTATCTACGTAGTCTCCCGCATGATCCGAATCCGCATAAACGATGGTTTCTATGCCGGATCCCTTAGGATACCATAGTCCTAAGTGTATAGTGCCTTTAACGTATCGGAAGATACGCTTAACCGCTTCTAGGTGAGAGGTTTTGGGATCCTCTTGAAAACGGGCACAAAGGCAGACACAAAACATGATATCGGGTCTACTTGCCGTCAAGTATAGTAAACTATCTATCATTCCTCTATACTTGGTGTTATCTACAGACTCACCTTCATCGTCCTTTGTGAGCTTTACTTCCGTAGACATGGGAGTTTTCATGGGTTTTGAGTCTTCTAGGCCAAATTTCTTAAGCATTTCCTTAATGTACTTAGATTGGTTAAAAAATATTCCATCTTCTAATTCTTTATTTGTAATCTAGGAAGAAGTTTAGTTCACCCATCATACTCATCTCAAACTCATCATGCATGATTTTGGCAAATTCATCACACATGTCTTGACAAGTCGATCCAAATATAATGTCATCAACATATATTTGGACAATGATGAGATTTGGGTCTTTCCTTTTAGTGAAAAGAGTGTTATCTACCATTCCCATGGAATAATCATGTTTAATAAGAAAAGCTTTTAATCGATCATACCAAGCTTTGGGAGCTTGTTTGAGTCCATACAAAGCTTTCTTTAACTTATAAACATAATCAGGTTTTGCGAAGTCAATGAATCCTGGAGGTTGTGCCACATATACCTCCTCATTGATAAAACCGTTAAGGAATGCACTTTTCACGTCCATTTGGAATAACTTAAAATCTAGGGTGCAAGCATAGGCAAGTAATATCCTAATTGATTCTAGTCTAGCTACGGGGGCATAAGTTTCATCATAATCTGTCACAACTCGTAATTTCTGGTCATTTTCCAAACCTCGACAATTTACTATTCACAAGTTACTATTCATCGATCACTATTCATCATTTTTGAGGTCAATTTGACATTCCGAGAAACATTCAAGAAATTTTACTATTCACCTGACACTATTCATTTCCGAGAGAAAACCACTATTCACGTGCATTACTCATGTCATCGTAAATTTAGTTTACGAGTATTCAAATTCGCGTAACCGTATTGGTTCAGGAGCGAATTCATGCATTATCATTTGGGACATCTCATACAGACTAGAAATAGTCTACGTATCATCATTATGGCACTTGCATACTATGCCACTCGTAGGATATTTAAATTAGTACTTTTCGTATAACTAACTTTTACGTTTAATTATTTCTAAATAAACGTTAACACGCGATCAATGATGTGGCTAACACGTCCGACACTCCCGACTATGATCCCAATATATTTTTATATTCATTTTAATAATATAAAAATTATAATATTAATTTACCCGGTATTTTGGAAATTTATCTAATTTATATCGTACGCCTAATTAAATTACGACGGTTTTCGTAGAAACTAAACAATAATTATCTAGACACTTAATATTCGTACCCAACCGATTTTTATAATTTTTACAACTTTACTTTATCCCGGTTAACTCCGTTAAAATTTATTTTTAGTTAACCCGGTACCCGGTACACCTTAACACTACAAATAAACACTAAAATACAACTAATAATTTAACAACTCTTACACAATGGTAAAATTTTTTCTTCCTTTCTCCATTATGCCGCCCCCCCCCCCCCCTACCATACCAATCCCTTACAAACTTTACTTACTCACTCAAGCCCCATTAATACTTATACTAACTCTAAATACAATAATAATATACAAAAGAGTAAACTACACTCATTTCTCTCATAATTCACTAGCTCAAAAAGATCTTTTTCTCTCTTTTCTCTACTCATATGCACGGCACAACAAGAAGAGGAGCAAGACCAAGAAATTTTTCCAAGTTCAAGTGTTTGTCTAGTTTATTTAGGTTATTCTTGTATGGTTTTGAAATACAAACTTAAGAATACTAAGGTTTTTCATCATCTAATCACACCATCTTTGAAGTAAGTATATCAAACTCATTTTTATAATTTTACCAAGTTTATACAAGATCCATATGATATATATACTAGATCTACATGCATATGCTATTTATACCACTTTATTTTACAAACTTTTAACTTTGAAAGCCTAGAAGGTGATTATAGTTAGATCCTTGTTAGATCCACTTGGTTTGTGATGTTTAGGAACCCATGACACCCTAAGAAGGTGTATGGTAGGATTAGACTAGTTTTGTGGTGATTGAAAGTGGTTTGATTGAAGCTAGAACTAGTTTGGAGACTTGAAAATGGTTTTTGAAACTACATATTGACCTACTGTCCCTATTTTTATTTCGTGGGAAAATCAGCTGATGGTGGTTAAATTTTGACCAAAGATTTAGAAAATACTTTCAAAAACAAAACTTTAGGCGAAAGAACGGATTAAAACGAGTTTATAACGAAGGAGATATGATTTTTGTAAATTTAACGACGAAAACTATTTTTCTAAAAACTGCATGCTGTTTGGCAGTTTTCGACGGGTAAATAGAGGCATTAAACGTAATCTAGAGGAACCGAGCTATCGAAAATATATTACTACTTACTAAAACAAATCCGTGAATATAAAGAACGAGGAAAATGAACCTAAAACGACCAAGTTATACGCGTTTTAAGATCACCAAAACTATATATATATATATATTTGGTCACAAATAAAAATAATGACTTACGCACTAAATGGTATATTTTCTAGAAACGTTACTAAGGACTATATTCTTAACAAATGAATACGTACGACCCAAGAGAATATTTATACGACTTAACGACGTAATTTTAAGGTTTTCGATACGAGGAATATAACGCTAACATTTTCATACGAGATAATACGACAAGTTATATACTTCTATATTTGGACTTATTTTTCCTAAGTATGGAAACTATTTTACTATGACGATAACTAGTATTTCCAAATTACGAGTGGTATAGGTATCATGTGCATGTGCATTCATTACATCACAGCATGATCTAAATTAGATCACGATTATTCATTTAGGTTGCGGCTAGTGTTCGCGCCTCATTGTCCCGATTTCTTTGCCATCGTTGTACCATCTTTGTACTATCACTCCAGGTGAGTTCTCATAGCCCCGTTTTTAGTACTTATTTGATTTTAAATCCCACGGGGGAGAATACATTGCACAATTATTTTTGTACATGCCCAAGTATTAACTTCCATACATTGCTTAAGTTGTTAGTACTATCACTTCAAGTCCCCTTTATTATCATGGACCGTTAATTATATTGCCAAGCGAGAGTGAGTGGATAGATCTATCGAGGGTGACGCCTCCATTCGTGTTTGGGTTGCTCCATAAGGAAAACGAATGCATTTCATGTCTAATTATAGTACGAGTGCCTGATAAACACTCCTTTGGGGCCAATTTTAGTACGTCTAGCTTCGGGGTCATGAGCTTAAGATCAATGTAGCATTTTGACATATTGTCATCTTGCTTTTACTTTTACTTTACTTGTGGCTATTGTACATACGATTTAACTTATAAACCTATGATTATTCACCAACTTTATGTTGACCGTTTTTCGCAATGTATTTCTCAGGTTATTAAGGTAGCTCATGTTGCATACATTTGGACCTTCATGGAGTCGCGGAGTCAACGCGTCTCACCATATTTTCTGCACTTATGAAACGTTTGATCTTGTTGAACTTATTTTAACTATATTGCCAATTCTTTTGGGACCTAAGCTTTGTAAACTCTGAATGTTTTAATGATCAAACGCTGTATTTTCTAAACGACACTTTAGGTCGTTCAATATAATTGTAACTATGGTGCTATGACCGTCACCCCCAGGTATTCTATTCCGCTGCCATTCAGGTAAATTGGGGGTGTGACAGATTGGTACCAGAGCTAAGGTTATAGCGAACTAGGATGTATCTTGGACCCTAGACTATAACCACATCATCATAGCATCTCATCATTTCATCATAGGTGCATATTCACTATACATGTTGCTTTACGCACACACTGTACGAGTTATTCATACCCATACTCATATATATATATATGATTATTTTGACCTGGTTCACTAGTGACATGTCTTCAGATACCCACGCTGTTATCCTTTCGTCGGAGTCCGACATTTAAGATGCCTTGTCATCTTCCACTACCATTATACCACCAGCTGTACTTACACCCTCATTAGCACTATTGAATTGTCATAAGAGCAAGGTTCTCATTCAGCCTATACATAGAATGCCGTTTGGTAGTATATTCAGATTTAAATTTTAATGGACTTATTATGATGATTATTACAAGGGAGATAGCATGTTTTCTTTCCTTCACTAGTAGGACGCTTACTACTTAGGTACTACCACCACCGTTGGTTACTTATTTCACTATTGGTCGCCCCATAGTGCGTACTTTAACTTTACCTCTTAGATGTCGCGAGATAGCGCGAAAGAGGGTAGTATTCCATTCACTATTATCATCATTATCTCCTAATTCATCACTGGGTTTCCATCGTCATCAATGTTATTCTCATCCTTTAGAATACCACTATTGTCATTTCCTTTTCCATTTCCACTTGCCACGAATTAGATAACACCTTGTGGATAATACCAAGATTACGGACTCAACAGGAACATCTGCAGGTTCCTCAAGAATGGCTTAGAATCTACACTATCTAGGACTTGATCGATGCACAACTTCAGACACTACTTCAGGACTATCTCGACCTTATGATGCCATAAACCTGATTTCACTTAGAGGGACTACAGGAAATCCCTAGACTAGACTTATATCTTTACTAGCTTTTACTATTATCCTAGCCACGGGAGGTGTGGCATAGTTCAAAGAAACTTGTAGTATTTTGATTGTTGTACAAACGGAATCACCAAGTATTGACTCTACTATGGGGGAATGGTTGTGCTATCTATGATATTGGTCCATATAGACCGAAACCTTCATGTATTATATTCATGTGTTATGAATATGATGATTTTTTTTACCTATAGATTCTCATGGACTCTTATGATTTGATGAAAATAGATTTAAGCAAACCACTCCAAGCATGACGCAAGCCGCTGTTGGATAATTCATTGCCAGGAACGTAACTACCGCCCTCACCAAGGAACTTACTCACGTGGAATTTATGGGTTGTAATCCCTCCTCCTTTAGCGGAAATATAGACACAAAGGAATTTCTCAAATGGTTCGAAGAATTAGAAACAATCTTTCAATGTGGTGACTGCCGTAAGGAAGACAAAGTTAAATTCGCCACTTGCACTTTTCGGGAGCATGCCCAGAAATGGTGGACTAAGTATGTCCAGGTAGTAGGAGTTGATGCTGCTTACTCACACTCTTGGGAGAAACTAAAAAGGATGATGAGTTTGAAGTTTTGTGTGAAAAGAGAATTACAAGCAATCGAACAGGAAACACTAAACCTTACCATGGTAGGAGATGATGTTGTTAAGTATACTGCTTCTTTCTATGATTTCGCTCGACTAGGCTCTGCAATGGATGAACCAGAAAGCAAGAAACTTGAAAGGTACATCGGAGGACTTTCTCCTGAAATTCGTATGTTGGTCAACTCATTGGAACCCGATACCATGCCTGAAGCTATCAGGATGGCGATCGAAGCAAAGGAACGCATAGCTCACCCCAAGATCTTAGGAAGAAAAAGTGACAATAAAAGGAAGTGGAACAACAACCGAGGTGAGAATGCCACACAAGTACCACCCAAGAGACAAGGAGTTGCTAAACCTAATGCTACAGGTCTAAAGGAAAAGAATGATTACCTTGGTATTTTACCTAAGAGTGAAGAGTGCCAACATCATCATAACCCAGGTCGTTTCCCGGAATCATGTGGCAACTGTAAGAAGGTTAACCACAAAACCAGGGACTGCAGGTTTCCAACTGAGGGTGATAATCAGAAACCATCAATAACATGTTTTGGCTATGGTGTAGTGGGACACTTCAAGAGTGAATGCCCAGAGTTGGGAAGCCAGAATTGGAAGAAGAAGTTTATGTTTTAGTTATGTGAACCATAGTTTGAGCCCTCTAGGGTTGTACTCTCTTTTGGTACTTTCCATAAGTACGTTGGTGTAACCTAGTAGTATTAACTACTTTCCTATCTAATGTAATGACTATCTTTTGTTACCTTCTGTGATAACCATAACTTTCGTTTACTTCATTTTCTATCCCAATCGTTCAATCTTTAAATCGTTTCGCAACATTATACCATTGTCTTATTTAGGGAATAGACCGATTTCGTATTTGACGGATTAGTAGATTATTAACATTCCATAGTATTTACCCATGTATCCAATAAACCATTCAACGAGTTTTATTTCAAACTATTTTACTATCTTATGGGGAAATTGTTTTTACCGAATTTCTAAAATAAGCCGTTTTGTTACCGTACTATAAACTAATTTTTCCGATATTACGCCAAATATTTACTATTATTACGCGAAACAATTTTTATATTACTTTGAAAGGAAATGACTAGAATACCATTGTTCGAAACAAAACGTTGAACACCATCTAGAACTTTTGAGAAAAATAATATTATTTTGACTAAATCAAGCATCGCATCATTAGTCCTCAACTATACATAGCCTGATCACCTATGTATACTTCAGGAAGGATTATGCCATGAAGGAAATAGTTACTTTTTAAAGTATTGCTAATAACAATCTTCATTTAAAAGCGTTTTAAACAAGTAAACTCTTTTATAAATATCTTTTTCTGACAAACTCTCCCTGGATACTTACCCCACCTGTCACACACTTAGTCATTAAGTTGGACTTTCCATTGACTTCTTTAGGAGAGACTTCCCATATCAAGTATTAGGAGGATTCCTAGATACAAGAAAAACAATAAAAGGGTTACGAAACTACTAACCTAGACTAGAAGTATACACCAAGACAATTTATAACTCAACAACAATTCTAAAATGCCACTGGACCATCCGACCCACCATCTCTGACCTAATTGTCCAATTTATTATTCAAAGGTACTAGCCAGACTGAGCTACAGGATCAAACACATTGTGAAGGTACGCTAAGCAACACCATGGGAATAAACCAAGCCTCCTAACCGATACTGTAGAGTGTTTTGAGTTAACATGGTCTCATCCATACGCAAACTTCCCTGCAGTGAGTTTACGCCAAGAATGATTGATTCGAATTATGGATATCGATATAGATTCCCCTAAAGCATTATGAACTTCTGGATAACCTCACCTATACATCGAGAAAGGCATCATACTCAAGAATATCTCCCCAGCTACATGTGAAGACAATACGGTAATTCATCGACATAGTATCAATTGAAACCCTCATATTGCCAACATGATGACAATTTCAACGATAAAACCATCTCAAGACTTAAGCTGGTTGAATACCTAGGCTTGTAGTTTTACCAGATACCCACCAATAGACACCATCCAATATCAGGAAACGAACATTAGACATCTATGCATTATGCGAACATTACCTATCCTATTATTTTATCCTTGTTAGTATTTTCACTTTTAAGTAAAGTTTATTTAAAATTTGTGTTTATACAAATCACATATCTTGTAGAAAATAATCTTTGAATTGCCTATTTTGAATAAATACGATCCTTTTTAATCAATATTTAGCTAAACCATTGTACAATGGGAAATATATAAACATCAAACTTTGGTAAACAGTCCTATTCACAACCTATTTGAAAACCGCGTCACATTCCCTAACTATTGAATTTTGAATCATCAAGAAAGATAATATTTAGTAAACCATTTGCTCCATTTTCTAAATTCGTTTATTCAGAAAAAGATTTCGACCAAAAACTCAAAAGAAAAAAAAAAAAAAAAAATCGCGAGATAAATTTTGAAAACCAATCACCATGCTACATCGCTTATGCATTTAGGGCTTTGTGATTTGACAATAAGGAATATTGGAATATGTAATGAAGGAAATTAGGAGGAACACCATAGAACGATTACAAACATCAGTAATGGAGACCAAGCACAGTAGGCAAAGAATGACACATGTCATAGCAATCCATTAGACCAAAACACAAAGAATCAAACATTGTTACCCATATTCTATCTTCTTCGTATAACGCCGTGTTCGAAAGACGTAACGTTGTGGAATTAGTCACAAGATTTATTGTACCTATTTCAATTGTTCCTGATAAAGGTGATCGAATCACCTCAGACTTCTAGCTATCATTTTAAGACTTCCTTCGGAACCCCATTTAGATGTAAACACCGCCCACTATCCTCAGACCGATGGTCAGAACGAGAGAACGATTCAAACATAGGGAAGTCATGTTTAGAGCATAAGTGATTGACTCTAGAAATGGTTGGACTAACCCTTTATCATAAATCAGATTCGTTTGCAACGATAGTTATCGCACGAGCGTAGAGGCTACACCATTTGAGGCACTTTATGGTCGAAGTACCAATTACCCATTTACAGACCGAAATCGGAAAGTTAAATTCACCGGTCTAGGACTAAATTATGGAACAACAAAGGAAATTTCAAAAGTCAAGAACCCGTTGCAAGAAACGAGAAACTGATAGAGGTTAGGTTGGTACATGACGCACATCATACGGATTGGGTATCCTTGAATAGCAAACTAACCAGATTCACGGGAGAGAACGAACTAAGTTGAAAGCTTTGCCTTGGAGAGGCATGATACGATTTTGGTAATACGAGAGATTGAACCTTTAAGTATATTGGACCATTTCAGATTCATGTTAGAATCGACCAGCTGACATATAAGATTTGAGTTCTGACAGTGTTCAGCAACATATATTACCCATATTACATTATAAACCTGAAGAAGCACTGATCATCTATTGACGAACCAAACTCGGAAAAAGCCAAACTCACTATTCCAATAGGCATTCATGAAATAACCAGAAATTTCCTACAAGTCAAGAATCAATTACAAATTCTATAAGTTGTAAACCATTAAAACTTCAAGTTGGTAGCCAGATCATGTTGAAAGTTCTGCCTAGGAAAGGCATGATATTATTCGGAAAAATTTGGAAAGTTAAAACCGATATACACTGGACCACTTAATAGTGCAGACAGAGTAGGCCTAGTGGCCGTCAGACTTAAGCCTTGTTAAAGAACAGCCGGATTACACAACTATGTTTCTCCTATGCAAATCCCAGGAAATGACTCTCAGATTAGTCACTCATAATCCCATTTGGAAAGGAATCCAACCCAAAGACAAACGTAAAATTGGTAAGAACCAGTAGAAATCATGGACTGTTAGGTCGAACGGTTGGAGCAGAGTCGAATTCCTATCGTGGAAGTTCGCTGAAATTCTCAATTATTATCATCTTTTCACCAATACCACTCCAGAGACCAACACAAACTGAACTTCGGGACGAAGTTCCTGTTAGAGGGGAAGACTGTCACAACTCGTAATTTCCGGTCATTTTCCAAAATTCGACAATTTACTATTCATCAGTTACTATTCATCGATCACTATTCATCATTTTTGAGGTCGATTTGACATTCCGAGAAACATTCAAGAAATTTTACTATTCACCTAACACTATTCATTTCCGAGAGAAAACCACTATTCACGTGCATTACTCATGTCATCATAAATTTAGTTTACGAGTATTCAAATTCGCGTAACCCTATTGGTTCAGGAGCGAATTCATGCATTATCATTTGGGACATCTCATACAGACTAGAAATAGTCTACGTATCATCATTATGGCACTTGCATACTATGCCACTCGTAGGATATTTAAATTAGTACTTTTCGTATAACTAACTTTTACGTTTAATTATTTCTAAATAAACGTTAACACGCGATCAATGATGTGGCTAACACGTCCAACACTCCCGACTATGATCCCAATATATTTTTATATTCATTTTAATAATATAAAAATTATAATATTAATTTACCCGGTATTTTGGAAATTTATCTAATTTATATCGTACGCCTAATTAAATTACGACGGTTTTCGTAGAAACTAAACAATAATTATCAAGACACTTAATATTCGCACCCAACCTATTTTTATAATTTTTACAACTTTATTTTATCCCGGTTAACTCCGTTAAAATTTATTTTTAGTTAACCCGGTACCCGGTACACCTTAACACTACAAATAAACACTAAAATACAACTAATAATTTAACAACTCTTACACAATGGTAAAATTTTTTCTTCCTTTCTCCATTATGCCGCCCCCCCCCCCCCCTACCGTACCAATCCCTTACAAACTTTACTTACTCACTCAAGCCCCATTAATACTTATACTAACTCTAAATACAATAATAATATACAAAAGAGTAAACTACACTCATTTCTCTCATAATTCACTAGCTCAAAAAGATCTTTTTCTCTCTTTTCTCTACTCATATGCACGGCACAACAAGAAGAGGAGCAAGACCAAGAAATTTTTCCAAGTTCAAGTGTTTGTCTAGTTTATTTAGGTTATTCTTGTATGGTTTTGAAATACAAACTTAAGAATACTAAGGTTTTTCATCATCTAATCACACCATCTTTGAAGTAAGTATATCAAACTCATTTTTATAATTTTACCAAGTTTATACAAGATCCATATGATATATATACTAGATCTACATGCATATGCTATTTATACCACTTTATTTTACAAACTTTTAACTTTGAAAGCCTAGAAGGTGATTATAGTTAGATCCTTGTTAGATCCACTTGGTTTGCGATGTTTAGGAACCCATGACACCCTAAGAAGGTGTATGGTAGGATTAGACTAGTTTTGTGGTGATTGAAAGTGGTTTGATTGAAGCTAGAACTAGTTTGGAGACTTGAAAATGGTTTTTGAAACTACATATTGACCTACTGTCCCTATTTTTATTTCGTGGGAAAATCAGTTGATGGTGGTTAAATTTTGACCAAAGATTTAGAAAATACTTTCAAAAACGAAACTTTAGGCGAAAGAACGGATTAAAACAAGTTTATAACGAAGGAGATATGATTTTTGTAAATTTAACGACGAAAACTATTTTTCTAAAAACTGCATGCTGTTTGGCAGTTTTCGACTGGTAAATAGAGGCATTAAACGTAATCTAGAGGAACCGAGCTATCGAAAATATATTACTACTTACTAAAATGAATCCGTGAATATAAAGAATGAGGAAAATGAACCTAAAACGACCAAGTTATACGCGTTTTAAGATCACCAAAACTATATATATATATTTGGTCACAAATAAAAATAATGACTTACGCACTAAATGGTATATTTTCTAGAAACGTTACTAAGGACTATATTCTTAACAAATGAATACGTACGACCCAAGACAATATTTATACGACTTAACGACGTTATTTTAAGGTTTTCGATACGAGGAATATAACGCTAACATTTTCATACGAGATAATACGACAAGTTATATACTTCTATATTTGGACTTATTTTTCCTAAGTATGGAAACTATTTTACAATGACGATAACTGGTATTTCCAAATTACGAGTGGTATAGGTATCATGTGCATGTGCATTCATTACATCACAGCATGATCTAAATTAGATCACGATTATTCATTTAGGTTGCGGCTAGTGTTCGCGCCTCATTGTCCCGATTTCTTTGCCATCTTTGTACTATCACTCCAGGTGAGTTCTCGTAGCCCCGTTTTTAGTACTTATTTGATTTTAAATCCCACGGGGGAGAATACATTGCACAATTATTTTTGTACATGCCCAAGTATTAACTTCCATACATTGCTTAAGTTGTTAGTACTATCACTTCAAGTCCCCTTTATTATCATGGACCGTTAATTATATTGCCAAGCGAGAGTGAGTGGATAGATCTATCGAGGGTGACGCCTCCATTCGTGTTTGGGTTGCTCCATAAGGAAAACGAATGCATTTCATGTCTAATTATAGTACGAGTGCCTGATAAACACTCCTTTGGGGCCAATTCTAGTACATCTAGCTTCGGGGTCATGAGCTTAAGATCAATGTAGCATTTTGACATATTGTCATCTTGCTTTTACTTTTACTTTACTTGTGGCTATTGTACATACGATTTAACTAATAAACCTATGATTATTCACCAACTTTATGTTGACCGTTTTTCGCAATGTATTTCTCAGGTTATTAAGGTAGCTCATGTTGCATACATTTGGACCTTCATGGAGTCGCGGAGTCGACGCGTCTCACCATATTTTCTGCACTTATGAAACGTTTGATCTTGTTGAACTTATTTTAACTATATTGGCAAATTCTTTTGGGACCTAAGCTTTGTAAACTCTGAATGTTTTAATGATCAAACGCTGTATTTTCTAAACGACACTTTAGGTCGTTCAATATAACTGTAACTATGGTGCTATGACCGTCACCCCCAGGTATTCTATTCCGCTACCATTCAGGTAAATTGGGGGTGTGACATAATCAATTCCTTCTTGTTGATTATAACCTTGAGCAACTAACCTAGCTTTATTCCTAGTAACTACTCCATTCTCATCTAACTTATTCCTATATACCCATTTGGTTCCTATGATGGTCATATTCTTTGGATTTGGGACTAATTCCCAAACATCATTTGCCTTAAATTGATTTAATTCTTCTTGCATAGCTATAACCCAACTTTCATCTTTTAAAGCCTCGTTAATATTCTTAGGTTCTATTGCTGAGAGGAAACAAAAGAAATTGTTTTTATCTTGGGCTTGTGACCTAAGGGTTCTTTGGTTAAGATGTCCTATTATATTATCTAATGGATGTGATCTAGATTCTTTAATATTAACAGTTTCGTTATTTTCTAATTGAATGTCTTCATTATCATTTCTTATGGGTTTTGTTTTACTAACCTCAATAGCTTCATCTTCGATTAAATCATCATCTTCTAAAGGTAATGTTTTAGGAGGTGGTGGTGTTTCATCAAATGTTACATTTAGAGATTCCTCTACTTTCATGGAGTGTTTGTTAAGTATTATATATGCTTTGCTATTTTGTGAGTATCCTAAAAATATTCCTTCATATGATTTTGGATCAAACTTAGTAAGGTAATCCTTAGTGTTTAAAATATAACATTTACTTCCAAATACCCTAAAGTAGCTTAAGTTTGGTTTTCTACCTCTTAATAACTGATAAGGAGTTTTTCCTCGAATTCTCCTAATTGATACCCTATTTAAAATATAAGTTGATGTATCTACGGCGTGACACCAAAATTTTTGTGGGATGGATTGTTCATTTAACATAGTTCTACTCATTTCTTGTAGTGACCTATTTTTTCTTTCTACTACGCCATTTGATTGAGGAGTACGAGGAGCGGAGAAATTGTGAGATATTCCATTTAACTCACAATATTTTCCGAATTGTACCTCGTTATCAAATTCCCTACCATGGTCCGTCCTAATGGCAACTATTGAGCATCCTAATTTATTTTGAATCATTTTACTAAATATTTCAAATTTTTGAAAGGCTTGGGTTTTGTCACTTAAAAACCTAGTCCACGTGTATCGTGAGTAGTCATCTACTATTACTATGGTATATTTGTTTCCTCCATAGCTCCGCACAGCGGATGGACCAAAAAGATCCATATGTAATAATTCTAGGAACCTAGTAGTGGATACGATTAGCTTTGTGACTAGCATGAGCTTGTTTTCCAATTTTACATGCATCACAAAAATGCTGATCATATTTTAGATTAGGCAAATTTCTAACTAATTCCTTAGAGGCCAAAGATTGTATTTGTTGCATGTTAGCATGTCCTAATCTCCTATGCCACAATGTAGAGTTTTCATCTAGGGTCGTTAGGCATATCCAATCCTCAGGTTTGTTTCCTAGTTTCATAACATATATGCCACCTTTCCTAATTCCTCTACCTATAATTTTTTCATTCTTAACTATTTCGCTATCCTCTTTGGTAAATGTGACTCTACATTTATTATCACATATTTGTCCTACACTAAGCAAGTTATATGTTAATTTATCTACATGCTCTACATTTTCAATAGTAAGTGAGTCTTGAGAAATCGTACCTTTTCCAATGATTTTTCCACGTAAGTCACTACCGAAAATAATGTTACCTCTATTGTATGCCTTGTATGTAGAGAATAGTTTGCGGTTCCCCGTCATGTGCCTCGAACATCCGCTATCTTTGATCCATTCGTCAGGTTCCAAGTCAATTCCTAAACATATTTCGCCGGTTTCTTTTGCCATAAAACACTTTTCATCTCTTGGCTTTTCAACTTCTTCTTTGTCACTATCACTCCATGTTCCACTAACAAAATGCCTTGATTTTCATAACCCGGTGGCTTTAGACATTCGCCAATGAGATGATTTGGACTTTCACATCTAAAGCACTTTCTTTTCCCGTAGTTGTCACTTCTATTTCTTTGGAATGCTTTTCTTTCGTCTCGTGATGATCTAGTGAATCTTCCTCGTCTCTTGAAGAACTTCTTGAATTCTCTTACGGCCATTGCATATTCTTCGTCTTCACTTTCGTCACTTGAATCATCATCATCACTAGGTTCCTTTTTGGCTTTTAGAGCAATGGATTTGGTTTGTTCTTTTTTGACGTTGACCGTTTCCGAATCTCTTCTTATGATTTCTTCATGAACCTTCAAGTCGCCAATTAGTTCATCTAGTGATAACGTCATCAAGTTCTTTGATTCTTCAATTGCCGTGACCTTAGCTCGCCATTTTGGATGCAATGCCCTAAGAAATTTCCTGACACAATTTTTACTAGAAAATGTCTCATCAAGTGCTTTTAAACTTGTGATAATAGTGTTAAACTTAGCAAAAGTATTATCAATTGATTCCTCTTTCGGAATCGTAAATTGTTCATATTGTTGTACAAGAAGATCTATTTTATTATCTTTGACTTGGCTATTACCTTGGTGAGTAATTAGTAAAGATTCCCAAATTTCTTTGGCGGTTTTACACATAAAAATTCTTTCATATTCTTTGCGTGGTAACGCATTATAAATGACCATTTTAGCCTCATTATTTTTTGCTAATTTCTTTTTCAAAACATCATTTTGTTCTTCGAAAGAAACAATTTCATTCATTTTAGTTTCAATATTATATTGAATAGGAGGAAAATCACCAAAGGTAATAATATTTCAAAGATCAAGATCTTTTGATTTCACATACGTTTCGAATCTATTTTTCCAATATAAAAATCCATCACTTTCAAATAGTGGTGGTCTTTGCATAGATTGCCCTTCTAAATATTTTTCAGATTCCATAGATCGTTACAAGTTTTTAAAATACAATATATTTTAAAAATCTTGCTAGACGTGGCTCTTGATACCAATTGTGGAAAACTAGAAGGGGGGTTGAATAGTTTTACGTCTTTTTAAATCGTTATAAAAGATAGTTTTAGTGTTTTCTTAGCTTTTAAAAACTTAGATTCGATAATATGTGATCTCAAGTCTTGTACAATATAAACAACTAACAATACACAATATATAACAATGATAAGTAATGAAATAAGTAAGAGATGGAAAGATCGAACCGCGAGACAACAAATTTATAGTGTTTCGGCTACAAGGACACCTTCCTTGCCCTACTCCACTCCCCGAGCACCTAACTCGAGAGTTTTCTTCACTATATCAACCAATGTTGCAAAAATCGTGAATCGGTCCCGAGGCGGTCGGGGGCCGAGTTGCCATTTTTTCCCGATTAATCGGCCGCCTCGGTCGATTAATCGGCCGATTACCTTGGAATTTCCTCCAAGTTCCAAGGCCGAGGCCGATTAATCGGCCGCCTCAGCCGATTTTTGCAACACTGATATCAACAAGCTCCCTTATGGCGGAGAAAACCGTACACACCAATTTACACACCAATTTTCACACCACAACTTCTTCACACCTAAGTCACAACTTCTACACAACTTCTTCAAATCAATCTACTTCACAACTAACTACTCCACACCTATCTTCTTCACACCAATCTAGTTCCCAACTTTTCTTCTTCACACCAAGCTACTAACTAATCACACAATCTATATATCTAGCACAACTATCTACAATCAAATATTCACAACAATCTTCACAACGAATAATGTAAATGATCTTTGATGATGCACCAACAACTTGGATGTGGAGATCACAACAAGTTGTAATACTTCTTGTCTTGGGGGATAGAAGTATTCTTTTCTTGCACTTGAGAGGATGAAGTTTGGATCACTTTGAAACAAAGAATTATACACTTATGATCAAAGGATAAGAGAATAGAAATATGGATCTAAATCAGAAAGTTTAGAAGTGCAAAAGGTGAAAAAATTCTGAGGAGTGAACCAGTATTTATTGGGGAGAAAAATACTATTCTGGAGCGTGGCTGGTCACCTAAATTAGTGGCCGGTCCCCTTAATGATTAAGGGGGCCGCCTAAGGAATTAAGGGGGCCGCCCCTTCAGAACGTTGGTTTTTCTTGTCTTTTAGTGGGGAGTATTTTTCTGGATAGAATTTGCCATTTTTGATTGGAAATTTGAAATCATATATTTATAATGAATTAAACATATTCTTTTAATTCCAAAAGTAATTTTGTAAAAGATATAAGATGTTTAATACATTTTATAAAAATTCTAGTGATTAGAAAAATTTCCTTTGATCATAAAATGTAATAAACCCTTTGTTTATTCATACCTTAAGTGATATGGAAGCAAAGACAAATATTAAGCAATAAAAACTTGTTTACGTCATAAGTTTTAGATTAATGAGTTTATGCTTTGTAATTATCAAAACATAGAGACATTGTTAATATGCTAACAATGTTTTAAGACATTATTTATGTCAACAATATTGATTATATGTTGTTTTCATACTAGACTCTAATTGAAGGTTTTCCAAACAAACAATTGAATAAATTTGAATCAACATTTTGAAACAAGTTTTTATAAAATCAAAAAGAGGGGAAAACTATTCAACCCCCCCCCCTTCTAGTTTTCCACAATTGGTACCAGAGCCACGTCGCTCTAATTTTCAAAACAAATGGTTTTAAAAATTGAGAACAATCCATGTATCAAATTATCCTTTAAGGAGGATTAAATATGAAAGTGTTTTGTAGATTAACTTGTATTAGTTTTGATGTTATATACACTAATTATACAAGCTCGAGATAAGATTATGCTTTAAATAAGTATTATATGTTCGGTATCAAATTCAGAAAGTTTCACAACTTTTAGCAAAGTCAGAAAATAATTTTTTACAAAAACTGAAATTTTGAGTACCAGATGGGCGGCCCCCTTAAATACTGGGCGGTCCCCTGAATTATTTAAGGGGTCCGCCTGTCTGTTCGCAATTTTTTCAGAAACTTTGAAAAATCATATAAAAATAACCGTAACTCCGTAGAAATCGTGCCACCCAGCATGTTAAAGGTAATTGAGTCTACCTTCATTTAAAATGCTTACAAGTAACCATTACAAACTTAAATAAGTCAGAAAATCAAAATACTACACGAAGGTCAAAAATTTGAGTCTCGTTTTAACGTAAAACTTGTATTTTACCTTTTCCATCGAGTCGGGCATTCCTAGTCGATATATCTTTGAAAAATTAAGCATTTATGCTTTAAAAATATTGATCTTAATTAAATTTTAAAATGGATAGGAAACTATTTTATTTTCAAATAATATCGAGCTAAGTAAACATTGGTATATATAATACACAAAACGACGACATGTGTCTTATGTGCTATGTGAACTTATTTGTGATTCTATTTTGTTAATTGAATATATTAGATGATTGTTGCTATTTGACTTTTAGTTAAATGTATATCTAAGCATATTTGCCTTATTAGTTTATAGCTAGTTTTCCGTTTTATACTTAACTAGATCTTATGCTAGATTTCTTGCATTAGGATTGCAATATTATGCTTGCATTGCATATAGGTATAGATGACTTAATGTTACTCAAACATCTTGTAAATGAGTTAAATCTAGTCACCTAAATATCTCAAACAATTTAATCTACTCTTAACAACACACTTAAATATTTTCAACAAATTACCTTGCTTTACCTAAAGTTGTTTAATAAGAGAAATTGAATCATTGTAAAACATTAGTAGTTATATAAAAGAAAAAGTATTTTCAAAATCTAAGTGTGTTCATTATAAGTAACAATGAAGAGTCTTTCACATAAACAAAACATATAACAATCATGAAGTAATAAGTCAAATTTCAATCATTCACCAACCTCACTCACAAATAATCTTAGGATTAATGGAACACACTATCAAAATGCCTATTTATTTTAAATGAGTGTTTGAGAGGGTCAAGAAAGATCTTGATATTATATCAATTCATTATTCAAATTATGGTTGATGTATTCATCAAATCTAATTGACATGTTTTTGAGTGTGAACAAGAAATTGGATTGTTATTTGTTTAGTTTCAAGATTACATCAAATTTTAACAAAAGATATAGTCTTGAATCTATATATTCAATCACACTAGATTGATATGAAAATATTTACATCCTTTGTGGATGAAAAGAATATGCATTGGATCATAACTCACACTTGTGTTGATAATGCCATATTGAATCTACTTGTCCAATAGTTGTGTTCCAAATATTAGAATAACATGTTTAACACATGCATAAAATATACGATGAAGTAGGATTGACGACTTGGATGTTTCGTCCGAAATATTCAAGTAATTTACATTGCAATGCAATGGATAAATGTGTCATATCCGAAAAACCAAACATGAGCAAACTAACAACATATGTAAACTTTGCTCACACTACTTAAAATCATTACTTCAAGATAAAATACATATTTAAGAATAATACACACTATATATTCTATGTATTTCATTTTCTTTGTAGCATGAATGGTTGTGTTACAACATAATGCACTGCACTTTCCTTTTCGAAATAATATAAGTTATTAGAATTGAAAAATAACTTGTCACAATCCATAAACAAGTAAAATTTATTTTTTCAAATACTTGTTAAAGTATGATATATAACATTGGCAAAAATCATAGAAAATAATATTTGTTTAAAAATATATTAATGTCTAGTTTTGATATCATTTGAGAATCACAAACTCATTTAAGATAAATAATCTTAATGAGATTCATTTCACAAGAGATGCTAAGGTGCACTCTTAAGTCTAGCACATTTATTAAATCAAGTAATATGCCATCAAAACCAAACAACCGGTAAATCATGAACAAAAAATTAAAACTTTTTGTTTACTCTTATCTAAACATTCAACACGTCTCTATTGGGATCGTGAATAAAATATATCATCTAGATTTACCTTCATAAAAACATGACGTTTGAGTCACATTAAGCCAAGCATTACTGAACCAAGCAAACTTCATATTTGGTACTTTTCGATAGGTAAATTTAGGAATTTAATTTCTTCTAAAAAGAGAACGACTACTGGAGAACCTATTGTCTAGAAACTCAATTTAACCTAACGGTTGAATTGCTTCTATATGAGAAGTTGGGTGTGTGTAACCCGTAAAAATGGTCGTGTTTAGCCTTAATTGACCACCACTAGTAATAGTCCCATACTCATTCTCCAACTTGATTAAATTGCTATTCCTAAATATACCTAACACTAAGCTTACTTTTATGAACTTTGCTTCTCGTTAGATGCTTTCATTCCTAGATTTATGGCATATCACATATATGTTGTTTCTAGAAGTTTATTTGCTCCTATGTGATTTGATTGCATGCCTTTACAAGCTTAACTTTATATGTCTCATTCATCTAGGTTTATATTTTTTGCCTTTAGATCCTACACCCTTATTTGATGAGAACCTTATTGTCACAATCCGATAGGTCATATTAGTCTCAAAACTGTCTTAAGTGTCCTAGAGTCTCCATGCATACTTACTTCCTTATTCATCATCTTGTTTCCTTCCAAACAATCCACTCCTTTGTCAAGAGATAATTAGATTGTAATCTAATACCTCTCTAAGTTGATGGGACAACTTAAATATTTCATCTGAAATGTTTAAGTATTTTTAATTAGCAAAATGCAAATTAAAATGTCACTCATTGTTCATGACTATTTCTTGAGTCATGACTCTATTATTATATAGATGTCAAACACCTTCCGTCCACCTTTAGGAAAACCTTCTTGTATGCTATCCTTCATCCTTCGTGTCATTGTCAAAATTATCGTTTTCATGTTGGTTTGTCTTTATTTGTGTCACACTTTATGTCCGGATTAGCATGAACTTAATGGGAAGGGAAATCACACTCACTCACATATATCCTTCTACCTCACACCCAAAACCGAGTCATCCTTTGTACTACCAATCTCGAGTCATCCACCATTTCCATACCATCATCATCATCAATCAATGACTATATCAACACCCACTTGTCACCTCTACCAAGAACCACCATCTCCAACAAAAACTTGTCATCATACCACTTAAACAACTCTTCATTGACCTTACTAATGAAGATGACACCACTCCATCCATCAATGGATATATCAACTCACAACTGTCTCCACCACCAAAAGTATCACAACCACCTCCTACCCAAGAAATTCCTTCCTTGAACATCACTCTTTCACTTCCACCTAGTCATCTCCACTTGATCCTCATTTCCCATCTTCACATGAAGATTCAACCATGTCACCATTCCCTACATTTTACTAAGTGCGTCATCACCACCAAAACTTAAATCAGTGAAAGTCAAGTGAATTTCTTTATGAAATGCGTCCTTTCCACTTTCTAGCAAGTGAAGAACACAAAGAAGATATCCAAGCTTCAAGTGTTGTCAAGTTATCACCACCTCATCCAAGTGAATTTCATTACGAAATGCGTCATTTCCACTTTCTAGCAAGTGAAGAACACAATGAAGAAATCCAAGCTTCAAGTGTTATCAAGTTATCACCACCTCATCCAAGTGAATTTCATTACAAAATGCATCATTTCCACTTTCTAGCAAGTGAAGAACACAATGAAGAAATCCAAGCTTCAAGTGTTGTCAAGTTATCACCACCTCATTTCACATATCCACCTTCGGTCGTCAACCAACAAAACACCTAAAAATCCCATGATTCCCTATCATCTACCCTTGTCAAACGATATATTAATCTAAACCATAATTGTCAACCCTTTGTCATCACCTTCCCGTTACATTCACGCTCATCCCTCCTCATTTTCCTACATTTAAAAAAAAAGAAAAAAAATAAAAGAACGTATCATTCTCGTCTTCATTTTTCTTTAACTCTTTTAGAGTATATATATTTTTTTGGCATCTTTTGCCAAAATATGTCGGTTGAATCTTTGCATTAGGTTCTAATCATTGTCATGTCTTAAGCATTGGTCATGGTAATTTTTTTTAGGATTTAGGTTGTTGTTTTTAAAACAATAATTGCATGTGTCATACTTTTAGTGCATATACCTAATACGTCCATATATTGCTCCCCTATTAGAGTCATGCATATACTATCATCATCATTATATATATGTGCACTTGTCTACTAACTTTGTTTTGAAGGATTACTTCATCGCTCGATACTTTGGTAGCCAAAACAAGTTTTGAGCATACACCAAGGGGGAGCATTGAGGTTGATAGGATCAAGGCTTCACTTACGATGATGCAAGCTCGCCTTATTCATTCTATCTCAAGGGTTCAAGCGTAGTAGAAGTCTCGTCTATGAGTCCACCTTTTTGCTTTGACAAAAAGGGGGAGAAGAAGTGTAAACAAGTAACTTATACATTTTACTATGAGTTATAGTTTACATAGTTTGTCATCATCAAAAAGGGGAAGATTGTTGGTATGAATATTACAAAATTTAATCTAAACATCCTCTTCATGTTTTGATGATGACAAAGATGTAAGTTACAACATATAACGTAAAGTGCTTAAGTTACTTGTGATCACAATTCATCTATGCATTCATACGTCAACAAGCCTCGACATCTCAATGTCTCAAGTATGCTTCAACAATCTCTTAAGGTATGTACAAACAAATGTCTAATACATTTTATGATCAAAGGGATTTTATTTAGACACTACAAATTTTATAAAATGTTATAAACATCTTATATATTTTGAAAAACACTTTTGGTATATAAAGGAAAATGTTTAATTCACAATAAATATATGAATTCAAATTTTTAGCCAAAAACAGTTAAAATTTCACTAGATAAACCTTCCCCAGAAAAGACAAGAAAAACTGTCGTTTTCGTCTAGGTGGTCCCCTTAATTTTAAGGGGGCCTACACACAATTAAGGGGGCCGACATACGCTCCTATGTCAGAAACTTTTGCCTATAAATACGGGTTCAAATCTGTAATTTTTCCTCACCTTTTTCACTATATCTTTCTGTCCAAATCCTCTCTAATCATCTTCCTAAAACCTTTGATCATAAACTTATTAGTTTTTGTTTCAAGTTATTCAATCCGTCATCACTCAAAGTGCAAAAGAAGAATCCTCCCCATCATAAAGCCAAAGATGTATTAGAGTCTAGTTAGTGTTTAGGTGAAGTTGTGAGTTATCATGTAATAAGTAGATCTAGATGATCTTACTTAGTAGTGAGTCAATGAGTGAGTAAGAAGTAGTGGGAAGAAGTAGTTGTGTGGAGAAGTCATGTAGTTGTGAAGAAGTAGGTGTGTGAATAAGTAGTGGAGTATAGAAGAAGGTGTAAAGTAGTCGTGAAGTCATGAAGAAGTCGTGTAGAAGTTGTGTAGTGATCGATGTCGTGTTGTGAGATTGGTTCTAGCTACTATTAGAACTCGACATTTAGCTTAGTTTCGTTAAATGGTGTAAGCAAAATTTGTGTAAGGTTTTCTACGCCAAAAGGGAGCTTGTTGAGTAGTGAAGAAAACTCTCGAGAAGGTGACTCGGGGAGTGGAGTTGGGCAAGGAAATATTGTGATAGGGACCTTGTAGCCGAACCACTATAAATCATCGTGTCCGGTTTGCATCCTCTTTCTCTTGTCTTTTCACATTTATTCTTGCATTTATCGCTTTATATCTCTGCTTGCAAATATGTGTTGATTGTTGCTTATATTGTCATGATGATTGATTGTGGTGTAGTTACAAGTTAATATTGTGATAGGATATATATTTGTATGATATGGTCTAATGGACTTATATATATTATTAACACTTTTCATGTTGAGTTTACTTAATCGATTATTTGATACAAAATGTTTTAAGATTTTAAAAGGAAAACGTATTCACATAAAGATCAACCAAAGCTTCATTCATAAAACTAAGTTTTGAAAAATTATCCAAAAGCTCACATATATAATTGATCATATTGATTATATGTTGTTTTCATACTAAACTCTAATTGAAGGTTTTTCAAACAAACAATTGAATAAATTTGAATCAACATTTTGAAACAAGTTTTTATAAAATCAAAAAGAGGGGAAAACTATTCAACCCCCCCCCCCTTCTAGTTTTCCACAAGACCCACTATAATTGGGTAATGAAGAAGCAACTTGGATATAGGATGATGCCCAACACGAGTTGGATGAGTAACTTTGTTGTAAGAGTGAAAGGATTGCACGTCTTTGTAGGAAACTCCACTTATGTTACCGATTTTATGATTGTAGAAGATATTCGTCCGGTAATAGATGGTTGCCTATGTCAAGTAGTGTTCGAAAAGCCGTTTGTTGAGGCTTCTAAGAAGAATTATGACCAATCTCTAGGGAAAGTTAGATTCAAGGATGAGAACGATGAGATAGCTTACCAAATGCCCTATAAGATTGAACAATTTCGTCTTTTATCAAACATCGAAAAGGAACACAAGCAAGCGGTCTACTCTAGGAATGATGAGGATAGACGTAGAGGAGTAGACTATGTCATGAATAAAATATTTGGTTTTTACAAGGAATGCTTGCAACTAGGTCCGAAATACAAAACTAAAATCGAGGATGACCTAGGAACCGGAACCGATGACTAGGTCACGTAATAGCCCATGACCTTGAGTCTAGCTACAAGACTCGTAAATAAAGAAAAGCGCTTCTTGGGAGGCACCCATGTTTTATTTGTTTGTTTGTTTGTTTGATTGATTGTTTGTTTGATTTTATTTGTTTCCGTATGCATGTTTTATTTTTATTGTTTGTGGCTCATGTTTCAAAGTAAATTGTGAAAATGCTTTATTTTGTTTTTAACTTCGTCTTAACTACATATAAAGGTTTTCTGCAAAAGCTAAGTGTAAGGGAAATCTAAATTTGTTTATAAGAATGGGATTAAACATGAATCACAAAAATATTAAATGAACATGCATATTAGTATCCGTTTGAGTCAAATGCTTGTATCGAGTCATAATGATTATTTTGCAGGATTTCCAGGAGTTAAGGCATAAGTTTTTTTAGAAATTTAATGGAAACAAACCAAAGAATTTATGCAGGTCACTTCTGACGGCATCAGGATTAACACCTGACGGCGTCATGCGTAAAATTCTGGAAATTTTGCAAGTTTTGTTTTTTCTAACGGAGTCTTAAAGTTTTTGTTAATTCTTTAGTTTTATAAACTCCAAGAAATCTGCAAACATTTATTCCACAAGCATTATATCCTTATATATATAGATTGCCGCTGATTTTATGCGAGGTTTGCCATGATTGTTTTCTCAAGTTTAACAGGTTATATTGGACAAGAAGATGAATTATTTCTGGAGGGAAGCTTTCAACATTCATTTTCTTGGAGGAGGATTTAACCATGTTATCCATTTATCCACACCGAACGAATCAGGGGAGTATTTGTTTTCATTCTTTTACCTTTATTACTTTTACATCCTTTAATTGAACATTGGGGACAATGTTTAGCCTAAGTGTAAGGGGAGGGTAAATGATGATACCTTAGAGAATACAATTGCACTTGAGTTTGTTTGTTCAATAGTAGGTGTGTAATAAAACAAAGAGAAATACTTGTTAGGGCAGTTTTAGCACCAAATTAAAACATTTTTACAACATTTGAGAGTGAAGCTTTAGTCTTAATGAACGTCTCATGGATAGGAGTTGTATGACTAGCACAAAAACCGTACCACTCAAAAAAAAATTATTACCCAAATATGTGAGGTTCGCCTTTAGATTTGTTATGAAAAGCATTCATTATTAGTGCTTATGAGTGTACCGGTAGTACTTAGATTCTAGAACTTGCATTAGTGATGCATCCCGAGACCGCTAGTGAGACTACATTCGTGTAGTAGGATTTACTACATGATAAGAGGCATTAGGATCACCCTTGTGTTAAACCCGTATCATAATTACTTGACCAATGAAGTCATAATTACTTGACTAGTAAAGTCAATTAATTATCCCACACCTAGTACACACCTCCGAGCCTATCCTTTTCGTTTCTAACTTTAACCATTTTACTTAAAGGAAGAATTTGCTAACAATCCACCCTAAATGTACACCCAAATCGCCTTAGCCTTCCTTGTATGCACGCATCTTTAGTGCATTATTGTTATATGTTTAAACCCTTAGTTAATTGTCTAATTGATTACATGGTTGCTAAGTCAAGCCATATCTTGTACATATTGTTTTGGGACGATTGGGAATCATGGGTAAAGTACTAGTGTTATGGAGTAATGGGGAAGAACATCATATATTACCCCCATATGTGCGTTAATGTTAAAAAGTACTCCAAGTATTTTCATTATCTTAATTCGAGTCATTAGAATAGTTGATTGTAAAGTATGTAAAATTTCAAGTGTAAGGGGAATGTAAATTCCCTATGATGTATTATTTTGGATGGTAGGGTAACAGTATATGCAAAAAAAAATACAAAAACAAAAACAAAAATGAAAAAATCAAGAAAAAGTAAAAAATAGAAAAAGAAAAAGAGAAAAAACATACGGACTACCATCCCGTTTCCTTTTATGTTTTTGTCAGTTTATGATTAGCTTAAGTTGAGTCGAGTCATGGCATAGCAACGCCACATTGTACATGTAATTAACCAAGATGATTAACTCGCCACCAGTAAATATTGCCTTTATCCAACAAAACCGTGTTTACCATATCCCTACACCTCACGTTATAACCCTTTAAAAGACCTCTTTGATAGTTTATCCTAGGTGCTTACGCCAAGTGGTGGAGGTTTGATCATTTCCCAAGCCTATGGTAATCTATTTGCTATGACAGGTAGTGAGAGATATTTTCAATTTCCATATTGTGATATATACTTTATTACACCCGAGAGATGTGAGTATCTAAACACTATTTGTGAGGTGCTAGTGTATAATTTCTGTGCTTGTTTTTGGTTGAAGTGGGACGATTATTTGTTGCAATTACTTTTATATTAGTCTTAAATGACCCTTAACTTGTATTTTCTTTAGAATAAAAGCGCATTTGCTTTAGGACAAGCAAATCTCAAGTGTAAGGGTATTTAATGAAGTGAAAAGTGTACCGCTTTTGGGGGGGTCATTTAAGGACAAAGTCGAGATTATTTGATCAAATATTGCCCTAAATCAATCCTTTTGTCATTTTAGGTACTTTTGGAAGGAAATTTACAAAAGGAAGCATTTTGGACGTTTTTGGAGCGAAAAAGTGATGAAAACGACAAAGTCTCAAAATCATGCTGGAAATTGCACTTGACGGCGTCACAAGTTGCTAGTGACGGCGTCATGACTTGACAAAGAGGTGGATAAATGAATTACACGTGACGCGACAGAAGGTTTTCTAAAGAGTTTGTGAAGGCGTCACGTTATAAAATGCCAAGGCCGTCACGTATAACCTAAAGAGAGACGGCCCAGAGTCCACAAAGAGTGACGGCGTCAGAAGTGGATCTAGGCAATATGAGTATTATTTTGGCGGAGAGTTAAGGGCGTCACACCTATCTCTTGACGCCATCAGGATACAAAATCTATATATAATTTTCTAGTTTTCATTCATTGTGTGCAACTTTGAAGGGAGTAAACCCTAGACGAATTTTGCAGATATTTTGAGGGTTTCAAACCCTTGTTTCATCCATGCTTAATTGAAGATAAGTCTTTTGTTGGGTTTTATTGATTTGATGATACAAAACAAGAAGAATGAAACATGAAGGGCTTGAAGTGACAAGAAGGGAAACTACAAAAAGATGGAGGATTTCGAAGATTCTAGAAGAATATTTAGTTTCCTAATTGTATTATGATTCCTCTTGTAAACCCTAGATGTCTCTAGTATATAAAGAGACATAGGGTCATTAGTTTCATTGTACGTACAAGATGTAAAACACCAAAGGTGTGTGTGTGTGGGAACCTAGGCGTAGGGATTTGGGAAAACGCCTAGGGTTAGTGGTTAGTGTTTAAGTTAGTTCAGCCTCAAGATTAAGTCATTGATCCCTGTCACAAGGTGTGTAACAAGTTCTACCTTGATCAAGTAGAATTGGGGCTATAAATATATGTTAGAGATGATGACGAAGAACCTTGTTGATAATAATAATAATCTTTATGTTCTTCCGCTGTGCTTATTATTATCATTGTTATCAGGGAAAATGGCAGGAAAAGGCATCATACTTGCCACTTTTTGTCATTCTATGTAGCGTCCTTTCTTTTTTTTGAATTTGGCCCTAACCTTTTTAAATCGTGTCATTGTATGTACTTTGCGACTTTTTCCGCCGTGAAATGATCATTTTACCCCTAAAAATTTTGAAAAAAGTAGGGGTAAAATGGTCACAAAGTACACACAATAGCACGATTTAAAATGGTGGGTACACACAATGACACGATTCAAAAAGGTTAGTGCCAAATTCAAAAATAAAAAAGGACGTTGTGTTCATAAAACACAGCTTAAAAATGATGCTTAAAAACGTCAACATAAAGTTTGTGAGGTTCATAGGTTTAAGACACAAAATATATCTCATTCAAACAGTTCACTGTGTTTATAAACCATAGCAGTATAGTAAGAATAGTTATCATACAAGCTGACATGTAATCACCACAAATCAACCAACAAACGGGACGGAACGTGCCCACGATCCAAATACTATGTTAGCCATAAATTGGGGCGGAACATGCCCATGATCCAAGTTCACAGTAATGGGTAATCATTACCCTCCGATCGGACCACAAAGAATAATAGTGGGTAGAGTTACCACCCTCCAATTGAATTAGCTCAAATGAACCATGGGAGCATAGCTACCCTCCAATTGGACCACACAGAATAACCACACATGCAGCAAACATATAGTAACCATTTACAAATCCATGCACTCTTTAAACCACGTAATCACAGTAGCTTAAAACATAACTCAACACAAGGATCATTCCCATATCAAGTTTAAAACAAATAAAAATGGGACTATGAAACTCACCTGAATCTTTGTAGCTTCCAAAACAACAATCACAAATCTAGAACATTCGAATCTTGAACCCACGAATCACCAAGCTTCACAATATTGAAAACCCTAATTTTTTTCCTTCCTTGCTGAAGAATTTTGACCAAATAGAGAGTTTGGGTGATTTGGATTGGTATTTATACTACCCTAAGATAATTCTATATAACCCTTTTAATTATGAGTGATAATTTGACTAAAATTGGTTTCTTTTTTCCCTTAAAACTCTATATTGACTGATTTTTATTATATATATATATATATATATATATATATATATATATATATATATATATATATATATATATATATATATATTACTTTTTCAAAATTAAATATTACACTTAAAACCTTGTGTTTTGCTATTTTATAAAAGCTTATACCGAAACCTAACATCTTGTGCGGTAATCCTTTATCTTATGACAACTCGAATAATTATCATTTTTAAAACAAAGTTTCCTAAAATAGAATTTCACACTTATTATAATTATAATCCATAAAACTGAACACCACGTAACTCATTAACGCTCCTTCACTTGACCGAACCAAAATTATGCGATTAACACAAAAATGCTAGAAACTTCGAAAGTCATTCCCACGACACAAAAAGTGAACGAAAATGACCTTCACCGAATCCAAGACCACAACAAACACATAATGATGCTCGCACACAAACGATCGAATACCAAACCCACACATGAAACACATGAAAACACCTAAGCCCCACCAAGCAAAAATTAAATGGGTCAAAACTAATAGTTTGACTAACCTGCTAAAACCACGGTTGTTACATTTAGTTAGGTT
Organism: Artemisia argyi; assembly: GCA_030686995.1. Lineage (NCBI taxonomy): Eukaryota > Viridiplantae > Streptophyta > Magnoliopsida > Asterales > Asteraceae > Artemisia > Artemisia argyi. The sequence goes on from CM060708.1 coordinate 108,824,438, forward strand.
TAAATATAAGAAAAGTATAGTTTTTAGGTTTTGTGCATTAAAAACTTGTACCTTGATCATTAGGGTGTTGTACTTAGGTTTCTAAAATATAAGAAAAATCTTATTGAGGGCTTGTGCATAAGGGACTTGTATCATGTGCTTTAAAGTGAGTGTACTTAAGTTTAATATATGTTTTATATAAACATTAAGTTCTTATGCGTTAGGGACTTGTACATAGGTTTGAAAGACTTGTACACTTATATTTTATAAAATCATGCACATACTAAATAGGGATTGTGATTTTATTATATAAAATCATAGAATTGTGAATTTAGGTCTTGTATCAGGAAATAACGTAAAGTTAGGGTTTTGTGCTTTAGAAGCTTGTACATTAGCTTTGAAGTGTTGTACTTTACTGTTTATGGTTTAGTTACTCAAAATCATAGTTTTAATAATTTAGGGTTTCGTGAAAACTCTAATGGATGGAAAAATTTAGTTTGAAAGTTTACTAATCGTACATTAACGAATTAACGTAAAGTGGCAAATAGAATGTTGTAAGGTTTTATACTTGACATATATAAATGTTTATGTGGAATAAACATAAAGCACATTGGTGTCGGTCCGCGTGTGAGCATGTTTATTTAGGATGTGAGTTACATCACATTAGTGGGTAGTTATGAACAGATAAGTGATAAATGAAAAAAAAAATCATATGTAGAAATTGGATAAGTATTCTTTATTTAGAATATGTAATAGTTTATTGCAAGGTGAAATTTACCAGCAGTTATAATATCCCCCCGTCGAAAGGAATCTCATCCCGAGATTCAGTCTGTGTTGGTTAAGGTGTTGGGAAAAAGGTGTGGATACTTTACACGGATTTGATCTTCTCGTTCCCAGGTAAATTCTGGTCCTCTCTTAAATCTCCATCTAACCTTAACGATGGGAATACGGCTTCATTTTAATTGTTTGACATTTCCTTCCATGATTTCCACAAGCTCTTCCACAAAATTAAGTTTGTCATTGAGCAAAGTTCTTTCATTGGAATGCCAAGTATTTCATATGATAAACACTCCTTTAGATTGGAAATGTGAAGGGTAGGTAGTATATTTCTAGGCTCTACAGGAAGCTCAAGTTTGTAGGCTACTGGCCGACTCTCTCTAGAATCTTGAATGGCCCAATGTATCTGGAATTCAACTTTCTCCGCTTTCTAAATCTAACCATACCCTTCCATGGTGATACTTTTAACATGACCGTGTCTCAAACTTCAAATTCCATAGGTTTTCTCCTTACCACTACGTAGGTCTTTTGTTTATCTCGTGTGGCTTGTAAACATTGCTAAGTTTGCACTATCTTATCGGTGGTTTCATGAATAATATCCGGTCCTGTGAGATGGACTTGGGCTTCTCCAACTTCAGCCCAGCAAATGGGTGATCAGCAAATGGAGATGGACTTGGGACGGCAGATCTAAGTTAATGGTCATGACTAATGCTCTGACTCGTGTAGGCTTAATCCATTATTACCTGCTCAAAGCATCTACTACGACGAATTTCACAATCGTAGTCACGTAACAATTCTAACCAACAACGCTGCCTCATGTTCAATTCTTTCTGAGCAAGAATGTGTTGGAGACTCTTATGATCAGTGAACACTAAACACTTCGTGCGGTACAGATAATGTCTCCAGATTTTAAGAGCAAACACTACTGCTCCTATTTTGAGATCATGAGTTGTGTAATTCTCTTCGTGAGACTTGAGTTATCGGGAGGCATAAGCATAACCTTCTTTCTTTGTATTAGTACCGTGCCCAGACCTTGGTGTGATGCGTCGCAGTAAACGATGAAATTGTCATTCCCTTCGGGTAATGCTAGAATTGGAGCTTCATAAAGCTTTTGCTTTAACAGCTGGAATGCTTTCTCCTGATCTTTTCCCCAAATGTATTTCTTGTTCTTTTGTATCAACTACGTTAAAGGCTTGGCCATCTTTGAAAATCCCTTGATGAATCTCTGATAATAGCCAGCAAGTTCTAGAAATTGACGCAGCTCAGTGGGTGTTATAGGTGTTTCCTAATTCTTGAATGCTTCTATTTTTGGAAGGATCCACGTGAATTCCGTGGTGGTCAATCACGTGTCTAAGAAACTGCACAGTATGAATCTAAAATCACACTTGCAAAATTTTGCGTACAATTACTCTTTCTTGAGTAATTCCAAAATAGTCCTTAAATGCTCTGCATGTTCTTCTTCGCTTCGAGAGTATATGAGAATATGATCAATTAACATAACGAATTTGTCCAAATAAGGTTTGCCACCCGGTTCATGAGATCTATAAACACGGCTGGTGCATTCGTTAACCCAAATGGCATCACCTAAGATTCATAGTGACTGTATCTTTTTCTAAAAGTTGTCTTGGGAATATCTTCTTCCCTGACACATAGTTGATGATAGCCTGATCTCAAATCGATCTTCGAGTAAACACTTGATCCTTGTAATTGATCGAACAGGTCATCGATCCTTGGTAATCGATACCGATTCTTCACCGTAAGTTTACTCAATTCCCGGTAATTGATACACATCCTAAAAGATCTGTCCTTCTTCTTGACAAATAGGACAAGAGCTCCCCAATGCGAAGAATTTAGTCGAATGAAACCTCTATCCAGTAACTCTTGCAGTTGGTTAGATAGTTCTTGCATCTAAGATGGAGTTAAACGGTAGGGTGCTTGTGCTACTGGCACTGCTCCTGGCACCAAGTCAATCTGGAATTCTACGTGACGAACAAGTGGTAGTCCAGGAAATTATTCGGGAAAAACTTCCAGAAAATCTCTTACCACTGGAGCATCTTCAAGTCGATTTTCATCCATATTTTTCTCAGTCACATGAGCTAGGAAAGCGTGGCATCCTCTGTCGATATACTTCATGGTTTTGAGGCAGGATATAATGCTTAATCGGGTCTTACTTTGATTACCCGGATAATCAAAGTTTCATCTTCGAAAGGTATGTGAACCACTGTCTCCTTACATATAATCCTTGCATGGTACTTAGATAGACAATCCATACCAATCATAACATCAAAGCTTCCGAGTTTGATAGCTATGAGGTTGATGTTAAAAGGTTGCTTTTGTAAAGTTAGAGTGCAACCTCTGATTAGGATTTATTCGATACGTTTTTAGGAGGTCATTTATGCCCTAAATCGTAAATATATGGTCAAATATTACCTTATGCCCTAAATCATAAATATATGGTCAAATATTACCTTAAATCACTTCTTTTGTCATTTTAGGTACTAGGGACAAGAATTCTGAAAAATAGAGCATTTTGGGCGTTTTTGGAGTCAAAAGTGAAGAAAATGATAAAATCGAGAAACTAAGCTGGAAATCACACCTGACGACGTCACGCTTTACAAGGTGATGCCAATCACTTGAAGATTCAAGAGGTGCAAATATTTGCAAATGACGCTCCAGAGGAATTTTGGAGGATTAACACGTGACAGTATCACATGTTATTTGGAGTAGGACGTCACGTTCAAAGTTAACAAGAGACGGCCTAGAGGAAAATACAAGTGACAACGTCAAGAAGTTTGATTGGGCATCACGAAACCCTAATTATGACGAGATGACAGCGTCACAACCTAAAACGTGACGCCGTCACCTTTGTATCTCTATATATAGTTTTGGATTTTTTCATTAGAAGTGTGGAACTTTAGAGAAAAAAACACTAGTTCGAATTTCATTGAATTTTTAGGGTTTCAAACCCTCTTTTGTTCCATGTTGAATTAATGATAAGTTCTTCCTTTAATCATCCAATATGTCTATGTATTGTTTGATTAATTGTTTGTCTTTTCTTTACATTAACATGTTAGCTTAGATTTCTCAGTGTTTGCTTAGATCTAATGAAATCTAGTTATTAATTATTGATTGTTGATTTATTATTGATTGTTTGGTTGATTGACTCGCGTTAGGCTTAAGAAAACTAGCTAATCTCCTATACGGTAACAAGCTTAAATGTCTTAAGAAACGTAATCGGATGTGTACTACGGTTTTATTGATTTTATTTAATGCATGAGTAGATGTTGATGATTCTATGATAGGATACTAAACGTGTCATCATAAGAAGAAAGGAATACTCATAGAGTTGGTGAAGGACGTACACGCCCCGATGACCGGTATTAAGGAATACAATCCTTCAACTAAACAATTGTAACAACTCTATTAATCAATAAGAGATAACTAGGGAGTAGTGAAATCCAAGTAAACACGCTTGTCTCACATAGAAGTTAACCACATTTACTTTCTTGTTATTTATTTTATTGTTTTTAGTTTACTTAGTAATTTTGGGTTAGTTGTCTAGCAACTAATTCCGCCCACTCTTCCAATACTCGAGATTTTTACCGCTTTCATAAAATATAAAAATACAAAAAGAATCATCCCTCACCTTTAGACCTAGTTGACCTAGACTTCAATCCTAACGACACTATATATTCCCCTAGAGAATGATCAATCCCATTGACCTACCATTTACTACACTACAACGGACAGGTACACTGCCTGGTGGATTGCTCTCAAGATCCCTTGAGAGGTAAAACCCTTTGCGAGGTTGCAAAACAAGCATCAAGTTTTTGGCACCGCTGCCGGGGAATATTTATTGTTTAGGTTGAATTTTACTTTTATTAGGTGTACTCATTAGATTCCTATCTCATGAGATTTTTATTTTCTTTTTCATAGGATTTCTTTAGTCTATCTTTTTCTTTGTGTCTTTGTTTGTAATCCATATCATCCGCCATCATGGAAGGTGATAATATCCTAGAACCCGCCATTCAACCAAAGCACCGAAACCACGAAAATCCACCCAAACCACCTAGAGCACGCACCTTAGGAAACTACTCCCAACCTAGCCACCAAGGCTATCGAAACATCATTGAACTCAACCAAGGAGCCAATTTGTAACCCTTACGTTCTGACACCATCAGGTTCGTGCAAAGCGGATGTGCATTCCATGGGCTTTGTTCTGAAGATCCAAACCAACATCTTAAGCATTGCCACTCGAGAGAGACACGATTGTGTCTCTTCCAATTCTCTCAATGTGACCAATCTATTCAATAGTTTAAGTGTTTACCTACGGGATTGATGAGTGGGAATTGCACCAGGCTTTACCTCTCGAGGGATCTCGAGAAGCTTACAACCCACATCAGGCAGTGTACCTGATCGTTGTAGTATAGTATAGTGACAAGTACCGGGGGATTGATCGTTCAACTCAGGAATAGTGTCGCTAGGATGGGAAAGCCTTAAAAACTAGGTCTAGAGGTGAGGGATGATTCTTTTTGTATTTTTATATTTTATGAAAGCAAGTAAATCTCGGGTTTTAGAAGAGTGGGCGGAATTAGTTGCTAGTCAACTAACCGAATAACTAAAGATGCAATCAAAATAAAATAACAAAAATGTAAATAAAACTAATTAAACTAATGTGGTGTGAACAATAAATGGGAGAATTGTGTTTACTTAGATTTCACTACTCCCTAGATATCATTTACAGGTTAATTACTTGTTATAGTTGCGTGGATGACGGGTTATATTCCTTAATACCAATCATGGGGTGGCGTACTTACTTCCCCAATTCTATAAGCTCCTACTTCACTCCTATGTCGAGCTTGCAAAAAGCTCCTAACATGGGATCACTAGAATTCGCTCATGCATTAAATACAACCATAAAAACCTAGTACACATCGGTTCATGTTTCATAAGACATTCAAGCAAGTTACACAATGGAGATCTGCCAGTTTTCTTAAACCTAACATTGAAATCATTCATCCATTACAACTATAAATAAACAATCAACCTATAATCAACATCTAGGTTTCATTACATCTAAGCAAACACACAAAAGATCTAGCCTAGCATGTTAAAATCAAGACAAGCATAAGATATATTCAAACAACACATAGACATATTGAATGAATTGAAAGAAAACTTATCTCAATTGAACATGAAGGGTTTCAAGGGGTGAAAATCCTTGAAAATACTGTTACAAACGAGCTAGGGTTTATAAAGTTCGGCCCTAGAATTCTCCACACAAGTTCCACACATAATGAATGAAAATTAGAAAAGTATTTATAGATTTGATGAGGTGACGGCGTCAAGAGTAAAATTCTGACGCCGTCATCTCGCCGCCAAAAATCTTCTCGGACTGCCTAGATCTAGATCTGACGCCGTCATGTGTATTTCTGCTCTGGGCCGTCACCACATTTACTCTTGACGCCCTTGTTCTGACGCCGTCACGTTTTCTCTGGGCCGTCATCCATTTTGCTCCTGACGCCATCATCTTTTCCTTCTTGACGCCGTCTGGTACTGTTCCCAGCAAGGAAAATCAAGACTTTGCCATTTTCTTCACTTTTATGCTCCAAAAACATCCAAAATGCTTCCTTTTCCAGAATTCACTCCCAAAGTACCTAAATCACAAAAGGAACGATTTAGGGCAATATTTGATCAAATAAATTCCAATTCTGGCTTAAATGACCCCCTAAAAATGGGTCATTTTTCGCCTCATCATATACCCTTACACTTGAGATTTGCTTGTCCTCAAGCAAATGCGTTTTTATTCTAATCAAAATACAAGTTAGGGGTCATTTAACACTAATATAAAAGTAATTAAAACAAATAATCATTCCACTAAAGACCAAAGACAAGCACGGAAGTCATATACTAGCACCTCACAAATAGTGTTTAGATACTCACATCTCTCGGGTGTAATAAAGTATATATCACAATAAGGAAATGGAAAAATCTCTCACTACCTGTCATAGCAAAATAGATTACAATAGGCTTGGGAAAGGATCAAACCTCCACCACATGGCGTAAGCACCTAGGATAAACTACCAAAGAGGTCTTTCAAAGGGTTATAACGTTAGGTGTAGGGATATGGAATACATGGTTTTGTTGGATATAGGCAGTCTTTACTGGTGGCGAGTTAATCATCTTGGTTAATTACATGTACAATATGGCATTGCTAAGCCAAGAATAGACTCGACTTAAGCTAATAAATGAAAAATAACAAAAACATAAAATAAACATAGAATGAAACGGGATGGTAGTCCGTATGTTTTTTCTCTTTTCTTTTTCTATTTTTTTTTCTTGATTTTTTCGATATATATATATATATATATATATATATATATATATATATATATATATATATATATATATATATATATATATATATATATATATATATATATATATATATATATATTTGCATACACTCTTACCCTACCATCAAAAATAATACATCATAGGGAATGAACATTGCCCTTACACTTGAATTTTTACATACTTTACAATAAACTAAACTAATGACTCGAATTAAGATAATCAAAACACTTTGAGTACTTTTAAGATTAACGCACATATGGGGGTAATAAAATGATGTTCTTCCCCATTACTACATAACATTAGTACTTTACCCATGAGTCCCAATTGTCCCAAAACAATATGTACAAGATATGACTCGACTTAGCAACCATGTAATCAATTAGATAATTAACTAAGGGTTTAAACATGTAGCAATAATGCACTAAAGATGAGTGCATACACGGAAGGCTAAGGCGATTTGGGTGTACATTTAAGTGGGTTGTAACAAATTCTTCCTTTAAGTAAGATGCTTAAAGTTAGAAATGAAAAGATAGGCTCGGAGTGATGTACTAAGGGTTTTGTGTACTAAAAATGAGTACAACGCTAAGGGTGTGGGAAAAATTAATTGACTTAACTAGCCAAGTAATATGACTTAAATGGTCAAGTAATTATGATACGGGTTTTACACAAGGGTGATCCTAATGCCTCTTATCATGTAGTAAATCCTACCACACGAATGTAGTCTCACTAGCGGTCTCGGGATGCATCACTAACGCAAGTTCTAGAATCTAAATGCTACCGGCACACTCATAAGCACTAATAGTGAATGTTTTTCCTATCAAATCTAAAGGCGAACCTTACATATTTGGTTGGAAATTTTTTCTGAATGATACGGTTTTGTGCTAGTCATACGACTCCTATCCATGTGACGCTTGCTAAGGCTAAAGTTTCACTCCTAAATGTTGTAAATAATTTTAAATTTGGCGCTAAAATTACACTAACAAGTATTTCTCTTAGTTTTATTACACACCTACCATCAAACAAACATACTCAAGCGAAAGTGTATCTATAAGGTATCATCATTTACCCTCCCCTTACACTTAGGATGAACATTGTCCCCAATGTTCAATTAAAGAATGTAAAAGTAAAACAAGTAAAAGAATAAAATCAAATACTCCCCTGATTCGCTCGGTATGGATAGTGTGGTAACAATGTTAGATCTTCCTCCAAGAAAATGAACAATGAAAACTTCCCTTCCAGAAATATAAATCATCTTCTTGTCATACATAACCTGTTAAACCTGAGAAAACAAACAAGCCAACCTCGTGTAAAATCGGCGGCAATCTATATATGCTAACAAATCCTAGAAAACAAAGTAAGATATAATGCTTGTGGAATGAATGTTTGCAGATTTCCTGGAGTTTATAAAACTAAATATTCAACAAAAACTTTAAGACTCCGTTAGAAAAACAAAACTGGCAAAATTTCCATATTTTTACACGTGACGACGTCAGAAGTGACATGCAGAAATCTTTATGTTAAGTTTCCAGAAAATTTTTGAAAAAACTTTGTCCTACTTCCTGGAAAATCCTGCAAAACATCATTATGACTCGATACAAGCATTTGACTCTAACAAATACGAATATACATGTTCATTTAATATTGTGGAGAATCATGATCGGTTTTGTTTCTTAAGAACATACTTGGGATTTCCCCTTACACGTATCTTTTGCGAAATATCTTTGGATGAAGTTTAGACTAGGCCAAACAACAAAATAAAGTATTTTCACAATTTTAGTTTGAAACATGATCTATCAACAATAAAAATAAAGCATGCATACGGAAACAAATAACAATCAAACAAATAAAATCACACAAAGCATGGGTTGCCTCCCAAGAAGCGCTTTTCTTTATTTACGAGTCTTGTAGCTAGACTCAAGGTCATGGGCTACGTTTTCCTTCCCCACTTTTGTGTTGACTCAAAACATCTAACCCAATTCTCATCACGCTTGTACTCAGGGCCTAGATTCATGCAACCTGAATAGTATGTTCGCCTCCTCTCACAATAAACATCATCATCAATTCCATCTTCCTTAACCTCATAAGGTCGAATCTCATCAATTTGTAAATTCTTGATGTCCTTTAATTCTTCCTTCATGTGAGGCATCATAAAAGTAATCTTTTCTATCCCATCAGTAAACTGAACTATTCCCTTCCCATGATCGCAATACATCTTTGTCTTCTCAACAAAAGGTTGTCCTAGGACTATTTCTCCTAGGTGTGGATCTATAATGCCTCTAACATCTTCTAGGATTACAAAGTCGCATTGATAAGTAAAATTTCCTATAAAGATGTGTACCCCTTTAACTCTCCTGACGAAATTACATAGTCTATTAGAGTTGTAGGGGTCTTTTCTAGGGCTTAACCTTTCATTTATTATCCAGTTGTAGTAGAGCCTAGATATAATATTCATGGGTGCTTTTAAGTCAATGTATGTATGCTCTCTAGACATGTACCCAATCATGCAAGGAATTTTTATGTTCCTAAAGTTATGCCTCCTAATCCATGGTATCTTTCTATATTTTGAGGGGCAAGGGTGTTGTAAAAGAAATCTATGGTAACTCAATTCATCAGGGGTTGGTGCGAAGTCCGTGAACTCAATTTTCATTTGGGGAGGCTTAATAAATTCCTTAAATGTGTTAACTTCTCTCTTTCTTCTTTTATGCGCTATAAGCCTCTTGCTAACTTCTAAACGGCGACTCTCTAAATCCATAAAGATCAAACTAGTACAAACAAAGACACGAACAAATAGATAGACTAAAGAAAACCTAAAAATAAAAATAAAATCTTACTAGAAAGGAATCTAGCAAGTAGACCTAATAAAAAGAAATTCTAACCTAGACAATAAATATTCCCCGGGCTGCGGCGCCAAAAACTTGATGCGTGGGAATTGCACCAGGCTTTACCTCTCGAGGGATCTCGAGAAGCTTACAACCCCCACCAGGCAGTGTACCTGATCATTGTAGTATAGTATAGTGACAAGTACCGGGGGATTGATCGTTCAACTCAGGAATATTGTCGCTAGGATTAGAAATCCTAAAAAACTAGGTCTAGAGGTGAGGGATGATTCTTTTTGTATTTTTATATTTTATGAAAGCAAGTAAAATCTCTGGTTTTGGAAGAGTGGGCGGAATTAGTTGCTAGTCAACTAACCCAATAACTAAAGACGCAATCAAAATAAAATAACAGAAATGTAAATAAAACTAATTAAACTAATGTGGTGTGAACAATAAATGGGAGAATTGTGTTTACTTAGATTTCACTACTCCCTAGATATCTTTTACAGGTTAATTACTTGTTATAGTTGCGTGGATGACGGGTTATATTCCTTAATACCAATCATGGGGTGGCGTACTTACTTCCCCAATTCTATAAGCTCATACTGCACTCCTATGTCGGTTCATGTTTCATAAGACGTAGTACACATCGGTTCATGTTTCATAAGACGTTCAAGCAAGTTACACGTCGGTTCATGTTTCATAAGATGTTCAAGCAAGTTACACAATGGAGATCTGCCAGTTTTCTTAAGCCTAACATTGAAATCATTCATCCATTACAACTATAAACAAACAATCAACCCATAATCAAAATCTATGTTTCATTACATCTAAGCAAACACACAAAAGATCTAGCCTAGCATGTTAAAATCAAGACAAGCATAAGATATATTCAAACAACACATAGACATATTGAATGAATTGAAAGAAAACTTATCTCAATTGAACATGAAGGGTTTCAAGGGGTGAAAACCCTTGAAAATACTGTTACAAACGAGCTAGGGTTTATAAAGTTCGGCCCTAGAATTCTCCACACAAGTTCCACACATAATGAATGAAAATTAGAAAAGTATTTATAGATTTGATGAGGTGACGGTGTCAAGAGTAAAATTCTGACACCGTCATCTCGCCGCCAAAAATCTTCTCGGACTGCCTAGATCTAGATCTGACGCCGTCATGTGTATTTCTACTCTGGGCCGTCACCACATTTACTCTTGACGCCCTTGTTCTGATGCCATTACGTTTTCTCTAGGCCGTCATCCATTTTGCTCCTGACGCCGTCATCTTTTCCTTCTTGACGCCGTCAGGTACTGTTCCCAGCAAGGAAAACCAAGACTTTGCCGTTTTCTTCACTTTTATGCTCCCAAAACGTCCAAAATGCTTCTTTTTCCAGAATTCACTCCCAAAGTACCTAAAATCACAAAAGGAACAATTTAGGGCAATATTTGATCAAATAAATTCCAATTCCGGCTTAAATGACCCTCTAAAAACGAGTCATTTTTCGCCTCATCAGGGATCTATCACCTCTTGGGATTTTCTCACCTCTAGTTTCCTTGCTCGATTTTTCCCACAGGGGAGAACTACCAACTTAAGGAATGACATCTTGATGTTCCAACAACATCAAGGTGAAACTCTTTATGAATCATGTACTCGTTTCAAGGGCTTACTCTAAAAAGTCCCTCATCTTGGCATCAATCTTTGGCTTCAAGTCCAAATCTTTTATGATCATATCAATCTCTCCATAATGTAAACCATTGACCAAGCGGCCAGTGGTAAGCTACGTGATAAGAATGCGGAAGTGTCACGGGGAATCATAGAAGATCTTGCTCTCTATGACAACGAATGTTGGAATGACCCCCGTGATTTGAAAAAAACAGTCAAGGAAATATATTTGCCTTCAACTAATTCAAGTATTCCCGACCGTAGGATCATGGAACTTGAGGACCAAGTCAAGTTTCTCATAAAATCCTATGAGGCTCCTAAACCTTCAAGCCAAGTGAATAAAATCACTTCTTCGTGTGAGTATTGTAATGGTACCTATGACACTCGCGATTGCATGGAACTCCCCGAACAAGCTTTTGCGGACTACGCATCCTCATGTACCAATGGGGCGGAAGATAAGTTGTACACTTTCAAGCCCGAGCTGAACCCTTATGGTGATTCTTACAACCCTTCTTGGAAAAATCACCAAACTTTAGGTGAAAACAAAACCAAAACCCTTCTCAAACCAATTCTTCCAATCCACCTAATCATTTCCAAGCAAACGACCCATCCTCGAACTGTACTTTATACAACAATCCTTCCAACAATTACGGCCATGCTAATAATTTTAAAGGATTGATGTCCAGTTTTATGGCATCTTAAGAAGCTCGTATAGCTAAGTTTGAAGGCGATTTCAACCAACTACAAAATGACATGACCAATAAAATTGATAATTTGATAAACGCCTAAAATAACCAAGGAATGATCCCGTCTACCAAAGTAGTAAGAAACCCTAGTGGTGGAAATGGGTTTAAGGACCCTTCATCATCTAAACATGTATACTTTGTCAATGTCATCACTATTAAGCCACTTGATAGGAGTTGCAAGGATGATGATGAAGGAGAGGTCGAGATAGGAAGTTGTTGACATAAATAATGTATGAAAACGTTATTTATATTTTTCGATATCTCTATATTTTGACGATCACAAAATGTAAACTAATCAAACATAAGATTACTACGTAAACAAGTATTAAACTAGTTTATATCACTATATCCAACTTAATCACTTAAGGTATGGATAAACAAGTGCTTAATACATCTTATGATCAAAGGGATATTTAATTAACTAATACAAAGTTTATTTAAATATATAAACATATTATATATTTTTGAAAAACACTTTTGGTAATAAAGAAAAATGTTTTAATCATACTAAATATATGATTTCAAATATTTAACCAAAATCAGTTAGTTTTTCACCAAATAAACTTTCCCCACAGTTGGGCGGCCCCCTTAATTATAAGGGGCGGTCCCCTTAATTTTAAGGGGGCCGGCCACGATTTAAGGGGACCGGCCAGGCTCCCCTGTCAGAAAATGTCAGAATTCTTCTCCTATAAATAACACCTTAATTCTGGAATTTTCACCTACCTTTTGCACAAAATTTTCAGATCTATAACTCTCTAAACATCCTCTAAAACCCTTTGATCATTCGTATATTAATCCTTGTTTCAAGTGATTCAATCCCTCATCATCCATTCTCATCCAAAGTGCAAAAGAAGAACACTCTTTCTACAACCAAGTTCCAGAAGTGTTGAAGAGTAGTTGTGCATAGTGTATATATATATATATATATATATATATATATATATATTGTGTTGTGCTTGTTATATATTGTTTAGAAGATATAGAAGTTGTGTAGGAAGTAGAAGTTGATTAGTAGTGAAGTAGGTTAGTTGTGAAGATTGGTGTGAAGTAGAAGATTGGTGTGTAGAAGATTGGTGTGTAGAAGATAGGTGTGAAGAAGATTGGTGTGTAGTATATTGGTGTGAAGAAGTTGTGTAGAAGTAGTGATCAAGTTGTGAAGCTGTTGTGGTGTGTAAATTGGTGTGTAAGGTTTTCTCCGCCAAAAGGGAGTTTGTTGACATAGTGAAGAAAACTCTCGAGTAGGTGACTCGGGGAGTAGAGTAGGAACAAGGAAGGTGTCCTTGTAGCCGAACCACTATAAATCCTAGTGTTGTGGTTTGATCTTTCCAACTCTTCTCATTACTTATTTATTTACCTTTACTATATTAGTTTTGTTAGTTAGTTACCATACAATAGTTCATATAGTGCAAGTATTGAGTTCACATAAATTAGAATCGAAGTTTTTAAAACAAACTTGTCTTTATAAATTTAAAAAGGACGTAAAACTATTCAACCCCCCCCCTTCTAGTTTTCCACAATTGGTATCAAGAGCCACGTCTAGCAAGATTTTTAAAATATATTGTATTTTAAAACTTGTAAGGATCTATGGAATCTGAAAAATATTTAGAAGGGCAATCTATGCAAAGACCACCACTATTTGAAAGTGATGGATTTTTATATTGTAAAAATCGATTCGAAACTTATGTGAAATCAAAAGATCTAGATCTTTGGCATTTTATTACCAATGGTGATTTTTTACCTATTCAAAATAACCCCGAAACTAAGAAAGGTGAAATCGTACCTTTTGAAAAATAAAATGATGATTTAAAAAAAAAAAAACTTGCTAAAAATAATGAAGCAAAAATGGTTATTTACAATGCGCTACCACGTAAAGAATACGAAAGGATCTTTATGTGTGAAACCGCAAAAGAAATTTGGAACTCTTTATTAATAACCCACCAAGGTAATAATCAAGTCAAAGATAACAAAATAGATCTACTTGTTCAACAATATGAGCAATTCACAATTCCGGAAGAGGAATCAATTGATAATGCTTTTGCTAGATTTAACACTATAATCACAAGTTTAAAAGCACTTGATAAGAATTTCTCTAGTAAGAATTTTGTTAGGAAGTTTCTTAGAGCTCTTCACCCAAAATGGCGAGCTAAAGTGACGGCTATTGAAGAATCAAAGAATTTGTCAACGCTACAACTTGATGAATTAATTGGTAATTTAAAAGTCTACGAAGCAATAATAAAGAAGGACTCCGAAATGGTTAAAGGGAAACGAGAGCAAAGTAAGTCAATCGCCTTGAAAGCTAGAAAGGAATTAAACAACGAAGATAGCTCATCTTCCGAAAGCGAAGACGAAGAATATGCCATGGCCGTAAGAGATTTCAAGAAATTCTTCAAAAGGAGTGGAAGATTCGTTAGACATCCACACGATGAAAGGAGAACATCTCAAAGGAATAATGATGACAAGTATAGCAAGAATGAGAGAAAATGTTTCAAGTGTGGTGATCCGAATCACCTTATTGGAAAATGTCCAATGATGACAAGAGATCAAAATCAAAGAGCGTTTGTTTTAGGTGCTTGGAGTGATAGCGATAAAGATGAGAAAGAAACAACAAAGAAAGAAAAGTGTCTCATGGCTAAAACATCAAGTGAGGTACGTTCCGAAACCGAATATTTTAGTGATGAAAATCTATCATTAGATGAAAAAGATTTAGATAGTGAATACAATAGATTATGCAAACTAGGACAACAAGTAATGGCTAAAAACAAATCTCTAAAATACATAAACAACCAATTAGAAAATGAAGTACTTGAACTAAAAATTAAAATACATCAACTTGAAAAAGGCAAAGAAACTTTTGAAAAATGTAAATCATGTCAAGAACTTAGAAGTGAAAACAACAAACTTAAGGAAGAAATTTGTAAACTTGATAAATTTGAAAATAGTAGTAACTCACTTAGTAAAATTATAAGTATTCAAAGAATATCCGGGGACAAAACCGGTCTAGGTTTTAACTCAACCGAAGCCTCAACAACTGAAGTTAAAAATGTTAAATTTAAAAGTGAACTCAAGGAACTAAAACCTTCAAAATCTAATCCTAAGTATATACTCATAAATGATAAGAAAATACCTCTAGCTAGTAATGAAGAAATAAAACCATCTTTAAAAACCGAAGTAGAATCGTCTAAAACGAAAACAAGATCTAAAACTCCACCACCTAGGAAACCGAATAATTATTACCCTAGACCTAAAACACCTCAACCAAGAGTAAACCAAAATAGATGAAACTTTAACAATAATCAACAAATGTGGAACTTCAATCCATGGGGAATGTTTCCACCATATATGCACCCAATTCAAATACAAAACATGTTCGGGACAAATAACTTTGGTCAAATGAGACAATGGGGACCAACGTAAAAATTCTCG
Organism: Artemisia argyi; assembly: GCA_030686995.1. Lineage (NCBI taxonomy): Eukaryota > Viridiplantae > Streptophyta > Magnoliopsida > Asterales > Asteraceae > Artemisia > Artemisia argyi. The sequence continues at coordinate 108,840,198 of CM060708.1, forward strand.
CCATTCAAACATGGAAATCCTTGATATCACCTCTTGTTCGGACTATCTCTTGAAGATTTTGAAGTTAAACGCATTGAAGACATAAGGTACACATTTCTTTTTATTTCCTTGTCAACAAATGCATGCTTAGTTTAGTATCTAGTTTTTATGTGACTTTGATTGGTTCATTATTCCCTCTAGTTTTTATTTCTATACATATATATACTTATTTACTTATACTATATCTAATATATATATATATATATATATATATATATATATATATATATATATATATATATATATATATATATATATATACATATATATACACTTAGCTATATCTAGGATCTTATAACCTAGAAAATTCATTTGTTGATTTTCTAGAACTAGAAATTGTTCGTTTACGAACCTTTTCTTTTCCCCATTTGCCTTATTGAACCTTAATGTTCAACAACACTCATGTTGATGAAGAGAGATGAGTCGAAAAATCTATGGATGAAACAAACTCCCGGCTTCCGTTGCATACGCCTCCCTCCTTTATTCTCGTCCTATAAGCCCATACTACACATATATATATATATATATATATATATATATATATATATATATATATATATATATATATATATATATATATATATATATATATATATATATATATATTTACATATACTTATGAACCTTCCACAACTTTCTCGTGTACTTGACAACTTGATAAATTTCATCCGAAATAATCAAGAAAATCTAATTGGCAAAATGTCAAGCAAAAGTGTCAAGTAATTCCTTTCGTGCGAATACCCTCCAATGTATTTTTGATTAAATATAAATCTAATACATACATATAAATATTTTCTTGTTCTTTCCAGAAACCAAAAACACAAAAATCAAATTTTGGAGGGCGGCCCCCTTAATGTTTAAGGGGACCGGCAGCCAAATGAAGGGTGGCCCCCTTAATGTTTAAGGGGGCCGGCCATCTGATAGCTCAATCCCGTTTTTCCCTTTGTTCCTTTTGCCAAACACTCCAATTTTTCATACTTCCCTTCCCTTGCTTCTGCTGTGACAAAAACCAAAACACAAAAACATCTCAAATCACTTCCAAATCACATAATTCGGGTTAATTCGCAAAGGGAAAATTCATCTAACACAATCACCATTACGTATTGTAAGTTTTTCATAACACATTTCATCTAATTTCATCTTATTTGGTCATACTCATGATTATGCATGTTTTTTAAAATTTGTCAAATTTCACAATTTCTTTCGAATTAAGTCTTAAAACTCCATAACCAAATGCTTCCCCTAGGAATAGAATGATTAATCAACACTAGAAACTAGTAATTATAAACTATCATGTCGAAAATTTTTGAAAAACTTCATACACTCCTTTTCAAAATTTTTAGCAAACTCATTGTTGAATAATGATTTGAAAACGTGTTAAAACTAATCATATTATACTTTTGTAACTTGTAAAACTTGAAATTACATTTTTCGACTAAGAAAAATTATATTGGTTCACGATATAGGGGTGTTTGGATTATGTCCGAATAATATCGAAACCTAGACATTATAATTTTTATAAAACTTTGTTATAATTATAAACCTAAAAATTGCTAATCGGACTTGTCAAGATATATAATTCATATATATATTGACATACTAGTGGTATAAGTCAATAGTTAAGGAAGCGTTTGGTTTATTACTAAAAATGGCATTTTTAAGTAAAAATACATACCATCTTTTTCAAAAACAAATCACATGCGTAAGAAACTCGCAAGAAATAGCTAGTTTTACAATCTAATGTAAATCTAGTAAATTTCATGATATATTAAGATGTTTAAAAGGGCGTTTGGATTTGTCCATAACTACTTATTAAACATCGTAAAGTATATCTAGAACGAGTTAAAAACAATATTAAGGAACATGGTAATCTACTTCTTAGGATTAGTAACGAAGTATGTTTGCGTTCCAACATAAGCCTTAACAACATACATATACTTTTATCTTTCTTTATATTTTTTTTTTTGTATTGTTGATTTGTTTAGGTGAAAATGCCAAAAGCAACTACCGAAGATCTTTCACACACTAAAAACTACATTCCTAAAGTTTCCCAACTCCCTACTACATCTCCTTCCATTGGACTTATATATCGTCAAATTGAAGATAGAAATGTTCATGAAGGACGTGTAGTAGATCTTGCTTTTGCTCAATCCGACTACATAAATCGCGTGTTTACAAGCATCAACTTCAATTGTCTTTATGAAATAAATGAACCTATCATTCCTCGCTTCATAATGGATTTCTATAGCCAAGTCACCGTCCAAGCCAATGATCTTGGTTTCATCACCATCTCTTTCATGATTCAAAATGAATTTATCACTCTAACTCTCGAACAATTTGGTCATATCCTCCAAATTCCTTTTATAGGTCAAGCCGTTTTCACAAACGAGTGGGACCTCGAATCTCTTAATCGCTATCGACCAACCTTCGGTCCCTATTTCGACGAAATTCCTCATCCCGACGAAATTCATCAAATCCTTGGTGTGGAACGTGCCACCACAAGCCGAAAAATAAAATCCAAAAACGTTCAAATCTCTCCATACCAACTTCTCCTCAAGGAATTAAGCCCCCACATGAACCGTTGGGAAGAACTCATTCGTGAGAATGCGTTTGGTACCAGAGGTCACCGGGACCATCTCCCGGCGTGCCTTGATCACATGTTGTATTGTATAGCTGTCGAAAAGCCGTACAATTTGGCCTACTTATTTATCAAACGGATTGAGTGTGCTAGAAAAGCTCCCAAAGCAAATCTTCCATATGGAATGTTCCTCACTCGTCTCTATCGTCATGTTATCGAGTACTACCCCGATCTTGACAATAGTATCTATGAGTCGATCTACCCCACTTTACGTCCTCTCGCTCTAAAACAAGCTCGACGAACTCGAAGTGACAAGGGTAAATCTCGTCGTCATAGCTTTCATGGATCATCTTCAAGACAAGACGATGCCGATGAGGATGAAGACATCCATGATGCTAATACCCCTTCATTCTCTGAGTTCGTTGACAATTTAGAGAATCTTGACTATCCCGACTATTCTACCCCATCTCCTAGTGATCAAAACGAAGAAGTGCTTCATGAACGAACTACCGAAATGCTTAGAAGACAAAAGAGCTTACATGAAGAAGTTAGAGGTGGTTTCAAATCGATCGGGAAGACTTTGAAGGGTATCTTCGGGAAGAAAAAGAAATGATATGCTTGGATTACGCTTGTTGAACAATATTTATTTTTATGTCTTGTGTGCTATTTGTCCGAAGTTTATTCGGAAGTACTTGTTATTTTCTTGGATAATTGTTTTGTGCACTCGATTAGGTTGTTAACTTGCTTATTTATGTTTTATTTATGCTTATGAATGCATGCTTTAACTCTTAATATATATATATATATATATACTTGCATGATTAGCTTATATATGTATGTATATATATATATATATATATATATATATATATATATATATATATATATATATATATATATATATATATATATATATATATATATCATGTATGCTTATAAAAGACCAAAACAAATGTGAAATGTCCAAATGGTGCTTGCTGCAAATACAAAACAGAACACAACATTTTTCCAGAAAATTTTTTGAAAATTTTTGGTTTCTGGGTCGTCAGATGGGCGGCCCCCTTAAATCATAAGGGCGGCCCCCTTAAAATTAAGGGGACCGGCCTCCATTTAAGGGGACCGGCCATCTGAAACAGTTTTTACACTGTTTTCTTTTCCATCATGTGATCCCTTTTGCTAGTCCCAGCTATCATTTCCCTTAAAAACTAAACTGATTTTGGAATATCACATTACAATTTCAAATTAATTCCACTTCTAAACATGTTTTCCCACTATATAATCCCCATGCATGTTTAATTCACATTCCATCATCCTCAAACATCATCATGTCATTACTAAGAACCACCTATTCAAACAATGCCAAGAAACAAAAACTTGTCATCATTCCACCCAAACAACTCTTCATTGATCTTACAAATGAAGACAACACCACTCCATCTCCACCACCTCAATGTTCATCTCCTAGTGCACCAAATGCACCCTCCAAAACACCTTCAACAAATGGAAACTCTACTTCCTCCATACCATCCACTTCATCCATTAATGACTACATTAACACCCACTTATCTTCCCTACCAATGGTTCAACCATCACAATCTACCAATGAAAACACAACCCTTGCATTAACTCTCTCACCATCACCGTTAACACCTCTTGATGCACATTTCTCATCATCCTCTATCAATCCACCAACCTATAACCCCGTCCCATGGAGCTTACTTGAAGCTCATGGTGACACTTGCCTTTGTTGCATCCACAACCGAACAATTGTGTTCCGACTAAGAGATGAAATGCAATACATGTTTTCTCACATTGAAAACTTGTTGCATCCACCACCAACAACAAACTCAACTCCTCCACCACCATCAACAAACACTCCTCCTCCATCACCATCTCCATGTTCACCATCCATTCCTCCCAATTAAACATGCTTGATGTCTCACAAATAAAATTACATTAAACCATTTTGGATGGCAAGCTCTAGAGTGGACTCTCATGTTTGAGCCTTGGTTTATTATTATTATTTTTTTTTTGTGATGATTGTAAGCCCTTAAGGCTTTTGTTAGTTGCATTACTTGTTATGTTTGTTAATGTAATGCTTGATGTATCCTTTTCATATTATTAATGTTATGGTTATGTTTAGTCTCTACTCTTGCATGCTATATACATATATATGTTGCTTGTCCACTAAATATTTTTGCAAGATATCCATATCTCAATTTCCTTTTGGCCTCATAACGAGGGGGAGTATACTTCAAGGGGGAGCTTCTATATAATTGGGATAACCTTTTTGATGCTAACAAAAAGGGGGAGAAATTATATAAACTCACAAGAATACTTGTATATATACTAATTTTTCGATTAATAAGTTTAGATTTTGTAATCATCAAAAAGGGGGAGATTGTTGACTTAAATAATGTATGAAAACGTTGTTTATATTTTTCGATATCTCTATATTTTGACGATCACAAAATGTAAACTAATCAAACGTAAGATTACTACGTAAACAAGTATTAAGCTAGTTTATATCACTATATCCAACTTAATCACTTAAGGTATAGATAAACAAGTGCTTAATACATCTTATGATCAAAGGGATATTTAATTAACTAATACAAAGTTTATTTAAATATATAAACATATTATATACTTTTGAAAAACACTTTTGGTAATACAGAAAAATGTTTTAATCATACTAAATATATGATTTCAAATATTTAACCAAAATCAATTAGTTTTTCACCAAATAAACTTTCCCCACTAAAAGACAAGTTTTCTGGCCGTTACAGTTAGGCGGCCCCCTTAATTATAAGGGGCGGTCCCCTTAATTTTATGGGGGCCGGCCACGATTTAAGGGGACCGGCCAGGCTCCCCTGTCAGAAAATGTCAGAATTCTTCTCCTATAAATACCACCTTAATTCTGGAATTTTCACCTACCTTTTGCACGAAATTTTCAGATCTATAACTCTCTAAACATCCTCTAAAATCCTTTGATCATTTGTATATTAATCCTTGTTTCAAGTGATTCAATCCCTCATCATCCATTCTCATCCAAAGTGCAAAAGAAGAACACTCTTTCTACAACCAAGTTCAAGAAGTGTTGAAGAGTAGTTGTGCATAGTGTATATATATATTCATTTGTGAATATTGTGTTATGCTTGTTATATATTGTTTAGAAGATATAGAAGTTGTGTAAGAAGTAGAAGTTGATTAGTAGTGAAGTAGGTTAGTTGTGAAGATTGGTATGAAGTAGAAGATTGGTGTGTAGAAGATTGGTGTGAAGAAGATTGGTGTGTAGTATATTGGTGTGAAAAAGTTGTGTAGAAGTAGTGATCAAGTTGTGAAGTTGTTGTGGTGTGTAAATTGGTGTGTAAGGTTTTCTCCGCCAAAAGGGAGTTTGTTGACATAGTGAAGAAAACTCTCGAGTAGGTGACTCGGGGAGTGGAGTAGGAACAAGGAAGGTGTCCTTGTAGCCAAACCACTATAAATCCTTGTGTTGTGGTTTGATCTTTCCAACTCTTCTCATTACTTATTTATTTACCTTTACTATATTAGCTTTGTTAGTTAGTTACCATACAATAGTTCATATAGTACAAGTATTGAGTTCACATAAATTAGAATCGAAGTTTTTAAAACAAACTTGTGTTTATAAATTTAAAAAGGACGTAAAACTATTCAACACCCCCTTCTAGTTTTCCACAGAAGTGATTCTAAGAAAGATGTCGAGGAGGAGATGGAAAAGGTATTGGATTACTTCAAAAAGTTTCCCACTAAGGATGAGCTTGCATACCATAAGAATCTATTGGATGATCCTAACCGATCAATCTATAGAAATCTACCGATCATTCGAACCGGCAACCCAAACAACATAAACATACTATGCAATATTGGGCATTTGCATGTTTGGAAAGCTTAAATTGACCTTAAGTCACCCATAAATATCTTGTCTAGGATATTCTACAAATGGGTTATGAAAAAGCAATTAGCTCCTACGATAGACCCCATAACTGGAAAAACAAGTATTTTGTGGGGAGAGTTAGAGGGTTGCCCGTTTATGTAGGAAATTTCACCTATGTAATAGATTTTGTGATCTTAAAAGATGTTAACCCTGCGGTCGACATCAATTTATCTAATGTTGTGTTAGGAAAACCATTTATTGAAATCTCTAGAATGAATTATGATCCATCATTAAGGATAGTTAAGTTTAAGGACGGGACCAACGAGATTGCTTACCAAATGCCATATAAGATAGAACAATTCCGACTCATGCCAAACCTAGAAAAAGAATTTAAGCAGTCAGTATACTATAGGAATGATGAGGACAAGAGGAAAGGAGTAGACTACGTAATGAAAAAATATTCGAGTTCTACAAGGAATGTTTACAACTAGGTCCGGAGTATAAAACCAAGATAGAAGATAACCTAGAGAGCGTGACAAATGATGGAGTCACGTAATAGGGTGTGACTTTGAGTCTAGCTACGAGACTCGTAAATAAAGAAAAGCGCTTCTTGAGAGGCAACCCAGGCTTTCTTTCTCATGTTTGTTATTTTATTTTATTTTTATTTGTTTCCGTATGTATACTCTTCCTTATTTTTACTGTTCATGTCTCAAATAAAATTGTGAAAATGCTTTATTTTTTCTTTAACCTCGTTTTAATTACATATAAAATGTTTGTTACACCTTTACACCTTAGCCTACCCTGTAGATTTAAGTCCTTGGTTAGTTGCTTTTGGCAAAAGTGTATTGCCTGTGCTTGTGTGCGTAATTTATTATATTTGGTTAGGTCGAGAAATTGCACAATGCAATTGGAAGTGAAAGTAAATAGTGTATTTTTAATTTTCGTGTGTTTACTACTTTCACTATTATTTTTATATCTGAAGTTATGAAGTATATGGAAAAATTATCCAGATTTATTATGATGGTGAAGTGGTGAAATTTTTACACCATTAGTTAAAAATAATCGAAAAAAGAAGAAAAAAAAAAGAAATAAGAAGTTGGAAGTTTATTAAACCAACGATGTAAAGTTACGTATAAGTGGATGATATCGCCACTATTGTTGTACTATATTTATTGATTGCAAGGGAGTTGGCTGTTATGGGAACGCCAACTGAGGTTTATTCTTTGATTAGGATATTTTTTAGTCTAATTCATGTCTACCTAAAGCGTGAGTTTCCGTGTTAAAGCGTGAGTTAGTCAATGATATGTGTCCTATTCATGGGATGGTTGGGAAAGTGATTAACCACACATATAGGGCTAATCTATTTGTTTTATTTATTTTTTTATTTTACACCAATTTATTTCCCAAATATTATCCATATCTTATACCGTATTATTGTATTCGTTGTTAGTTTTCGAGCATCCGGATATAATGATGGCTAAGTGAGAATGTCAAATGTGTGAATAAGGTAGTGACCATCCGAGTATTAGATTAATCAAATAGCGCGCCAGCGATCTGGTGTGTGACTTGGTGACCATCCGTTATGTAAATAACACGTCAACGATCCAAGAAGCACACTATTGACTATCCGTTGTTTGAAGCGTCGACGACTCGCATCAGCGATCTACTAAGTTTATACATGAGATGTTTGAACAAAGCTAGGTTTAACACTAAGCTGTTTTACCGCTTTAGACTCGATTCCTTAGCGTTAGTGGGGGAGATGTGTATGCCTGCCAAGCCTATGATAGAATATTCATCACGACCGAGCAATTGAGAGAATTAGATTAGTTGAGAGATTGAGAGAAATATTTTTTTTCTAGTTTGTTAAGTGTTTGGTTGTGCAATTATGATAAAATGACTAAGTGCTTAATTATAAAAATACATCCTAATATCTCTTAGGATACAATTTCATAAGTTTAAATCTAAGGTTTACTTGGGGACAGGTAAAGTTCAAGTGGCGGGATATTTGATGACATCAAATAAGTACATATTACTGTAATCATTTATTCCATTTATTTGACTTGTTTTATATTATTATCTATGAGAATCGATACTTTATTGTTTACTTTAGTGATTCTCATGTAAAAACAAGCAATTTATGAAAGTTAGTGATTTTGGATGAAGTATGGAGTTAAATGATCAAGATTGAAAAAGTCTACAAAAAGATGATTCAAAGACCATTGCCTGACTTTCAAGAATGCGCCGCATCTAATTTATCTGATGCGCCACATATGAAACTTTGGTCAACGAAGCAGAAACAACTTGTTTTAGCTCAGATACGCCGCATCACAAATCTGACATACGGTGCATCACTTTCCAGACTTCACCAAATACAATCCAAGATACTGAAGGACATGCGTCGCATTGCATTGAAGATACGCCGCCTCTGAAGATGGTGTACGAATGTTCCAAAATTATTAATCTTGGACTCCACGCGAAGTTAAGTTAATGCGGCGCATCTACTTAGTAGATGCGCTGCATCGATCCATCAGATAGAAACTATAAATACCCCAAGATACAGTCGGATTTCGTGTACCAAAAACCCTAGAACGGAAAGAAGAAACCCTAAGGAGAACAATACAGACGAAAATACAACACAAGACACACCAAAGTGAAGATTTCATAGAAGTAAGAAGATCATGAATGTGTTTTAACTCAATTAAGTAGTTTTGTTTCATTGTAATAGTAAGCTTTAATCCATCAGGATTGATGGGCTTGTGGCCGCCATACTTCTCCTCTTAAAATTGCTTTCCTATCGATTAAAGTTTATATGATGTTTTTTTAGTTCTTGTTATATGTGCTTTGATAACCTCTGGGTCTAGCAGTAGCAAGCTACTTAATCATTAGTCAGGCCTTCTATCTGTTTATGTTATCTATATGTGTACGTGTTCGCCATTCGTTGTATTCTGCTCAATAGTTTTAGTTTAATTAATCAAACCAATTCGTGTTAGTCTCTCAGACTGAAAACCCCTGCGTTAGATTAGATTGTAAAGCTAACTTATATATTAAAATACTGATAAACGCACTAGGTATTAACGTTCCACTCTTAGTGATCGATACTCTACTTACCAACTAGGCTACATTGATCAGGTACACTGCTCGTTAGCGTGTTTTATAGGATAAGTCGGCTATTATAAATTTAAAACTTAAGTAAGGTTATTCTACAACGATATAGCACATCACATCAATATGCCGTATACTTAAGATATTGTATACGGCGTTATACTTTCAAATTTAACGTTCCTTCATTTTGGCTTCTTTTTGGGTTCTTTTATGGTGTTTTTCGCGATAATTGTTCCATAGCTCTAGATTTGTACTAAAATATAAATTAATGACAAATCTGTACCAAATATACTAAAATAATATAAAAACAAGCAATAATTGTGGGATATTGATACTCAAATATTTTTATTTAATGTTATGAGGGCCTTATGATGGAGTTTCACTCAAACCCACAAAAACTTGAAAACAACCTTATATGGAACGATTTCAATTTTATTTGGAAACTACATAAAATTTATTAATCCTAAAGTGTATGTGAACCTTGGTCATGTAACCACACAATTCTTGTATACCCAAAGTGACAAATTCGATATACCCAAAGTGAACAATTTGACAAGCACGAGAAGAGTGAAAAAGACGACCAGCCAATGAACGACCTTATAATGTACACTCACCCAAGATCACATCAGAATCCACATCAAGAATGCTAGGTTGCGTGCTTTTTGAACATACTTTTTGAATCCATGTTTCATGAAAGTGATTGCAATCTATTCCTTCTAGCTATTGGAATGTAATTTCTCTACCGCATAAGAGCAACGGGTATGGTGACGTCCACCAATACGCCATCCAACGTGGCACCAAGCCACTGCCCCACCCCACTAAATAAATTTGTGTACACCTCACTAAAAAAATTATTACACCCAAATTGCTTTAACCCACATCTATTGTGTTATGTGTTTAAACCCTTGTTAATTGAATAGATAACTACATGTTGGTTAGTCACGTCCTATAATACAATTTTAGGAAGGTTGAGACTCTTGGTAGTATAGTATTCTTGGAGAAACGGAAAAGAAAAAAAATTGTTACTCCCAAGTCATAGAATACTTATTAATACTTAATTTGTGTTGAGCCTTCTAATTTGAGTAATCTAAGTTTAAAAATTTAAAAGTATCAGTGTATTAGTAGTTGCTAGATTAGGCATAAGGACATACAAATTTTCTAGAAGTACGAAGGGAGTATTTCACAAAAAATAAAGTTATAGTAGGTCACTAGTGCAATGAGAATGGTGCCAGTAGGCATATAAAAGCTTTCAACATTTCAAGTTTTCAACTAACAAAAGGTTTTAACCAAAACAAAGCGGTTAAACTCTTATCGTAAAAAAGAGTATTATATAGGGTTTTCGGGTTGATCCGACCCAAAAACCTGATAAAATAAACAATTTAAACGTAACTCGACCTTATAACAATATCATATTATTGGATCCGGATCAAATTAACCTGATTAAATCCAACCCTTAATCTTTTCAAGTTCGTGTCAGGTCAACCTTACCTTATTAAGACCGGTAGTCACACGACAGGCTTAATGGATTAGAAATCATATTAATTGAAAAGAATAATTCTCAGCAATTTGATTCTAAACTTCTAAGTGACAAACTTTTTGCATCAAATAACGCGAGAATGATAAGGCATTTAATATAAATAATTTGTATTAAAATTGGTGACATATACTAATATTTAACATCACGTTTGAGGGGCTTGTGTTGGATTTTTACTCAAAGCCCACAAAAACTTGAGAACGACCCTTTACGGAACGATTTTAATTTTATTTTGGAAACTACAAATCATTTACCATTCCTAATGCGCATGTGAGCCTTGGTCATGTATCCAAGCTTTTGGTATGCCCAAAGTGACAAATTCGATATACCCAAAGTGATAAATTCGATTAGCGCGAAAAAAGTGAAAAAGACGACCAGCCAATGAACGACCTTATAATGTACACTCTCACAAGATCACATGAGAATCTACATCAAGAATGCTAGGTTGCGTCGCTTTTTGAACATCCTTGAAGGTTCCATGAAAGTGACTAAAAATCCATTTCCATCTATTCCATCGGGTTTTATTTTGTTTAATTTGGTTTTGTTGTGTTAAGTTTGTGTTTTAATTAATATGGTAGGTCCCGAAGAGGTATTTTGGCCTGAGTTATGAGGGAATGGGTTTTTGGTGTGTATATGTGAAAAACGATGTTTTGATGAGACGACATAACGTGATACTCAAAATGATTTTGCTCAAAGCCACTGCATTTTATGCTCCAAGATTGTGTAATAAGTAATTGACCGAGCCCCGGTCCATTTGGCACTAAGAGAATTCGTCCTACCCTATTAAGCTTCTCCAAAGGGATGTGCCCAACATGAAGAATTTTTTGTTGAATCGGTAACAAACGCGATTGAGTTGTGTTCAAAGTTTGTGTGTGTGGGGGTTTAATTAAATGATTTTTTAAGATTTTATTAGTATTTTTTTCGTCCTCATTCTCTTTGTTACACTAAATTAATGATAAAAGAGTTTAAGAGAGAAAAATCTAACGTAATAGTAAAAATGTTTGGTCTCTGGGTTGTCATGTACAACCGCCCTAAGAACACCTCCGAGGCTCCATCTGGAATCGTTTAAAAGAGATATAAAAGTGGATGTGAGCTTTTGACATTGATTGGGTTGTCGGACAGCCACATATTTTGTAGTGTTTATTTGTTTATTTTTATGACCATGTATTTCCCTTCTTGATTCTCGGCCACGAGCTTTTCTTTATTCTTATAATATTTTATCTGCAGTCATGTTTTTATAAGTATTGATTGTATATTAAAATAACAAATCGATGCATATAGATTAAGTATTAGACTGATCTTAGTTTATTTACTCGCTGAGACAATTTAGAGATAATGTTGAGGGTTTTGCATTAGTTAAACTAGTTTTAGATCCCCGTATATGTACGAGACTTTTGATTCGATTTTTGTTAGATTAATTTCGGTTAATAAATATGTATGTATAAATTTAATACTCATAAAAATAAGATAATACAGTATGAATAGATCATACTCATAAAAATAGTTTTAGAACAGGTCTTTGGCTAAAATTTTGAGATTTGTGTTTGCTTTTTAGACCTTTTAAATATATTATATTTTAAATGGGCTTTGTACAAAAAATTGAATTATAAGTTTTAGATCTTCGAACATGCACAGGGTTTTGGGTTATATTTTTGCTTAAAGTATTTTTTACATGTTCCATAAATCTTTAGATCCCTGTACACACGGGATTTTGAGTTATACTGTTGCTTAAAGTATTTTTTACATGTTCCATAAATCTTTGGTTGTAATATTATTATTAAGGAAGTTGTGGGCCTGTAGTGTGTGTAAATGAAGCAATCGATTATCCTTGGTAGGTTAAGTACGTGTTGAGAATGATCGATTTCTACTAAAGAATGTCAACAATATGTTGTTAGTTTATTGACATTGTTTTATTAGTCGTATGTTAGGATCGAACTCGAGATCACGTGATTGCACACTTTACGTATGAAGAGTAAATAAATAATTATTCATAAATGTTATATATAATTATTAATAAACACAAAACACTTAACGATCGTTAATATTTAACGGAGAATGACTAATGACCGTTAGACGAATATAAGAAAGTAATATGTATGAATTATTGGCAAGTCAAGAAGGATCTAGAAGCCTCCCTTGGGCTTCATAACCCATTCCTTTTCTTGAGCTCCAAGTATTCATTCACTATAAATACAAATTAAGGGTTATTGGTTTTACATACTTTTGTACACACACAATACCCTAAGATTTGGTTTTCTTTTCTTGCTTTCATAAGCTCAATCGAACACCCTTTTTATCAAGGGATTCGACTTTTGTTTTTGGGAAAAACGTTTTGTGTTTAATTTATTAGCATAAACTTTTACATGGAATTAGTACGTGTGTACAAGAACGTGATATAACCACACTATTGGTTATATCTTTGATTGAATTACAAAAAGGTAAGGGGTAATTCTTACAATCCACATAAACGCTAATTAGGGTTCTTGATTTGAAGAATTGCATTAATTGATTCTTGTTCGGCCTAGAATCACAAAGGTATGTTTACTATTTATTATTGATTAATTAATTACATGTTATATGATCTTGTTATAATTGCTTCCGCTATGCTTACTTGGTGTGTTTGGTTTATTTATATGATTGTCATGATATTATAATTCCAATAATGGTATCAGAGATAGGTTATTATGTGTAATTAATTATCGAAACGCATAAAAATTGAATTTTGATTCGTTTAATTACATGTTTTTAGGGTTTTCATATTCCTAACCCTATTTTTTTTATTTTAGGTCGATTGACCTATTAGTTATTTAGGGTTTTTGGTTTTGATTTTAATATGATTAGAAACCCTAGGATGTCATGTAATTGTTTATGCGTTCTAGTAATCGATCTTGGTGCAATATGTTAATTGTTAAGCATAATCCATGAGAAGTGCATATTTGCATGGATTTAATTGTGTGATGATTTAAATGGTTTAAATTGTATATATTAATTAAATGTTAAGTTATATCAAAACATGTAAATTTATTAATAGATGTCGAATTGGGAAAGACTCCAATATTAAGTAATCAATTACGTGCTATGTGGTGTTTGTTTAGTTTTGGCTTACGCAATCGATCTATTGATGTATGTGACTCTTTTTTCTTTTGAAGAAGAAAGTCTTAATTGAATAAATGCATTATACACCTAGATTGATTATTAATAGGATTATTGAATAAAATTTGCATGTGGCTACATGTTTATACATATTTAATTGTTATGTTATGTATATGTTTATTTGGTTGTTTTATTTTTTATTATGTATTACTTGTTTTTTGTTTATTATTATGTGAGACATTTTTATAAACGAAAAAAGGGTAATTTTGAATAGAAAAATAATATGGACTAAATAAATGGCGAAATTGTTTTGGTTTTAAGAGTTTAAATTTCAAAGGATTGGTTGATTGATGTTTTTGTACATAGTGTGCGAAAGGCGGACCGAAAGTCGCCATACAATGTGCTTGTAGAGAGGGGTTTTTAAAGACCATGCACCTACCGGTTCTCTACAACCACTTGTGTGCCAATCTAGACTTACCTATATCACTATTTTACGTACACTGTCATCTTAAGGGTGAATTGACCACAATTCCACAATGATTATCCGAAACACTAAGTTTTAAGGTTTATGCAAAAGTACGATATAAGTGGACGATAATTGTTTGTAATTCTTTTATTGGTGAACCCGATACCTCAATCAAAACTTTGCTATTTTAATCTTAGTGAATTGGTAATTATAATTGTTTTGTAAAACCAATGTTATGAAGTTGTATGCATGCTTCTTCATACATTATTTTGATTACACGTCAAAATTAATACTCTTATAAAATTAAGTCGAATGCCATCTAATTAATAACACTTGAAGTTGTAGTTTACGTCGTGTGAGAGCTTGGCTAGATTGCAATGGAGATGTAAATTTCATAAATTCATTGCTAGCAGATCAACTGATGTAATGGATTTTTGAGTTTGCAGTTTTTAAGTTAGACGACTTAAATTGAGTAGGAAGTGAGAGCTTGAACTCAAGGCATTAAGATAGGGATGAAACATGCTTACATTACAAAGGTTTTATGAATGTAAATCCCATAATGATCTAGGAATTGCAATATGATATTGGCAATTATTGTTCGACAATTACCTTGTTGAATACTATCATTACTAGCAGATCAACTGATGTAATGGTACTATGTCAATTTGGATCCTAGCTTTAAGAAAATACTATGGTTTATATGAATATTTACCAATGGGTATTTTATTTTCTTAAAGATCTAATTATCGAAAATACTGAAATTGAATTTTGTAATTCGTTTTAATGTATTAATGCAAAGTTCAAACCGTAAACGCACTTTGGGCTTTGGTAAATTGATCTAATTCTGTTTGCAAACTAATGTTTGATTAAGAAATATTTACTTAAAAGACAAAAGAAGTCTCCTTTCTATGAAAGAAGAGTGAGACACAATCCTATTTCTTTTCATGAATGAAAAGGATAATAGGAATATTAGATATGTCTAAATCCTAATATAACTCATAACAAATTTTTAATAGTTAAGAAAATTGCGCATATTTTCCATAGGGATTTCATCATCCTCATTCGGTGATTAAATTCTTTATAACAAATATGATATTTGGTTAACAGAAAATTATGTATGACATTTTATGAGTTATTATAATTAGAAGCTAGACTAATTACCGCAAAATGATAAAAGACAATCTAGTTGTTTTGGCTATTTAAAAGGTGCTACATACATTGTAGGATGGTAGACTTGTTAAGGAAGAAATTGCATGCCCAATTTTTCAAGTTGATAGTATTTGATGGATAGTCCATCATAAGTAATTGTTACATATGTATATTCAAATGTGTAGAAAAGTTAAAAGCACACTATTTTCTTTCACTGGATATGAAACATTTACAATGTTGTCAAATTCAGTGGGAGTATTGTATACTTATTACTTAATAAGAAATTATTGTAATGATCTTTAATTCTGTGAGAGTTACAAGCTTTGACATCTTGGTAGCTAAAGATAATTACTTTCCAAGTGTAGACACTCATACTTTTAAGGATAGTCTTGTACGTTTCCTTACTAAACATTGTTGTTCTATAACTACTTGTTATGCTAAAATCTATGACACAATCATATTGATCACATAAAAAAATGCATGGCGTGTTGTTTGTCAACTATATGAGTTTGTTCCATGCACAAGTGGGAGAAATGTTATCTTTAATGTATGCAAGAAACAACTCATAAAGATATGATTTAATGGATTCTCTTGACTACAATGTAACAGAATAACGTTCTAATATGTATTTTACTAATCTAATTCAAGAAACACTTGGTGTTACAATTTATGTTATGTAAAAGCTTAGCTAGATTGCAACAACAAGGTGAATTTCATATTTCATTACTAGCAGATCAACTGATGTAATTGAACTATGAGAATTTACTGTTTCTAAATTAGATACCTATCAGAACATGTGTCAATATGATATCAAGACTACTTTAATTAGTATATTTATGAATTCATGAAATGACATAAATTAATTAAGTAATCTAATGCTACTTCAATCTGACTATTTATGTGTTCTTTGAATGACATAAATAAATGAAGAAATAATGTTACTTACATTATTGTGAAGTAATAAATTAACTTGAAATTACTATTGAAACCAAAAGATAGTGTTCATAATCACTTTAGTTAAACATGTTTATGTTTTATTGTAAACATATAAACATAAAGTCTTTTAATTGTTACAAGACTTATAATAAAGTAAGACGTTATCTTGTTATGTTTTTTAATTAAGACATTTATATGAAGTTATTGAATTGTTAAATGACTTATAACGTATAATGGGATTATAACAGTTTATGTTTTCTTGTGGAGACATGGACATGAAGTGACTTTGTCAAAAGTACTTGTGTTATAAAGCATGTAATTGGCTTGAAAATACTATTATACCATTAAAATGACTTAGTTGGTAAATCGACAAGCCAAGAGAAATATAGTTATCTCAAATATTGTTAGATTGTCTTACAATATTAAAACTAATGAAATACCAAATGTTTATGGTATGTTCAGTTAGGAAAATCAAACTCTTGTTATATTAAAGATAACTATGATTTCTTTTCTTCCAAAAGTTATCAAGGTTAGAATATTGAATATGACTTGGACATACTTAATAAAACTCCAACATAGAAGATTAATAAGACATTATCATATGATGGAATGTGATGAATCACATTAAGTCTTAAATTGAAGTTCTAAATTTGTTTAACTGCTTATGAAGAGGTTATTAACAAAGTAAAGTCAGGAACTGTCAATATGTATTTGTAATATCCCAAAAGAGAACATTGTATTGTTGCTTTATTTGCTAAGTATTTAAAGATAGTCTTTAAATTACTAAAAGCAAGTGGGAGTTTTGATCTTTAAAAGATAAAATTACAAGATACATAATCTTCTAAAATACACTAGTAAATATCATGATGAAGTTTGACATTTGAATGTTAAAACTCTAGATGATAATCAAGTTTGACATTTAAATGTTAAATCTCAAGATGATGGAATTATCATTCATATAATAACATTATATCTCAGATATTTGATTAATATACTGAAGGCTATTATTTACATGATTATTGTAAACCTGATAATCATTATGATACATTACCAAATATGAAATTGGGTAAAGCATACATGATATGAATGATTAAGATGCTGTCCATAAAGATAATCAATTTTATAAACTTGGTTTATCTTAATAGTTAGACTAGAAAATAAAGATGAGTTTCTTCAAAGATAAGGTAACCTTTGTGGTTTAAATCTTTGTATAGAAATCATATGGACAACATTGTGCACGTATTTAATGCATGTCTTATGACAAGATTATTAATCACACTTAAGCAATTAACTGTGATTGAATATTCTTTTCTAAATACATTAAATATACAAAGATTATGATTG
Source organism: Artemisia argyi (assembly GCA_030686995.1). Taxonomy (NCBI): domain Eukaryota; kingdom Viridiplantae; phylum Streptophyta; class Magnoliopsida; order Asterales; family Asteraceae; genus Artemisia; species Artemisia argyi. The sequence continues at coordinate 108,858,337 of CM060708.1, forward strand.
TCATATTTATGAAATTGACAATGGAATATCAAAACTCTTTCTTGAGTGATTACTTGAGCGAGGACGATAAGTAATCAAAAGGAGTTTATGAATTCAAATAAATCTTTGGAAGTGTACAAAGTGCAATAATCCATGGATGGATAAATGCATGCATCTAGAAAATTATTCTTATGTTTAATTATTAAATCCATGTTTTGATTTATAATTGAAATAAGATAATTTCTAAGTATTCCTAAAAGCTAGTGGGAGTATTATGTTTAATTTCCTAAATCATATATGCTGTAAAACATATAAAAATGTAACATTCCATATAAGTTAAAAGTTAAGTCTTAGTTTGGAATGAAACTTTACTTGAAAGATTTAGAAAATAAGACATACAACCTTGAAATAAAAGTTTATTATTTAATAAACACGTGCGGTAAATGAATCTAATATAACATGATATATCATTTAGGAAGTCTAAATGGATATGCATAACATGAATAAAATCTAAGTATGACTCAAAAAAATTTCATGAACATTATGTTTTGTTGTATCATGCTTGATTACAAAATGATTTGGCAATATTAATATCTAATTAAAAGTTATTAGATAACTTGTGTAATATTCTAAAAGAATATGTTTGATTATAGAATCACATCCTAAATCTGGAATGGCTTCCAAATTCTATAGATGAACAATTTTTCAATTGTTGTGAAAATTGTCATAGCCAACAAACATAAAAGTTTGAAGGGCATCAAACATTAAACAATAGATATTAATGTTTACGGAAGGTTTTAAGAACATATTGTTGTTTGTATACAATGATGCTAATGAAATTGAGATGACACTCAATACTAGTTATGGTAAGGATTTTATCCTTGGCTGTTACTAGTTATGCTTACTAAAAGCGTAGTTGCATTATACATTAAGAGAATAAGAATACTTCAAACTTTAAAATGTTTGGAAGTTTGATTATCATAAATTGGTTGTTAAGAATGTCACACATTTATGAAATATTATATGGCATTATCAAAATAGTTGAATATGCATATATAAGAACTTCAATAGTTGAATTAATGAAATAAGTATTCTTAAAATTCTGAAAGATCAAAGTTGGATGATTTAGGTCTTGTCAATAAGTATGAATGTCATTGCTTGAGACATAATTCATCAACAAGAGTTATCATGCATTGATCTATTTAGTATTTGGATAAGGGATGTTAAACAATTATTATAATAAATTTAAATACATGGTATGTTTAATTTATAATATATTGTATCCTGTTTTTGCATGTTTAAATCCATGAATAAAGGTTATTCAAAATTGTCCATTGTCAGTTAATAATATGGGAATATTATTAAATCAAGAGAAATCTGAAGGTTGGTATAATATACTTAAAGTATATTGATGCGTAGTCATGCCATTTCAGATGATATTCAATGATACCGAAGATAGGATTTATCCCAACTACATGATGTTACTTTATGGATTTTGTTATTAAGTAAATCATGAGAAGTTATCCTCAGAATTGAGATGCAAGATAAGTGTCATGAATGTAGTACATTTTTGTGGAACAACTTAACGCTATACGTAACTGGTAGTCATAAGGGTTGTTTTTAGAAGTGTTTCAAAGTTTGTGGGTTTTGCTTGTAGTCAAGATAGAATTTGTTCCTTCAAATTTATTTTTGGAGTTTAATACTGCTGGGCCCCTCGTAGGGTTGGTAAGATGAATGTGTGGCCGCACCCAAGATCTTCCCTTAATATGTTCAGAAGATTAGGTAATCTTGCACAATCATAAACAACGAGAAACATAATGGTTAATTAAGGAATGACTTTAATCCATATCCTTATTAACGTGGTATTAGAAACAAAAGGATAATAATAATGAGAAATCATTAAAAGGATTTTCCAGGAGCCTTACTCGAGATCGTACTAGAGGCATCGGCGTGTTGCTAGACGCTAACCGATGTGATTACACTATTAAAATATGTCCAAGTGGGAGCTGTTAGTTTATGGATATTATTTTAGTAGTCGTATGTTAGGATCGAACTCGAGATCACGGGATTGCTCACTTTACGTATGAAGAGTAAATGAATAATTATTTATAAATGTTATATATAATTAATAATAAACACAAAACACTTAACGATCGTTAGTATTTAACGGAGAATGACTAATGACCGTTAGACGAATATAAGGAAAGTAATATGTATGAATTATTGGCAAGTCAAGAAGGATCTAGAAGCCTCCCTTGGGATTCATAACCCATTCCTTTTCTTGAGCTCCAAGTATTCATTCACTATAAATACAAATCAAGGGTTATTGGTTTTACATACTTTTGTACACACACAATACCCTAAGATTTGGTTTTCTTTTCTTGCTTTCATAAGCTCAATCGAACACCCTCTTTAACAAGGGATTCGACTTTTGTTTTTGACAAAAACGTTTTGTGTTTAATTTACTAGCATAAACTTTTACTTGGTATTAGTACGTGTGTACAAGAACGTGATATAACCACACTATTGGTTATATCTTGGATTGAATTACAAAAAGGTAAGGGGTAATTCTTACAATCCACATAAACCCTAATTAGGGTTCTTGATTTGAAGAATTGCATTAATTGATTCTTGTTCAGGCTAAAATCACAAATGTATGTTTACTATTTATTATTGATTAATTAATTACATGTTATATGATCTTGTTATAATTGCTTCCGCTATGCTTACTTGATGTGTTTGGTTTATTTATATGATTGTGATGATATTATAATTCCAACATATGTTTAGGAACAGTTTTAACAGATGTCCACGAAGGGATGTATGTTTAATAGCAGGGAGACGAATACCTAGCCTGATGATGATTTTATACAGAGGATATCGAGATCAAGATTTTGGTTTTTTAGATGAGAAGCAATATGGCAGTTTAGTGCTAGTGGGGTTGCGTTTTTAATAACATTTTATCTTAACTTTAGCAATCATCCCTGTGGTTTTGCCAAAATTACAGAAATCATCCCTGGTCTTCCAAAAGTGCAGACGACCTCCCTGTGGCGAAACTTTTGGACCATTTTGGTCCCTGGTTTTAACCGTCGTTATGTTGGTTTATTTAAAGTTATATATATATATATATATATATATATATATATATATATATATATATATATATATATATATATATATATATATATATTTATAAAAACATGTGCGTTTTTAAGTTTTTATACGATTTTATATACGTTTTTTTATATGTTTCTATATACATTTTTTTACACGTTTCTATACACGTTCTTATATACGTTTTGTATATATTCTTATTATATAATTTTTATATATGTTCTTATATACTTTTTATACATTTTGTAGACGTTTTTGTATACATTTTTTAATACTTTTTATATACGTTTCTATACACTTTTATATACGTATTTATAAAAACATATATGTTATTATATACGTTTTTAATACATTTTTATACACTTTTTATACGTTTTTGCATACGCTTTTATATACGTTTGTGTATATGTTTTTATATACGTATACAAAAACGTATATATACTCATACAAAAATATATATAAAAACATATGCACAAACGTATATAAAAATGTATATAAAAACATATAAAAAGGTATATAAAAACGTATATATTTTTATAAATACATATATAAAAGCATATAAAACGTATATAAGAATGTATACAAAAATGTATATAAGACCGTGTATAAAAACGTATATAAAAATATTTACAAAAACTTATATAAAAGCACATACAAAGACATATATAAAAACATATAAAAAGTGTATAATAACATATATAAAAAGGTATATTATATACGGTATATAATAGCGTATATGTTGTTATAAATACGTATATAATAACTTATAATAAAAGGTATACAAAAACGTATATGTTTTTATAAAAAAAATGTATATAAAAGTCAAAACACTTTAAATAAACCAAAAATAATAAATTATAAACTGCCGTTAATTTAAAGGATGAACGCTGAAACGATCGTTGGCTAAAAGGGGCTAACGTGTAACTGCTAACGGAATCCACTTAACGACAGTTAAAACCAAGGACTAAAATGATCCAAAAGTTTCGCCACAGGGAGGCCGCTTGCACTTTCGAAAGACCATGGACGATTTCTGCAATTTTTGCAAACCACAGGGACGATTTTTGCATTTTACTCTTAATTTATTTAGGGGTTTTCTAACTTTTGCCATAGGTACATGGGTTAAAAACATTAATTAAACATAATTATTTCTTAAATTAAATTCATTTCCATGTAAAATGATGTTAAATTTGGCAAATAAAACATTTATTTATGGTAATTTTACTTCATTAAATGATTTAAACATGTACTACCATAGCACATTGTAGAAAATCCCTTAATTTGTTGTCACTTTATTAAGAATTTTAGTAAGGAAATACACCTTCTATTCGTTGTACTGTCAAATAGTTTGTGTTCAAAACAAAGTACAACAATGCCACCTTGGATATTAAGTCTCATCCTAATCCTCTCATCAAAAACCTTCAGAAACGTAACATCATAAAAACCTCATGAGAAACCTTCATCAGAACCGTAACATCAACCCCTCATCAATATCAGGAACCCATCAACAGCAACCCTTCATAAGCTACCCCTCATTAGAAACCATCATTAGAAACCCCTGATCAACAACTTCCTCATCAGTAACACATCAAAAGAAACCCTTTATCTGAAATCCTTCATCGGAAACCATTCAATTGAAACCTGCGACCAGGAAGTGCGACCACCAACCTGAGATCACCAAGCCATCATTAACTCTTAATTAACTTGCAATCACCCACAAGTACAATTATCAAATTTGCTCTTTAGTAGGATATCATGTACCGAGAATTGTAGTTTCACAAAAAAAGAACTACAATAATCATTAAATTATGATTATACTTCATAGACATAGGATTTAAGAATCCTATTTATTTTTCTAATATCAATTTGCAAAGTTGATAAAAGTTGATGTTAACTTGGCCCCGTCTTAGAAAGTTTACCTATTTTAGCATGTTAACCAACCAATAACACTCACTTGCATAAGCCAAGTTATTTTATAAATTCCAAAGGTTAAAAAAATATAATCAACATTGTCAAAACCTGCAAGCCCAAAATTTGATCTATCATGAAACCTAAGAACATAATGAGATGAATAAATGCATAGGATTAAAAATTTACCTTTTATTCGGCTTTTTTTTTTCATTCAACAACGTCGTTTCTGCATTCTAAAACTTTAAAACCGCACGGGAAGGATTACACACCTTTTCATCTTAGCTATGTTTCTGCATTAGGAATGGAAGTATATCATTGTCCAAAATCAGAAGCAAATAACCTTTTCATCTTACGAGATTGGTACCACTTTTCATGATCACTATTTGATAAACCGAGTGGAAATCAAACCCAACCCATCCACCATCTGCCTCTACATATAAACTTATCGTTTGTAGCTTTTTTCTATATATGTATCCATAGCTCATTCATTTCATATCAGAAAAGTTCTAGTCTTACGTGATTGGTACCACTTTTCATGATCACTATTTCATAAACCGAGTGGAAATCAAGCCCAACCGATCCACCATCTTCCTTTAGATATAAACTTATCATTTGTAGCTTTTTTCTATATAGGTATCCATGCTCATTCATTTCACATCATAAAAGTTCTTGTAGATGGTGAATGCTTAGTTCCACGTAACAAAATATACATGTCAGGATAACTAGTGTATCGTAAAAGTATTCTTTATAAAGAAAACTGATCTTCCTAGGAATCGACTGCTGACATAGATCAAAGTTGAAGTAAATATCCTCTGACATATTCTTCTTTTGCCAAAGAGAGAACTAAGAAAAAATATCACACGTATTATTCCTACAAACTAAGTGGTGTTTGGCATTGCAGTTTAGAAATTGTTACTGATATGATGTAATCAGAGTGTTCTTGATCCGTATAAAGTTGTTCTCAATTTTTGTGAGTTCTCTAACTTAGACGAAGTTAGATTAAATCTTCTTACAAATGCTACCAACAACGAACTAAAAACCTTTTTTTGTACATTTACCCATTGTACCTATGTCACATTTATTGGATTACCTACACAAAAATAGGAATTAACTTAAACATTTGAGCAGCATACCTCCCACTATCCGACTCGTTTCTATCATCATTGACCTTTGACTTTGTGCTTTCAGAATCCTCAGTAGCCAACTCTACCTCGTCAATTTATGAACACCAAAAAATCAAAACAAAACAACATATGGTCGTTTATCAGTATCACCTTTACCTATTTTACATGAAGGCAAAAGAGATACTCGGAATGAATTAGACCTGTAATGTGAAAAAAGGATACTGATTCATAAGAGAGGTCTTCCCAACCCTGTAATAAATAAATAAGTAACTATAATTCAGACAAAGGTGGGTCAATATTTAGATCACCCACCTGATAAATCCATCAAAAAGCTAAGTTCAAATACAGGAGTGTTTGGTAGTACATTTTAAATATGTTGCAATAATCAGATAATTGAGTGTTTGACCATTTGTATATAAAAATTTACACTCGTATAGTGAGAATCAATTTTTTTATAACTATTTGACTAAAAATTATTCACATAATCAGTGTCAGTGTTACAAAAATCGGCCAACTCGGCCGATTAATCGGCGATTAATCGCTACTCGGCCATGGAACTTGGTGACTTTTACAAGGTAATTGGCCGATTAATCGGTTAAAAATCGCTACTCGGCCATGGACCACCTTAGTACCGATTCACGATTTTTGCAACAATGATTAGTATCAACTGAACCCTAAAACTAAAATTTATTATCTTATATTTGTACCTAAAAATGTGTAAAAAATGATAGGTAAACCAAGCATAATAACAACCTACTTTCATATTGTTATTAGTAAACATAACAGACTTTTAAGAACGTTATGATCGGCAAAAGACTGAAAGAAACTATAATTAACCTGCACATAGATGACATTAACAGAACTGATGAGAGTAATTTTACACAAATATATGGATGCATACACAAAATACATACTGGTGATAGTAATTTTACACCGAGACACATACATACTAAACATTAATATTTGAAACTTTATTTCTATTAGTTTAGAATCTTGTAACACACCCATTTCGTAGATAGCAGTGGAAGCTAGATCTTGGGTATTACTCATGGAAACATAGTCACAATAATAGAAAACGATTCAAAAGAGACATTTTTATAGAAAAACAGTTACCATTCATTTATTCATCAGAGTTTTGCAGTAAAAGATATACTTTTAGAAAAGAGAGGTCCCACAGACTCGGTGTTGGACATCCTCATATCAAGTGTCACTCCGTGCCTTAAGTCCTAAGGGCCTAGTTACCTAGGATAACATGCTTAAAGGTCAACACTAGGGTTGACTGAGAGTCATAGGTTTAAGTAGTTATGGTGTGAATACAAGTTACACAGGGTTCAGCTAAAACTCTAATTGTGGAAAAAGTAATGAAAGAGTATTGTTGCACTAAGCTCATAGGAGCAAACCAACGGGAGTTGTCAAACTCCAAATAGATCTATTCACAATACTCGCATTCAGTCGCAAGTGATTATGGTTCATGAAATTTGGGTGTAATGTAATGATGGCAAAGTAGGTACTCGTGCAATAACCAAAGAAAAAGACTTGTATTCGGTTAGTGGCTACCGTTAATAAAATTTTTCATGAAATTCAAGCTAAGAGCTTTGAATGGGTTTCAAGGAGATCGAAGAAAGTTTCCTTCGACTGGCAGAAATGGTTCATCGATCCCTCAAGCTGCAGAATTCAGTGATGGCATCGCTAAGATTTCTGTGATATGTTTCGTGTTCAGTTGGCATGTTGTGAGTTATGTGGTTCGCAGTACCTTTCACCTACATAGTGTCTACAACAGTATTGGTTTTGATAGGGAGTGAGATTCTGAGTTTGGCCAAGGTTTAATTATCAGTTTAGTGAGTTCTACTGGCATGTTTTTAGTGTGGCCTGGTAATATCTTTGTATTTAGTGTGTCCTTCATAGTAAATAGAGTATTTGGGATAGTTTGGTTCTGTGGGTCTTGTTTGGTTTGGTCCATGTATCTCCCTTTTCTTCTTTGTTTCTTGTTTCAGTGGTTGTTTTTTCTTTGAGGCCTCCTTTTTTGCTAAAGCGTCTTGTTGGGAGGAGGGTCTTGTAGTCTGTTTTTTTTTGGTTGGGTTAATAAATGAATGCATTTAAAAAATAATAATTAAAAAAATATAAAAAAAAGCATGTATCCCTTTCACAGGGTTTGTAAAGCATTTAAAAAGTGAGGCTATGAACACTCACCTGGGATTAGAGATGAGTGTAGGTGCTACCAGATGGCCTACTCGCACAACCTGGTGGAGTGTGTATGTCAAACCTGGGTGAGTGTATTCTAACTTCTCCTAATTAAGTATTCTTAGTATTTTCTAGATTTAGATATAACATAACACCGTTCGGGCCATCATAATCCAGAGGCAATTAAAACCATCACATGAAGCTCTCTAGTATTGTGTTATGTTGTTATATGCTTAGTTTATAGATAGAACATAACACCGTTCAGGCAATCATAATCCAGAGGTCATGTAGTAAACGTTGAAGAGCCAGGGCACTTTAACTCGTAAACCCAGCAAACTCGTCAAAACGAATACCCAAATGAAACCCCTCACATGAAGCTCCCTAGTATTGTGTTATGTTGTTATTTAAAAATATAGGTTTTAATATTTATGAAAATACTTCATTTATACCCTTAAGTTTACTAATTGACAATATATACCCTTAACTTAATAACTTTTACGAATTTAGTCCTTAACGGTAATAACTATATATAACTATATCCTTATACTATATAAATTTGAAAAATAGGTCCTGACACCTAATACTTCTAAGAAATGGCAAAAACTGTCCCTAGACTTAATATATTTAGAAAGTTACATACCCTTATGCATGAAAACATTTTCAAAACTAGTCCTTTTTCCATGTAAACTATAGTTTTATGAAACAAGAAGCTTTCCTAGCTTATGAGTAACTAATATAAGCTTATTAAAGTGTCCTAGACCAGCTCATGGCTTATGAAATGAGTTGATGACATGCAAACACGGTATTGACTCATTTTAGGGTTTTGAAAATAAAACGAGCAAAAGGAAATGATCAAGGCTCATACAAGGGTTCCTAGGTGATCTAATACTCCTATATACCATGCTAGGTCAGTACTAAAGCTAATAAGATCAAATATTAAGCTTACTTGGTCGAACTAGGGTTTAACGAGGACTTAGGGTTTCTCGATGGTGTTTTCACTTCGACAGGGGTTCGTGGCTTGATTCCTTCGACTCTTAGGGCTTCTATGGGTTGTGTACTACTACTAGTTACAGAATATTAAAGGTGGAAAATTGTTGCGATTTGAGTTGTTGCATCTTGTCCAATTAAAATCTGACATTGCGAGTTGATTCTTGCGATTTGACTAATTGTGATTTGACTTGGTTTGATTTGACTCGTTGTGACTTGACTCAGATTACTTACTGTGACTTGCAAAGTTTATCATCTCACACTCAAGTACTCAGTATCTTATGGTTTCTCTTGTTGATTTTAAATCCCACGAAAGAATCGATTTCTCGGTTTAAATCGCAAGAGTTGTAAGATCCCGTGTAAGATTACATCATGGCAAGCACTACTTCTAATGACATTCAAGCTGCTGGGTCTGATACCCGCCCTCCTATGCTCGATAGAACTGATTACAAGTCATGGGCACAAAGAATTCGACTCTACTATTTGGGAAAAGAGAATGGTGTCAACATCCTAAAATCCATTGATTAAGAGCCATTTCAAATGGGTACCACGAGAGATGTTCTCACTACCGGTGATGATGGAGCGGTCACCTTTGGTATTGACAGACCACGTACTTACAACGATCTTAATGAAGAAGAAAAGAAGTGTTATGATGCAGAAGCCAAAGCTGTTTGGGACAATGTCAAAATGCTTCTAACCGGTTCAGAACTAACAAAGAAGATCGTAAGTCTCTGTTGTATGATGAATTTGAGCACTTTAAGATGAACCCTGGTGAAAACATCACAGACTATTATGTTAGATTTCACAAGCTTATGAATGACATGAGGATCATCAGAATGACAATGCCAAGCATCCAACTCAACTCTAAGTTCGTGAACAACATGTCACCCGAGTGGGATCGATTTATCACAGTCGTAAAGCTCAACAAATGATTGAGAAATACCAACTATGAACAGCTGTATGCCTATTTACAACAACATGAAAAGCATGCTATCTATGATCGCCAATTAAGGGAAAAATTCAATCCAACAACGACTAATGATCCGCTTGCATTCATCTCTAGTGTTCAGCCGTGCAATCAATCCCCACTTGATTAAGCTTATCATCATCCTTCATTAATCATTTGTTCAAACATCTTTGCACCCACCTTCTGTTGTGACCACCCAACTAGACTCAGGGTACCCTCGTACCGACCAGATGATTGACAATCTCTCTAATCAAGTTTCCTTGCTTGTTCAATAGTTCAAAGCAACACTTCCTCAAACCAACAACCAACTTAGGACTTCATCTAATCCGCACAATCAAGCAATTGTGGAATATGGATGAGTTGTGGTTCAGACTATTCAAGGAAGGAAAAATGTGAATCAAAGGAATGGTGCTCGGGGAAATGTCCAAAACAGAGTTACGAATGCAAATCAGGGGCAAGGAAGGCAACCTAAGTGTTACAACTATGGGGGTTTGGGTCACATAGCAAGGAACTGCACTCAACTAAAGCATCCTCAGAATTCTCACTACTTCAAAAATAAGATGTTGCTGATGTAAGCAAAAGAGAATGGAGCTGTCTTGGATGAACAAGAGTTATTGTTTCTTGCTGGAAATGACGGGAACATGTTTGATGCTGATGTGGATGATCAACTGGTTCAGGACTTGGCACTTAATGATCCGAACATCTTTCAAGCTGATGACTGTGATGCCTTTGATGAGATCAAATAAGTACATTTTATTAGCATCATTTATCCTATTTATTTGGCTTGTTTTATATTATTTTGTATAAGAATTGGTGCCTTAATGTTTATTTTAGTGATTCTCAGGTAAAAACAGAAAATTAGGTGAAAATTAATGATATTGGACGAATTATGGAGATAAATGATCATGATTTGAAAAGTCTACTGATATTCAAGAGATGCGCTGTATCTTTCTCAACACATACGCCGCAACGTTATACTTAGATGAATTCGAAGACCATTGCCTGACTTTGAAGAATATGTCGCATCCAATTACAACATGCGCCGCATATGAAACTTTGGTCAACGATGAATAATCAACTTGTTCTACTTCAAAATACGCCGCATCTCATTTACAACATGCGGCTTATTAGCTAAAGACTTCACCAGATTCTATCCAAGACGTTAAAGAACATGCCCCGCATAGAGAAACAAGTTACGCCACATCTAAAGGCGGTGTACGAATATTCCAGAATATAATAATCTTGGACCCCACGCGAAGTTAAGTAGATGTGCCGCATCTGTTATCAACATGCACCGCATCAACCCCTTAGACAGAGCCTATAAATACCCCAAGATAGATATGAGTTTTGTGTACAGAAAAACCTTAAGGAGACGAATTCAGTCGAAGAAACATCACATGACACGCCCCAAACGAAGATCTTAGAACCGTAAGAAGGTCCTGTATGTGTATAATTCATTAAGTACTTTTGTTTATTCTATTAGTAAGCTTTAATCCATCAGGATTGATGAGCTTGTGGCCACCATACTGCTCCCCTTAAAATTGATTTCCCATCTGTTAAAGTGTATATGATTGATGTTTTTGGTGACTTTTATTTGTGCATTGATAACCTCTGTGTTTAGTTGAGTCTTCTGGGCTACCATACATGTTCCTCGCCTGCTTATCTAGTGTCTAGAAAGTAGGATAAACATAAGTAATCATTAAGAGTTTACTCGCCGATAATTAGGATCTAACGAGACAGATTAGATTACGATACTCATCATATAAAACTAGCAATATAACAAGTGACAAGCCACTTAATTATAAGGACAGGTCTTCTTAAGTGTTTCTATTATCTATCTGTGTACGTGATTGCTATTCACTAATTCATTCTCATTAGTTTTACTTTTATTGTTTATTAAATCTGTGTTAGTCTCTCAGGCTAAACCCCCGTTTTATTAGATTAGGATTGTAAAACTAACTTAGATATTAAAATAGTGATTAAATCAACTAGATATTACGTTCCATTCTTAGTGTTCGACACTCTACTTACCGCTATATGCATATTTATCAGGTACACTGCTCGTTAAGTGTGTGTATTAGTAATAAGTCAGCTAAATATAAATGTAAAACTTGAAAAGGCTTAAACACCCTATGCTACACTGACATATCGCACGCATCAAGTTTTTGGCGCCGCTGCCGGGGAATGAATTGTTAATATCTGTTTATTTGATTAGTATTTTAATTAGATTCTAACCATTAACTTTGTTGTATATTAGTAGATTGAATCCATTGTATATATTTTGCATATTTTATTTTTCTTGTTTGTTTGTTTTGTTTATTTTTATTTTTTGTAATTTTTATTTTCTTTTTATTTTTTTTGTATTACTGCTCTCTGCTGTATTTTGCTGATCTAAACGATGCGACGCATCTGATTTATCAAATACGGTGCATTGCGTTTTTTATTATTATATACAGTGTAAACTTTAAAATTCGAAGTACGGCGCATCTATCCCTTAGATACGATGTATTCTGTTTTTAATTAGAAAATTTTCAAAACCCTAATGAGATACGACGCATCTGTTTCGACAGTTACGGCGCATCTATTTATTTATTAAAAACAATTTTTCGAATTTATAAACTGAGATACGACGTATCTGTTTTCACAGATACGACGTATCATTTTTCTGGATCAAACACTGATTTAATCTTTAACGTAATAAGATACGACACATCCTACTTCTAGGATACGGCGCATCGACATCAGATATCAGCTTCTTTTATTTTTTGTATTCTGTTTTCGTTACTTGTTTTCTGATTTTATACTTCATAAAACCTATCCTACTGATGCTTTTGTGCTGAATTTCAGGAAGTGCATGACCCAGAGCTCTGTTAAAGAACTCACCAAACCCTTCGACGAACCTGAGAAAGCTTTTCATTCACTTAAAAGGCTTTTCAACACAAGAGATCTTGATTATTCGAGCCCAACTAAGCTCGACTACTTTTCAGAAAAAGAGGAAGCTAGTGAAGAAGAAGTAACTGAAACAATGACGGAAAACACTACCATGGAGGAATACATGAATATGACCCGAGCAGACTATAGTTCGGGAGTTGCAAAACCAAAGTTTGATGATAATACTAAGTTTGAATTAAAGAGTCAATTTCTCAAAGAGCTTAGAGAAAATGCTTTCAGTGGATCAGAGAATGAAGATGCAAATGACCATATGAAAAAGATCCTTGAAATTGCATATTTATTTACAAATGAGAAACTAAAAATTGACCAAGTTATGCTTCGTGTTTTCCGAATTTCACTTACAGGAGCTGCTATTAGGTGGCTAAAGAATGAACCTGCTGGTTCTATTGACAAATGGGAAGACTTGAAGAGCAAATTCCTCAAGTGATGTTGTCCACTTGCAAAGACTGCTAAAAAGATGGAGGCTATCAATAATTTCAAGCAATAGCCCAATGAAACTCTTTATCGTGCTTGGAAGCGATTCAAGGAACTATTATTGAAATGTCCTCAACATTATCTAACCCCTATGCAGGAAATAATATTGTTTTATCAAGCTTTGGACGTGCCTACTCGACAGCAGTTGGATGCTAAGGGAGCTGTACCTCAAATGAGTGCAGCTGATGGTAGGAAAGCTATTCAGGAGGCTGCTAATCATTCTTAGAAGTGGTATGATGGAACCTCTACTATGTCTAAAATCAGCACTAATTCTGATGGTTTTGCTGCAATTCAAGCTCAATTCGACAAGCTTAGTAGAGAGATTAAGAAAAGAGATAAAAGAGCTTATGCTCCCTAAGTTGGATGTGCAAAGTGCCAAGGTCCTCATTACACTAAAGATTGTCCATCAAGGAATGAAGAAACATTTGAGGAGGCCTACTACACACAATTTGGACAACCATTCCAACCTTCAAGAAGATTTTGTGAAACTGCTCAAGGTTATTATCAAATAAACAATGGAAATCCCTCATATCAAGAAAGGAGACAGACTTTTGATGAAACCTTAAAGCAAATGATGGCCGACGCTACCAAAATACATGAAGAGAATACTGCTATGATCAAAGAAATCCGATCTTTTACTGATGCTACTATAAGGAACCGAGGAGCTTCGATTAAAGCACTTGAACAACAAATCGGTCAAATGAGCAAAGTACTTCAAGAAAGTGTATACGGAAGTTTACCAAGCTCAACTGAAGCTAATCCAAGAGATCGTGTCAAGGCTATCACTACTACCGAAGAAGTCGTGTCTAACACACCTTTCCCTGAAAGATTGAAGAATGGTGATGCTTTGAAACCCCAATATTTCTTTAACTCTTTAGTTAGTGTCAAGAGATTGCTCAAGGAAAAAGCAAGGATTGAAGAGGAGATCAAGGCTGCAATGAAAGAAGAGTGCTCTGCAACAGACTACAATGCCTTGCCTCATAAAGAAAAGATCCAGGAAGTTTTACCTTACCTTGTTCTATTAATAACATGTCTTTCAATAATGCCTTAGCTGACTTAGGAGCCAGTGTTAGTGTCATGCCATTTAGGAGCTTTACCTCTTTAGGTTTAGGAAAATTAGCTCCAACTAAGTTGCTTATTGATTGCTGAAAACGTACTAGTTAGGATTGAGAAGTTTGTATTCCCCGTAGACTTTATAATACTAGACATGCCTGAGGATATTAAGATTCCTTTAATCCTTGGAAGACCTTTCCCGTCTACTGCTCATGCTAAAATTGATGTGTTTAAAAGAAAAATATCTTTACGAGTAGAGGATGACAAATTAGTCTATAAGTGTGAAAATCCGGTTAAGAGCATAATTAGGAACGTATACATGCTAGGATTACGCGAAAGAATGGACCTCGACCTAGAAGCTAGATTTATGGGAGAAATTTTAGTTCACAATAGATCGCTTAACCCTTATAGTTGAGACTACATTGAATTAAAGGACCTTGATACAACATTAGGGATAGATGAACGATCGATAGCTTACTCTAATTCCGATGTAGATGAAGAAACTGTGGATATCCCTGGACTTAATGTTATTAGTACTAAGAATTATGAGTTCGATGGATATCCTAGTTTTTGTGATTACGGTAGAAGAATCCATGTATATTGTTCGTACAATTTACAATTTCCTTGGATGATAGGTTACAAACAAGTTAGCGCTAACTTCTTTCCTATTTTACCAATTAATGTGATGTCAAAAACCTTTTATAATTCTATTATGAAAAAGAAGGTTGAATATAGAGGAAAGAATGTGGTCGGTGCCTTTATAAATGTGCCTATTTTTGTTGGAAGATTTGTTGTTGTTACAGATTTCGTGGTAGTGGAAGACATGGATGCCTATCGTGATAAAGAGATGGGTGATGTGATTGTTGGCAAACCATTTTGCAGGGAAAATACTATTAATTCCAAAAGATTTGAAGGAAGAATCACCTTTCAAAGTGGAAGTGACATTATCACTTTTATGATGCCTCGCACTCACCCAAGTTTTAAACATGCCACTAACAAGTATTGCTACAAATTTTCACCATTTCTTTATGTAGATGACAAAGACGAACTGAATGGGATCAAGTATCCATTTCAAAAGATCAAGGGATTCTACAGAGGAGTATTGAAATTGGGACCTGAATATGTCCATGATGATTTGGTTAGCAAGTATATTATGAAATGGCATTTGGACGTTAATGATACCAAATAGGAGTTGAACGCGAGTCTAACTTGAAGACTCTGGAATAAAGAAAAGTGCTTACCGGGAGACAACCCAGATTTATCTTAATTGTTTTTGTTGTCGAGTCTGTCAGACCTGTAGCAGATGCGACGCATCTCCGTCAATAGATGCGACATATCTACTGCACAGGTCATATCTGTTTTTATTTTTTCTGCATTTTATTTTTTGAACTATGAACTTTCTATCAAATTATTTAATACAGCGCATCCCTAGATAAGGATGCGACGTATCTAATCTTTCTTACATGTACCAATTCCAGGCTCGATACGGCGCATCTTCTTCAATAAGATGCGGCGCATCGACTGACTTGATGATTTACAGTGTTATTTTTATTTTTGTTTTCTAACCACTAATGAATTTTGTACAAGTATCGATCTTTTTAAACTCAGGTGTATAATTGGTGGTATTTATATTTATTGCCCGAAAATGCATAATGGATGATCAAACCGAGCAAATCTCAGGGAGTTTTTCGTTCTAATTCTTTTTTAATTTCCTGTTTTAAATAAACAACGAGGACGTTGTTTAACTTAAGTGGGGGGATTGAGAATTAGAACTCTTACTTAACTCTTACTTGTCCTTGTTTTTCAAGAATAAGCTTTAATTTGCGCTTAATATATCAAAAAAAAAATAATTAGCATGTTTTTGTTTAATCTAGGTTGCATAGCTGCACACAAGGCTTTATTTTCTAAAATTGTGATTTCAAAAGTCACAAATCTATGAGTGTGCCGGTGACTTGTAAACTTTAGAACTTGACTTGTATACTATTCGAGACCACCATAATAAGTATTATTTTTATAATTGGAGTAACTTGTCTAAATTGGTAAAATTCTAGGATTACACCAAAAACCCTTTATATGTTTTGTAATATTAACTAACTAGATTGCTTAGTTAACCCCCGTATAAACCCTTTTCTTACTCTCATTTTTAGAGTAAGATACCCCTAGAAAAACACGTGGAGCCATTCCTTTAGGACTTAAACACCTTGTTATTATGTTTCGTTACACCTTACACCTTAGCCTACCCTGTAGATTTAAGTCCGTGGTTAGTTGCTTAGGAAAAGTGTGTTTCCTTGTGTTACCTGTGTTTGTGTGCGTAAATTCATTATCTTTGGTTAGGTCAGGAAATTGCACAATGCAATGGATTGAAAGTACATATTGTATATTTTTAGTTTTTCGTGTGTTTACTCATTTCACTATTACATTATGTCTGAAAGTCTATAAAGAGAAGTATTATTATCCAGAATTATTGTGATGGTATTGTGGTGAAATTTTACACCTTTAGTTATATATTTTTTTTAAAAATCGTAAAAATGAGAAAAGAAAAAGAAAGAAGAAGTTGGTAGTTTATTTAAACCAACGATGTAAAGTTTTGTATTAAAGTGGTTGATATCGCCACTATTGTTGTATTATATTTATGGATTGAAAGGGAGTTGGACGTTTTGGGAACGCCAACTAAGGATTGTTTATTCTTTGTCTAAGATCTTATTGAGTATAATTCGTGTCTACCGAAAGCGTGAGTTACAAAAGAGTCAAAGCGTGAGTTATTAAATGATATGAGTCTTATTCATGGGATGGTAGGGAAGTATTCTAACCACACTTAGGACATTAATCTATTTGTTTCTTGTTTTGTATTTTTATGTTACACTAATTTATATCCTAAATGTTATCCATACCCAACCATATTGTTATATTCGTTGTTAGCTTTCGAGCATCCGAATATGATGATGGCCAAGTAAGAATATTAAATGTATGAATAACGTAGTGAGCATCTGAGTATTAGATTAATTAGCTAACGCGCCAGCAATCTGGTGTGTAAATTGGTGACCATCCTAGTTTAAGATTGATTAAATGATGCGCCAGCGATCTGGTGTGTAACTTGGTGACCATCCGTTTTGAAAATAACGCGCCTACAATCCAAGGAACACATTAGTGACCATCCATCATTTGAAAGATCAAGGACTCGCGCCAATGATGCATGAAGCATACTAGTGACCATCTGTTAGTTAAAACAAAGCTAGGTTTAACCCATGAACCAAAAACAAAGCTAGGTTTAACCCATGAACCAAAAACCCTTTTTACCGCTTTAGACTTTTTACTCCTTAGATTTAGTGGGGGAGATGTGTATCCTTGTCAAGCATATGATAGAATATTCGTCACGTCCGGATAGTTAAACGATTAGATTTGCTTTTATTAAATAATATATTTTGTTTATAATTGGTTAAGTGTTAGACCGTGCAATTATGATAAAACGAATAAGTGCTTAAATGTAAAAATATCCTATCAAGGATACATTTTCATTATGTTTATTTTAAAGGTTACTTGAGGACAAGTAAAGTTCAAGTGGGGGGATATTTGATGAGATCAAATAAGTACATTTTATTAGCATCATTTATCCTATTTAATTGGCTTGTTTTATATTATTTTGTATGAGAATTGGTTCCTTAATGCTTACTTTAGTGATTCTCAGGTAAAAACAGGCAATTAGGGGAAAGTTAATGATATTGGATGAATTATGGAGATAAATGATCAAGATTTGAAAAGTCTACTGATATTCAAGAGATGCGCCGTATCTTTCTCAACAGATATGCCGCAACGTCATACTTATATGAATTCGAAGACCATTGCCTGGCTTTGAAGAACGTGTCGCATCCAATTACAACATGCACCGCATATGAAACTTTGGTTAACGAAGAATAATCAACTTGTTCTACTCCAAAATAAGCCGCATCTCATGTACAACATGCGGCGTATCAGCTAAAGACTTCACCAGATTCTATCCAAGACATTAAAGAACATGCGCCGCATAGAGAAACAAGTTACGCCGCATCTAAAGGCGGTGTACAAATATTCTAGAATATAATAATCTTGGACCCCACTCGAAGTTAAGTAGATGTGCCGCATCTGTCATCAACATGCGCCGCATCGACCCCTCAGACAGAACCTTTAAATACCCCAAGACAGATACGAGTTTTGTGTATAGAGAAACCCTAAGGAGACGAATTCAGTCGAAGAAGCATCACAAGACATGCCCCAAATGAAGATCTTAGAGCCGTAAGAAGGTCCTGTATGTGTATAATTCATTTAGTAGTTTTGTTTATTGTATTAGTAAGCCTTAATCCATCAGGATTGATGGGCTTGTGGCCACCATACTACTCCCCTTAAAATTGAATTCCCATCGGTTAAAGTTTATATGATTGATGTTTTTGGTGACTTTTATTTGTGCTTTGATAACCTCTGTGTTTAGTTGAGTCTTTTGGGCTACCATACCTGTTCCTCGCCTGCTTATCTAGTGTCTAGAGAGTAGGATAAACATAAGTAATCATTAAGAATTTACTCACCGATAATTAGAATCCAACGAGACAAATTAGGTTACTATAATACTCATATAAAACTAGCAATATAACAAGTGACAAGCCACTTAAGTATAAGCATAGGTCTTCTTACGTGTTTCTATTATCTATCTGTGTACGTGATTGCTATTCACTGATTCGTTCTCATTAGTTTTACTTTTATTGTTTATTAAATCTGTGTTAGTCTCTCAGGCTAAACCCCTGTTTTATTAGATTAGGATTATAAAACTAACTTAGATATTAAAATACTGATTAAATCAACTAGATATTACGTTCCATTCTTAGTGTTCGACACTCTACTTACCACTATATGCATATTAATCGGGTACACTGCTCGTTAAGTGTGTGTTAGTAATAAGTCGGCTAAATATAAATGTAAAACTTGAAAAGGCTTAAACACCCTATGCTACACTGACATATCACACGCATCAGCCTTCGACTTAGATGTTGATGATGAACCCACTGCTCAAACCATCTTCATGGCTAATCTATCTTTTGCAGTCTCATCACCACAACAATCGGGTCCCTCCAACTCATCTGTCATATCTGAGGTACTTAAATTGTATGACACGTATATAAAGGTGGATGATCGGAAGATTCCCCTACCAAGTACAACATACTAAGGTGGTAGAATAAGATGCTGTAGAATTGGGAAATAGCCATGGTTCCCCAATTGAACAACATATGAAGCACAACAAAGAATCTGTTGTACCTAGTGGAGAATCTTCCAATATAAATAATTATAATGTGGTGCATCAACTAAAGATACCTTACGAAGTACAACAAATCAATGTTGATGAATCAGATACTGCAAATAAGGGATATAGTCAAGAAGAGGGAATAAACTTTGAAGAATCTTTTGCACCCGTTGCTCGTATTGAGGCCATTAGAATCTTTCTAGATAATGCTACTAGTCAAAATATGATAGTCACCAAATGGATGTTATGACAGCTTTCTTGAATGGTGACTTGAAAGAGGTAGTCTATGTTACTCAACTAGAAGGATTCTTAGACCCTAAGCATCCTAATCACGTCTATCGCTTGAAGAAGGCTCTCTATGGCCTAAAGAAAGCACCTAGGGCGTGGTACGACACGTTATCTAAGTTTCTTCTTGAAACAAATTCTCCAAAGATGTCGTTGATCCTACTTTTTTCACTAGGAAAATGGATAAACATCTACTTCATGTTCAGATCTACGTAGATGACATTATATTTGCCTCCTCTGATCCTATGGAATGTGATCGTTTTTCCAAAGAGATGACTTCAAAGTTCCAAATGTTGATGATGGGACAAATGTCATTTTTCTTGGGCTTACAGATCTCTCAGAATCCTTGTGGCATTTTCATAAATCAATCCAAATACGCTAATGAAATTTTTAAGAAATTTGGATTTGATGCAAGTGATCCTGTTGATACTCCCATGGTTGAAAGATCGAAATTGGACGTTGACCTCTCTGAGATCCCTGTTGACCAAACTAAGTACAGAATTATGATTGGATCCCTAATGTACCTAACTACTAGCAGACCAGATCTTGTATTTACTGTGTGCATGTGTGCTCGGTACCAGTCCAAGCCTACCAAAAAGCACTTTGAAGTTGTCAAGAGGGTCTTTAGGTATCTCCAAGGAACTATTCACATGGGTCTATGGTATCCTAAGTGTAACACCCCCAATTCATGGATGCAGCGGAATTCAAACTGGGTGTTACTCGACGGCACAATAGTCACAATAATAGAAAACGAACTCCAATTGAGTCGTTTTAAAAGATGTATCATTCAAATTATATAAATATCAGAGATTTCAAAATGAGGTCCCAATTGGTTCCATGTTTACAATGTATAATAAATGAGTTTTGAATGATAATAAAATTTATAGCCCTCTTGAGTATCCGTGTCCTTCCGTGCCATCCTTGATCGTCATGAACCTGAAATACATGCTTGAGAGGTCAACACAAAGGTTGAGTGATATTCATAGAGTTTGTTAAATCGATTGAACACAATATGTTGGTAGTGTGAGTTATAGGCTCACACCAATGTTTGGAAAACAAAACAGGTAGGCTACGTTATTATACGCCCGGAACATGTATTATACACTAAGCTTATGACACCATAACGTTAACGTGTACCAATATCAATCGGCGGTTTTATCCCGGTAGGTATGTTGCTAACATACCTAAATCTCAAATATTATTGCATTTGTTTGAACTTAGTCAATACAAATGGGATTCGTCAATCCCAATAGGCCTATTAATAATATTCGCGCTCACTATTGCTAGTGATTAAATGGTTCATAATAAAGGATATCGGTTTAGCAAGGCTGGTACTTAGTGATAATAAAACAATCAGGTAAGCATACAATTTAAAAACATTGTGCTCGGTTATAAATAGCATGTATTCCCCCCAAGGGTTTGTAAAACAATTAAGTAATCGAAAGTGGGGCTATGAACTCACCTTAAGTAAGATAGCAAGTAATGAATGTAACGGTTGAATCGTGAAGGTTTCTAGGAGCAACCTATAATTGAATGTCGCGACTTAGGACTTGAGTAATGAATATAACGTAGTGCCTATATATATATCTTGCATTTATAGTCCATGATGTGGTATGATGTATAATGTAAATCTTTGAAAGAAAAGATTCATGAAACATGTATGTTTTGTATATCGTTCACTACCGTTCGGGCCGACATAATTCAGAAGTCATGTTAGTAAGCGTTCGAGGAGCCAGGACACTTTAACTCGTAAATCCACAACTCAACTCGACGGCTTACATAATGAACTCCTCACATGAGGCTCCCTACTATTGTAGTAGTTGATGAAATATATAGATATAAGTTTTGATCCGAAAAGTTACATGTCCGATATTTGAATAAACTTAGGAAAGTTTATTTGTACATGAAGATTGTTATTAGGGGTAGTTTCATAAGTCTTGAATGACCATTTTCTCTTGGTAATATCTCATGGTTTCCTTTTAAGTGAAGTAGATCCAAATTGCTTGTTCATGTTATCGCCTAATTCATTGTTTCATGTTTACGCCTATGTAAGTTGTTATGGTCATTTCGTCATGGCCTAGCCATGACCTTTGGTCATTGTTCCATGGTCTTGTGACTCAACCTTGGCTCTAGCCATGGTTGTGTCTTGATTCTAGGTCATAAGACCCCTTTGGTCTTCATAAACCATAACCTATATGTAATGACTTTGTCTAAAAATGGGCTGTTTAGAATTTGAAGAAATTTATCACTCAGAAAGCGTTTTCAGGGCTCGAGCTTCTTTGTTCCTGAACGAAAACGTCGTTCCGGACAACTTTCGTGTTTTAACTTTTTGATGAATCGGACCAGAAGTGGGACTTTAAAAAAGTCAGAATGCGATTCAGGAAGGTTTAGGCAGTTTTGCCGGAAATCTTTGGTAACTTCAAATGGGCGTAACTTTTGACTCGTATACTCGTTTTAGGTGGTTCAAATTGCTATGGTTTCCTTGTTAAGTCCTCTACTGTAATATGTAATGATCCAACATCATATTTTTACCATTTTGATCAGGTCTTACCAAGAAAGTCACTAGTTTACTTGTTTTAGTAACTTGTTGTAACAATCAATAACAATAACTTGTTTTGGTCATTTTTATACATCATGGACATAACTACAAGACATAATATAGCACAAATAATATGTAAATAACATGAACATGATTATTTAACAAGAATCAAGTTAGGGTTTGGCTCACAACTTTTGGCTTTCAAAGATGAAAGGAAGTTAACATGTAAGGATAGGACTTTGATAGACTTGCTTCAACCCTTTTTCTCTTCATGCAATCTTTCTACCCTTGGTATTCTTGAAAGAGATGCAATGAATGTTGAAGTGAATTGAGTGGATTTAAACTCAAGAGAAATCACCAAGTATATTAGGGATTGGAAGAGTTTTGGTGAATGATATTCTAACTAGGGTTTCTACCTTGTTTAAGCTCTTGATTCTTTTGGATAATACTTGGAGTGAATTAGAAAATGGAATGGTGTTTGTGTGTGTGTTGTGGACGTTCAAGGAGAGGCAAGGAGGCTTTATATGGCCTTGAGGAGGTTAGAAGTGTTGACTTGTCAACACTTGATCACCAAGTTTAACACATGGATGCAATCTAAGAGTACTTAGCATGAGATCATGCCACATAGTGTGAATGCCCCCCCTAGTGGCGGTTTCAAGACCTTGGAGAACAAGGGTTGGACTTTGGATGATATTATCCAAGATATCTAGTGTGTTTTGACTCCGAAAACTGCAAACCGTAAGTTGTTACGCCTCAAAACGTAAAACCGGGTGTCGTAAAATTATGGAATTTGAAAGTATTGATAAACATGTCAATAAGTTCCATAATAAAATATAAAATGAGTGGTAGGTTCCATTTGGGTGTAAAACCCTGCTAAAAACTGGAAACACGGGTCTAAAACGCGTAATTCGTGTAAAACGCTGAATATTGCGTAAAATTGAGAAAAGTAAAATGTTACTTTTCTAATGTTATAAGAATGATTTAAAATGACTTATAATGTCTAGACTGGGCTCAGTCTAGTGTCGGTTGGTATTAAATGTCTTTTAGACATCAAACCGTAAGCCTAAAAATCACGAAATGACTTATAACATCAAGGGATCATTTTTGGTCAATGGAGGAGGGAAAGAATATGTTGACTTTTTCTAATAAGTTGAAAACTCAAATCTTCTTAGAAACGCGTTTTGTGGTCTAACGGTTAATCGCCCAAACGGTTAAGCGTGCTCGTGCGGGATTAGTACAGGTTTGGGTGACCTGCTGGGAAGTTTTTGGTCATGTTTTTCTCAGTCACGATTAATTCTCAAATAAATCATGAGTGTGTCAAACATTTTTCTGATGTGGGGTTACCTGACGGGGTGGAATTTCGTTGTGCATAGAATTTCTGATTGACGTTTTACCCTAAAACGTGTAATTCCTTAATAACTTTCACGAAAATGAGCTTATGAATGTCAAACTTTTAATTTGTCATGGAAATGATTTATCACTCGAGAATATAAAATAAAAATCAACTTTCGGGAAAGTTTCGGGAAAAATGAATAGTAAAAGTGAATAGTGAAATTTTCCGGGAATGGTAATTATCCTGAAAAATGTGAATTGTTACAGTCTCTACCCCTTACGGGGAACTTCGTCCCGAAGTTCTATGTGTGTCATATATTGGAGTGGTGTCGATAAAGATGTGTGGTTACTTATGAGGACCAAAGTCTGGGATTTCCGGTAATGTAATTTGATTTGTCATTTCAGTGTATGGTGTAGGATGAGGCTTCCTTTTATGTAGGAAAGGTATGGTAATAGTCGAATATCAAAGGAAATTGATATAGCAGTCGAATATTAATTGGAATCGATATAGTAGTTGAATATCAAATAGAACTTGATATAGTTAAATATCAAAATGGAAATTGATATAGTTGTCAAGTATCAATAGCAATTGATATAACAGTTGAACAACAATAGCAATTTACATAGGAATCCAATAAATGGAAATTGATATAAGAATCGAATCATGGAATAAGCGTTGAACATGCGGTTGGACCAAGTCCTGTTTGAATTGTACGGCTGCCCATGCATATGGCTACATGGCTTCACAATAAGTTTGGTATGACTGCCCATGCATATGGCTACATGGCCCCGTAATGAGTTTGGTACGACTGCACATGCATATGGTTACATGGCCTCGCAACGAGTTTGTTTGTTATTGCACTATCATTATGAAAACCAAAGTGTAAACCTCGTACTAATGGAAATTGGGATAGTCGTTGCAATCATAGCCTAGTAGGTAATCGGTTGTTGTACCTAGTGTTTATGTCATGGTTTGAAGCGATGTCGGTGAAAAGATAGGATTTCTTGTGGCGAATAAAATGTAGGTATCATGCCATACCCGAGCAATGTAATGTAGGTATCAAGCCATACCCGAGCAATGTAATGTAGGTATCAAGCCATACCCGAGCAATGTAATGTAGGTTGACTTCATACTTATGTTATTTCGGATATAATTAAGCCCACTTGTTTATAATTCTTTATTTACATAGAGAGGCATCCCAAACAATGTAACTAAAGGAATATAAACGTATGGTTCGATGATTTATAATTTCTTTATTTAAATGAAAAGGCATCCCAATCCATTCAAATAAGGATATTATAAATCATCCTACTCAAGAATTCCCGACACAACATTCACACTTAGCCGGTGAGTTACAAGGTAGTGTATTACGAGATGATACTGGTGTTCCAAAGGTACAAGATGAATATTCAAACTTGTAAAGCTGATGAGGGTACTTGTGGTGTAACTAAGGATGATTTGAGCTTTACAAGTGCATCAAGATCTGTTAATGAGCTTGTGTTTGTAACGGTTGTGAAGATAATGATGTGATATGTTAATGAACAAAAGTGTGTAGTGTATGCTTAACATTAATACTCTTAGGTATCGATGTTGAGTTTGCTTTAAAAATCTTAAGAGATTTTTAAAAGTTTATGATGGAATGGTATCCTTAGGACCTAAACAGGATAGTACTTCTACAGGATGAAGAGAATAATTGATAACTATCCCAAGATAGTAGTTCGGATTATCTCATAAATGAAAACTTTCAAGAATGAAGTTAGGTAGTACAAATAAAGTGTTAAGATTTCGCTGAGTGGTAAGGCACTATCGTGTCTCTAGATCGTTTTAATGTATTCTGGTGGTTTATCGTGTTTCATGTAGGAAATCAACCTAAACATAACCCTAGTACAACTACTCTCAGTATTTGAAAATTCTAAGTCGAATATAGTTAGTCAGACTATATTCCACTGTCCCTAGGTTAAATATAGGTGACTAGTCCATATTTAGCCAAGGTTCGATAAAATTTTCAAATACCTAAACTAGGTATACTTTTGATATGTCCGTTGCTTTCGGGAAACTGTCCACTAAACAAAGGCGATGTCAAACCCTTAAGTTGAAAGTCCCGTCCATACAAGACTTGTAACGTATGTTTTCATATTCCATTGCATAGAAGGTAGTAAGGGTAGATACGTATGGAAAGGAAGTTTTAAGTATTTCTAAAATAGAACATACTTGGCCAGGATCACGAACTTTTAATAATGAAGGTTTCATAAGAAAACTTTGATGAATGTAGAGAAAGTTCAGCTTTTGTCGATGATGGATTAGTTTGTCCTTTAGAAATCTCATATTTCTTGTTTTGAAATCGATAGATTGTGACGGGTTTTTGATATCATAAGAAATGATATTGATGATGTGATGGACTAATTCTAGAGACCATTTGCACAAAACACAATGTCTTGGAAGTAGGTTAGACCATCGTGCAATTCACAATGTCTGGGAAGTAGGTTAGGTCATTGTGTGACTCAAAACATTTGAGAAATGATTAAGACCATTGTATCATACAATGTCTTGGAAAATGAATGAGACCATTGTATCTCACAATGTCTTGAAAAATGAATGAGACCATTGTATCTCACAATGTCTTGGAAAATGAATGAGACCATTGTATCTCACAATGTCTTGGAAAATGAATGAGACAATTGTAATCAGTTACAATGTCTTGGACATATAATGTTGGAGTAGGAACATGATTGGGAGAGTGTGGCTGTGCCGAAATGCCTTAGAATAGGCATACACAGATATGTTTAGTCCATTGTTTAGATAAATGATTGAAAATAAACCGAGTTTATATATCAATATACTAATATGTTCATGTAGCATAAAATGCCTAGTGTGTATATATCAATATACTTATATGTGTTCATGTAGCATAAAATGCTTAGTGTGTATATATCAATATACTTATATGTGTTCATGTAGCATAAAATGCCTAGTGTGTATATATCAATATACTTATATGTGTTCATGTAGCATAAAATGCTTACTAAGTCCATAATCGTCTGGAGGATGGAAGACACGGAGAGCGGAAGGCTATAAAAATGGTTTTGCTTGTAGTTGTAGTTATAGTTTAGGTCTTAATTAGACCCGTTTCTCTATAACCATGGCTCTGGTACCAATCTGTAACACCCCCAATTCATGGATGCAGCGGAATTCAAACTGGGTGTTACTCGACGGCACAATAGTCACAATAATAGAAAACGAACTCCAATTGAGTCGTTTTAAAAGATGTATCATTCAAATTATATAAATATCAGAGATTTCAAAATGAGGTCCCAATTGGTTCCATGTTTACAATGTATAATAAATGAGTTTTGAATGATAATAAAATTTATAGCCCTCTTGAGTATCCGTGTCCTTCCGTGCCATCCTTGATCGTCATGAACCTGAAATACATGCTTGAGAGGTCAACACAAAGGTTGAGTGATATTCATAGAGTTTGTTAAATCGATTGAACACAATATGCTGGTAGTGTGAGTTATAGGCTCACACCAATGTTTGGAAAACAAAACAGGTAGGCTACGTTATTATACGCCCGGAACATGTATTATACACTAAGCTTATGACACCATAACGTTAACGTGTACCAATATCAATCGGCGGTTTTATCCCGGTAGGTATGTTGCTAACATACCTAAATCTCAAATATTATTGCATTTGTTTGAACTTAGTCAATACAAATGGGATTCGTCAATCCCAATAGGCCTATTAATAATATTCGCGCTCACTATTGCTAGTGATTAAATGGTTCATAATAAAGGATATCGGTTTAGCAAGGCTGGTACTTAGTGATAATAAAACAATCAGGTAAGCATACAATTTAAAAACATTGTGCTCGGTTATAAATAGCATGTATTCCCCCCAAGGGTTTATAAAACAATTAAGTAATCGAAAGTGGGGCTATGAACTCACCTTAAGTAAGATAGCAAGTAATGAATGTAACGGTTGAATCGTGAAGGTTTCTAGGAGCAACCTATAATTGAATGTCGCGACTTAGGACTTGAGTAATGAATATAACGTAGTGCCTATATATATATCTTGCATTTATAGTCCATGATGTGGTATGATGTATAATGTAAATCTTTGAAAGAAAAGATTCATGAAACATGTATGTTTTGTATATCGTTCACTACCGTTCGGGCCGACATAATTCAGAAGTCATGTTAGTAAGCGTTCGAGGAGCCAGGACACTTTAACTCGTAAATCCACAACTCAACTCGACGGCTTACATAATGAACTCCTCACATGAGGCTCCCTACTATTGTAGTAGTTGATGAAATATAAAGATATAAGTTTTGATCCGAAAAGTTACATGTCCGATATTTGAATAAACTTAGGAAAGTTTATTTGTACATGAAGATTGTTATTAGGGGTAGTTTCATAAGTCTTGAATGACCATTTTCTCTTGGTAATATCTCATGGTTTCCTTTTAAGTGAAGTAGATCCAAATTGCTTGTTCATGTTATCGCCTAATTCATTGTTTCATGTTTACGCCTATGTAAGTTGTTATGGTCATTTCGTCATGGCCTAGCCATGACCTTTGGTCATTGTTCCATGGTCTTGTGACTCAACCTTGGCTCTAGCCATGGTTGTGTCTTGATTCTAGGTCATAAGACCCCTTTGGTCTTCATAAACCATAACCTATATGTAATGACTTTGTCTAAAAATGGGCTGTTTAGAATTTGAAGAAATTTATCACTCAGAAAGCGTTTTCAGGGCTCGAGCTTCTTTGTTCCTGAACGAAAACGTCGTTCCGGACAACTTTCGTGTTTTAACTTTTTGATGAATCGGACCAGCAGTGGGACTTTCAAAAAGTCAGAATGCGATTCAGGAAGGTTTAGGCAGTTTTGCCGGAAATCTTTGGTAACTTCAAATGGGCGTAACTTTTGACTCGTATACTCGTTTTAGGTGGTTCAAATTGCTATGGTTTCCTTGTTAAGTCCTCTACTGTAATATGTAATGATCCAACATCATATTTATACCATTTTGATCAGGTCTTACCAAGAAAGTCACTAGTTTACTTGTTTTAGTAACTTGTTGTAACAATCAATAACAATAACTTGTTTTGGTCATTTTTATACATCATGGACATAACTACAAGACATAATATAGCACAAATAATATGTAAATAACATGAACATGATTATTTAACAAGAATCAAGTTAGGGTTTGGCTCACAACTTTTGGCTTTCAAAGATGAAAGGAAGTTAACATGTAAGGATAGGACTTTGATAGACTTGCTTCAACCCTTTTTCTCTTCATGCAATCTTTCTACCCTTGGTATTCTTGAAAGAGATGCAATGAATGTTGAGGTGAATTGAGTGGATTTAAACTCAAGAGAAATCACCAAGTATATTAGGGATTGGAAGAGTTTTGGTGAATGATATTCTAACTAGGGTTTCTACCTTGTTTAAGCTCTTGATTCTTTTGGATAATACTTGGAGTGAATTAGAAAATGGAATGGTGTTTGTGTGTGTGTTGTGGACGTTCAAGGAGAGGCAAGGAGGCTTTATATGGCCTTGAGGAGGTTAGAAGTGTTGACTTGTCAACACTTGATCACCAAGTTTAACACATGGATGCAATCTAAGAGTACTTAGCATGAGATCATGCCACATAGTGTGAATGCCCCCCCTAGTGGCGGTTTCAAGACCTTGGAGAACAAGGGTTGGACTTTGGATGATATTATCCAAGATATCTAGTGTGTTTTGACTCCGAAAACTGCAAACCGTAAGTTGTTACGCCTCAAAACGTAAAACCGGGTGTCGTAAAATTATGGAATTTGAAAGTATTGATAAACATGTCAATAAGTTCCATAATAAAATATAAAATGAGTGGTAGGTTCCATTTGGGTGTAAAACCCTGCTAAAAACTGGAAACACGGGTCTAAAACGCGTAATTCGTGTAAAACGCTGAATATTGCGTAAAATTGAGAAAAGTAAAATGTTACTTTTCTAATGTTATAAGAATGATTTAAAATGACTTATAATGTCTAGACTGGGCTCAGTCTAGTGTCGGTTGGTATTAAATGTCTTTTAGACATCAAACCGTAAGCCTAAAAATCACGAAATGACTTATAACATCAAGGGATCATTTTTGGTCAATGGAGGAGGGAAAGAATATGTTGACTTTTTCTAATAAGTTGAAAACTCAAATCTTCTTAGAAACGCGTTTTGTGGTCTAACGGTTAATCGCCCAAACGGTTAAGCGTGCTCGTGCGGGATTAGTACAGGTTTGGGTGACCTGCTGGGAAGTTTTTGGTCATGTTTTTCTCAGTCACGATTAATTCTCAAATAAATCATGAGTGTGTCAAACATTTTTCTGATGTGGGGTTACCTGACGGGGTGGAATTTCGTTGTGCATAGAATTTCTGATTGACGTTTTACCCTAAAACGTGTAATTCCTTAATAACTTTCACGAAAATGAGCTTATGAATGTCAAACTTTTAATTTGTCATGGAAATGATTTATCACTCGAGAATATCAAATAAAAATCAACTTTCGGGAAAGTTTCAGGAAAAATGAATAGTAAAAGTGAATAGTGAAATTTTCCGGGAATGGTAATTATCCTGAAAAATGTGAATTGTTACACTAAGGACACCGCCATGGCACTCACGACTTATTCAGATGCAGACCATGCGGGGTGTCAAGATACTCGTTGAAGTACATCAGGAGGAGCTCAATTTCTAGGAGATAAGCTTGTAAGCTGATCATCTAAAAGGCAAATGAGTACATCGATATCCTCCACGGAAGCTTAATACATTGCCATGTCTTTGTGTTGCACTCAAATATTGTGGATGAGATCTCAACTATCGGACTATGGCTTTGCTTTCAACAAGATTCTGATGTATTGTGATAACAAAAGTACCGTTTCTCTTTGCTGCAACAACATCCAACACTCCTGATCTAAGTACATTAATATCTGACATCACTTCATCAGGGAACAGGTTGAGAAAGGTGTGGTGGAACTTTACTTCGTGAGGACAGAGTTTCAGCTGACAGATATCTTTACTAAGGCACTCTCAAGAGAACGGTTTCAATTTATTATCCCACGCCTTGGAATGAAGAGTCTTACGCCAGAATCACTAAAAAGTCTTCAGGAAGAGAATGAGGAGTAATGGATTTGCTTCATATATCCTTTGTATAGAGTATAAAACAAAAAGAAAATACAAAAATATAAAATTTATCAAAACCCATAAAAATCTGAAAAATCCTAAAAATCCAAAAATATTCTTCTCGCGTCATGTCTCTCGTGTAATCAAAATTATGTACGTCTCTAGAAATGTCATTCATGACACGGAGACATACATATGCTTGAACGAGAGTTTTTCCATTTGTTTTAATAATAATGTTTTCTAAAACATGTTGCTCCTCAAAACCTTCTTTCAAAACGGCTTGCTATTACTTCAGATAGCAACCCATTATTCAAAATGAGGAAAGCTCGTCGCCAAAAAGACGGCTATTCCTGTCAATGGGTGATTAATTTCTCCCAGGCATGGATTACTGTACATCTATGCACCCTCGACTTGATGTACGTTTCAGTGCATCATTTCTTGTATTAGAAGAGAAGTCTTCTTTACATCGCAAATACTTTCCCATCTATGATTCTTCAGGAAAGTATTTATGCTAAACTTGGTGGTACCATGATTTTTGAAAATCAATCAGACTTGAAATTTTCATAAAATTTGCCACTCAATCGATGACAAAATATTAAATTTTTCGTTAGAATGTTAAATAGAAAAAGGGTCATCGATTAAGGGGGAGAGTGATTTCAAAATTCTATATCATCAAAACATGTTACATTGTACATAATAAGCAGTGAAGAAAATGTGCTTATTATGTGTCAGAAATGAATTTTTCATGAGTTTCTCGGTAAAACTCCAAATCATTTATAAACTCATCATTTCTGACACTAACAGTCTCCCTCAATGATTGAGGGGGAGTATTGTATCGTCTCATCATCAGTATATCTTAAATCTGGCCACATTTTTCTCCCAAATTCTTCTAACTTATTTAAATCACTTGGGATTACAAATCTTAAATGGTTTGAAATTTTTGATTGGGGGAGAAAATGTGATTTAAATATGAAATCTGATTAAAATATGACTGTTTGGACTTAAACGTAAGCTCTCCCATATGTGCTAAAATCTTTTGTATATCAATGCACATATTAGGGGAAGCAAATGGTTTATGATGATTAAAATGATGTGGCATCTCATGTGATGTAGGACCCTTGAATACTATATCTAACACAAGTTTATATAAAGATAATAGATGAGATAAGTAGAGAGAGAAAGAAAGATATACTAGATTAAGAGATAGAAACACACATAGAAGCACCCTAGAAGCAACACCTCCAAATGGGAGCATTTGGGGGTATTTATATGTAAGATAAGAAGATGGGCCGGGCTTGGACTTTTGTAATAAACTAGACCTAATCTAATACAATATAGATTAAACCAAGTCCGTTTACCCTTAACTAAACTACAAGACTATTACAATATTATAACAAGACTAAATGACTTAATAAATGATCGTCACTTCTATTTCTAAAAATCTCCCCCTAAGGGGCGATCATTGAGATCTCTCTTTGATTCCATTGATGATCAACACTTCTATTGCTAACAATCTCCCCCTAAGGGGTGATCATTGAGATCTCTCTTTGTGATCTTGATATTTGAACTTTGAAGCTTGTTGTCTTGAACTTTGAGTCTTTGTAGAATAGTTTTAAGTCTTTGTTCCTTCATGCTTTGTGATCTTTGATAATTGAATTTTCTTCGTTCTTTGATATTTGTGATGTGGTGTCATCTGTCTTTCGTCACTTCTGCATCTGTGGTAGTTGTCCGCCATTCCAACATGCTCATACGTCTTTACATTAGCAGTTCCCTTTCTTTCACTTTGATCTTTGTCTCTTTACTTTGTAGATTCTTCTTATTGGCGTAGAATCTTTATTTGAACTTTGTGTTGCTTAGATCTTTGAGGGAGCTTACTTTGACTTTAAGATGTATGTATGAGCATGTAGAATCTATCGTCATGGAGATGATGTATAGTTGTAGGTAAACAGTTAGCAATAAATCAACCGGTACTTATAGATAAGGAATTAGAGACGTGTAGTGTGAAGACTCCTTCTAACCCTTACCAAGGCCGTTCCCATTTCGGATACTCCCGAGGGAGCTTACGAGACCTACTAAGTAGCTCAATGAATGGGTGAGTCGCTGGGGATCACTCCACGACTGTAGACAGTTTGAAACCACCGCGAACACTAAGCGTAACCCATAAAGAATTACCGAAGTGAACTGCTGTCAGGGCTGTTTGATGTTGACCCTGGTAGGAGTTTCCATTCAATCATTGAGAATCACAAATGTGAATCCTCTCATAAATGTTCTAGCAGATTGCTAAGATCTGCGTAGGACTCTAAAGTTTACATCTGGTGTCCTTGATGATGAACAACCAGTGTAGAAATATCATGTGTTCCTATGAGATCTTATGATGAATCTCGAGGATCTAGACTCGATAAGTGCACATTTGGTTTCCTATGCGGAGATTAGGGAGAGTTCTCCTGCTTCAATATCACTCATCTCTAAGAGACAGATCGATAGATTACACCGGTTCCCCGTTAGAATGAAACAAGCTCTTTTAAGAGAACTTGAGTTATTAAGAAGGTTTAGTGCAGTGCGTCACTGGGTCCATGACGTCTTTTATCTTCAATACCGGTGTCACCTTAGCAACAACAAGTAGCATACGAATTGAATCCGGTGTCTGCCCTAAGGTTGAACATATGGAGGGCTATTTCTTTTCACCCTTTTTCATAACTTTTCTTTTTAATTCTTCAACCCCTTCTTTCTCCTTTCTCATTTTCTCCTTTTTTCAAACATACCCAAGGACTTCTAATTCTAATCTATTGGAATTGTCCTTGGGTAGATCCCTCTGGCTCTGGCGGATAATAGGACAGTTTTTCCTAACCTTAGTCACCTTATAACTCCATGACTATCCTATAATTGCCATGAAACCATTTATGAAATCTCTCAAAGTGTTTATGAATATAAACACATTTTTGTTGACACTTTGAGAGTTTTTGTTTCCTTTGAAGGACTCCCCCTTCATATGTGTTCATGAATTTTTAAGAAATTTGCACATGCGTGAGGAGTTTTCACTTTTTGAATTGATCCACTTTCAGTGAACATGACCGATTCGAGACACGCTTACATCACTAGTTAGACTAGCTTGAAATTATTACCCGTCCAGGACAAGTCTTTTCGATTACTGACATTTTAATCTTCGTCAATTCATTGGTTATATCTGAGTCGAGCTCTTTTGTTGGGAACATACTTTTGTATTTTAGTCAAGTCTCGGTCATTACCTTTTGTAATAGGTTGCTTAGTTATTTATTTCACTGTGTTTATGTTACTAGACTTAAGTATGCATGTCCATGGGCCTTGAAAGCCCACGTCTAAGTAGTAAGAGGGAGGAAGGGAGTGTTGCCCTACTCCTCCCTTATAAATACTAAGCTTATGTTAACATTATTTTTGTTGGTTATTTGAATACATTAAGGAAACTCTTGCAATTACTTTTCTCGCATTCTTATAATCAACCATCTCTCATTCTCATCTCATTTCTTATACTTGTGTTTACAAAATGGTGACCTAACAAGTGGTATCATTCGCCTAATAGAGATTGAAGTGTTATTATTGGTTTTAACGTGGTGTTTAGGTGGTTTTTCATCATTTTTTTTTTTGCATTTTTCTTTGTTTCTTTCACTCAAATCTTAAAGCTTGGACAAGTTTTAAGGTTGGTATAGTGATTTGAAGCTTAGTTTTTGCATAAAGTTTTGATCTTTTATGTTTTTCTCACATTTTCTTATAGTTTCTCACGATTTGGTAGCTTCTTTGATATTGGAAAACTAGTTTTTGGTAGCTAAATCTTACTTATTTAGGGTTTTCTAATTGTTGGGGAAGTTATTTGATCAATAGAACCTTATTTATAAGCATTTTTCTTCAAAAAGTAGTGATTTTTACAAGTTTCTGACCATCTTACGCGTAAGTTTTGTGCATAGTACGAGTTCTTAGCTGTTTACAGTACTTTCTGTCCTTTTACGCATAAGATTTTGGTCAAAACCCCTTTTCTACGCATAAGATCAAATCCTATGCATAACTTTAAGCAAAAAACCCCTTTTCTACGCATAACCTTGAATCCTACGCATAAGTTTTGGCAGAAAACCCATTTTCTACGCTTAACTTCATTTCCTACTCGTAAGTTGGTATTCCTACGCCTAAGTTCTATGCAGAAGTTAGATCCTACGCAGAAGTTGATTTTCTACGCCTAAGTTTCTACGCAGAAGTTAGATCTTACGCATAAGATTAAATTTTACGCGTAAGTTACAGAAATCTACGCAAAAGATTTTTCAAAGGTCTTCTCTTCGTGCATCGGTGACTCAGTACTTCCCTAGCTTGGATAAGTTAGTGGAATACTTCGACTACGGATATCTTTCAAGCTTGGATAAGTTTGAAAGATTTGTTTGGTCTTTGAACCTTACGCATAAACTCTTACGCATAAGCTTAATTCTTACGCGTAAAGGTATATCTTACGCATAAACTCACTGTTTACGCATAATATCAACCTTTACGCATAACTTTAAAGCCTACGCATAAGATACTGTGTTACGCGTAAGATTCTTATCTTTGCCTAAGGATTCTTAAACTTAACCAAAGGAACGTACATTTCAATCTTCTACAAGATCCATCATTCACACAAGTCTCTTTCCACTATCTTCTTTCATTTCTAAAAAAAAAAAAAAAAAAAAAAAAAAAAAAAAAGAAAAAAAAAAAAAGGTCAAATTTAATTTTTACAGGAGACTAAACTTTCAATTCTTACAGGAGACTAAACTTTTTGAGTAAAATTTAATTTTTACAGGAGACTAAACTTTCAATTTTTACGCGAAATTTAAATTTTGGTATAACGATGAAAATTTTGGCCCAAAATTCAAATTTTTAGGCCAAAATTCAAATTTTTTCGGTAAAATTTGGCGGCAAAATTTTTAAAACTCAAATTTTTTCTATAACCTTAGAATTGCATTTTATAGTGATTTTCAAAATTTTGGAAGAGAAAATTTTTCAAATTATTTTGGAGGGAAAACTAGAAATCACTATTTCGACCTTGAGTGTGACATTTTGTTTAATTATTTTGATTACGTCGCAACAATCAAGGGGGAGAGAAATGTCATCTACAATGTCTCAATCACCTTCTTCCAACTACCTTCCTCACCAATATTCTCATCAGCAACAGTCATCAGAATCAGTATCTTCTTCCAACTACCTTCCTCACCAATATTCTCATCAGCAACAGTATCATCAACAACAAAGTCACAGCTCCCTCATTGATCATATTCTGCTCTTTGGCAATGAATCAAGGCCTCCAATGTTGCTACCAGGAACGTATACTTATTGGAAACGGAGATTTCTACAATGGCTCACAGATCGTCCTGCTGCAGATCTCATGCTTAATTCCATTCAAGATGATCCATACAAAATGATATTTCTTGCTGACTCAACAGGGATTATCAGACCACAAACTGATGAAGATTTGAATGCTACTGAACTTGCTCAGTACGATGCTGACTAACAAGCTGCATGGTTCATGACACTAGCCCTTCCCAACTCAATTTACATGAATATGGATTTCAAGCCAGTGCTTATGAAATGTGGAAATATCTTGAAGCTATGCATCATACAAAAGAACTTCATCACATCAGAATGAAGCAAATTCTTGAATCTTGTTTAAGCATGAATCTACTGAAGACCATTCTCTCTGCTCCACCATCTCTAGCTGTTGACCATGGATCCTTAAGTTACACTCCAAATGGTCTCTTCTTCATTCCTACAAATGCACCTGAGCATATCTTCATTCCACAGTACCATCCTGCAACACTAAATAATCATATGCAATCACTTCTGCAAAATCATGTGAAGCTTGGACGAGCGTTTACTGATAAAGGCAAATGCATGATGACTTCAACCTATGAATGCTTTAACACAATGGAAGAGACTGATGACGAAGAAGATCTTATCAAACCAAGCATAGCATTTCTGGCATATACGAAAAATATTGCAGATGTGGAAGCTTAAGATTATGATTCAACTCCACTCTTTGACGATAATGTTGAATACAATTCCACACTTAGTCAAATGGAAGTTGAAGGGGGTAATCTCAATGCTGTTTTGCAAAGTGTCATGAGAGATATTCCATCTGATGATGAATATGCAGATTTGAAAACCAATACAGCAGATTTGGAAGCCAATACAGCAGATGTGATGTTAATGTCAAATCATGATTATGTTCCACAACCTGCTACTTCAAACCTCATGATCCAATATGATTCATCTCCGCAGCAGACTTCAACGCAACTTGGTCCATATGACAACAGTGATGCAGTGTACTATTCAAATTCCAATGAAGATAACGATGAGGATTTCAAAATTCTGAATCAAGGACTAGCAATTATTGCTCGTACCTTCAGCAAATTCTCCAACAAAACAAACAACCATCTTCGTTCTTCTTCTAGCATAAGGAATCAAGCTGTTGTGCAAGGTGAAAAAGTTGATAGACAAGGAAGGAATGCTGAAAGGACTGTTGGGAATACTGCAGATGTCGGTTATATAGGCTATCAGGATAAAAATTTGGAAGAGCAAGATGACAGCAGGAGATTGGGGAATGACACAGATGTTGATTCTGCTAATATCAAACCCACTTATGACTCAGAGCCCAACTTTGCCAAAGAACAGATGGTTGAGGTACAATCAACTGTTGATCATATTATTCTTGCAAATGAGATACAACAATCTGAGCACATCAACAATGGCTTCGGAACAAATCAGTTTCGGACCCGCAACCAGCCGTTTAAAGCACATCAACAATGGCTTCTAAGCACAACAGCTTAGGACCCTTAATCAACCGTTTAAAGCAATTCAGCTTCGGCTTCTGAGCACAACAGCTTAGGACCCGCAATCAACCGTCTAAACTTTCTAGACTCTTCGGCTGAACCATTGTCACTCTCTCGTAAAGGAATTGGAAGCCCTGTTTGCTCAACTGTTTGATGATTCATTTGAGGATCATCCTCAAGAGGTCTCACCAATTTCCGCTGCACACCCTGAGAATATTCAACAACCACTGTTGAGAAAGACGGTCCTCCAAGTGAATCTCCAACAACAGCTGGACAAACCGCTTCCAACTCTAGACAATCAGCTGAAGATCCATAACAACAATCAGTACCACAACCTGCAGATTATGACGGAAATATATTCCTCAATCCATTTGCACCGACTCCAACCGTTCTTGATATAATGGAGTCGTCTTCTCGCAATTTGGATCCATCTAATATGCATACGTTCTAACAACATCACCCTTCGACACATCATTGGAATTAAATGGATTTGGAAAAACAAGCTGGACGCAGAAGGCACAGTGATTCGCAACAAATCTTGTTTAGTTACAAAGGGATACAGTCAATGAAGTAGGATTGTACATCACTGTCATCAAGAAAAGCTTAGTATGTAGCCATGTCTGCTTTCTATGCTAACGTCATTTGGATGAGAACTTAGCTCACGGACTACGGCTATGTATTTGACTAGATCTCAATGTACTGCGACTCAAAGTGTGCTTTTGCAATCACGTACAACACCATTCATCATTCCAAGGCCATACAAATTGCTCTCCGCTACCATTTCATAAAGGAGCATGTTGAGAAGGGTACAATTGAATTAGAGTTTGTGGTAACTGAATACCAATTGGCGGACTTGTTTACAAAGGCATTACCTCCATCAAGGTTTGTTGATTTAGTTCACCATATTGGTATGCGGTGTTTGACTCCATATGATTTGCAAAACTTTCTTAAAAACTAAGAGAGTCAAACATCAAACTCTTTTTGTTAATATTCTATCATAAAGAAAATACAAAAACTGCAAAAAGAATCTTCTTTCTTTGTGTACAAACTTCTAATCTTCAAAACTATGTTCCTACATTAAAACATTTTTTGGTTTACATTGTCAAAATGGAACATGTTTTGAGGGGGAGAAAATTTTTTTTCACAAACTCATAAAGTTTGTACACCTTATCATTATTCTTCATGGATAAAATGTGTCTTCACCATTCGGATTAAAAACTCATTAAAAAAAAAAAAAAAAAAAAAAAAAAAAAAAAAAAAAAACTTCTATGATCTCTCGAATTAAATGTGCACAAAGGTTTCACAAAATAAATGCTAATTCGAGGGGGAGAAAAGAAATTTTTTCTGCAACGATTCCAAGTTAACCATGTTTAGACTTCAAATGGAAAAGTAATTAACCTTTAATGAGTAAAGTTCACAAAAGTCTTAAACTGAGGTAAAAGGACCTTGCATGGAAAATAAACCAGACTCTAATCAATGTTTTCACAAATGTTCTCAAAAGTTTCACACGTAATTTAAAACGTCAATGAATCAGACTAACGATTTTTTTATCTTTGATCTTTTCCACAATTGTATGTTTCAAATTTCTTTATGGTTGTTGTCTAATCGTTCCCTAAATGTTTCAAATGTTTTCAACGGTCACAAAGGCATAATCAGAAACTAGGGTTCATGTAATAATCGATCGGGGTGTTTCTTTTTTATGTGTTTAGTCTAATTAATTATTTCATATAACTTTTAGAGAACACTAAATAATGCTCGATTGGTGTGTTTGCACGATTAGAAACAACATAGGTTTGAAATCAAGTGATTTAGGGTTTAAGATTTCGATGTCTTTACTGATACTAGGATGTTTAATTGTACAGTATTCATGCATTATGATGCTAAAATGCGTGCAAGGTCTCTAATCATAACCCCAAACCATGATAATAATTGGAAAATTTCGAGTGAAAGAATGAATTAATCTGTGATCTTGTGTTTTCTGAGCACTTAGGAAGATTTAGAATGAGTTTTTGATTCATCCGCATACTTGTTTATGCCTGATGCATTTTCTCTGTGTGCAAGTACATGTCATCCCATTGAATGTCAAAACTTCAACAATTATCAAAATGTTTCTCACGGAACATACTTTGAGGGCAAAGGGTTAAATGTGTTAAAAGGCTAAAACTGGTAAAAGGATTCAAAATGGTGAGAAACAATTTTTTTCCAAAACTCTACACTCTCGTTTTACTCCGGTAAAGCAAGTGTGAAGATCAAAGCAAAGTTGTTCTAAACTTTTCAAATTTTCAAAATCTGGAATGCTTTGGCTACAATAAAAGAATGACTCTGATTTGGGCATCCTTAATACTGGAAGTTTTCCATTCATTACAGAAACAATTCTTCAAAAAGAACCCATGAGGTTCAACTTTAGATGGAAATCTTCTTCTTCAGATTTTAAAACTCAAAAGAGAGACTCCGGGTCTCAAACAACTTTCAACAGTAAAAGAGTTTTAACATTCAGGCATTCTTTGTTGTATAATACTTGATTGTGTTTTCTAAAACCTTGAGCAGAATCTTCTCACGAATTTTCAAAAAGTATTTCTTAAATACGAATTAATATTCTGCTCAAGAAGACTATCTCTCAAATAACTTTCATTGTTTGAGGGGGAATATTTTGTTAAAAGAAAACTAATTTTGTATTAAAAACAATGGCTTGTGCACGCATTACAGTGCACAACCCGACCTTGTAAAGAAAGGACCCTGAGGTACGCATCAGTGCCTCAATCCTAATATAAGGAGCGAAGGCTTCTTACTTTTGAGTAGAATTAATCAAATGTTTTATGTTTTTCATAATTCTGCTCAAAAGGACAAGTATTTCACCTCAATAAGACCTAATCACTTGTTGAGGGGGAGCACTTGTCAAAAACAAAATACTTTGTTCTAATATCAAAGGTTCTTGGTGAATCTCCCCATAAGACTCAAAAGGCATATTTTAATCTACAAGGATTGTCAAAAACATCATTTTATATGCTATTTTTGAGGGGGAGAAAATGAAAGGGTGATTAAAATATAAGTAGTCAAAAGGATAAAAGGTGTATCATGAGCAAGCTAGACTCAGAATTGACCCAGGAATTGACGAGACAATAAAAGTTAGTAATATCGAAAAGACTTATCCTCGACGGGTAATAACATCAAGTTAGTTACTAGAGCTAGTTGTCACCTAAAAGCTGACAATGGATCTCTTTAACTAACCACGTAAGCGTGTCTTGAAAAGGAGTTGTCTTAGTAGAAATGTACCGTCTCGAGAAACTTTCTGTGGACTTGACCAGGCCGGGTAATAACTTCAAACTAGTCTAACTAGTGATGTAAGCATGTCTCGAATTGGTCTTGTTCACTGAAAGTGGATCAATTCAAAATGCTTGCTCCTCCCGCATGTGCAAATTTATTAAATACTCATGAGCACATGTGAATGGGGAGCCCTTCAAATGGTGTACACAAAACTCTCAAAGTGTTAACCAAAATATTTGATTATCACAAACACTTTGAGAGATTTTCTAT
This sequence comes from Artemisia argyi, assembly GCA_030686995.1. Lineage (NCBI taxonomy): Eukaryota > Viridiplantae > Streptophyta > Magnoliopsida > Asterales > Asteraceae > Artemisia > Artemisia argyi. The sequence goes on from CM060708.1 coordinate 108,900,001, forward strand.
CAAAGGTTTCTTGGCTACTATCGGTTAATCAAGGAGTTATAAGGTGATTAAGATAGGAATAACCGTCCTATGATCCGCTAGAGCCGGAGGGATCTATCCAAGGACATCTCCTATAGTTAGAATTAGAAGTCCTTAGGTATGATACGAAAAAAGGAGAAAAGAATGAAAGGGAAAGAAGGAGTTGAAGAATTAAAAAAAAAAGTAAAGAAAAGGGTGAAAAGAAATAGTCCTCCATATGTTCAACCTTAGGGCAGACACCGGGTTCAACTCATATGCTACTGGTTGTTGCTAAGGCGACACCGGTATTGAAGATAAAGTCGTCATGGACCCAGTGACGCAATGCACTAAACCTTCTTAACCACTCAAGTTCTCTTAAAAGAACTTGTTTCATTCTCACGGGGAACCAGTGTAATCTATCAACTTATCTCTTAGAGATGGTTGATATTGAAGCAGGAGACCCCTCCCTAGTCTCCGCATAGGAAACCTAAGTGTGCACTTATAGAGTCTAGAGCCTTGAGATACATCAAAGATCTCTTAGGAACACTTAGTATTTATACAATTGGTGTTCTACATTAATGGACACCAGCTGTAAATTATCGAGTCATTCGCAGATCTTAGCAATCTGCCGAGAATGTTTATGAGAGGATTACACATGTATTTCTCAATGATCGAACGGAAATTCGTGCCAGGGTCAACATCAAACAGCCCTGACAGTAGGTCACTTCGGTAACCCCACAAGGGTTACGCTTAGTGTTTGCGGTGGTTCCATAGCGGTCTACAGTCGTGGAGTGATCCCCAGTGACTCACCCAGTCATTGAGCTACTTAGTAGGTCTCGTAAGCTCCTTCGGGAGTATCTGATATGGGAACGGCCTTGATAAGGATTAGAAGGAGTCTTCACACTATGCTGTTGATGAATTCTAATTCTTTATCTGTAGTACCGGTTATTTATTGCTAACTGTTTACTTGCAGGTACCTCACTTCCATGATGGTAGATTCCAACATACTAATACATACATCTTGATGCAAATGACAGCTCCCCCAAAGATCTTAAGCACCACAAAGTTCAAAGAAAGATTCTACGCCAATAAGAAGAATCTACAAAGTATAAAGACTAAAGATCTTAGTGTATGTAAAGGAACTTCGTGCACGTGAAAGTCTAAGTCCAAAGATGTATGAGTATGTTGGAATGGCGGACAACCACCACAGACGCAGGAGTGACGAACGGCAGACTACTTCATAACACAATCACTACATCATCACCAAAGAACAAAGACAGAGAGCAAAGTGCATTTATTATACAACAATTTTGAAGACGTCTAAAGTTTCACATGTCACAAGTCAACGACAAAGATGAAGACGTCAAGCAACCGTGATGACCGACCCTTAGGGGGAGATTGTTGGGAACATACTTTTGTATTTTAGTCAAGTCTCGGTCATTACCTTTTGTAATAGGTTGCTTAGTTATTTATTTCACTATGTTTATGTTACTAGGCTTAAGTATGCATGTCCATGGGCCTTGAAAGCCCACGTCTAAGTAGTAAGAGGGAGGAAGGGAGTGTTGCCCTACTCCTCCCTTATAAATACTAAGCTTATGTTAACATTATTTTTGTTGGTTATTTGAATACATTAAGGAAACTCTTGTAATTACTTTTCTCTCATTCTTATAATCAACCATCTCTCATTCTCATCTCATTTCTTATACTTGTGTTTACAAAATGGTGACCTAACATCTTTTGATATTCAGTCACAATCTTTACACATTTTGATCACATTTTAATCACGTCTTCTCCCCCTCAAAAATAGCATATCGTGATATTTTTTATATCAACTGATTGAGAAAAAGCTTTTAGAAAGATAGACAGATTTGATTTTGCATGAAATTGGAACATTTTTGTTTTTGTGAAATACTCCCCCTCAAAACTCGCATATGTTTTTGAGAATGTTAAACTTTTTAAGGTTTAGTAGGAAGGAGTCTTCTTGAAGCAAAATTCTGAAAGATAAAGAAGTTTTAGATTTGTTGAATTTTGCATCAAGGTTTTTTGAAAAACAAAGACTTCTCTTTGTTTGAATAGGAATGTCGCACTGAGGCGTACAACAGAGTCCATTTTTAGGATAATTGCACTTTGTTGATGAAAATCATTTTTGCGTAGCACTATCCTTTCTTTGAAAACTTGAGTTGTGCAATGTAAGGTGTACACAAGTCATTTTGATGATGAGCATCGATTTTGATAGATTTTGAAAATCTTTTTGAAAAATCTTGAAAAGATGGTGCTCAGAATGTAAGAAAATTTTGAAAATCTAATTTATCATTAGATCAACAATCATGGTCTTGAGCTTAAAGATTTTGAAAGTTTTTCTAAAGAAAGCTCAAGCCAGATAAGTGTTTGGTTCTCGTTTTAGGATAAGTTCTCGAAAAAATATTTGAAATCTTTGTTTTGGTTAAGCATTTTCCTTTCTTTGAAGCGCGGGTCCTGAACTGATGTGTCCAGAAGCCATCATTTAAGTCCTTATTTGAAATCTTTTCGAGCTGTTATACCCGGACTTAAGTTTTGAAAAGATTCACTTTGAAGCACGGGTTGTAAGCTGAAGTACTTATAAGCCATATAAGTGAAGAAAATTTTGAGAAACGACATGTTTTAGAAAACATTTTCGAGAACTCTCGCTCAAGCATCTGTACATATCCGTATCATTGTTGAATGACATTTCTAGAGACGAACAGAATATCGATTATACAAGAGACATGTCGTGAGAAGAATATTTTTGGATTTTTTGATTATATAATGTTTTTGGATTTTTTAAAATTTCATATTTTTGTGTTTTGTTTTTGATGGTTTTTCAAATTTTATATTTTGTTTTTCAAAAATATATACAAAGAAGAATTGAAGAAAGAAAAAAATAATCTTAAACAAGTAAAAGTGGAGTTAAAAGATAAACAAGAAAAGGATTTCCACATGCAATGTTGGCATAAAGTTCTTCTTTACCACATTGGGTGTATGAACTCTCATCACTTTTACAAGTACCTGCATCCACAGAAGAAGAATTTGTACAAATAACAGTGTTAGAAGTACATGTTTCCTAACATTGAGGGTCTTTACTTTCACTGGTTGTAGTGGTTTCTACTTGATTGATGCTAAACCACCTAACTTATATTGACCAGATAATGGTCAACAAAGTCAAATAGCCTAGGTCAATGCTCCGGGTAATATAATGTATCACCGGGTCGTAAAATCCCGTTGAAGTGTGAAATGTGACTTTAGCGTATTAGGGATCGGGTATTTATTCACAGGAAAGGGTTATGATCAAAATTATTTGGATTTTATAAACAAATATAGCTTAGGAAAGCTACGTGAGTGATTACTGGAATTTGGATTACAAGGATTTGAGCTTAAACCAAAAATTATACGTTTAAATTAAAAACGTATACTTATGAATCGTACAAAAAGTACAACTGAAAAACTGAGAGGGGTAAAAGTGTAAATTCGATATTTTTACAATCCTAAAAATTAAAGAAAATTTTAAGAAAAATAAAAAGTATTTTTATACTAATTAATTATTTAATATTAATTATGTTACTAATTATCTATTTAATACTAATTTAATTAATTAAAATTATTAGAAATACTAAAAAGTTTTAGAAAATTAAGAAAAATTTTATAAATCTAATTAACCATCATGGGAATCCTAAAAAATTATAAAAAGTTAATTCTAAGTATTTTTAAACTAATTAAATAATTATTACTCTATTTATTAATTAATATCTAATTAAACTATTTAAATTATAAATACTATTAAATGAACAGTAAAAATTCTAGAAAAATTTATAAAATTATTTTAACTAAAATAAAAGCTATAAAAATTATAAAAACTTGATTATACTATTTAAAAACTAATAATGCTATTTAATTGATTAATATTAATTAAAACTAAATTAAATTAAAATTAATTAGTAATACCACTAAAAGACAAAATAAAAATCTGGAAAATTTTGTAAAATTACTTTAACCTAAATTATAATTTCTAAAAATATAAAAATGATATATTATTTAGAAATTAAATAAAAAAGAAAATTAAATAGATAAATCCTATTAAATAGAAGCTATCACTATTCTTAAAAGTTGGTTTTTTGGTTTTTTCTTTTTTCCAAACTAATTATAAGATAAAAATGAGCACTTTTAATTAAGACAACTTTTTTATACCCCTGGAAATAAGCACTTGGAGTGCTTATTCACCTCACAGTTGACTTTTGTTGACTGTGATGGTTAATAAGCTCAAAATGGAATTTTGGGGGTCCACAATGATGATTTTTGGTCTCTCTGAGTTCAAGGAACACAATAAAGCAAAACTTAAGCTAAAAAGCACTCTCAATAAGCCAATATTAACAAATAAGCACTTGGCTTATTTGTTGACTGAGCAGTCTGAGGGACAAACTTAATAGGCCAAATTAGGTAGGGTCCACAGTGATAGGGGTCAAACAAAAGGTCAATCCTACTTCCTGGGTAGGAGGGGGGTTGAGAGATGCAAGGCCAAGGCTGTGGGACCCACTGGGTCAGTCACAAACCACCAATGAAGTGGGTGGGTTGCTGAGGTAACTGAGAGCAGGGCAAATAAGTTGCCCTGCAGGTCACTTTGAGACCTGATTTGATCAACCAAACAAATTCAATAAAACCTGGAAAAAATCACAAAAATCTACAAGGTGGTAGAGAACAAGCACAACAATTTTCAGCTTCTAATGGCTAAAATCAAACAAGTTACAACCTTCCCAATATTACTCAAAATGACTGAGCAGAATTTTGACTTTGAAGAGTTTTGAGCTAGTTTGACTTTAATGAACTTGTGATTGATTTAACTGACTCAAATCATGTTTGTAGGTTAAATGTAAACTGATTTAGACTAGAGTTCCAACTTGTGAACAAGATTTGTGAGATTTTGAATTCAAAAATCACCACAGTGAACTGTGGTGATTATAAGTTTGTGATTTTGACTTTTTAAGTGTTTTGGACCAAAAGACTTGTTTCCCTGAGCTATATTACACCCAACAATCAGTTGCAAACAGGTAGATACCAAGTTGAACAATCACAACACCCTAAACAAACTAGAACCAAACACCCTCTTACAAACAGTTATAAGAAAGATTAGCACTCAAACAAATGATCAACACAAACCAATGATTACAATTAGTCAACAATCTATTAAATAACTGTAATGCACTTAATTTAACAACCTAAACTACTTTAAGAGTAAGAATGAAAAAGTGAGTAGCTTACAAAGCCTTCCAAGCTAATTAGTGAACACCAAGGACCAATCCAAACCACCCTATGCCCTCCCCTGAGGTTCCTAACCCACAGCCTTCCAGAATATGCTGTGCTCCATGCTTTTCAAACCAATAATCACACTTTTTTATTTTTATTTTTATTTTCCTTATTTTCTTGATTTTTATTGAAAACTGAGTTGTAGATGTTTAAATAAGCTTATGAAACTTGAGTTGTCTTATTTTAGAGCATACAAGAGCTTTTGAGTACTTAGATTACACACAACTTAACTTAATTAAAACTTGAAAGCTTAAAGTAATACTTGAAATATTGAACTTGGAATTTTAACTTCAAACTGATATTGCATTAAAAGAAAAGTTACATTACATAGGAAATAAACTGAAAATACAATTTTAACAAAAAAAACTACACACCATTAGCTTCTAAGAGCTTATCTATATATACGACCTAAAAATAATCTCCCCTCTCTTCCACACAGCTTCTTTTTGAAATTTAAAAGTCCCACATGCTTTGTCTTTGACCTCTGACCAAATCCCCATCGTTGGATTAGCTTTTGATGCATCTACACCCTTGATTGCAAAATTGGCGCCAAAACGTGTCGGGGCAAATTTTAGTGGTTCTGGTGAGGGTTTTAGGGGAGCATTTATGGTGGTGGAGATGGTTGGTGAGGGGCATTAATGGTGGGGGGTTTAGTTGGTGAAAAGGCGAGGGGGGGGGGAATGAGTCACCCTGGTTTTGCGCAGCTTGGTTGGGGGAGATGACGGTCAACGCGGGTCAACGCGTATTTATTTAAAACGGTTAAAGGGGGTTGGGCTTACTGGTGGGCTTGGGGATGTGGGTGGACTGGATCAGGATAACAAAAAGGGTTGGTTTGGTTTTGGGTTTAGCAAAAAAGGGTCCGGTTGGTATAAAGTTAACACAAGGACCATTTTGCAATTTTTTCAAAACTTTAAGGACTGAAATTGCCAAACTCCAAAAGTTCTCATAAGTGTTATTTTTTTCACATGCCAATAATTCAAGGACCAATTTTTGCATTTTCCCATTTTTTCAAAAATTCAAAACATCCCAGGGACTAATTTTGCCAACTTTGGATTTTCAGGGGCTAATTGTGTAATTTATGAAATCTTGCAACCCAATAATGAACTTTTGACTTCATTTGACTTTTAAGACCTTGGGTTGACTTTTCCTTAAAAATAAATGCTAAGGGACTAAAAGTGACAAGTTTTGAAACTTGGGGGACTGAAACTGCCAATACTGCAAACTTTGTACGTTTTTTCTTTGTTTTTGCACATTTTGCTTTTAAAACACATAAAACACAATCCCTGGGATAATTTAAGTATTTTGATATCTTTTTGATTGTTTTTGTGCGTTTTGGCAGTTTAAATATATCGAAAACGATGAGTGTTTGAGCACTCATCAATCCCCCACACTGAACTATTGCTAGTCCCTAGCAATCTTTTTAGAAAACTTGATGGATTTTAAACTCTTTACCAAAAGCCATCACTTCTGGAGTAGCCAGGTGTAAGAACTGTGGCACACCTGATAACCGTGTGATTTTGAGCAAACCACCAGCTTTCAACGGATTTGTTAAGTCTTTACCAGGAGCCGTTTGCTCCTGGACTAGCCAGCATCTTGATGGACCTAGTCGACATCTTGGTGAGCTGATAACCAATTATGGATTTTCCACGGCCTTTACCACAAGCCATAATCTTGCGGGCTAGCCAACTCATTTGTTTTCGGGGAGTTGATGACCCACACAATTTTGGGCAAATTGCCAGCCGTCAACGGATTTGATTTATCTTTACCAAGAGCCGTTTGCTCCTGGATTAGCCAATCCCTTCTGTCGCTTAGACGAGGCGGACTGATTACCCTAAAAATTTTGAAATAAAGTGAAAAAATTTTTGAAAATTCTTGGCCAAAACGGGGGTACTTGAAGGATATTTTGCTAAAATTCAATAGAATTTCCCCCCCACACTTAGAAATGAATATTGTCCTCAATATTCCAAGTCCCGGCTATTATGCCGAAACTAGGAACGTAAAAAGCCAAGATTCGAATCTAACTGCGGAAATACCAATTTCACTTTATTTCTATATATACAACTTTTTTTTTTTTTTTTTTTTTTTTTTTTTTTTTTTTTTTTTTTTTTTTTGACTTATATACATATATACATTTTTTCAAACAGCGGAGGGTTGGCCATTCCCCCACACTTAGTGGTAGAAAATAGAAAGAATCAGAGATACGGGTGAAAACCCGTATTGTTGCTAATTTTTGGTCATCGAGTCGTTAGCTTGACTCTATCCCCGTATTCAATTGTCCTTGGGGAAAGTTTGGAGATCCGGGACAACCATGGATGGTACGTCCTCTCCAAAGTAGTGCTTTAGCCGATGTCCATTCACTTTGAAGTTTGGACCGTCATTTTGAGATAATTCGACGGTACCATAAGGATAAACTTTTGCGATAGTGAATGGACCAGTCCATCGGGTTTTGAGCTTTCCCGAGAAGATCTTGAGTCTAGAATTGAAAAGAAGGACTCGATCACCAACGTTGAAAACGCGGTTTTTGATTTTTGAGTCATGAATCTTCTTTGTCTTTTCTTTATAGATCAAAGAGTTCTCGTAAGCTTGATCACGCAGTTCGTTTAATTCATTGAGTTGAACTTTTCTATGATCACCCGCCGTTTTGAGGTCGAAATTGGCATGCTTGAGAGCCCAATAGGCTTTGTGTTCAAGCTCGATCGGAAGATGGCACGCTTTCCCGTACACAAGTTTATAAGGCGTACACCCAATGGGTGTTTTGTAAGCCGTACGGAAAGCCCAAAGTGCATCATCTAATTTGTCCGACCACGATGCACGATTCTCACCTACAGTTCTCTCCAATATTCTTTTAATGCCCCGATTGGACACTTCGACTTGTCCACTTGTTTGAGGGTGGTACGCAGTGGAAAGACGGTGAGTCACACCGTATTTTTGCATGACTTTGTCAAACTTGTCATTACAGAAGTGTGTACCACGATCGCTAATAATAGCACGTGGAGTTCCAAATCGGGCAAAGAGAGCTTTTAAAAATTTCACAACTACTCGGGCATCATTTGTGGGTAAGGCTTTTGCCTCAACCCATTTTGACAAGTAGTCAACTGCCACGAGTATGTATTTGTTACCGTGAGAAGATGGAAATGGCCCCATAAAGTCGATGCCCCAGATATCAAAGATTTCACAAACTTGAATTGCATTTTGAGGCATTTCATTTCTTTGTGAAATATTCCCGTGGCGCTGACAAGCGTCACAGGACTTGACCAATTCCTGGGCATCCTTGTAGATCGAGGGCCAATAAAAGCCGGAATCAAACACCTTTTTGGCGGTGTAGTTGGGATTGTGGTGGCCCCCCGTGGGACCAGCATGGCAAGCCTTTAAGATTTCAACGGCTTCCTGACCATACACACACCGCCGGATGACTTGATCCGCGCATATCTTGAACAAATAGGGGTCGTCCCAAAAGTAATGTTTGACATCTTTGAAAAATTTATTTTTTTGTTGGGACGACATCCCTTTCACAATGAAGTTACCCGCAAGATAGTTTGCAAAGTCGGCAAACCATGGGGTAATCGAGTCTCCACGAAATGAAACCACATTGAGGGTTTCGAGAGGAAATGTTTCATTTATTTCCTTTTTCTCGAAATCATTTTGGTGAGGGTTTTCAAGACGGGAGAGATGATCAGCAGCCAGGTTCTCAGCTCCTTTTTTATCACGAATGATGATATCAAATTCCTGAAGGAGGAGAACCCATCGGAGGAGTCTCGGCTTTGCATCTTGTTTTGCAAATAGATATTTCAAAGCCGAATGATCCGTATACACTATGCTTTTAGTCAGAATCAAGTATGGCCGGAATTTTTCAAAAGCATACACCACAGCTAATAATTCTTTTTCAGTGGTGGTGTAATGACTTTGTGCCTCGGTCATAGTCTTGCTGGCATAGTGTATAGGCTGAAAATGTTTTGTTTTGCGTTGCCCCAAGACTGCCCCTATAGCATAATCACTAGCATCACACATGAGCTCGAAGGGCAAGTCCCAATCGGGGGCAACAAGAATCGGTGCCTCGGTAAGCCTTTTCTTTAATGTTTCAAAGGCTTCGATGCACTCAGGGGAGAAGATAAAAGGAGCATCCTTCTCGAGGAGATGGGTCATAGGCCGGGCAATTTTTGAAAAATCTTGAATAAACCTACGATAGAAACCGGCGTGACCCAAAAAGCTCCTAACACCTTTCACAGTTGTGGGATGAGGCAATTTTGCAATGACGTCCACTTTGGCCCGATCAACCTCAATCCCGTTTTTTGAAATTTTATGGCCGAGGACAATGCCCTCTTTGACCATAAAGTGACTCTTCTCCCAATTTAGACATAACTTTGTGTCTTCACAACGTTTTAGCATGCTGTCTAAATGGGAGAGACATGTTTTAAACGAATCCCCAATGACCGAAAAATCGTCCATAAAGACCTCCATACTTTTCCCGATCATGTCGGAAAAGATGGCCATCATACATCTTTGAAACGTGCCCGGAGCATTACATAAGCCAAATGGCATACGTTTATATGCGAAGGTTCCATAGGGGCACGTAAAAGTGGTCTTTTCTTGGTCTTGCGGGTCAATGGGAATCTGAAAGTAACCCGAGAAACCATCGAGGAAGCAATAATACTCATTCCCCGCTAATCTCTCGAGCATCTGATCCATAAAAGGCAGAGGAAAATGATCCTTACGGGTAGCGTCATTCAATTTACGATAATCAATGCAGACGCGCCAACCCGTAACCAAACGAGTTGGAATTAACTCATTCTCCTCATTAGTGACAACGGTAATGCCACCCTTTTTTGGAACACAATGGATTGGGCTGACCCAAGGACTATCTGAGATAGGGTAAATCAATCCGGCATCAAGAAGTTTTAAAACCTCTTGTTTGATAACCTCATGGATTTTTGGATTTACCCTTCTTTGTTGTTGGACCGCAGGTTTGAAATCGTCCTCCATTAAAATCTTGTGAGTACAAAACTCAGGGTCAATGCCCTTGATATCTGAGAGACGCCAAGCAATTGCTTGTTTATGAGATTTCAAAACTTTGATAAGAGCAGCCCTTTCCTCATCGCTTAAGTCTTTGGCAATTATGACGGGTAATTTATCATCACCCTCCAGAAATGCATATTCAAGATGAGGCGGCAAGTCCTTAAGTTCAACCTCAGGGAAGTCATCAGTTTTCTCAACATGTTTGACCTCCTCTTTATGAAGTTGTCGTGGTAGAACCTGAAGATGAGAGGGATCCTCGTTTAACAATTTTTCAAGCAGGAGAATATCCCTTTCAAGATCGATCTCTTGGCTGTCGACTCCATCGGGAATCGAATCACTTTTGAGAAACGCATCCATTTCTTCTAAGATGAAGTCACTTCCCTCAAACGGAGTGAGGGAAGGAGAAGAATTGGCTATGATGGGGTGAGAAGACTGAGTGAGATTTTCACTCGAAGAATCATCAATGAAACCTAAAATCTCTTGAGCATACTCCTCAGCAGCAACATCGATGACATCAATTTGATTCACCGACTCACAATCATAATTGGAGGAGTATCTCGAAGTTTGATTTAGGTTGAAGGTTATGGCTTCCGTTCCAACACGTAATGTGATCTCATGCTCAAATACATCGATAAGAGCTCGCCCAGTTCTAAGGAATCCCCGCCCAAGAATGAGAGGGACCCTTGAATCGGCATCAAAGTCAACAATCACAAAATCTGCCGGAAAATGGAACTTCCCCACTTTAACGAATACGTCCTCGGCAATGCCAATGGGACGAGAAATCGAACGATCGGCAAGCTCTAGAGTCATGCACGTGGGGGTAAGTTCGGGAAGAGAGAGTTTCTTCCACACAGAATATGGCATTAGGTTAATGCTAGCACCTAGATCGGCCAGGGCGAAGCAATCAACCATACCCGGGAAAGTACAAGGAATGAGAAATTTCCCGGGATCTCCAAGCTTTTCAGGAAGCTTTTTCAAAAGAACCGCAGAGCAGTTCTCATTCAGAGGAGTTCTTGCCATCTCAAATAATTTTTCTTTGTTACTCAACAGATTTTTGATTGTCGATGCAAACTTGGGCATCAAGAGAATAGCATCCGCGAAGCTGATATCAAAATGCAAATCTTGGAAGATTTGGAAAAATTTATCCATTTGGTGATTAGCTTTTTCGCGGAGCTTTTGTTCACTGAGACGTGAAGGATATGGAATAGAAGTTTTGGATTTCGGGTTGTCCACTGGAGTTTCTGGTGGTTCAAAGACAACTCCAGGCTTACATCTGGTTTCAGGATTATCCTGAGGTTGGACATGTGCTGTACTTCGTGTGCTAGGAATTTGCACCTTGTCCTTTGTTACCTCAGGCTCACGATTCACTACCTTAGGAGGAGAGGAAGAAAAGGTAGTAGGAATCGCGGGCTCATCATATGAAGCACCACTTCGTGTTGTGATCGCCTTAGCATCGCCCCTCGGGTTAGCGATCGTGTTGCTCGGTAAAGTAGTACCTGAGCCCGAGGGTCGATCATTTAAAGACTTCTTAATGTCAGAAATCTGGCTGACCAGCAACTTGTTCAACTCTTCTTGGGACTTCATAAATTGCTTCAACAATTCATCAGATGAAGGCCCGGTTGGAACAATGGCTTGATTCGGATTAGGAATATTTGGGGCTCGATTGTTCGGGTTGGGGCCATGATTGAAATTTCCTTGATTTTGTTGATGGAAATTCCCTTGATTCTGGTGATTGTTTCCATGAAAGTTCCCGGGGTTGAAATTACCCTGACCTTGGTTCCGGTTAAAGTTTCCTTGATTTTGAAAACCTTGATTTTGAAAAGTTTGGTTTTGATTTTGAAATCCGTGGCCCTGATTGAAATTATTTTGGTTTTGATAACCTTGGTGAACTCTGTTTTGGTTTTGGCCACGGTTTTGAACATTTTGGTTTTGATTAAAACCGGGAGGTCCAGGATAATGGTGAGGACGATAGTTCGGGTCGTTAGGAGGACGGTATTGATTTCCTCCTTGATTTTGGGACCCGACAACAGCATTAGCTTCATATGGAGTACCATCAGTAGCTGTGCAATTGTAGTAGGCATGCGGCCCACCACAAGTTACACAGACTTCCACTTTTTTAACCTCAGCATGGGGAGGATGTTGTGGAAATGAGACTTTCTTTGTTTGGGCGAGAACCAAAGCTTGGATCGCTTCAGTGAGCTTGTCAAGCTTAGCATCCGTGCTAGATTGACCCACAGAAGATGAAGTAGAAGGACCCGCATTAATTTGGGAAACAATTGGTTTGCTTCTTGTGGAGCGGACCTTAGACTTGTTTTCTATGATTTGCAAAGCTTCTTTTGTGGTTCTACTCAAAAAATTTCCTCCCGCGGAGGCATTGAGAGAATCCTGATCAGCTTGGCTCACGCCATTGTAAAACGTATCGAGTTGCATCAACTCAGAGAAACCATGATGTGGACACTTGCGAAGTAATTCTTTGAAACGATCCCACGCTTCACCAAAAGATTCATCGTATTTTTGAGTGAACTTGGTGATTTCGTTTTTAAGACTCGTGGTCTTGGAAGGTGGGAAGAATTCATTCACAAACTTTTTGACGAGATCTTCCCAAGTCTCAATAGATCGTGGAGGTTGTTTTTCAAGCCAAATTCGGGCTTGTCCCTCCAATGAGAATGGGAAGAGAAGGAGTTTGATTGCTTCACACGGGACATTTTTGTACTTGATGGTTGATGTGATTTTGTTGAACCATCGAATATGAGCATGAGGATCGTCCCGCTCAAAACCATAGAATTGGCTTGAAGTTACAAGATTGAGTAACCCGGTTTTGAGCTCAAAATTATCAGCCACAATGGCTGGGACAACAATGGCATCTCCGTAACCCTCGATGGGTGCTTGGAGAAGTTCACACATGGGACGGTCTTCCGCCATGGTGACAGTGGGTGTGGCAACAGTACGGATCTCAGATCCGACTGTTGGTGCTGAACATCGTCGAGGTCTTCTAGGTTTCCGAACAAGCTCACGTAATGGGCTCGTGGACCTTGAAGAACGGGTGCGCATGCACTAAAAACCAATCAAAACAAAAATCGAGGCAAAACAACAGTGAACTTAAACCAATAATCGCAAGCAAGTGGCTTCTTTAAGAAAGGTACACCACTCACAAGGATACAAAGGCAAGTTTTAATCTTTTTGATTTGGGAACTTATTTGTTCACACCTCCAGTTGGAAGGTGTTCTGTCTTGGTTTGCGACGGTTTATTTTTATGTAGAGTTATTATACACAAGAAAGAGACGGATGTTTTTGTGTTTTGTGAATGGGTTTAAAAACTTTTGGACAATATTTTTGGTGTCGTTTTGTTTACCAAAATCGTTTTTCTTTAAGAATCACCTTAAAAGAAAACCGAATCAGAAAACGTTACGATCTGTTTTGTTGTTTTTTAATTTTTTTGGTGTTTTAACACTTTAGGAAAAGTGTTAATGACTTTTTTTTGTATTTTGATTACGAAAATATACACAAGTGGTGGTATTATACAGTGAGTGAGATGTGAGATAATACTAATCTCAAATAACGCTAAAGATACGCGCACACTTCCCCGGCAGCGGCGCCATAAATTGATTGATGCTAAACCACCTAACTTATATTGACCAGATAATGGTCAACAAAGTCAAATAGCCTAGGTCAATGCTCCGGGTAATATAATGTATCACCGGGTCGTAAAATCCCGTTGAAGTGTGAAATGTGACTTTAGCGTATTAGGGATCGGGTATTTATTCACAGGAAAGGGTTATGATCAAAATTATTTGGATTTTATAAACAAATATAGCTTAGGAAAGCTACGTGAGTGATTACTGGAATTTGGATTACAAGGATTTGAGCTTAAACCAAAAATTATACGTTTAAATTAAAAACGTATACTTATGAATCGTACAAAAAGTACAACTGAAAAACTGAGAGGGGTAAAAGTGTAAATTCGATATTTTTACAATCCTAAAAATTAAAGAAAATTTTAAGAAAAATAAAAAGTATTTTTATACTAATTAATTATTTAATATTAATTATGTTACTAATTATCTATTTAATACTAATTTAATTAATTAAAATTATTAGAAATACTAAAAAGTTTTAGAAAATTAAGAAAAATTTTATAAATCTAATTAACCATCATGGGAATCCTAAAAAATTATAAAAAGTTAATTCTAAGTATTTTTAAACTAATTAAATAATTATTACTCTATTTATTAATTAATATCTAATTAAACTATTTAAATTATAAATACTATTAAATGAACAGTAAAAATTCTAGAAAAATTTATAAAATTATTTTAACTAAAATAAAAGCTATAAAAATTATAAAAACTTGATTATACTATTTAAAAACTAATAATGCTATTTAATTGATTAATATTAATTAAAACTAAATTAAATTAAAATTAATTAGTAATACCACTAAAAGACAAAATAAAAATCTGGAAAATTTTGTAAAATTACTTTAACCTAAATTATAATTTCTAAAAATATAAAAATGATATATTATTTAGAAATTAAATAAAAAAGAAAATTAAATAGATAAATCCTATTAAATAGAAGCTATCACTATTCTTAAAAGTTGGTTTTTTGGTTTTTTCTTTTTTCCAAACTAATTATAAGATAAAAATGAGCACTTTTAATTAAGACAAATTTTTTATACCCCTGGAAATAAGCACTTGGAGTGCTTATTCACCTCACAGTTGACTTTTGTTGACTGTGATGGTTAATAAGCTCAAAATGGAATTTTGGGGGTCCACAATGATGATTTTTGGTCTCTCTGAGTTCAAGGAACACAATAAAGCAAAACTTAAGCTAAAAAGCACTCTCAATAAGCCAATATTAACAAATAAGCACTTGGCTTATTTGTTGACTGAGCAGTCTGAGGGACAAACTTAATAGGCCAAATTAGGTAGGGTCCACAGTGATAGGGGTCAAACAAAAGGTCAATCCTACTTCCTGGGTAGGAGGGGGGTTGAGAGAAGCAAGGCCAAGGCTGTGGGACCCACTGGGTCAGTCACAAACCACCAATGAAGTGGGTGGGTTGCTGAGGTAACTGAGAGCAGGGCAAATAAGTTGCCCTGCAGGTCACTTTGAGACCTGATTTGATCAACCAAACAAATTCAATAAAACCTGGAAAAAATCACAAAAATCTACAAGGTGGTAGAGAACAAGCACAACAATTTTCAGCTTCTAATGGCTAAAATCAAACAAGTTACAACCTTCCCAATATTACTCAAAATGACTGAGCAGAATTTTGACTTTGAAGAGTTTTGAGCTAGTTTGACTTTAATGAACTTGTGATTGATTTAACTGACTCAAATCATGTTTGTAGGTTAAATGTAAACTGATTTAGACTAGAGTTCCAACTTGTGAACAAGATTTGTGAGATTTTGAATTCAAAAATCACCACAGTGAACTGTGGTGATTATAAGTTTGTGATTTTGACTTTTTAAGTGTTTTGGACCAAAAGACTTGTTTCCCTGAGCTATATTACACCCAACAATCAGTTGCAAACAGGTAGATACCAAGTTGAACAATCACAACACCCTAAACAAACTAGAACCAAACACCCTCTTACAAACAGTTATAAGAAAGATTAGCACTCAAACAAATGATCAACACAAACCAATGATTACAATTAGTCAACAATCTATTAAATAACTGTAATGCACTTAATTTAACAACCTAAACTACTTTAAGAGTAAGAATGAAAAAGTGAGTAGCTTACAAAGCCTTCCAAGCTAATTAGTGAACACCAAGGACCAATCCAAACCACCCTATGCCCTCCCCTGAGGTTCCTAACCCACAGCCTTCCAGAATATGCTGTGCTCCATGCTTTTCAAACCAATAATCACACTTTTTTATTTTTATTTTTATTTTCCTTATTTTCTTGATTTTTATTGAAAACTGAGTTGTAGATGTTTAAATAAGCTTATGAAACTTGAGTTGTCTTATTTTAGAGCATACAAGAGCTTTTGAGTACTTAGATTACACACAACTTAACTTAATTAAAACTTGAAAGCTTAAAGTAATACTTGAAATATTGAACTTGGAATTTTAACTTCAAACTGATATTGCATTAAAAGAAAAGTTACATTACATAGGAAATAAACTGAAAATACAATTTTAACAAAAAAAACTACACACCATTAGCTTCTAAGAGCTTATCTATATATACGACCTAAAAATAATCTCCCCTCTCTTCCACACAGCTTCTTTTTGAAATTTAAAAGTCCCACATGCTTTGTCTTTGACCTCTGACCAAATCCCCATCGTTGGATTAGCTTTTGATGCATCTACACCCTTGATTGCAAAATTGGCGCCAAAACGTGTCGGGGCAAATTTTAGTGGTTCTGGTGAGGGTTTTAGGGGAGCATTTATGGTGGTGGAGATGGTTGGTGAGGGGCATTAATGGTGGGGGGTTTAGTTGGTGAAAAGGCGAGGGGGGGGGGGAATGAGTCACCCTGGTTTTGCGCAGCTTGGTTGGGGGAGATGACGGTCAACGCGGGTCAACGCGTATTTATTTAAAACGGTTAAAGGGGGTTGGGCTTACTGGTGGGCTTGGGGATGTGGGTGGACTGGATCAGGATAACAAAAAGGGTTGGTTTGGTTTTGGGTTTAGCAAAAAAGGGTCCGGTTGGTATAAAGTTAACACAAGGACCATTTTGCAATTTTTTCAAAACTTTAAGGACTGAAATTGCCAAACTCCAAAAGTTCTCATAAGTGTTATTTTTTTCACATGCCAATAATTCAAGGACCAATTTTTGCATTTTCCCATTTTTTCAAAAATTCAAAACATCCCAGGGACTAATTTTGCCAACTTTGGATTTTCAGGGGCTAATTGTGTAATTTATGAAATCTTGCAACCCAATAATGAACTTTTGACTTCATTTGACTTTTAAGACCTTGGGTTGACTTTTCCTTAAAAATAAATGCTAAGGGACTAAAAGTGACAAGTTTTGAAACTTGGGGGACTGAAACTGCCAATACTGCAAACTTTGTACGTTTTTTCTTTGTTTTTGCACATTTTGCTTTTAAAACACATAAAACACAATCCCTGGGATAATTTAAGTATTTTGATATCTTTTTGATTGTTTTTGTGCGTTTTGGCAGTTTAAATATATCGAAAACGATGAGTGTTTGAGCACTCATCACTACTTCATGTTGCTGATTATCACTATTATTTGTCTTGGTGCAACTATCAAGAATTTTCCCTGTGGGAATCCATCTAAGACCAACTGAATTAAAAACTTTTCCCATGGGAATCAACCTAAGGTAAGATCTAGACGTAGTTTTCTTATCAGATGCAGCGGAAGTCTTAATCTTGGAAAAACTACATCCTGTAGATGTCCACCTATTAGGTTTCTTATCCTCTTGCTTCTTATCAACGAGTTTGTTTTGATTTGGTGTCTTAGTGGATTGTGTCATAACACTTGACTTTCTTTTCTTGATAAATTGTGCCATACATGCATCGTGATTAGCTGAAAAAACACATTTTTGACATATAGGACAGACAAATTCAACATCCTTGTTTAACACAGCAACTTTAACTTTGTCACTACAGTCATTTGGAAATTGTTTGTTGTGCGATGAGACCTTGGAATTCTTTGTGTTGCATTCTACGTTCCTAGCATTCTCTTTTGTGCCACTACTCTTAGATGCAAGCCAATCCCTAGTATTTTGTTGAATGTTCCTAGGTAATGGTTTACTACTACTAGCAGTGCTTTGGAATCTTGTAGAATTCATCACACTAGGTTTTGCACCTAAATTTTCATTTTTTCGAAGTTGTGCCTTTTTCGTAGCTTCTTCTAGATGGTGATTTTGGACCATGTCATTAGAACCAACAGACTCTTTAACAGTTTTTGTAGTCACATTTGGTGTACTATTCCTAGAAGGGCTAGGTTCACTCACATTTGTGTTTCTTTCAACAACCAATTTTTGTTTATAAACACTCTTTTCAATTTCCTTTTGCTTGGGCAAGGGTTATGGAGTGACTGGTTTTGTCAAATCCTTTTTCGCATCGACTTTTGGAGCAAACCGAGAAATTGACATTTTTGGTTTTTCAACCGTTTTTGAGACATTTGGTGTCTCCAAAGTCGATGGTTTTACAAACTTAGTATCCACACCCTTCCCTTTTATACTTACAAGCTGAGCTCTCAAAATATCATTTTGCTCTTTCATGTCCTTGTAGGCATGCTCATACGACAATTTGTCATACTTGCATTCCTCTGATTTTCGATCAAGTTGTTTGAAAAATGCCATGTTTTCTTTTTCAAGTTTTACAAGAGCATTTTCATATTTTGAAACAATTTCAGATGTCTCAGCTTGCAGTCGTTCATCGTCCTCAACAGAATATGATTGTAAAATGATGGACATTATATCAGTAGTCATAACGGCTTCGAAGAGATAATCATTTAACCTTTCCAAAACATTCATGTTTTCACGAGTTTCATTACCTTCGTTTACCAGGGATTTGTGGTCCTTGACAAAGTCGGCCGTTTCTTTTAAGAAAGCGTTTTCAAAATGGATTACCCTCGCACTGATGTTATTCAGTGGGATAGTAATTTCGTTTTCAAACACCTGTTTCTGTTCCTTATGAAAACTAGAATGGCAGTTGTTAATACTGATAGTAGTTTTAGATTTAACAATATTTTGAAGTTCTTGAATTCTCTTTTTAACGTCATCAAGAATGTCTCTAGCCTCACTTGTATTAAAAGTGTTGTTAGAAGACATTTGTTCCATTTTTGAAAGAGATTTGGAAACAACTATCTTTTTAGAAAAGAATTTCGCGAATGGTCATTTTATGGAAAACACAGATGATTCTGTTTGTGGAACAAAAGTAATTCCTGAAAGTTTGTTCAATTTGTTGTAATCAATGGGTTTCAAATCCTTTTGTTTCATTTTATTTATGCTCTCATCGACAAGTTCCATCGTTTGCACAGAATCCCTAACGACAGGAAGATCATGTTTGGTGTAAATCACATTCCCATTATACAAAACATTCTGTTCTTGTTGAGCTTTCTTGAGATTACAAGGAATTGTGTTACCAAGAGCCATTTTATGTTTTGTGTGGTAAATCGGATTAGTTTGATTAGCAATCATATTCATTGTTTGACTTGACTGACCCTTTTTAACCACCAATTCTTCTAGTTTAGAAATCTTGTGTTCTGACTCTACGATTTCTTCCAAAAGTTTATCTTCTTTCTTTGCAAATTCCTTTTTCAACTCATCCCTTTCTTTTTCAAGATTGGAATAAGCTGATTTTTGTTTAGAAAGTTGGTTTTGCAAATCAGAAATTTCCGTGTTTAAGGATTTTATCTTCTTGAAAAAATTAACATCAAGTGTATCAAACTTGATTTGCAATAGTTTTTCCATTGAAACGGAATTTTGATAACCAGTTTCTAATTCTGACAATCTTTCGTTATGAAACTCAAAAGCTTTAACATTTTTCTTGTAACTCTCAAGCTCAGTGGTCAATTTAACATTCGCGGCCTTAACATTGCGATTGACCTTTTTCACTTTCTCAATTTCAATACGACAATTGTTCAATAATGATTCAAAGAAAGCACGGGTTTCCTCATCATTAGCACCATTTTGTGCAACTTGAACTCCATTAGGATCCATATTTGGAGTTTCATAGTTAACATTGCTATTAACTTGTTCCCCTACATATGTATCATAATTAGGTTCAGGTGGCACATAATGTGGCTTCTTATGAGCAAACGGATTAGCATCATTACCATAATTTGGTACTTCATGGAATGGATCTGAATCATAAGTAGGAGGAAGATCAGAATCATTGCTTAATGTTGTTGCCTGCTGATTTGCCATAAAGTTGTAGGTTTCATTAAGATCTGTTGAATTGTCATTAATTCTTGTTGTAGCTCTAAAATCATTTTCCTCAGCAGTCAACCGTATTCCCGATTCTTCTTTATTGGCTAGCATCAACAAGTACTGGATCTTTTCTACCTTCGTCACAGCATTGACATTGTAATTATTACCAATTCCCTGCTGTGACTTGCTGATGTAGGTTTCTGAATCGAAGTCATGAAACAACAATCATTCCCATTTTGATTGACCACATTCTGACTCACAAACTGATCCATCGGATCTCCAACATATTCCCTTATCTGAATCCCCATACCCATCTGTGTACTCGTAGCATATCTATGTTGATTCCTAATAACATGTTCATTTGCTAGTGTACCTTGATTCCGAGTAAAGTCAGTTGGAAACATTTCTGCTAGAACCTCAAGTGCTTGCTGCTTTTATCTCAACATTGCTTCATCAAACCTAGCCTTGTAGGCAAGTTGCTCTTCCAACTACTTCTTCTTCACATTCTCAGAATATGGGTAAAAGGTTGGTTGTAGAAGTTCCGTGTTAGTTGGTGCAAAGAGATCGTAACTAGGTTCAACAGTCTCAGCTTCTGTTTCTTGCATCGTCAACTTTTCTTTTGGTGTGTCGGAGTCATATGAAGGCTGCTCAGTCTCATTCCATAGTTGCTCAGTCTCAGTAATCATCTTGTCAGTCTTAGGATATGGAGCAAAGAATTGAACAAGAGGTTCCATGTCCATTGATGGAAAGAAATTTTTGAGAAAAGGCATTTTGAACGTTTCCGAGTGAGATCTACGTTTCCCTCAAAAATTTAATTTGAAAAATTTTCTATTCCAGAATTTTGAAAATCACTATAAAATGCAATCCTAAGGTTCCAAGAAAAATTTGAGTTTTAAAAATTTTGACGCCAAATTTCACCGAAAAAATTTGAATTTTGGCCTAAAATTTTGAATTTTGGGCCAAAATTTTCACCGTTATACCAAATTTATTTTTATTTTTTTTTTAATTTTTTTTTTGGAAATAACTTGTATAGATGAATGGATCTTTGAAGGATAATCAAGGTTAACTCGCAGAGGTTGTAACTCACTAAGGTTTTAACTCGCTAAGCTTATAACTCGCTAAGGTTTTAACTCGCAAGAAAGTGTAACTCTCAAAGGTTGTAACTCGCAAGAAGGTTAACTCGCAGACAATGGCTAACTCTCAGAAACTGGTGTAACTCGCTAAAGATATTTAACTCGCAGGAATGTTTAAGGTTTGCTAACTCGCAAGAAGTAAGTTCAACGAAGTATAGTTCCCCTTTAAAAGTAATCAAGAACAATCCTTACTATTTAAACTATAAGGAATTTGAAGGCAAATTCGCCAAAAAGAAGACCTAACTGGCTATGCTTATTCGCTGCCCTAACTCGCTAAAACCAACCTAACTCGCTAAAACCTTTACCCAAATTGCTAAAACCTTTACCTAACGGGCAAAAAATAATGAATCTAACTCGCTAAGACTGAACTTAACTTGCTGAAACACGAGAATACCCAAAAAAATACGTACTGTTAAGCCCAAAATCAACCGAATCTAAACTAAATCAACCTAAACTATCCCTTGGCGATTGATACCACTTGTAGGACCCTTGAATACTATATATAACACAAGTTTATATAAAGATTAAGAAGAGATAAGTAGAGAGAGAGAGAGAGAGAGATGGTAACTTCTAGAGAGAGAAAGAAAGATGTATTAGATTGAGAGAGAGAAACACACATAGTAGCACCCTAGAAGCAACACCTCCAAAAGGGAGCATTTGGGGGTATTTATAGGTAAGATAAGAAGATGGGCTGGGCTTGGGCTTTTGTAATAAACTAGACCTAAACTAATACAATATTAGATTAAACCAAGCCCGTTTACCCTTAACTAAACTACAAGACTATTACAATATTATTACAAGACTAAATGACTTAATAAATGATCGTCACTTCTATTTCTAAAATGTGAGCATGACTCAGACTTCACCAATGAATTGACGAAACAAAAACTGTCATTAATCGAAAGGACTTGTCCTGGACGGGTAATAATTTCAAGCTGGTCTGACTAATGATGTAAGCGTGTCTCGAAGAGGACTTGTCTGAGTAGAATGTACCATTTTGAAAAACTTTCGGTGATCTTGACTAGGCCGGGTAATAATTTCAATCTAGTCCAACTAGTGATGTAAGCGTGTCTCGAATCGGTCATGTTCGCTGAAGCTGGATCAATTCAAAAAGAGAAACACTGCCCTTCATGTGAAAATTTTAAATAAAATAATATGTGAACATGTTAAGGGGGAGTATTTGAAAAAACAAAACTCTCAAAGTGTTTGCAAAATGTGTTTCATAATCATAAACACTTTGAGAGATTTTTCAAAAATTTTGATTTGTGGCAACATAAGATAGTCATGAAGTTATAAGGTGGCTAAGGTAAGGAAAACCGTCCTATGATTCGCCAGAGCCGGAGGGATCTACCTATAACAACCCACAAACACCCATTACTATCATTCCCATTACAAATACCTATAGTAGGTATTTCACAGGTAAATTCTTGCTTTTTATATACATAATTACTTGCATGACTCACTAGACCTGCTCACGTATCTACACAAGCCAAATAACTCAACATTCACATCCTATAAACTCCAGGTATGTCAAGCATAAACTCATAACAACACCATAATAAGTAATGCACCAATCTAAAACACTAAACATAACAAAAAACCCTAATAAACCCTAAACTAAAACTTAAGTAGGATTATGTGCTTATCTGAACCTATATGCTTAGTTAAACTAGTAAGAATGTGTTCAAGGCTTAAGTAAGAATATCTTTAGGTATACTAGGATATATTAGGACTATTAACTTATAGAATAGAATCCTTAGAACTTAGATATAAACCCCCTAAACCCTAAACTATAACTAGGTCATAGATAACTAGAATTAGGTCTAAATCCACCCAAAACTTCCCCATAGGTCACTACCACTTAGTATAAGCCTTTAGGAACTTAGGAATAGTTATTACATACCCTTAGGACACTAACTTAGGCACAAAACCATAGGATAAACCCTAGTCTCTCACTAAACCCACTTAGGTCATTTAGGTTATAAAACTAGGTCAAACCTTTCCAAAACTTTCCCATATGTTACCCACACTTAATATAAACCCTTTAGGTCTTAGGATTAGTCATTAGATACACTTAGGAACTTAATTTAGGCACTAAATCTTAGGTAAAACCTTAAACACATAGTAAGTAGAAACTAGGTCTAAACTTAACTAAAACTTAGTAAAACCTAAACATAAGCACCTTAAACAACTCAACCTAGCACCCTAACACCTTAGTCATACCCAAGCACACACCCTAACACCTTTAAGCACACACACAAGTAGGTGCATCACCTACTTGGCTAATCCACCACTAATCTACCCTAAACCTTCCCTAATCCACCACTAAACCACCCCTAATCACCCTAAACCACCCTTAAAACCACCAAGCAGCTTACAAGCACCTCCAAGCACCCAAGCAAGGAGGTACATCACCTACTTGTAAGCTCCTTGTCGCCCTTCTTCCCTAAACCGCCTCTACGGCTCAACCTCCAATACAACCGTCCTACGCCAGCCCCTAGCTACTCCTAGCTGTTCCTCATCACCACCTAGACTTGCCACAACCCCTCCTAGCTCTGTTTACTTAGCCCCCCGCCCCCCCCCCCCCCCCCGTGACACCTATGAAGCCATTTCACCCAAACCGCCTATGTCGCGACCTATAAATACCCCCTCCCCTCTCATTTCTTCTCCACACCTCTTCCCTACTATCTACCTCACATTTCTGTAGTACTAAGTCCTTAGGAGCTGTTAGGAATGAGTAGCTAGGCCTTGGTCTAGTTGTGTTGTGGTTTGAAGTCGTACGAGCTTAGAAAACCCTAACCCTAGTTCTAATCCATGTAAACCCCCCCCCCTAGCCAAATAAGTCTTACTTTTAGTTAGTATACCTTTAGTATAGTCTTAGGATAGATTTAGGATGACTTAGATAGTTTAGATAGCCTTGCATGAGCCTAGAACCATTCTACTTGCTAGTTTACATTTTAAAACCCTAGATCGAGTCATATACTTGCATGCATACTATAAGTAGTTAAATTAGGTCATAGACTAGTTAAATATAACTTAAAGAACTTAAAATAAGTAAAACATAGGTTAGAAAACTTAAATACTAGATAAAATATAAGTTACATGCATATTAGGACTAGTTTTGCAATAATTTACATGCATAGGGGTATATATCATAAATTCCTAAAATTATAAAGTCTAGGGACTGTTTTTGACCTTTCCTAGAAGTTATAAGTAGTAAGGATTAATCTTGCATAATAATAAAACCCTATGATAGATAATAACATAAGTATAAACTAAAAAGGACTAAAAACGTAAATAGTATAAAGTTAAAGGTCTAAAAAGGTAAATATAGGAAACTTAGGAGTCTTAGGTTAATATAGAAGTCTAGGGACTAGTTGTGTCAAGTATAGATAGTTATTAGTATATGTAACACCCCCAAAATACCGTAGCGGAAGACTGTGTCATAGGGATGCTACTTCAGGGCACAAAGTACAAGATATAGAAAACGCCCTCTAAATGAGACGTTTTAGAAAAGTTACCATTCGAATAGATAAAAGTCATAGTTTACAAAACAAAGATCCCAAAGTAGAATGATACATAAGTTTTTAAAGTGTATCGAATGGTAAACGATAAAAGTGAAAGTCTCCAAAAGCATGCCCTAAGACTCTCAGCTCCACAAACCTGCTATCGCCTTCCTAACCTGAGATAAACATGCTTAAAAGTGTCAACACAAAGGTTGGTGAGTTCATAGAGTTTGTCTTAGTACAGATGAAAAGCCTATAAAGAATGTTCACACAGCAAAGGCATCGTAAATCCACTCAGTTGCAAGTCCCGCCATAAGAGACTTGTAACCTGTGTGTTTACAACCCACTGCTACAATATAATATGATTAAGATATGTATAAGTTCATAACAACAGTTAAGCAATTAGTAGTGAGTCTACACTTCATATCCGAAGACCTCATGTTTGTATGTATGTCTCAATGGTTGTGTCCAGCAACTTAATCTGGGGCCATTGGAAGTCTGTATGTATGTATCCATGGTTGTGCCCAGCAACTTAATCTAGGGCCATTTTCCAAAGTATAATAGTAAGTATGTGTGCATGTATCAATCATGTATGTATGTAATCAAGAATAATGAAATCAAGTATAATGTAATCAAGTATAATGTTATGTGAATCCGTACAAGTAAGCAAGTAGTAGCATGTATCTCCCCCAAAGAGTTGATAGAACAATGAAAAGAGTAGGGGCTACGACTCACCTCGAAGTAATAGTACAATGCAACGGAATGTTAAGGACAACAATGCACGGTTATCTGCCGCAACCTAAAATGAATGATGAATGATCTCATTTAGATCACCAAATGATGTTATGAATGTCCATGCTCATGTTTCTATACCACTCTAGTCTTTGGAAAAACACTTGTGTTATCAAAAAAATATATAATCCAAGAATGTGAAAAAATATTGCTATTAGAAAATATAATAAGCTAGTTGTAATATATATATACTTATATATATATATCGTATGTTTCCATGTTAGCGTTGAAATCCTCGGGTTGTAATCCTTGTAATATCGCCTTGAAATGATGAAAACATTCTTGTAATAACTAATACTACATTAGTTATAAAGCTTGGTACTTAATATTATTTCTAGCTAACAAAAGTACTTCGTTGTTTTAGTGTCCATTTTTATTAAAAGCTGCCAAATAAAAATGGTTTTAGCCGATATTCAAACGTGAATATCTTTGTCGTTACTTGTCCGTTTTACTTGTTCTTTATGTCCACGGTTACGTCTTAGTATGTAATAATATATTTTGGAAAGCTCGGCTCCTCCGGGTTACGTCTAAAGTCTCTTTTTGTCCAATGAAAAACGTCCAACAGCAAACATTTTCAGAAAAATACTTTTCGTCTACAATCTTACAAAAATCATAACTTCTTCGTTATAAACTCTTTTTAATCCGTTCTTTCGCCTACGGATTCGTTTTTGAAAGTATTTTCTAAAATTTTTGCCAAAGTTCACTTGGTGTTTACTGATTTTCCAGATTTTCACAAAATGGGACAGCATGTCTAAAATATGTTCCAAATCAAGTTTTCAAGGTTTATAACTAATTTCTAACATCACTAAACCTCTTGTAATCACCACATAGCTAATCTAATCCTACCATACACCTTCTTAGGGTGCCATGGACTCCTAACCAAGTTATTATAGCAAGGGGATTCATAAATAAAAAGTTAGGGTTTGTATGTTCCATTTTAGACAAAATAAATGGTGGTATAGCTAGTTGTACATGGTTTTTAGCATGGAAATCATGTAATACAAGTAAATATAAGATGTTTCATGTAAAAATAAAGTTGATAACTTACTTGATAAAATGAGATGATTAGATGATGATTATGATTGGATTTCTTGTGTTTTTCTTGATTGATTCTTGATTAGGCAAGTATAATGAACAAGTTTGTAGCTTTGTACTAAGAAAAATTATGGCTTGATCATGGATCTTATTATGGATCGTGGGTTTGAAGATGGGGAAGAGAAAAGATGAGCTTTTTGATCTTAAGGATAATGTATGATTTGTTAAAAATGGTTTATGTAAATACTTGCACAAGTATATTAGTATAAAATGAATACATTAATGCATGGGGTTAAAATTTTTAAGTATTATCCTTGGGAGGACTTTAGGGGGCCGGTTATGGTGAGCCAAGGGGGGGGTAGGGGTGCTTGGTATTTAATTAGAAATCTAGTGTATCGTTAAGTGTTATTACGTGTTATTCGTTAAAATCGGGTACCGGGTTTAATAGAAATAAACGTTCACGAAGTTAACCGGGATGAAATAATGTTATAATAATGATAAAAACATATTAAAAATATGTTGGGTACATTTACTGAGTGATCGGGTGATTATTGTTTAGTTTTCACGAAAACCGTCGTTATATTCATACGCGTACGTTATAAATAAAATAAATTTCCAAAATACTGGGTAACTGAATGTTATAACTTTTATGATGTTAAAATGGATATAAAAATATGTCGGGACCATTGTGGGAATATTTAGATATATTCGTTGTGTATAAACCGGGTGTTAACGTTTACTATAAATACTTATACGTAAAAACGTTAAATGTATCAAATATATAAATTTGAAAATCCTGAGAGTGGTATAACATGAAAATGCTGTTATGATGATATGCAGACTATCTCCAGTCCGTATGCAGTGTTCTCAACACTAATGAAATGAATTCGCACCTAAACCAATCCGGTTACGCGAATTTGAATACCCGTAAACTAAATTTACGATGAAATGAGTAATGCAAGTGAATAGTGAAAACTTTTCCGGAAATGAATAGTGTTTAGTGAATAGTAAATTTCCCAAATGTTTCTCAGAATATCAAAATGACCTCGAAATGATGAATAGTAAACGATGAATAGTGTTTTGATGAATAGTGATTTATGAATAGTGTTTTATTTTTTTTTCCAAAGTTCCCGAAATGACCTGAAATGACCTGAAATGGTGAGTTGTGACAGTCTTCCCCTCTAAAAAGAACTTCGTCCCGAAGTTCAGTTAATGTTAATCAGTTAAATGTGTCAAAGCTTATGTATGTGGGTTTCTATCCAACTAGGTATGTTCTCGTGGTCAGACTTGATGAGGCAAACCTTCCCAATCCCGAGCTTAATCCTCAAAAGACCTCCTTTAGGTTAATCCTTTAGGTAACCGATTTTCACTTAATCCCACAACCCAATCAAACAAGAACAGTCATGAGATTAGGCTAAATCGGTTTGAGTGATGACTTTAACTTTTAGCTTGATTTTCGCAACCCAATCAAACAAGAACAGTCACTAGAACCAAGCTAAAAATCAAGGTCTGGATTCAACATCCTAAAAAAAATCTTTTGAAAGATTGGCTCGACTTTGGAATTGCTTACACTAATCAAATTACTAATGTTAGTATGACTAAGGTTAATGCTGCTAGGTCTCAGATTAGTCAGTGTTGTGTATAAGTCCTATATTAAGACTTAAGTGCTACTAAAATACGATAGTTGTTCAAGAGAATGTACCCGTTATGCTACCGCGGACATGTTGGGTGATAGGATTTCCTAAGAAGTAAGCTCTGCCAATTGCGGGTGGAATCTCATTGGCCTCATCTCGTGGCCCTTCAATTGCTGCTGCTAAGTTTGGACGATTGCCTCCTTGGTTAAGATTTCTTTTCAACTTAGGACAGTTGTTCCGAAAGTGATCCGGGCTGTTACATTCATAGCATGTCCTTTGGTTGTTCGTCATATTGCCCACATTTGCTAGTTCTCTACACTGGTTTGTAAAATGACTAGACTGTCTGCAAAATGCACACACACGGCAGGGCGCAATCTTTTGATGATGAAAGTTACATTTCGTACATTTAGGATGCGGGCCTAAATACTCTTTCTGACCAGGATTAGTTGCTGCAAAGGTCCTTGCCCTTTTGTTGTCAGCTATTGTGCCCATTTGCTTGTTTGACTCGCTTGTTCCCTTCCTTTTATCACTGTTCCTCAAGCTTCCATTTCTAACCATTTCATCTGTCAGAGTCCCTGCTCTCAATATTGCACTCTGAATTGTAGAAGGCTCAGTTGTTTTCACAGTCCCACGAATTTCTGGGACAAGACCATATATGTACCTCTCGATCCTCTTGGACTCAGGGGTAACTAGGTGTGGAACTAGTCTGGCTAATTCATGGAATCGATCTGTGTAGGCTGCATGTCCAGCCCCTATCATAGAGTGATGATAGAGTTCATCCTCCAGCTTCTGCATCTCGTTATTCGGGCAGTATTCCTCTTTCAATAATGCCTTAAAATCGTCCGATGTCATACCTACAGCTGCTGCTCTTCCCCTAGCTTGAATCTGCGTATTCCACCATGTCAATGCCTTTCCTGATAGTAAGCACATGGAATACTTCACCATTTGATGTGCTGCACAGTTACTAATGTCAATCACCGTCTCCATCTTTTCAACCCATCGAGTATACGCCAACACGCCTCCTACACCATTGAAATCAATTGGCTTGCATGACGTAAATTCCTTATACGTACATCCAGTCCTAATGATGTTGTTGCCATTACCATTCTGGCCTATACCATTGGTGTTGTTAATTCCGCTTTCGTGGTTTGCCAAGTTATTCATATGATCGCCAACTTGAGTGACAATAGTGGGGAGAAAGTTTTCAAGTTGTCGAGCGATGATGGCTTCAAAATCAGTATTTCCACCGTCGTTATTATCATTGTTTTCAACTCCGTGACCACCTCCTCTACCTCCACGTCCACCAGTTCTTCCACCATCGTTACTTGGGTTACTAGTGTCATTAGCAGCTCCTCTACCTCCTCTACCTCCACGTCCACCAGTCCTTCCACCCCTTGGTGTTGCGCCTCCTCGAACAGAGCTACGAGTCACTCTCTTTGGTGCCATGATTTCCTGAGAGGAAGGACATTTAGTGAACGTCAGAGATGAGGGAAAACCGTTGATTAACCAAAGTCTATACTTAACATCCTCATATATAATACCGTGCTACCAGTTGTTTCCTAAGTTGTGCCAACACCGATCTACATCTGCATAGTCATATGTCCACGTGTGTCGTGAAGCACTTATAATTATGTTGGCCACCACAATTATAAATGTTTCCTTTCACAAGTATACATATCACCAGGCACACATATCTCAGTGGTAGACGTTGCTTAAATGGGCATCTAGGGAATGTCACGCTTAGTACAAAGGAACAAAGGATTCTCCCTTAAGTGTTAAAGTCACTGGGAAGTCTAGTTTCTAACGGTTTCTACAAAGTATCTAATAGCGTGGGTCTAAAAATAAATAAATTACCAGCAAGCGTAAGTGTATGTAAAGTGCAAGGCGATAGGGAGGAGAGTCTACATGTATGTAGTTATAGTCTAGACTCTAAAACAACCTAGTTCTCTATAACCAAGGCTCTGGTACCAATCTGTAACACCCCCAAAATACCGCAGCGGAAGACTGTGTCATAGGGATGCTACTTCAGGGCACAAAGTACAAGATATAGAAAACGCCCTCTAAATGAGACGTTTTAGAAAAGTTACCATTCGAATAGATAAAAGTCATAGTTTACAAAACAAAGATCCCAAAGTAGAATGATACATAAGTTTTTAAAGTGTATCGAATGGTAAACGATAAAAGTGAAAGTCTCCAAAAGCATGCCCTAAGACTCTCAGCTCCACAAACCTGCTATCGCCTTCCTAACCTGAGATAAACATGCTTAAAAGTGTCAACACAAAGGTTGGTGAGTTCATAGAGTTTGTCTTAGTACAGATGAAAAGCCTATAAAGAATGTTCACACAGCAAAGGCATCGTAAATCCACTCAGTTGCAAGTCCCGCCATAAGAGACTTGTAACCTGTGTGTTTACAACCCACTGCTACAATATAATATGATTAAGATATGTATAAGTTCATAACAACAGTTAAGCAATTAGTAGTGAGTCTACACTTCATATCCGAAGACCTCATGTTTGTATGTATGTCTCAATGGTTGTGTCCAGCAACTTAATCTGGGGCCATTGGAAGTCTGTATGTATGTATCCATGGTTGTGCCCAGCAACTTAATCTAGGGCCATTTTCCAAAGTATAATAGTAAGTATGTGTGCATGTATCAATCATGTATGTATGTAATCAAGAATAATGAAATCAAGTATAATGTAATCAAGTATAATGTTATGTGAATCCGTACAAGTAAGCAAGTAGTAGCATGTATCTCCCCCAAAGAGTTGATAGAACAATGAAAAGAGTAGGGGCTATGACTCACCTCGAAGTAATAGTACAATGCAACGGAATGTTAAGGACAACAATGCACGGTTATCTGCCGCAACCTAAAATGAATGATGAATGATCTCATTTAGATCACCAAATGATGTTATGAATGTCCATGCTCATGTTTCTATACCACTCTAGTCTTTGGAAAAACACTTGTGTTATCAAAAAAATATATAATCCAAGAATGTGAAAAAATATTGCTATTAGAAAATATAATAAGCTAGTTGTAATATATATATACTTATATATATATATATCGTATGTTTCCATGTTAGCGTTGAAATCCTCGGGTTGTAATCCTTGTAATATCGCCTTGAAATGATGAAAACATTCTTGTAATAACTAATACTACATTAGTTATAAAGCTTGGTACTTAATATTATTTCTAGCTAACAAAAGTACTTCGTAGTTTTAGTGTCCATTTTTATTAAAAGCTGCCAAATAAAAATGGTTTTAGCCGATATTCAAACGTGAATATCTTTGTCGTTACTTGTCCGTTTTACTTGTTCTTTATGTCCACGGTTACGTCTTAGTATGTAATAATATATTTTGGAAAGCTCGGCTCCTCCGGGTTACGTCTAAAGTCTCTTTTTGTCCAATGAAAAACGTCCAACAGCAAACATTTTCAGAAAAATACTTTTCGTCTACAATCTTACAAAAATCATAACTTCTTCGTTATAAACTCTTTTTAATCCGTTCTTTCGCCTACGGATTCGTTTTTGAAAGTATTTTCTAAAAATTTTGACAAAGTTCACTTGGTGTTTACTGATTTTCCAGATTTTCACAAAATGGGACAGCATGTCTAAAATATGTTCCAAATCAAGTTTTCAAGGTTTATAACTAATTTCTAACATCACTAAACCTCTTGTAATCACCACATAGCTAATCTAATCCTACCATACACCTTCTTAGGGTGCCATGGACTCCTAACCAAGTTATTATAGCAAGGGGATTCATAAATAAAAAGTTAGGGTTTGTATGTTCCATTTTAGACAAAATAAATGGTGGTATAGCTAGTTGTACATGGTTTTTAGCATGGAAATCATGTAATACAAGTAAATATAAGATGTTTCATGTAAAAATAAAGTTGATAACTTACTTGATAAAATGGGATGATTAGATGATGATTATGATTGGATTTCTTGTGTTTTTCTTGATTGATTCTTGATTAGGCAAGTATAATGAACAAGTTTGTAGCTTTGTACTAAGAAAAATTATGGCTTGCTCATGGATCTTATTATGGATCATGGGTTTGAAGATGGGGAAGAGAAAAGATGAGCTTTTTGATCTTAAGGATAATGTATGATTTGTTAAAAATGGTTTATGTAAATACTTGCACAAGTATATTAGTATAAAATGAATACATTAATGCATGGGGTTAAAATTTTTAAGTATTATCCGGTTATGGTGAGCCAAGGGGGGGGGGGGGGTAGGGGTGCTTGGTATTTAATTAGAAATCTAGTGTATCGTTAAGTGTTATTACGTGTTATTCGTTAAAATCGGGTACCGGGTTTAATAGAAATAAACGTTCACGAAGTTAACCGGGATGAAATAATGTTATAATAATGATAAAAACATATTAAAAATATGTTGGGTACATTTACTGAGTGATCGGGTGATTATTGTTTAGTTTTCACGAAAACCGTCGTTATATTCATACGCGTACGTTATAAATAAAATAAATTTCCAAAATACTGGGTAACTGAATGTTATAACTTTTATGATGTTAAAATGGATATAAAAATATGTCGGG
Organism: Artemisia argyi; assembly: GCA_030686995.1. Classification (NCBI taxonomy): domain Eukaryota; kingdom Viridiplantae; phylum Streptophyta; class Magnoliopsida; order Asterales; family Asteraceae; genus Artemisia; species Artemisia argyi. The sequence goes on from CM060708.1 coordinate 108,932,844, forward strand.
ACCATTGTGGGAATATTTAGATATATTCGTTGTGTATAAACCGGGTGTTAACGTTTACTATAAATACTTATACGTAAAAACGTTAAATGTATCAAATATATAAATTTGAAAATCCTGAGAGTGGTATAACATGAAAATGCTGTTATGATGATATGCAGACTATCTCCAGTCCGTATGCAGTGTTCTCAACACTAATGAAATGAATTCGCACCTAAACCAATCCGGTTACGCGAATTTGAATACCCGTAAACTAAATTTACGATGAAATGAGTAATGCAAGTGAATAGTGAAAACTTTTCCGGAAATGAATAGTGTTTAGTGAATAGTAAATTTCCCAAATGTTTCTCAGAATATCAAAATGACCTCGAAAATGATGAATAGTAAAACGATGAATAGTGTTTTGATGAATAGTGATTTATGAATAGTGTTTTTTTTTTTTTTCCAAAGTTCCCGAAATGACCTGAAATGACCTGAAATGGTGAGTTGTGACAGTATAAGTAATATAAGTAATATAAAACTTAGGGTAGAAAATGTAAATATATAAACTATTAGGGTGAAAAGTGAAAATATCATATAAGTATAAAACCTAAATAAAGTTAGAAGCATAACACAATACTAGGGAGCTTCATGCGAGGAGTACTATGTGGATATTTCGTTTTTGACGAGTTTGTTGGGTTTACGAATTAAAGTGCCCTGACTCTTCGAACGATTATTGCATATACTTCTGAGATATGATGGCCCGAACGGTGATATGATTATAACTAAATCCTAATAACAACATAACTCAATTATAGGGAGCTTTGTGTGAAGAATATTAACTTCTGAATTATGATGGCCCAAACGGTATTATGTTGATAACATAATAGAATAGTAGGGAGCTTCATGTGAGGAGTCATATACTTCTGAATTACAATGGCCTGAACGGTGTTATGTTATATCTAAAACATTAAAAAACCTAAAAAAATAACTTAAGAAACATAAACATGATAACTAAAAAGCTTGACATACATACAAAACCAACAACAACACACTAGGATACGTGAGTAAGGCGGTCTAGTTCCTGAGTCACTATTTGCATTACTTAGATTACTCCACACCCAGGTGAGTCTTCATAGCCTTACATCTTTTTAAACTTTCTCTCTAAATGCTTTTATAAACCCTGTAAGGGGGATATATGCAAAATGCTTTACTTAAAACCGAAAACAAGTCTTTTTCTTTGGTTGTTTGCACGAGTAAACTAACAGCCACCACTACATAAACAAAATTCTTGAATCTAATCGTTTGGAGGGTTTTATCCAATAGAACGCGAATATAGTTGATAGATCTATTGGAGTTTGACAACTCCCGTTGGTATTAACACCCCACTAGGTGATACCAATAAGTACTATATTTGAATCTACTCAAGGTATAACTTTGGAAAGTTATCCTTCTATCCCCTCATGTTGGGTCTGTAGCCCACATGACCCGGATCATTAAGGTGTGATTCATGAGCTTAGTGCAACCTACTAAACTCCTGATAATTGTGCATGCATCACAATTATCACAAAAGCTTGCATTTTCCCAGATGGGTGTAACCACTAAACCCAGGGAACTTGTATTCACTAACCCCTAAACCTATGATTCTCACTCAACATCTATTGTTGACTTTCTAAGCATGTATTCTAGGTTTATTACTTCTATGGACCTATGGCGGAAGGAGGTACTGAATTCGGAGGACTTTTCATGGTTATAATTCAAACACCACCAACCTAACTCTTAGATTTTTGGGACCTCAACAAAATAAAAGTATATCTTTTATAATTAAAACTCTGATAATTATTAATGATAACTAAATTTTCAAAATGTCTCTTTTCGAGTCATTTTCTATTACTGTATCTGTGATTCTATGAAGTAATACCCCAAACACTTTATCCGCTGCGATCAGTGAAAAATGGGGTTGTTACAGATTGGCATCAGATCTTCAGTTGTAGAGAACAAGATCAAAACCTAAACTACAACAATTTTTCCTAAACCCGAGGAAGTCCTGAGTACCTCTGCCATCCTCTATAACCATATGTGCTAAGGTAAGTATAATAATTTCCTGCTTAACTGCTAAATTATTTACAGTATTTTCTTTACTATATAGTTATGTCTACTCCCCTCTACTCTACCCCTGTCTCATCTAGTCCACATCCGGAGAATGATCTTTCCTCTCCGAATGTACTAGATTACTCCCCTAAACCCTATAACTTAGAAGACTCTAGGAATTGCCTAGATAACCCTAATTTAAAACACATAAGAGATTTCTATGCTAAGACATCACCCCTACCTACCCTAAACCCTATTATACATCCACTTTTTCCTACCCATAAAACAAAACCCCATGATTTCTTTCTCCCGAGAGAACCATATATACCTAAACACCCTATCCCCACCTACACCCCTAGATTTGACTTTAGGCAACCCTATACCTTAAACCCTACACCTTACATAATAAACCCTAGCTCCCATTTCATCTTGTAAAGATGAAATAGGAGAAAAACCCTCTAGGTTGACTTTAGAAGATGAGGAAAACCAATTAGAGGAGATTTTAAATAACTTAGATGAAATTTTTCTTGATCTCCTTGAGAAGATAGAAAAAGGTCATAATAATAACTTAGATAATCAACCTGACTATAGTAGTTTAAGAAAGAATTTAGTAGAAAACACTTTTAAAATAGCTCAAATACAGAAAAACCAAATGAAACATCACCATAAAATAGCTTTTGCCCGCTTTAGGATATGCACTTTAGAAAAGATAATAGATAATGACGAGGAAAACATAGAAAACACTAACACATGGAATTAGGTAATTAGGAAACTTTAGAAAACTTAGGTAAATAAATAACCCAATGAGACATGCCTTAGAATAGTTAGAGCCTTTAGGATAAGTAGAATAGGAAATAAATAAAATAAGTTATGATTTAGAAACTACCTGGTACCCCTCAATTAGGATAGATTAGATAACTAGACTTAGGATTACCCTTCACTTTAGAAAACCCTTAGGAAAACCCTTAACCCTTACCCTTAACCCTTAACCCTTACCCTTAACCCTTACCCTTAACCCTTACTCTCAACCCTTACCCTTAACCTACCACGATGTCTTAGGTAAATAGAATCTCTAAACTGTTTTAAATTTCTCTTATTCTAACCCTTTTCAAATCTTTTTCCCCTTTACTGATGGTGAGAATCCTCATTCTTCACCATAGAGATCTGAATTCTTTCTCCTCTGATCTCTAAACCTTCACTACTTTCCATGGCTTTCTTAAGCTATCTTCGTTCTAGTTAGAGATCTACCCCTAACTATTCCATATGCAAATATATGATTCTCATATATAAGCATGTTCCTACTCTTAGATTACTATGATACCCGAGCTAGTTTTCCCCAATCCCCTTTAGTAAACCCCAAAACCTTAGTTTAGATAGACCATTAGGATTTAGACCTTTAGGATTAGAAAAATTTAGACCATTAGGATTAGAAAACCTTAGGCCATTAGGATTAGAAACCAAAAACCCCTACCCCAATAGACCTAGGATAAGACTTTAGGATTAGAATATAGATTAGGAAAAACCTAGGATTAGATAACCCTCACCCTAAGCCTTTAGAACCTTAGTTTAGGATAGACACACTTACTCCATAGGAATAAGTAGATTTAGGTCATAGATTACCCATACCTAGCCCATAGGATAACCATACTTATACACTTGAGGATTTTAGATTATATCTTAGGATTTGACAATTTTTAGAATACCCATTATGAAATTTCACTTAGGAGATACTATGGATAGTGCCTTAGCTGGTTTCAAATCCCTAGGAATAGTAATACTCATAATAATAGTAATAATGGTAATAATAGACAACCTAAAACAAAAGAGAAAACCTGAAACAACACCTAAAAATAAGGATATACCTAGTCAACCCTTAGGAAAGAAAACACTTAAACCTAATCCCTCTTTAGAACCCTCTACCTCAATGGAACCAAACACCTCACCCTTAGAAATTAGGATTAGTTAGAAGAACCTTAGGGGGAAAACAAAACTCTAGGAAAGATATCTAGTAAATCTAAAACTCTGATAGGATATTCTCCTTCAGGTATCCTATACTCTTACTCTTCCATTTAATCTCATCTTTTCATTTCTCTCCTTCTACCGTTTAAATCTTTTCCTCTCACTTCTTCCTACTCTTCCCCTTAAAATCCCATTTTCCCGCCTTTTTCCCCACTCCACAAATTAAAACCATACTTTTCCATTTTCCCCACTCCGATACTTTTCCCCACTCAATCCACTCCAAACTTCTTTTCCTTTTCCATTTCCCCTACTTTACCCATTCATCCTTTATCCTTTTTCACTCCACTCCACTCCCATAAAACCTTCACTCCATTTCCCTTCATTTTTAATTCTCCGTCATTTTACACTCTATTTTCATCTCTCTATATTCTCTCCCTACCTCATCCTACAATGCTCTATTAGTTAGAACTTGCATTTCTCGTCATAACGCAAGTTTCTATTAGTTAGAACTTGTAAGAATATCTACATCAAACTGTAATCCTCATTATGTTCGACTACGATATTAAATCTCGCTTTGCAAGAAATTGTAAAAATGAGATCTTCTACGTCCGTCATTCTAGTCTTAACATGGGAATCTACCATGTGACAAGTTTCTAAACCGGAGAACATTAGAACTTGTTCCTACCATGACTAGAACTAGTCTCTATCATGACTAGAACTTGTCTCTATTATGACTAGAACTAGTCTCTATCATGACTAGAACTTGTCTCTATCATAACTAGAACTTGTCTCTACTTGACTAGAATATTCCTCTACCGCTTCTAGAACTTGTCTTCTCTGATATGACAACTATCAGTTGAAACTTGTCTCTAAAAATTTCCTTACCATATATCCTAAAATATGGTAAAACTCTCTTCATTTTCCACCGATTCTACTTAAGGATGATTTATAATGACTATCCTCTTAAAATGAACTAGGATGTTCCTACATTTTAATGAGAAAGTTATAAGTCAAATAGGTTAAGAGTTTATATGCTCTTATTTTCAAATATTGGGACACCTTTATTTTCAAATAATGAGATATAAAAACCTAAGTATCTGGTATCTGTACAAGCAATTCTTACTCAGCTTGTGCAAAATATTCTTCCTTTTCACATCATTTTCCTCGATAATCCTCTTCTTTCTCTACTTTCTCGACTACTTCTCTCCTCTATTCCTATAATCGTCAAAATCTCGGGACGAGATTTTCTCTAAGGGGGTAAGACTATAACAACCCACAAACACCCATTACTATTATTCCCATTACAAATACCTATAGTAGGTATTTCACAGGTAAATTTTTCATTTTTATATACATAATTACTTGCATGACTCACTAGACCTGCTCACGTGTCTACACAAGCTAAATAACTCAACACTCACATCCTATAAACCCCTGGTATGTCAAGCATAAACTCATAACAAAACCATAATAAGTAATACACCAATCTAAAACACTAGACATAACACGAAACCCTAATAAACCCTAAACTAAAACATAAGTAGGATTATGTGCTTATCTGAACCTATATGCTTAGTTAAACTAGTAAGAATGTGTTCAAGGCTTAAGTAAGAATATCTTTAGGTATATTAGGATATATTAGGACTATTAGGTTATAGAATAGAACCCTTAGAACTTAGATATAAACCCCCTAAGCCCTAAATCATAACTAGGTCATAGATAACTAGAATTAGGTCTAAACCCACCCAAAACTTCCCCATAGATCACTACCACTTAGTATAAGCCTTTAGGAACTTAGCAATAGTTATTAGATACCCTTAGGACACTAACTTAGGCACAAAACCATAGGATAAACCCTAGTCTCTCACTAAACCCACTTAGGTCATTTAGGTTAAAAAACTTGGTCAAACCTTCCCAAAACTTTCCCATAGGTTACCCACACTTAGTATAAACCCTTTAGGTCTTAGGATTTGTCATTAGATACACTTAGGAACTTAATTTAGGCACTAAACCTTAGGTAAAACCTTAAACACATAGTAAGTAGAAACTAGGTATAAACTTAACTAAAACTTAGTAAAATCTAAACATAAGCAACTTAAACAACTCAACCTAGCACCCTAACACCTTAGTCATACCCAAGCACACACCCTAATACCTGTAAGCATACACACAAGTAGGTGCATCACCTACTTCGCTAATCCACCACTAATCACCACTAATCTACCCTAAACCTTCCCTAATCCACCACTAAACCACCCCCAATCACCCATAATCACCCTAAACCACCCTTAAACTCACCAAGCAGCTTACAAGCACCTCCAAGCACCCAAGCAAGGAGGTGCATCACCTACTTGTAAGCTCCTTGTTGCCCTTCTTCCTTAAACCGCCTCTACGGCTCAACCTCCACCACAACCGTCCTACGCCAGCCCCTAGCTACTCCTAGCTGCTCTTCATCACTACCTAGACTTGCCACAACCCCTCCTAGCTCTGCTTACTCAGCCCTCCCCCTCCGTGACACCTATGAAGCCATTTCACCCAAACCGCCTATGTCGCGACCTATAAATACCCCCTCCCCTCTCATTTCTTCTCCACACCTCTTCCCCTCCTCTCTACCTCACATTTCTGTAGTACCAATTCCTTAGGAGCTGTTAGGCACGAGTTGCTAGGCCTTGGTCGAGTTGTGTTGTGGTTTGAAGTCGTACGAGCCCTAGAAAACCCTAACCTTAGTTCTAACCTACGTAAACCCCCCACCCCCATAACCAAGTAAGTCTTACTTTTAGTTAGTATAGCTTTAGTATAGTCTTAGGATAGATTTAGGATGCATTAGATAGTTTAGATAGCCTTGCATGAGCCTAGAACCATTCTACTTGCTAGTTTATGCTTTAAAACCCTAGATCGAGTCATATACTTGCATGCATGCTATAAGTAGTTAAATTAGGTCATACACTAGTTAAATATAACTTAAATAACTTAAAATAAGTAAAAAATATGTTAGAAAACTTAAATACTAGATAAAATATAAGTAACATGCATATTAGGACTAGTTTTGCAATAGTTTACATGCATAGGGGTATATATCGTAATTTCCTAAAATTATAAAGTCTAGGGACTGTTTTTGACCTTTCCTAGAAGTTATAAGTAGTAAGGATTAGTTTTGCATAATATTAAAACCCTAGGATAGATAATAACATAAGTATAAACTAAAAAGGGCTAAAAACGTAAATAGTGTAAAGTTAAAGGTCTAAAAAGGTAAATATAGAAAACTTAGGAGTCTTAGGTTAATATAGAAGTCTATGGACTAGTTGTGGCAAGTATTGATAGTTATTAGTATAAGTAATATAAGTAATATAAAACTTAGGGTAGAAAACGTAAATATATGAACTATAAGGGTGAAAAGTGAAAATATCATATAAGTATAAAACCTAAATAAAGTTAGAAGCATAACACAATACTAGAGAGCTTCATACGAGGAGTACTATGTGGATATTTCGTTTTTGACGAGCTTGTTGGGTTTATGAATTAAAGTGCCCTGACTCCTCGAACGATTATTGCATATACTTCTGAGATATGATGGCCCGAACGGTGATATGATTATAACTAAACCCTAATTACAACATAACTCAATAATAGGGAGCTTTTTGTGAGGAGTATTAACTTCTGAATTATGATGGCCCGAACGGTATTATGTTGATAACATAATACAATAGTAGGGAGCTTCATGTGAGGAGTCATATACTTCTGAATTACAATGGCCTGAACGGTGTTATGTTATATCTAAAACATTAACAAACCTAAAAACAATAACCTAAGAAACATAAATATGATAACTAAAAAGCTTGACATACGTACAAAACCAACAACAACACACTAGGATACGTGAGTAAGGCGGTCTAGTTCCCGAGTCACTATTTACATTACTTAGATTACTCCACACCCAGGTGAGTCTTCATAGCCTTACATCTTTTTAAACTTTCTCTCTAAATGCTTTTATAAACCCTGTAAGGGGGATATATGCAAAATGCTTTACTTAAAACCGAATACAAGTCTTTTTCTTTGGTTGTTTGCACGAGTAAACTAACAGCCACCACTACATAAACAAAATTCTTGAATCTAATCGTTTGGAAGGTTTTATCCAATCGAACGCGAATATAGTTGATAGATCTATTGGAGTTTGACAACTCCCGTTGGTATTAACACCCCTCTAGGTGGTACCAATAAGTACTATATTTGAATCCACTCAAGGTATTTCTTTGGCAAGTTATCCTTCTATCCCCTCATGTTGGATCTGCAGCCCACATGACCCGGATCGTTAAGGTGCGATTCATGAGCTTAGTGCAACCTACTAAACTCCTGATAATTGTGCATGCATTACAATTATCACAAAAACTTGCATTTTCCCTTACGGGTGTAACAACTAAACCCAGGGAACTTGTATTCACTAACCCCTAAACCTATGATTCTCACTCAACACCTAGTGTAGACTTTTTAAGCATGTATTCTAGGTTTATTACTTCTATGGACCTATGCCGGAAGGAGGTACTGAACTCGGAGGACTTTTCATGGTTATCATTCAAACACCACCAACCTAACTCTTAGATTTTTGGAACCTCAACAAAATAAAAGTATATCTTTTATAATTAAAACTCTGATAATTATGAATGATAACTAAATTTTCAAAACGTCTCTTTTCGAGTCGTTTTCTATTACTGTATTTGTGATTCTATGAAGTAATACCCCAAACACTTTATCCGCAGCGATCAGTGAAAAATGGGGGTGTTACACTACCCAACGAAAAAACCAAATAGTTAGTATTAGAAAGTCATTAGGTATGATTATGAAAAAAGGAGTAATATGAGAAAGGAGAAAGAAGGGGTTGAAGAATTAAAAAGCAAAAGTAATAAGAAAGGGTGAAAAGAAATAGCCCTCCAATTGTTCAACCTTATAGCAGAAACCGGGTTCAATTCATATGCTACTGGTTGTTGCTAAGGCGACAACGACATTGAAGACAAAGACGTCATGGACCCAGTGACGCACTGCACTTAACCTTCTAAGCCACTCAATTTCTCTCAAAATAACTTGTTTCATTCTCACAGGGAACCCTGCATAATCTATCGACCGCTCATTACCAGCCATGTTGATATTGAAACAGGAGACATCGCTCCAGTCTCCGACTACCAAATAATGCAGTTATCGAGTCTAGAGCCGAGAGATATATCATAAGATCTCATAGGAACCCAAGATACTTTTACACTGTTGGTTCATCATTTAAGGACACCAGATGTACACTTAAGAGTCCTATGCAGATCTTAGCAATCTGCTAGAACATTTATAAGGGAATTTACATAAGGAATTCTCAGTAATTGAATGGAAATTCCTGCTAGGGTCAACATCCAGCAGCCCTAAAAGCAGGTCACTTCGGTACTTCATTTTGAATTACGCTTAGTGGTCACAACAATTTAAAACGGTCTACAATCGTGGGGTGAACTCCAGCGACTTCCGTAGATCTTGTAAGCCCTTTCAGGGGTATCCGATTCAGGAACGGCCTTGGCAAGGATTAGAGAAAGTTTTCACACTATGCTGCTTACGATCTTGAAGTTCGAACCTATAAGTGTCGGATGATTTATTGTTAACTGTTTACTTGCAGGAGTAACTGGCGGTTGCTGATAATTGCTGAAATGATGCTAATCCATCACCCCATGCTCACACTTCACCATCATAATTTAAGAAGTCATGATATTTGAAAGGCCTCCAACAAATGCTTCCGAAACTCTGATGCTATGAATCATGATAAAGAAAAGTGTGAGCATGTCAGTCCAAAAATCAACACATCACATGACGATAATGCTAAAGATGACTTGAAGATAAACTTTAGATGATGACCTCAAGAATGCTTAAAGATCATCCAAGACCAAGGACTAGTCATCAAAAGCTCGCTGCTTGAAGAACAAAGATCTAAGATTTTGAAGAATCAGAAACTACGAGCTCGGATATCAATTCATGGAATAGGATGCCAACATTCAAATCATATTTTTTTGGGTGACCTCCCTTAGGGGGAGATGGATAGGAATATAAATATTCTCGTGAAAGATTGGGTCACCCTGAGTATAGATTGGCAATACGTAGCTCGTAGTATTAGTAATATGTAGTTAGTAAGTAATTAGTTAATATAGTATTTGTGGAGTTGGGTCGGGTCTTTACCCACTGTCAGCTCACTCCACAGCCTGTGTAGGGCCATTCTTATTGTAAGTATAAATACCCCTCTCTACCTAAGGAGAGGGTTGGAACTTCTCACACATTAATCTAATACACTCTTGTTTCTCTCTCTAGAAGTCTCCCAACTTACTTTCTCTCTCTAAAACTCTTATACAATTCAATCCATAATCACAAGAACCATCCATGTTATGATTACTTAGCTTATTACAATGATCAAGTTGAAAGTTCTTTGCTTAAGGCTGAGTTTTTCAAAATGAATAATATCGTTGAAAAAGGAGTTTATAATGAACTTTCAAACAGATTTTCACAACTTGAAAAACATTGCATTTTGCAATGCAACATAAGAAAGAAAATCTTCAAATTAACAAACCATGTAAGAATCTAGAATTTCGTGAATTTTTTGAAAAAAATACTTCGAAAGCTCAACTTCAAATCAAAAACTCAACGATCACCAATTTGAAAAAACGGATTTTAGATATGAATGATAAATGTAAAGTAGTCAAGGATAAACAAGACGTCAATGCAATTGAAATAAGAAATATCAAATTGGAACTTAAAGTGGTGAATTACTTAAGGAAAATGAGACTTTGAAAAAGCATCACAAAGACCTGTGTGATTCAATCAAAGAAACGAGAACTAAGACTATAGAATAGACAACCTCTTTGATTGCCAAAAATGATGAATTAAAAGCTCAACTTCAGGAAAATGGTTTTGCAATTGTACCATTAAAAAATGAGTTAATAAAATTAACAAGAAATAGTGTGAACACTAAGTTTGCAAAACCATCAATCTTGGGGAAACCAGTTTTACAACCACTTAGAAACCAACCAGTTTTACAACCGACTGCGTTTAGATCTGAACGATCAAAATTTTCAAAACCACGGTTTGGCTACTAAGTTGATTCGAAACCAGTTTCGTCAAAACCAGTCACTTCATAGTCTAGACCTAATGAAAAGGAATATGTTGTTGCAAGACCTCATCATATGAGTGCTTCTAGTTCTTCTAGGATTAGTTCAAAGCGTGTGTCATTTGTGACACCAAAAGAGCATGTTAGACATAAAAATAGTGTTCAGAATCACAACCTAGAGGATACTAAGAAAAACACACATGAAGAGACTAGGAATTTGCCTGATTCTAATAGTGTTGCGTATCGATTAAAGCAATACCCATAGCAAATCACTCTAAGAATTCTAGATCTTTTTTTGAATCCAAACATATTGTTTGCCCGACTTGTCAAAAATGTGTTTTTGATGAAAATCATGATAATTGTATAACAAAATTCCTGAAGGAAGTAAATGCTCGTGCTAAGGTTCAATCCCCTAAGACTAGAAACAACAACAACAAGCCCATAAAACCAAAGAGGTGTACTCAGAAATCTGGTACGCAGATTGCTATAGGACAAAGGTTTTCTCTCAACAAGTCTTCCACTGTGCATGAGAAACCAAACACTCCTAGATCTTGTCTTAGGTGGATACCGATGGGTAGAATTTTTAAGATTGTTGGTCTTAGATGGATACCTACAAGTAAGCTGTTTACTAATTGCAAAAACCAAGGTTGAAAGTGAAACCCCAAATGGTTTGGATGCGGATATCACTAACCCACATAAATGCAAACAAACTCATGATATTAGTGCAGGTCATTCTTACTTTAGTGCAGGTACACCGGTCACTCCCATCAAGGAAAGACTCAGAATTTGGCTGCAAAAAGGGCTAAAATCTCCTAAATTAGGGGTTTAGGAAACTCAAAAATGATGTACATGTGTCATGACATTTGAACACAACGGTTCAAGCCTCGTTCTTCAGCGAAATATGACATTTCAACACATCAGTTCAAGCCTCAAGCATCAATGTCAACAAAATGGCGTCTACTGAAAATACTCTAGGTCATGTTCCTCAAAGAAAAGAAAGGTGTACGTTTAAGTGCGCTTTATCTTTGGAAGAAGAGAAATCTTCTTGTTTCTGACTATTTTCATCAACAAGCTTCATACTTGTTCCATGATCATTCAGTCATCAAGTGGATCTACTTTCATTAGATTGTATTTTTATTCAATCGATCAAAAATGGCAACCTCAAATGCAATTTTTGAGGGGCAAAAGTGTTAATAGTGGATTGACGTACATTAGATTGTATGTTCTCTCACTTGTAGGGCATGTGACTCTAATTGTTACTATGGAGTTAATCAGGTATCACTTATTTGAGATTGAAGTTGACTTTCAAAAAGGCGTGATCTTATTTTATCTTGAAGTCAGGGTTGGTTGGTTGGTTGCATGACTTTCAATGATAAATTGCTCGTGCTTAAGATTTAAGTTAAAGACTTAGTTTATCTAGTTACCAGTAGTTGGGGTACATGTTTGAAGACCTGGTTAACTATCACTTAAAGGAGTTATGTTGTAGTAATCAGTGTCACACGTCGATGACATTGTGGATAATCACAAGAGGTGTCAATGTCTCATACTTTGTTTGGGTATTGAGTACTTAGAGATTTCCTTGGAGCATAAATTCTTTACACCGTTCTTCCAACATTAGTAAAAGCTTAAGTCACGAGAATGGGGAATTCTACTTCAGTTTCAAGTTTGGTATATCGGGTTGGCTCCATCAGTGGTTGATTCTCACAGCAGTTGATAAAGATAGTCAGAGAGAGTTTCTATACAGGATACATTTGAGCCAATTTTGGTCTTCTCACAAGATTTCAAGTATATGTTCGTAAAATGTGTTGCTGATTTTGAAGTATCAAAACCCACAAGGGGGAAGGAGACATACATCTGAACGCACAACGAGTACATGTGATGAACTTTATACTTATTCTTAATTGAAGTTATTCCGGGAAGACAAATGTCATAACCGCAGAGAAAATCAGTGTGTTTAACTCGTGGCTTTTCGTGTATTATTCCGACTATGTGGGGGAAGAGATGTAAGAAACAGTTTCTGATGATAAAACAGGTACACAATGGTATGATCATTCCTCTAGTTAGTCTGTATCATTTTGACTACATACGGGATAAATTGCCTACACTCGGGACTTAGTTGACTTTGGTGTAGCAATTCTCATCTGCAATTTCCTGAAGGGAGAAAAAAGTGCATTTCCGGGTCTTAATTGATTTTGATGTTACATTTTCGACTTCACTAATGGGATTGAGTGTATACTTCGGGTTTTTGAGCTTCATACAATGAGACTGACTGCATCACTTCAACTACTTGGGGGAAGTGGTCTCTAGATACTTTTGGTATGCACTACTTCAGACTTTAGCAGGAAGCAATGTGACAAGAATTATTTAAGAGTGAGATGATACGCTGCTGATCTATTTGATGATCCTCAAATGGATAATTACGATGATTATTCTTAAAAGTATAGCAATATTTGATGTGGTTTGCTACGAATTCTGCTGTACACTTACCTTATGTAAGCTTGAAAGAGAGCTTTGAAAATGATCAAAAAGAAGATTATCGCTTTGGGGGGGGGGGAAGCTATCAAAGCCTCACATTGAGAAGGCTCAAGTTCAGACGACTATTCAGGAGCCTCGAATGCTTTGGTGGTGAAAGTTTAAGAGATGTTGACTAGTGACTTCTACAATGGGCATAACGATATCCTCATTTCGGTATTCATGTCAACATCTCCTTAAATTGAATAATATATTTTTTGCACATATCTTAAACAAACATGTAAATAGAAAAATATAAAACCAACAAAAACCATAAAACTCAAAAAATAGAAAATACCAAAAATAGTTTTTCAAGGCATGTCTTCTGGTATCGATAACATTTACGGTCCTTGAAATGTAATTCTATAATGACACGGGTCTTTAAATGAAGTTCGAGCAAAAGTTCAAAAAGTTTTCAAAACATGCCTATATGGCTTGCTATTACTTCAGATACGCAACCCGATTTTCAAAATGAGGAAAGAACGTCGCCAAAAGGACGGCTGTTCCTCCCACTCGGTGAAGTTCACCTGGGCATGGATTACTTTATATCCGTGTTTCTTTGAATTAATGTACACATCAGTGCATTATTTCTTGTATAAGAAGAGAAATCTTCTTTGGATCTCAAATTTTTTTCCTTCTATGATTCTTCAGGAAAGTATTTGGGTTTCACATGGTGGTTACATGTTTTTTGAAAAATCAATTGGACTTAAGTTTTCATAAATTTCTCATACTCAATCAACGACTACAGCTCTTTCAATAGAAAACGGATCATTGATTGAGGGGGAGAGTATTTTTCAAAAGACTTGAATTTCATTGATTGTGTGTCAAACGGATTTAAATTCTCTTAAATACTTGTCTCTCATGAGATGATTGAGGGGAAAGTATTTGTTTTTCAAAATTTAAGACACTCAAATCATTGACCACTATTCTTCAAACTTTGTACATGAAAAGCAGTGAATAAATATGTGTTGTTATGTGTCAGTGTATGATCATATTTTACATTCAAAGATCTTTCAAACTTATCATACCTGATACTAACATTCTCCCTCACAGATTGAGGGGGGGCATAGTAATGTTCCATTATCAGTATACATTGAATCAGACCATATTTTCTCTCAAATTTTCTAATTTATTTAAATCAATTGAGATCCAAAATCTCAAAAGGTTTGAAATTTTTTATCGGGGGAGAGAATGTGATATAAATATGAAAATCTGATAACAAATGTGATTTTTTGGACTTAAGTGTTGGCTCTCCCATATGTGCTAAACTCTTTCGTATATCGATGCACATATTGAGGGGGAGCAAATTGTTTATGATAGCAAAAAGATGTGGCATTTCATGTGAGCACGACTCAGATATCACTAAAGAATTGACGAAACAAAACTTAACTGTCATGAATCAAAAGGACTTGTCTGAGTATAGGGTACCGTTTCGAGAAACCTTCTGTGGACTTGACCAGGCCGGGTAATAACTTCAAGCTTGTCTAACTAGTGATGTAAGCGTGTCTCGAATCGGTCATGCTCACTGAAGGTGGATCAATTCAAAAAGTGCGAACTCTACCCAACATGTGCATATTTATACTAAAAACATGCGAGCACATGTTAAGGGGGAGTATTTGAAAAGTACAAAACTCTCAAAGTGTTAGCGAAATGTGTTTCATAATCATAAACACTTTGGGAGATTTTTCAAATAATTGGCTAACGGCAACATAGGATAGTCTTGAAGTTATAAGGTGACCAAGGTTAGGAAAACCATCCTACGATCCGCCAGCCGGAGGGATCTACCCAAGGACACAATAGTTTAGTACTAAAAGTCCTTAGATATGATTGGAAAAAAAGAGTAAAGAATGAAAGGAGAGAGAAGGGGTAGAAGAATTAAAAAGAAAAGTTATGAGAAAGGGTGAAAAGAAATAGCCCTCCAAATATTCAACCTTAGGGCAGAAACCTGATATAATTCATATGGTATTGGTTGTTACTAAGATAACATTGGTATTAAAGACAAGACGTCATGGACCCAGTGACGCATTGCACTAAGCCTTCTAACCACTCGAGTTCTCTTAAAAGGACTTGTTTCATTCTCACGGGGAACCCTGCATAATCTATCGACCGATCATTACGAGTTATGTTGATATTGAAAAAGGAGACACCGCTCCAGTCTCTGACTTCCAAAATGCATTGTTGAGTCTAGAGCCAAGAGACCATCCATAAATCTCATTAGGACACACTTATAATATGATTGTTGTTTCACACACCGTGAAAAGCAAGAAAATATACATTAAGAGTCCAACGCATTATCCTTGTGGTATTGCAAGAACATTTGAGTAGTATGTAAGTACTCACAATGAAGATGGAAAACCTTCTAGAGCCATCATCAAACAAGCTCTTGGTGGGTAACATGTGAGATCCTTCATGGATCAAACTTGTGACAACTGGAAAGAATTGACGGATACTTTTGAAAAACCTTTGATGTGCTCAACAATTGTTTTCAAGCACATCGACTGCGCATAATTTTTCAAACAAAAGTATTTGTGACAGAAAATTGATATTTCTCATAAACCTTTTGTCATATTGCAAAATCTATTTATCTATCAATACGCGATTGTTTTTCAAAATCAATTTCTCATTAATCAGTGAATCCTAATTCGTTGGTTCACTCACTTTGTGTTGTCTACTTTGAGACACTCTGGTTTGAGAACGGCTAGTACAGCTGCGAAACCCTGTCAAGGAAATTCTTCGGAATTCTACCTGATCACAGGTAGTATTTATACTAATCAATGGGGAACCATGGTTCTTGCAACCCTATTCAACGAAAGTGAACAAAGACACTTTCGTGTGTTTATTGCTAACTGTTGTTTGCAGGTTCTTCTGATGGTTAGAACTGATGGACAATGAGACGTCAATTCATAAGCTCATGCTCACACTTCACACTCACACTCAAAGAAATCATGATAGAAGAATGACATACAACAATGCTTCCGCAACTATGATACTAAACCTCATGATCCAGAAAAGTGTGAGCATGACGGTCCGATTGTCACTTCATCACATGGAGGCAATTCTACAAAGGATGACTTGGAGATTTACTATGGCTGATGATCTCAAAGAAATCTCAAAGATCACACATGCCAAAAGAACATAGTTCAGAAGATCACTGTTGAAAGTACAAAGATCGGAGACATTGAAGAATCAAAGTCTACGAGCTAGGAAATTAAATTCATGTAATAGAATGCTAGAATTCAAATTGTAATTTCCGGGGTGACCTCCCTTAGGGAGAGATTGTTTGAAATATAAATATTGATATGAAAGACTCGGTTACCCCGAGTATCTATTAGCAATGAGTAGCTCTTAGGCTTAATAGTTATAGTTTAGATATCGTATCATCTGTTGACATAAATAATGTCTAAAAACATTGTTAACATTCATCGACATCTCTATGTTTTGATAATCACAAAACGTAAATTCATTAAACTAAAACTATTGTCGTAAACAAGTATTTAGAGATAAATATTTCACTTTGCATCCAAATCACTTAAGGTATGAATAAACAAAGTGCTTATTGCATTCTATGATCAAAGGAATTTTTCTATAATCACTAGAACTTTTATAAAATGTCATAAATATTTTATATCTTTTACAAAATCATTTTTGGAATTAAAATAATATATTTAAATCATTGTAAATATATGATTTCAAATTTCCAACCAAAAATGGCAAATATTATCCAGAAAAACCTTCCCCATAAAAGGACAAAAAAATCCAACGTTCTGGAGGGGCGGCCCCCTTAATTATACTAGGCGGCCCCCTTAATAATTAAGGGGACCGGCCACGCTCCAGAACAGTAATTTGTTGCCCTATAAATACTGGTTTATTTCACAGATTTTCTCACCTTTTGCACTCATAAACTTTCTGTTCTAGATCTCCATTTCTATTCTTTAAATCCTTTGATCATACATACATAAATCTTTGTTTCAAAGTGATCCAAACATCAACCTCTCATGTGCAAGAGAAGAATACTTCTAACCTCCAAGACAAGAAGTATTACAACTTGTTGTGACCTCCACATCCAAGTTGCTAGAGCATCATTCATTACATATATTTCTTTGTGTTATTTGTTGTGAAAATTTGGTAGAAGATAGATTAGCTTAGTGTATAGATAGAGTGATTTTATAGAAGATTGTTGTGAAGTAGATAATTGGAAAGTAGATTGTTGTGAAGAAGATTGTTGGGAAGTAGATAGTTGTGAAGTAGATAGTTGTGAAGAAGATAGTTGTGAAGTAGATAGGTGTGAAGATAGATAGGTGTGAAGTAGTTGTGTATAAGGTGTGATCAAGTTGTGACGAAGTTGTGGTGTGTATATTGGTGTGTAAGGTTTTCTCCGCCATAAGGGAGCTTGTTGACATAGTGAAGAAAACTCTCGAGTTAGGTGCTCGGGGAGTGGAGTAGGGCAAGGAAGGTGTCCTTGTAGCCGAACCACTATAAATCTCTTGTCTCGCGGTTCGATCTTTCCATCTCTCATTTATTTCTTTACTTACATTATTATTGCTATATCATACATATTTGTTTTGTTTATATTGTGCAAGACTTGAGATCACATAATATCGAATCTAAATTTTTGAAAGTAAAGAAAACACGAAAACAATCTTTTATAAAGTAAAAAGACGTAAAACTATTCAACCCCCTTCTAGTTTTCCACAATTGGTATCAGAGCCAGGTTTAGCAAGATTTTTTAAAATATATTATATTTTAAAACTTGTAACGATCTATGGAATCTGAAAAATATTTAGAAGGGCAATCTATGCAAAGACCACCACTATTTGAAAGTGATGGATTTTTATATTTGAAAAATAGATTCGAAACTTATGTGAAATATAAAGATCTTGATATTTGGCATGTTATTAGCTTTGGTGATTTTCCTCCCACTAAACAAAATCCGGAAACTAAAATGGATGAAATTGGACCTTTTGAAAAACAAAATGATGATTTGAAAAAGAAACTAGCTAAAAATAATGAAGTTAAAATGGTAATTTATAATGCGTTACCACGTAAAGAATATGAAAGAATTTTTATGTGTAAAACCTCCAAAGAAATTTGGGAATCACTACTTATTACTCACCAAGGTAATAGTCAAGTCAAAGATAATAAAATAGATCTTCTTGTACAACAATATGAACAATTTACGATTCCGGAAGAGGAATCAATTGATATTGCTTTTGCTAAATTTAACACTATTATCAAAAGTTTAAAAGCACTTGATGAGACATTTTCTAGTAAAATTTGTGTTTGGAAATTTCTTAGGGCATTGCATCCAAAATGGAGGGCTA
Source organism: Artemisia argyi (assembly GCA_030686995.1). Lineage (NCBI taxonomy): Eukaryota > Viridiplantae > Streptophyta > Magnoliopsida > Asterales > Asteraceae > Artemisia > Artemisia argyi. Next base: position 108,951,822 of record CM060708.1, read on the forward strand.
AGGTCACGGAAATTGAAGAATCAAAGAATTTGATGACGTTATCACTTGATGAACTTATTGGCAACTTGAAGGTCTATGAAGAAATTATAAGAAGAGATTCGGAAACGGTCAAAGTCAAGAAAGAACAAACCAAATCCATTGCTCTAAAATCCAAAAAGGAAACTAGTGACGATGATGACTCAGGTGACGAGAGTGAAGACGAAGAATATGCAATGGCCGTAAGAGAATTCAAGAAACTCTTCAAAAGAAGAGGACGATTCACTAGATTACCACGAGACGAAAGAAAGTCGTTCCAAAGAAATAGAAGTGATAACTACGGGAAAAGAAAATGTTTTAGATGTGGAAGTCCAAATCATCTCATTGGTGAATGTCTAAAGCCACCGGGTTATGAAAATCAAGGCGCCTTTGTTAGTGGAACATGGAGTGATAGTGACAAAGAAGAAGTGGAAAAACAAAGAGACGAAAAATGTTTTGTGGCCAAAGCAACCGACAAAATATGTTTAGGAATAGACTTGGAGCCTGACGAATGGATCAACGATAGCGGATGTTCGAGGCACATGACGGGGAACCGCAAGCTATTTTCTACGTATAAGGCATACAATGGAGGTAACGTTATTTTCGGTAGTGACTTGCGTGAAAAAATCATTGGCAAAGGTACGATTTCTCAAGACTCACTTACTATTGAAAATGTTGAGCATGTAGATAATTTAACATATAACTTGCTTTGTATAGGCCAAATATGCGATAATAAATGTAGGGTTACCTTTAACAAAATGGATAGCGAAGTAGTTAAGAATGGAAAGGTCATAGGTAGAGGAATTAGGAAAGGACGCATATATGGTATGAAACTAGGAACCAAACCGGAAGATAGGATATGCCTAACAACCCTAGACGAAAATTCCACATTGTGGCATAGGAGGTTAGGACATGCAAACATCTAACAAATACAATCTTTGGCCTCTAAAGAACTAGTTAGAAACTTGCCTAACCTAAGATATGACAAGAACTTTTGTGATGCATGTAAAATTGGAAAACAAGTTCATGCTAATCACAAAGCTAAGAAAATAGTATCCACTACTAGGTGACTAGAATTATTACATATGGATCTATTTGGTCCATCCGCTGTGCGGAGCTATGGAGGAAACAAGTATACCTTAGTAATAGTAGATGACTATTCACGATACACGTGGACTAGGTTCTTAAGTGACAAAACCCAAGCCTTTGAAAAATTTGAAATATTTAGTAAAATGATTCAAAATAAATTAGGATGCACAATAGTAGCCATTAGGACTGACCATGGTAGGGAATTCGATAACGAAGTACAATTCGGAAAATATTGTGATTTAAATGGAATATCTCACAATTTCTCCGCTCCTCGTACTCCTCAATCAAATGGCATAGTAGAAAGAAAAAATATGTCACTACAAGAAATGAGTAGAACAATGTTAAATGAACAATCTATCCCACAAAAATTTTGGTGTCACGCTTTAGATACATGAACATATATTATTAATAGGGTATCAATTAGGAGAATTTTAGGAAAAACTCCTTATGAGTTACTAAGAGGTAGAAAACCTAACTTAAGCTACTTTAGGGTATTTGGAAGTAAATGTTATATTTTAAACACTAAGGATTACCTTACTAAGTTTGACCCAAAATCATATGAAGGAATATTTTTAGGGTACTCACAGAATAGTAAAGCATATATAATACTTAACAAACACACTATTAAAGTAGAAGAATCATTAAATGTAACATTTGATGAAACACCACCACCTCCTAAAACATTACCTTTAGAAGATGATGACTTAGTCGAAGATGAAGCTATTGAGGTTAGTAAAACAAAACCCATAGGAAATGATAATGAAAACATAGATTTAGGAAATAACGAAGTTGTAAATATTAAGGAATCTAAATCACATCCATTAGATAACATAATAGGACATCCTAATCAAAGAACCCTTAGGTCACAAGCCCAAGATAAAAATAACTTCTTTTATCTCCTCTCAGCAATAGAACCTAAGAATATTAATGAAGCATTAAAAGATGAAAGTTGGGTTATAGCTATGCAAGAAGAAATTAACCAATTTAAGGCAAATGATGTTTGGGAATTACTCCCAAATCCAATGAACATGACCATCATAGGAACTAAATGGGTATATAGGAATAAGTTAGATGAAAATGGAATAGTAACTAGGAACAAAGCTAGGTTAGTTGCCCAAGGTTATAATCAACAAGAAGGAATTGGTTATGAGGAAACTTATGCCCCCGTAGCTAGACTAGAATCTATTAGGGCATTACTTGCCTATGCATGCGCCCTAGACTTTAAGTTATTCCAAATGGTCGTGAAAAGTGCATTCCTCAACGGTTTTATCAATGAAGAGGTTTATGTGGCACAACCTCCAGGATTCATTAACTTCGCAAAACCTGATTATGTTTATAAGTTAAAGAAAGCTTTGTATGGACTCAAACAAGCTCCTAAGGCTTGGTATGATCGATTAAAAGCTTTTCTTATTAAACATAATTATTCCATGGGAATGGTAGATAACACTCTTTTCACTAAAAAGAAAGACCCAAATCTCATCATTGTTCAAATATATGTTGACGACATTATATTTGGATCGACTTGTCAAGAAATGTGTGATGAATTTGCCAAAATCATGCATGATGAGTTCGAGATGAGTATGATGGGTGAAATAAACTTCTTCCTAGGATTACAAATAAAACAATTAGAAGATGGAATATTCTTTAACCAATCTAAGTACATTAAGGAAATGCTTAAGAAATTTGGCCTAGAAGACTCAAAACCCATGAAAACTCCCATGTCTATGGAAGTGAAACTCACAAAGGATGATGAAGGCGAGTCCGTAGATAACACTAAGTATAGAGGAATGATAGGTAGTTTACTATACTTAATGGCAAGTAGACCCGATATCATGTTTAGTGTCTGCCTTTGTGCCCGCTTTCAAGAGGATCCCAAAACCTCTCACCTAGAAGCGGTTAAGCGTATCTTCCGATACATTAAAGGCACTATACACTTAGGATTATGGTATCCTAAGGGATCCGGCATAGAAACCATCGTCTATGCGGATTTGGATCATGCGGGAGACTACGTAGATAGAAAGAGCACTAGCGGTATTTACACTTTTATGGGATGTTGTCTAACATCTTGGTTTTCAAAGAAGCAAAACGCTCTTGCTATTTCTACCACCGAAGCCGAATATGTAAGCGCTGGAAAGGCATGTCAACAAGCACTATGGATGAAACAAGCTCTCATAGACTATGGCATTAGGTTAGAAAATGTTCCTATTATGTGTGTTGAGGCAACATGATCGAGATCTCTTTATATTTTAATGATGACAAATAAACCATCGAAACACATAAAATAACAAACATTAGCTAAAATTCCCCGAATCACACATCTGCTGCTGGCGCGCCACCCACGCGTCAACGCGTGGGTAACGCGCCAGGCATCTGTGAATTTCGGGATGAATTTTGAAAGTCGGCTTTCCCCTTACCCGACAAATGTGGATCTTTCAATAGAGGTTTGAATATGTTATGTGCTTAATTGAGAACACTTGAAACGAGTTTTGGGATTAGAAAGATCCAACTTTTAAAGCACCCATTTACGGGAAAATGCCAACTCATGTTTTCTAGCTATCGCCTCTAGCCAAGGCTTTTCTAAACTTAGGGAGCTTATATATTTCACGTAACATCATGTGAAAGCATCCATATGCTCATATCCCGTGCTTACGCCTTCTCTAATTACGTAAAAAGTCACGAGATATGAAACTATGGATTCTCAACGTTGTGTTACTTGAACTAATAAGTAACTTATGATTTTCTCAACTTATAATCTTAATTGTCTAACCTATTAATGACAATTAGATTGTTTTCTTCTTAATTACTTTTCCTAATTATCTTCTTCATCAAAATACCACTTAACCCAATACCACCAAATCTCCAACAATCCTTCCCAAATATCCTTTTCCAACATTCCCTAACACCACTTACACAAAAGTGTACTCTTGTTCCCCACACTTTTGATCCTAGCCATTCATTTCAAATCAAACTCATCTCAACCATCCATTCCTTTACAACATCACATCTCTTACACATCTCTTATATTCCTTACACATCTTTAATCTCAACCATTCAATTTAAATTAAACACATCTCAACCATCCATTCAACCTCTTCTCTATTTTAACACATGTGTTTAATCTCAACCATCCAATTCAAACCTAAACCAATCTCAACCATTGATCACACTTCCTCCCCAAGCAAAAAGGCTCCTTTGATCTCATCCATCCAATTCAAATCAAAACCATCTCAACCATTCAATCTCTTACAACACATCCTAACCATCTATTTCTAACCAAAACTCATCTCAACCCTCCATTTACCCTTTCCCCCCAAGCAAAGGAATATACCTTTGTTATATTCCTTCCTTAACCCAACCATGGTTCATCTCACCCAACCATGGTTAGCTCTCAACACACAACCCTAACCCAACCTTGGTTAACCTAACCAACATACAACCTAACCCAAGTATGGTTACCTCTCTACACCCAACTATGGTTAACTCTTAACCATTCCAAGGATGGAACATTCCCTTGGATACACTCTTTAACCTAACCATGGTTTATTCTCTATACACTTCCCTCTAAACCTAACCATGGTTACTTCTCAACACTTCTTTTTATACCTAACCATGGTTAACCTCTAAACCTTCAACCTAACCATAGTTACACGTTAACCATTCCCTTGAGGAATATCCCATGGCATATTCTCTTCTCTATTATGCCATGTGAGGAATACCATTTCTACCCCTACCAAACTACCCTTCTACTCTTCTACCCTTGGTATTTTGTTTTCTTATAAACACTTCACAAATGATTTTCCAAATTGGCTATTTGAGTTGGTAAACCTTAGATTGATTAATGTTAAGGTTTAGTGTGAAGTACAATTGGAGGTTTAGCAAGGTAAGGCATTTATACTGCCAAACACCCAAAGCCTCGGGAATATTTTCCCTGGGTGTCTGGCGCGCCTCCTACGCGTCAACGCGTGGGTGACGCACCGGCCTCGGTAAAATATTCCCATGTTTGGGTTTTGCCTATAAATACCTTGCCTTTCCTCTTGTATTCCTCACCCCTTACCATTATTCTTTCTCTCTATATTCTTTCTCTCTTATCTCTCTATCTCTACTCTTGTGTTCTTAATCTTTCACACTAACATCTATTGGAAGAACACATCTCATTGCAAGGGAAGAATCACAAGAACCTAATCCACTCTTGTGATTGTGTCGAGGGTCTTCTATCTTTACCCTTTCTACTACAATCGAGTCTCTAGGTTAGGTTAGGGCTTGGTTGAATAAACAAACAACTTATTCTTTCTATTTGTTTGTAAGGGAAGTCTTGTGTCTTAGTGACCAAGCCTAGATCATTGGGAATCTAGATTGAAGTCTTGTGTCTTGGTGACCAAGCCTAGATCATTGGGGATCTAGTTGGGGTTTGATACTTCCGGTGGGAAGTCTTAGTGGTCTTTGTGGTTAAGTCAAATCACGAGATTCTTTTGGGTGGTTTCCGAGGGCGGAATACCGTTGGGGAGTAGCTGTAACCACCGGTAAATTTCCACTTAAATTAAACTAATACTTAACCATTTCTCACATCTATTTTTTTTTTTTTTTTTTTTTTTTTATTTTTTTTAAAAAACTACTCACAACAATCAACTATGATATGACGTAACTTATATTTTAAGTAAACGAGTTCACTTAGTTTTGTTTTGAATAAATATTTTTATATGTCAAGTACCAAAGTTTTTAATTTATTATTTACCACTTTACGTTATATAATACTTAACGTTCAAACTAAACACTAGCCATTTAGAGTTTTAACGAAACTTTTCCAGTTATTAAATTAACTATTAGCTTCTATTTATTATCACTATAAATTTTAAGTTTAAATAACGTTAAACACTCCGATAAACCTACGGCTCATTTTAAATATAAAAATTGAGTATGTCAATTAATCTTAACATTTTTATAAACTCTATATTCTTACGTCAACCGGTTTTAAATTTTGTGACTTAAACAACTTAACGCTAGTAATTACCAGGATCAAACTATACTCTCTAAACATTAAACTAATAAATATTGTTACAAAAATAATATATCCATGTTCTTAGGCCACGTTAACTACATATTATAAATAGAAAATGAGTGTCTCATAATCAAGCAACATAACAATGTCAAAATATCACACTTTCCCTCCAATTTTAATAAACTTGCACTATATATATGTTACTAATAATTGTTCGTGCAGAAAACGGAAATAAAATAAATCTAACAATGCAAACTCCTAACAAGTCACTACTTAAATTACGCATCATCATCTACAACTCTTAGTCAAATTTAGCAAACTAAGCTTATGTGGTTCCTTAATAACCATTCGAATTACAAAAATTAAATTTGAACAAGTATATTACAAGAAGTGTTTCATCTTAACACCATTCGAAACAATGACCTGAAGCATGGCCATCTTGTGAACACATCACCTTGTCCCTTAGGATTTCTACCATGGTCAAGGTTAGTTGGTAAAATTTCTGGCTAAAATTCAAACACCATGCATCACTTTTATCTCCATCACATGTCACCTTATAAACCTCAAGCTGCACCTCACCATCTCTAACATGATGAGCTAGTCACTCTTGAAGCCTAGCTTCTCTATAAATAACGAGCCCCAATCCCTCATTCTTACTCACATTCACTCGAAAACACACCACACAATCACACTCTCAAATACTTTCTGATCTTGAGGTCCAAATAGAAGTAGAAGAAAGTTATATAGAGTTAGAAGCTTGGAAGCTTTGGTTACAACTTGAAGGTTCACCGTGTCGAGTTCTTTTCATAACGAGCATATCAATTTCTGTAAGTCTCTAATCACTTACAATCTCTTTTACTCATGTAGATAACACATAAAATATAATACCAAGCAAGTGCCAATTTGAAACCAAGGTCAAATGCATGTTTCCTTTTTCTTCCTGTTTTAACAAAGACAAACAAACACCCTCTCTATTATACTCTAAATTGTATGAGCATATATAAACTTAACTATCAGTTGGGAGAAATAAAAACGAGAATCTAGGCTTTTGAATCACCTAAAACGAACAAACGAGTCAAAAGTTATGTCGATTTGAAGTTGAATAAAAACCATAAATACCTACTGTTACAGCAGGCAGAATCACGCAAAACGAGGTCTTTCTGGTCCGTTTCGTCAAAAACTTAAAACATGAAAGTTGTCCGGATCGTCGTTTTCTTCAAAAACTCTTTAGACCTCGAGTCATAAAAACGTATAACGAACGATGTTTTTATTTAAATTCAGAACTGATTTTTAGAAAAGACAACAGCAGACCTCAGTTTTGTGTGCTTAATTTCGAATAGTAAACGAGCTTGTAAAACTCTAGTTTTCGACATGGTTAAAGTACACTAGAAGGTCTAAACATAGGAAAAAGAATCAGCCATTTTCATTGAGAAACGAGAGAGAACGGGGCGTTTAAAATTGGTGTTTTTCTGTGTCGAGTATATATTGGATCGCAAGTTTCTGTTATTTATTTTGAAGTCGTGGGTTCAATTCAGGCCATAACATTTTACAAGAATCAAAAACATAGGAATAAGATGGAGTAGCCTCGTTTTTATTTAGTACCAAGTAGGGAGTCGCAAGCATGAAAAACCAACCTTTTATACTTAGTTTTTATTTCATAAAAACTATTCTAGACGCTCTACTTTGATGACTCGTTGTGAGCAAACCGTAATACGTTAGAACCTCTAGTTTGAACCTATAAGAAGACCTCCTAGTAGACTACTAAAAGGAACAATAACGTAGTAGAAACCTCTTCATGTCTCGTGTATAATTAAGCTCACTTTTGGTCGAAAAATCTGTTTTATAAACTTTTCTTTTGATTATTTAGAACAAATAAGCTAACATTATAAGTAGAAAAGCTAATGAAAATTATTTATAAACTTGTTTTAAACTTATATAAATGAGTCGTAGAAAGTTGGTGTAACAATTCGCATTTTTCAGGATAATTACCATTCCCGGAAAATTTTACTATTCACTTTTACTATTCATTTTTCCCGAAACTTTCCCGAAAGTTGATTTTTATTTGATATTCTCGAGTGATAAATCATTTCCATGACAAATTAAAAGTTTGACATTCATAAGCTCATTTTCGTGAAAGTTATTAAGGAATTACACGTTTTAGGGTAAAACGTCATTCAGAAATTCTACGTACAACGAAACTCGACCGCGTTAAGTGACCCCGCATCAGAAAAATGTTTGACACACTCATGATTTATTTGAGAATTAATCGTGACTGAGAAAAACATGACCAAAAACTTCCCAGCAGGTCACCCAAGCCTGTACTATTCTCGCATGAGCACGCTTAACCGTATGGGCGATTAACCGTGAGACCACAAAACGCGTTTCTAAGACTATTTGAGTTTTAAACTTCTTAGAAAAAGTCAACACATTCTTTCCCTCCCCCATTGACCAAAAATCATCCCTTGATGTTATAAGTCATTTCGTGATTTTTAGGCTTACGGTTTGATGTCTAAAAGACATTTAATACCAACCGACACTAGACTGAGCCCAGTCTAGACATTATAAGTCATTTTAAATCATTTTTATAACATTAGAAAAGTAACATTTTACTTTTCTCAATTTTACGCAATATTCGTACGTTTTACGTATTACGCGTTTTAGACCCGTGTTTCCAGCTTTTAGCAGGGTTTTACACCCAAATGGAACCTACCACTTATTTTATATTTTATTATGGAACATATGGACATGTTTATCAAAACTTTCAAGTTCCATAATTTTACGACACCCGGTTTTACGTTTTGAGGCGTAACAACTTACGGTTTGCATTTCCCGGAGTCAAGTTTCATCCTAATACTTAGGATAATACCAAGCAAAAGCCAAAGCTTGCTCTCCAAGCTCATGAAACCGGCCTAGGAGGGGGGAGTCACCCCATGTGGCTCAAACTCATGAATTTACCCCTAAAATCAACACTTATTTACAACTTGGTCACCAAGTTGTAACACTTTCCTAGTAAGCTTCCTAACTTGGACTATAAATACTCCCTCCCCATCCCATTTATGCCGTGCACCTCCAACCCCCATAACCATCCCATTCTTAGCTCATTTCCTTCTAGTTTCATGCATGGTTCAAGTGATTCTTCAAGGTAGAAACCCTAGATAGGTTATTATTCACCAAAACTCTTCCAATCCCCAATATACTTGGTGATTTCTCTTGAGTTTAAATCCACTCAATTCACCTCAACCTTCATCATCCATCTTTCAAGAATACCAAGGGTAGAAAGGTTGCATGAAGTGAAAAAGGGTTGAAGCAAGTCTATCAATGTCCTATCCTTACATGTTAACTTCCTTTCATCTTTGAAAGCCAAAAGTTGTGAGCCAAACCCTAACTTGATTCTTGTTAAATAATCATGTTCATGTTATTTACCTATTATTCATGCTATATTATGTCTTGTATGCATGTCCATGATGTATAAAAGTGAGCAAAACAAGTTATTGTTATTGATTGTTACAACAAGTTACTAAAACAAGTAAACTAGTGACTTTCTTGGTAAGACCTGATCAAAATGGTAAAAATATGATATTTGATCATTACATATTACAGTAGAGGACTTAACAATGAAAACATAGCAATTTGAATCACCCAAAACGAGTATACGAGTCAAAAGTTACGCCCATTTGAAGTTACCAAAGATTTCCGGCAAAACTGCCAAATACCATTCTGATCAAATTTGGGTTTTGAAAGTCATACTTCTGGTCCGATTCATCAAAAAGTTAAAACACGAAAGTTGTCCGGAACGACGTTTTCATTCAGGTATAAAGAAGCTCGAGACCTAAAAACACTTTCCGAGTGATAAAATTCTTCAAATTCTAAACAGCCCATTTTTAGGCGAAAGTCACAAGATTATAGTTATACTTTGAAAGGAACAAGAGGTCTTATGACCTATAATCAAGACCACAACCATGGCTAGAGCCAAGGTTGTGTCTCATGACCTTGAAACAAGGACCAAAGGTCATGGCTAGGCCATGACGAAATGACCATAACAACTCACATAGGCGTAAACATGAAACAATGAGTTAGGCGATAACTTGAACAAGCAATTTGGATCTACTTCACTTAAAAGGAAACCATGAGATTTTACCAAGAGAACATGGTCATTTAAGGCTTATGAAGCTACCCCTAATAACAATCTTCATGTACAAATAAACTTTCCTAAGTTTATTCAAATATCGGACATGTAACCTTTCGGATCAAAACTTATATCTATATATTTCATCAACTACTACAATAGTAGGGAGCCTCATGTGAGGAGTTCATTATGTAAGCCGTCGAGTTGAGTTGTGGATTTACGAGTTAAAGTGTCCTGGCTCCTCGAACGCTTACTAACATGACTTCTGAATTATGTCGGCCCGAACGGTAGTGAACGATATACAAAACATACATGTTTCATGAATCATTTCTTTCAAAGACTTACATTATACATCATACCACATCATGGACTAAATGCAAGATATATATATAAGCACTACTACATATTCTTTACTCCGATCCTAAGTCGCAACATTCGATTATAGGTTGCTCGTAGAAACCTTCACGATTCAACCGTTACATTCATTACTTGCTATCTTACTTAAGGTGAGTTCATAGCCCCACTTTCGATTACTTAATTGTTTTACAAACCCTTGGGGGGAATACATGCTATTTATAACCGAGCACAATGTTTTTAAATTGTATGCTTACCTGATTGTTTTATTATCACTAAGTACCAGCCTTGCTAAACCGATATCCTTTATTATGAACCATTTAGTCACTAGCAATAGTGAGCGCGAATATTATTAATAGGCCTATTGGGATTGACGAATCCCATTTGTATTGACTAAGTTCAAACAAATGCAATAATATTTGAGATTTAGGTATGTTAGCAAAGTACCTACCGGGATAAATCTGCCGATCGATATTGGTACACGTTAACGTTATGGTGTCATAAGCTTAGTGTATAATACATGTTCCGGGCGTATAATAACGTAGCCTACCTGTTTTGTTTTCCAAACATTGGTATGAGCCTATAACTCACACTACCAACATATTGTGTTCAATCGATTTAACAAACTCTATGAATATCACTCAACCTTTGTGTTGACCTCTCAAGCATGTATTTCAGGTTCATGACGATCAAGGATGGCACGGAAGGACACGGATACTCAAGAGGGCTATAAATTTTATTATCATTCAAAACTCACTTAATGTGATTTGTAAACATGGAACCAATTGGGACCTCATTTTGTAATCTCTGATATTTATATAATTTGAATGATAAATCTTTTAAAACGACTCAATTGGAGTTCGTTTTCTATTATTGTGACTATTGTGCCATCAAGTAACACCCAGTTCGAATTCCGCTGCAACCATGAATTGGGGGTGTTACAGATTGGTATCAGAGCCATGGTTATAGAGAAACGGGTCTAATTGAGACCTAAACTATAACCACATGTACAAGCAAAAACATTTTTATAGCCTTCCGCTCTCCATGTCTTCCATCCTCCAGACAATTATGGACTTAGTAAGCATGTTATGTTACACAAACATATTAGTATATTCATATATACCCATTTTGAGCATTTCCCCGTAGACATTTTTGTGCTACACAAACATAATTGCATATTAATATATGTACCCTAAACATAATTGAGCATTTTCCCGTAAGCATTTTATACTACATGAACATATTAGTATATTGATATATAAACTCGGTTTATTTTCAATCATTTATCTAAACAATGGACTAAACATATCTGCGTATGCCTATTCTAGGGCATTACGACACAACCAGATTCTCCCAATAATGTTCCTACTCCAACATTTTATGTCCAAGACATTGTAACTGATTGCAATGGTCTTTCCTATTTTCCAAGACATTGTATTATACAATGGTCTTAATCATTTCTCAAATGTTCTGAGTCACACAATGGTTTAACCTACTTCCCAGACATTGTGAATTGCACAATGGTCTAACCTACTTCCGAGACATTGTGAATTGCACAATGGTCTAACCTACTTCCGAGACATTGTGTTTTGTGCAATGGTCTCTGGCATTATTCCATCACATCATCAATATCATTTCATATGATATCAAAAACCCGTCACAACCTATCGATTTCTAAATTGAAATATGAGATTTTTAAAGGACAAACAAATCCATCACCTACAAAAGCTGAACTTTCTCTGCATTCATCAAAGTTTTCTTCTGAAACCTTCATTATTAAAAGTTCGTGATCCTGGCCAAGTATGTTCTATTTTAGAACTACTTAAAACTTCCTTTCCATACGTACCTACCCTTACTATCTTCTATGCAATGGAATATGAAAACATACGTTACAAGTCTTGTATGGACGGGACTTGCAACTTAAGGGTTTGACATTGCCTTTGTTTAGTGGACAGTTTTCCGAAAGCAACGGACATATCAAAAGTATACCTAATTGAGGTATTTGAAAATTTTATCGAACCTTGGCTAAATATAGACTAGTCACCTATATTTAACCTTGGGACAGTGGAATATAGTCTGACTAACTATATTCGACTTAAAATTTTCCAATACTGAGAATAGTTGTACTAGGGTTATGTTTAGGTTGATTTCCTACATGAACACGATAAACCACCAGAATACATTAAAACAATCTAGAGACACGATAATGTCTTACCACTCAGCGAAATCTTAACACCTTATTTGTGTTACCTAATTTCATTCTTGAAATTTTTCATTTATGAGATAATCCGAACTACTATCTTGGGATAGTTATCAATTATTCTCTTCATCCTGTAGAAGTACTATCCTGTTTAGGTCCTAAGGATACCATTCCATCATAAACCTTTAAAATCTCTTAAGATTTTTTTAAAGCAAACTCAACATCTATACCTAAGAGTATTAATGTTAAGCATACACTACACACTTTTGTTCATCAACATATCACATCATTATCTTCACAACCGTTACAAACACAAGCTCATTAACAGATCTTGATGCACTTTTAAAGCTCAAATCATCCTTAGTTACACCACAAGCACCCTTATCAGCTTTACAAGATTGAATATTCATCTTGTACTTTTGCTACACCAGTGTCATCTCGTAATACACTACCTTGTAACTCACCGGCTAAGTATGAATGTTGTGTCGGGAATTCTTGAGTAGGATGATTTATAATGTCCTTATTTGAATGGATTGGGATGCCTTTTCATTTAAATAAAGAAATTATAAATCATCGAACCATAAGTTTATATTCCTTTAGTTACATTGTTTGGGATGCCTCTCTATGTAAATAAAGAATTATAAACAAGTGGGCTTATTTATATCCGAAATAACATAAGTATGAAGTCAACCTACATTACATTGCTCGGGTATGGCTTGATACCTACATTACATTGCTCGGGTATGGCATGATACCTACATTTTATTCGCCACAAGAAATCCTATCTTTTCACCGACATCGTTTCAAACCATGACATAAACACTAAGTACAACAACCAATTACCTACTAGGCTATGATTGCAACGACTATCCCAATTTCCATTAGTACGAGGTTTACACTTTGGTTTTCATAATGATAGTGCAATAACAAACAAACTCGTTGCGAGGCCATGTAACCATATGCATGTGCAGTCGTACCAAACTCATTACGGGGCCATGTAGCCATATGCATGGGCAGTCATACCAAACTTATTGTGAAGCCATGTAGCCATATGCATGGGCAGCCATACAATTCAAACAGGACTTGGTCCAACCACATGTTCAACGCTTATTCCATGATTCGATTCTTATATCAATTGCTATTGATACTTGACAACTATATCAAGTTCTATTTGATATTCAACTACTATATCAATTCCTATTAATATTCGACTACTATATCAATTTCCTTTGATATTCGACTATTACCATACCTTTCCTATATAAAAGTAAGCCTCATCCTACACCATACACTGAAATGACAAATCAAATTACATCACTGGTAATTCCGGACTTTAGTCCTCATAAGTAACCACGCCTTTTCATCAACACCACTCCAACATATGATATACACAGAACTTCGGGACGAAGTTCCCCGTAAGGGGTAGAGACTGTAACAATTCGCATTTTTCAGGATAATTACCATTCCCGGAAAATTTCACTATTCACTTTTACTATTCATTTTTCCCGAAAGTTGATTTTTATTTGATATTCTCGAGTGATAAATCATTTCCATGACAAATTAAAAGTTTGACATTCATAAGCTCATTTTCGTGAAAGTTATTAAGGAATTACACGTTTTAGGGTAAAACGTCATTCAGAAATTCTACGTACAACGAAACTCGACCGCGTTAAGTGACCCCGCATCAGAAAAATGTTTGACACACTCATGATTTATTTGAGAATTAATCGTGACTGAGAAAAACATGACCAAAAACTTCCCAGCAGGTCACCCAAGCCTGTACTATTCTCGCATGAGCACGCTTAACCGTATGGGCGATTAACCGTGAGACCACAAAACGCGTTTCTAAGACTATTTGAGTTTTAAACTTCTTAGAAAAAGTCAACACATTCTTTCCCTCCCCCATTGACCAAAAATCATCCCTTGATGTTATAAGTCATTTCGTGATTTTTAGGCTTACGGTTTGATGTCTAAAAGACATTTAATACCAACCGACACTAGACTGAGCCCAGTCTAGACATTATAAGTCATTTTAAATCATTTTTATAACATTAGAAAAGTAACATTTTACTTTTCTCAATTTTACGCAATATTCGTACGTTTTACGTATTACGCGTTTTAGACCCGTGTTTCCAGCTTTTAGCAGGGTTTTACACCCAAATGGAACCTACCACTCATTTTATATTTTATTATGGAACATATGGACATGTTTATCAAAACTTTCAAGTTCCATAATTTTACGACACCCGGTTTTACGTTTTGAGGCGTAACAACTTACGGTTTGCATTTCCCGGAGTCAAGTTTCATCCTAATACTTAGGATAATACCAAGCAAAAGCCAAAGCTTGCTCTCCAAGCTCATGAAACCGGCCTAGGAGGGGGGAGTCACCCCATGTGGCTCAAACTCATGAATTTACCCCTAAAATCAACACTTATTTACAACTTGGTCACCAAGTTGTAACACTTTCCTAGTAAGCTTCCTAACTTGGACTATAAATACTCCCTCCCCATCCCATTTATGCCGTGCACCTCCAACCCCCATAACCATCCCATTCTTAGCTCATTTCCTTCTAGTTTCATGCATGGTTCAAGTGATTCTTCAAGGTAGAAACCCTAGATAGGTTATTATTCACCAAAACTCTTCCAATCCCCAATATACTTGGTGATTTCTCTTGAGTTTAAATCCACTCAATTCACCTCAACCTTCATCATCCATCTTTCAAGAATACCAAGGGTAGAAAGGTTGCATGAAGTGAAAAAGGGTTGAAGCAAGTCTATCAATGTCCTATCCTTACATGTTAACTTCCTTTCATCTTTGAAAGCCAAAAGTTGTGAGCCAAACCCTAACTTGATTCTTGTTAAATAATCATGTTCATGTTATTTACCTATTATTCATGCTATATTATGTCTTGTATGCATGTCCATGATGTATAAAAGTGAGCAAAACAAGTTATTGTTATTGATTGTTACAACAAGTTACTAAAACAAGTAAACTAGTGACTTTCTTGGTAAGACCTGATCAAAATGGTAAAAATATGATATTTGATCATTACATATTACAGTAGAGGACTTAACAATGAAAACATAGCAATTTGAATCACCCAAAACGAGTATACGAGTCAAAAGTTACGCCCATTTGAAGTTACCAAAGATTTCCGGCAAAACTGCCAAATACCATTCTGATCAAATTTGGGTTTTAAAAGTCATACTTCTGGTCCGATTCATCAAAAAGTTAAAACACGAAAGTTGTCCAGAACGACGTTTTCGTTCAGGAACAAAGAAGCTCGAGACCTAAAAACACTTTCCGAGTGATAAAATTCTTCAAATTCTAAACAGCCCATTTTTAGGCGAAAGTCACAAGATTATAGTTATACTTTGAAAGGAACAAGAGGTCTTATGACCTATAATCAAGACCACAACCATGGCTAGAGCCAAGGTTGTGTCTCATGACCTTGAAACAAGGACCAAAGGTCATGGCTAGGCCATGACGAAATGACCATAACAACTCACATAGGCGTAAACATGAAACAATGAGTTAGGCGATAACTTGAACAAGCAATTTGGATCTACTTCACTTAAAAGGAAACCATGAGATTTTACCAAGAGAACATGGTCATTTAAGGCTTATGAAGCTACCCCTAATAACAATCTTCATGTACAAATAAACTTTCCTAAGTTTATTCAAATATCGGACATGTAACCTTTCGGATCAAAACTTATATCTATATATTTCATCAACTACTACAATAGTAGGGAGCCTCATGTGAGGAGTTCATTATGTAAGCCGTCGAGTTGAGTTGTGGATTTACGAGTTAAAGTGTCCTGGCTCCTCGAACGCTTACTAACATGACTTCTGAATTATGTCGGCCCGAACGGTAGTGAACGATATACAAAACATACATGTTTCATGAATCATTTCTTTCAAAGACTTACATTATACATCATACCACATCATGGACTAAATGCAAGATATATATATAGGCACTACTACATATTCTTTACTCCGATCCTAAGTCGCAACATTCGATTATAGGTTGCTCGTAGAAACCTTCACGATTCAACCGTTACATTCATTACTTGCTATCTTACTTAAGGTGAGTTCATAGCCCCACTTTCGATTACTTAATTGTTTTACAAACCCTTGGGGGGAATACATGCTATTTATAACCGAGCACAATGTTTTTAAATTGTATGCTTACCTGATTGTTTTATTATCACTAAGTACCAGCCTTGCTAAACCGATATCCTTTATTATGAACCATTTAGTCACTAGCAATAGTGAGCGCGAATATTATTAATAGGCCTATTGGGATTGACGAATCCCATTTGTATTGACTAAGTTCAAACAAATGCAATAATATTTGAGATTTAGGTATGTTAGCAAAGTACCTACCGGGATAAATCTGCCGATCGATATTGGTACACGTTAACGTTATGGTGTCATAAGCTTAGTGTATAATACATGTTCCGGGCGTATAATAACGTAGCCTACCTGTTTTGTTTTCCAAACATTGGTGTGAGCCTATAACTCACACTACCAACATATTGTGTTCAATCGATTTAACAAACTCTATGAATATCACTCAACCTTTGTGTTGACCTCTCAAGCATGTATTTCAGGTTCATGACGATCAAGGATGGCACAGAAGGACACGGATACTCAAGAGGGCTATAAATTTTATTATCATTCAAAACTCACTTAATGTGATTTGTAAACATGGAACCAATTGGGACCTCATTTTGTAATCTCTGATATTTATATAATTTGAATGATAAATCTTTTAAAACGACTCAATTGGAGTTCGTTTTCTATTATTGTGACTATTGTGCCGTCAAGTAACACCCAGTTCGAATTCCGCTGCAACCATGAATTGGGGGTGTTACAGTTGGATTTATTTTTGTGGCTAAAAACGCGTTTTTATTGAAAAAGGACATCGGGTGTAAGTTATATTTGCATGAGGGGTATATATTGCCAAAACTATAAATAATTTTATATTTTGGACTAGAAATAAAATAAACTTAAGGTTAAGGGTAGAAAGTGTCAATTGACAAAAGTTCAAGGGTAAAAGTTGCCATTTTTATATAGTTCGAGGGTAAAATTTGTCAACTTTAAAAACTTAAGGGTCTAAAATGAAAATATTATAAACCCTAATTAATATTTATTATTATTATTATTATTATTATTATTATTATTATTATTATTATTATTATTATTATTATTATTATTATTATTATTATTATTAAGTTTTATTTAAACTTAATATACGTTTTGTACTATAACTAACAAACGAAGTATCCATTTAACGAACGGACGGAACCAAATCTTACAGATAAGAAAATATAATAAAATAATACTTTTGAAACTACATATTGGTTCAATAAAATATTTAACCATTAAACCAAAACGAAACGAACATTGAAAAACTTATATAATCAGAAGCAATTACTAAAAACTTGACCTAATAAATCAGGTTTCAAGCCGGAGACGTTTATCAACTTCATTTAACTTTGTTTTCCATCCAGACTACTCAGGTGAGTTCATAGTCCCACTATTTTTCATACGTTTTCCAAACTTGTGGGGAGATACATGCTACTAAACCGAACACAAGTATTTTCTGTATGCTATCTTGATCTGGTATTGCCTAAGTTAAACGTTTTTGCCATTAAAAGTCCCTCATATCATGAACCATTAATCACTTGCGAGTGAACGCGAATATAGTGAATAGATCTATTGGCAGTTGACGCCCCATTTGTGTTGCCGGATAGGTGGCCAAATGCACTTTATTTGAGAACTACTAGGAAGTTGGCAAGCTTCCTACTCGAGGGCACCATTACGTTATAGCTCATTACTATAATGTCCAAACTGTTAAGGTTTGAGTTCATGAGGCTTAGTGCAATACGCTGCGTTACTACGTTTTATAACTATATGACTTGTGTTCAAACTATTACTTAATTACAAACGCTGTGAATTCACTCAACCGTTGTGTTGACTTTTTAGCATGTTTATCTCAGGTCCATAACAAGCAAGGATGGCATGGAAGGGCATGGATACGGAAGGAAGGCTAAGATTTTATTATTCTTTGATAACTTATTTGACAAATTGTAACACTACTGGGACCTCATTTTGTAAACTCTAATATTTGAATAATAAAATTTCTAAAATAACGCAATTAGAGATTGTTTTCTATTATTATAACTGTTGTGCCGTCGAGTAACACCCAGCTTTAATTCCGCTGTGTATCCCAAATTTGGGGGTGTTACAGATTGGTATCAGAGCTATAGTTATAGAGAAACGGGTCTAATTGAGATCCGAACTATAACCACTTTTCCACAAAAATGTTTTATAGCCTTTCGTTGTCCGTGCCTTCCATCCTCCAGATGATTATGTGACTTTTAGGTAATTATGTTACTCAAAAACTTTAGTAAACTGGTATATACATTTATGATATACTTCTGATCACTTTATACAAATAAACATAACTGCAAATGCTTATTCTAAGGCATTACTTTTTAATCCTATCTTCCTGAGCATGTATCTACTTCAATATTTCCATAAATTTACAAAACTTTCCTAAGACATTGTGATTTTCACAATTCTTATCCTATTTACGTTAAAAATATACTCTCCACTATTTTAAAAACTATGTCAACTCACCTTGATTACCTACTCTCATATCCAAAAATGGGTATAAATACTCTCTCCGTACTCCCAGAATACCTAATTCATTAACTAATTACTAATATTAAATTAGAAATTCCCAAGTAGGATAATTAACTCATAAATCTTGAATAACGTCTTACCATCACTCCAAAATTCATACCAAGGAGATCATCAGGATCCCAACAATCGTCAGAAGACAACAACAACGTTTAAATAAAAATAAGAAATTTCTGTTATAACAATAAACCATAGCTCAGCTCTTTAGGGTTGTAATTATTTCTATGTACTTTACCTTGGGTACAATGATGTAACCAAATTATAACTAGTACTTTCCCACCTAATAACCTCACTACTACTATAACCATCGTCCATTTCACTTTCCTCTTATATTATTCATAGCCACTTCGTAATAATATACCACCATTTTATACCTGATTATATCTATTAGGTTTTTCTGCGAATATATTCCGAAGAATTTCTTCAAACTATTTTCCTATCACCCCAAAGTTTGATATCCTGCCATCCTACCAATTATATACTATCATCATCTGAATCGATTCTTTATTACTCTAAAAAGTATTCAGGATGCTATTTTATAAAAATAAAACGTTGAACACCATCTAAAACTTGTGAAATCTAATATCAAAGATTGACTGAATCACGCATTACATCATCTGTCCTTAATTATACACAGCCTGATCACCTATGTCTAATTCAGGAAAGATCATGTCATGGGGGAAACAGTTATCTTTGTATGTTTCCAAAACAAACTTTATTTAAAATCAAAACCTTGTATCAATATAAAATCTTAGTAAACACTCCTAACGTCCACATCTCCTAGGTACTTACATTTTATTATAAATCGTTAACCCATAAGCTATTATTTCTCTATTATTTAGAAAGCCTTTTCATAAATTATAAAAATGAAAATTATAAAACCGAGAATCACTAAAATTCATAAAACACAAATAACGTAAAATTTCATTAAAATCCATAAATATTAATACATAACGAAATAATTAGCATCGGTAGTGCTAATGTTACAAATATCACTAAGTAAACGATAGAATCGCCAATAGGTTGATCCGCTATGCTAATGAAGAACAACATTACGCCTACGAGAGCAAGAATCACAACTGGATGTAAAATCTTGAAAACTCTGTAACGAAAAACGTAAACGAATTACAAACGCGATAATAAAAGAAATAATGATACACATAATCTTATTCATAAACAATTACAAGAAAAAACAAATGAAATAAAAGTTGCTTCGACATTCCTACCCCCATATCTTGTCCACACCGATAGCTAGGACCACTAGAGGAACAAGAACTGCTAAGACTATATCCAAGAACTCATAGTCTTCCTCCGGAACATAGGCGAAATAAATCGCAGCAGCAACGGTGTAGATAATCGCGATAATGGTAATGGGGTGCGGCATTTTGTAAGAATTATAGATGGAAAGGTTAGTAGGAAAGAATGAGGATTGAAATGGGGTATTTATGGAATCAAAAACTAGCCGTTGGAATTCACTATTCATGACCGTTGGAACACTATTCATGAACGTTTGAAAATTTAAAATGTTTACTAAGGAACAAACGGATTCATCATCTACAAAAGTTAAATTTAAAAGTTTAAAATTTTCTTTACATTCATCAAGTTTTCATCATAAAGTTTCTTATTTAATAGACATTTTTTATTTCGATGCCAAAAATTTGATTTTTACAAAACGAGAAACTAGAAATCATGATACTTTCAAAAATGATTACTGAAATAGGATAAATAACAATCATCATGTAAAATAAAGTTTTTCTTACGTTTTTATGACCTTCGGAATAATGTTTACACATGGAATTCTAAATTATAGGTTTTCACGTTTCGTCCTCATCACTTCAACACCTAACATAGATTGAATCTCGGGACGAGATTCTGTTAAGGGGGTGAGACTGTAACCACCGGTAAATTTCCACTTAAATTAAACTAATACTTAACCATTTCTCACATCTATTTTTTTTTTTTTTTTTTTTTTTTAAAAAAAAACTACTCACAACAATCAACTATGATATGACGTAACTCATATTTTAAGTAAACGAGTTCACTTAGTTTTGTTTTGAATAAATATTTTTATATGTCAAGTACCAAAGTTTTTAATTTATTATTTACCACTTTACGTTATATAATACTTAACGTTCAAACTAAACACTAGCCATTTAGAGTTTTAACGAAACTTTTCCAGTTATTAAATTAACCATTAGCTTCTATTTATTATCACTATAAATTTTAAGTTTAAATAACGTTAAACACTCCGATAAACCTACGGCTCATTTTAAATATAAAAATTGAGTATGTCAATTAATCTTAACATTTTTATAAACTCTATATTCTTACGTCAACCGGTTTTAAATTTTGTGACTTAAACAACTTAACGCTAGTAATTACCGGGATCAAACTATACTCTCTAAACATTAAACTAATAAATATTGTTACAAAAATAATATATCCATGTTCTTAGGCCACGTTAACTACATATTATAAATAGAAAATGAGTGTCTCATAATCAAGCAACATAACAATGTCAAAATATCACACTTTCCCTCCAATTTTAATAAACTTGCACTATATATATGTTACTAATAATTGTTCGTGCAGAAAACGGAAATAAAATAAATCTAACAATGCAAACTCCTAACAAGTCACTACTTAAATTACGCATCATCATCTACAACTCTTAGTCAAATTTAGCAAACTAAGCTTATGTGGTTCCTTAATAACCATTCGAATTACAAAAATTAAATTTGAACAAGTATGTTAC
Organism: Artemisia argyi; assembly: GCA_030686995.1. Lineage (NCBI taxonomy): Eukaryota > Viridiplantae > Streptophyta > Magnoliopsida > Asterales > Asteraceae > Artemisia > Artemisia argyi. Next base: position 108,974,074 of record CM060708.1, read on the forward strand.
AAGAAGTGTTTCATCTTAACACCATTCGAAGCAATGACCTGAAGCATGGCCATCTTGTGAACACATCACCTTGTCCCTTAGGATTTCTACCATGGTCAAGGTTAGTTGGTAAAATTTCTGGCTAAAATTCAAACACCATGCATCACTTTTATCTCCATCACATGTCACCTTATAAACCTCAAGCTGCACCTCACCATCTCTAACATGATGAGCTAGTCACTCTTGAAGCCTAGCTTCTCTATAAATAACGAGCCCCAATCCCTCATTCTTACTCACATTCACTCGAAAACACACCACACAATCACACTCTCAAATACTTTCTGATCTTGAGGTCCAAATAGAAGTAGAAGAAAGTTATATAGAGTTAGAAGCTTGGAAGCTTTGGTTACAACTTGAAGGTTCATTGTGTCGAGTTCTTTTCATAACGAGCATATCAATTTCTGTAAGTCTCTAATCACTTACAATCTCTTTTACTCATGTAGATAACACATAAAATATAATACCAAGCAAGTGCCAATTTGAAACCAAGGTCAAATGCATGTTTCCTTTTTCTTCCTGTTTTAACAAGACAAACAAACACCCTCTCTATTATACTCTAAATTGTATGAGCATATATAAACTTAACTATCAGTTGGGAGAAATAAAAACGAGAATCTAGGCTTTTGAATCACCTAAAACGAACAAACGAGTCAAAAGTTATGTCGATTTGAAGTTGAATAAAAACCATAAATACCTACTGTTACAGCAGGCAGAATCACGCAAAACGAGGTCTTTCTGGTCCGTTTCGTCAAAAACTTAAAACATGAAAGTTGTCCGGATCGTCGTTTTCTTCAAAAACTCTTTAGACCTCGAGTCATAAAAACGTATAACGAACGATGTTTTTATTTAAATTCAGAACTGATTTTTAGAAAAGACAACAGCAGACCTCAGTTTTGTGTGCTTAATTTCGAATAGTAAACGAGCTTGTAAAACTCTAGTTTTCGACATGGTTAAAGTACACTGGAAGGTCTAAACATAGGAAAAATAATCAGCCATTTTCATTGAGAAACGAGGGAGAACGGGGCGTTTAAAATTGGTGTTTTTCTGTGTCGAGTATATATTGGATCGCAAGTTTCTGTTATTTATTTTGAAGTCGTGGGTTCAATTCAGGCCATAACATTTTACAAGAATCAAAAACATAGGAATAAGATGGAGTAGCCTCGTTTTTATTTAGTACCAAGTAGGGAGTCGCAAGCATGAAAAACCAACCTTTTATACTTAGTTTTTATTTCATAAAAACTATTCTAGACGCTCTACTTTGATGACTCGTTGTGAGCAAACCGTAATACGTTAGAACCTCTAGTTTGAACCTATAAGAAGACCTCCTAGTAGACTACTAAAAGGAACAATAACGTAGTAGAAACCTCTTCATGTCTCGTGTATAATTAAGCTCACTTTTGGTCGAAAAATCTGTTTTATAAACTTTTCTTTTGATTATTTAGAACAAATAAGCTAACATTATAAGTAGATAAGCTAATGAAAATTATTTATAAACTTGTTTTAAACTTATATAAATGAGTCGTAGAAAGTTGGATTTATTTTTGTGGCTAAAAACGCGTTTTTATTGAAAAAGGACATCGGGTGTAAGTTATATTTGCATGAGGGGTATATATTGCCAAAACTATAAATAATTTTATATTTTGGACTAGAAATAAAATAAACTTAAGGTTAAGGGTAGAAAGTGTCAATTGACAAAAGTTCAAGGGTAAAAGTTGCCATTTTTATATAGTTCGAGGGTAAAATTTGTCAACTTTAAAAACTTAAGGGTCTAAAATGAAAATATTATAAACCCTAATTAATATTTAATATTATTATTATTATTATTATTATTATTATTATTATTATTATTATTATTATTATTATTATTATTATTATTATTATTATTATTATTATTATTTATTATTATTATTAAGTTTTATTTAAACTTAATATACGTTTTGTACTATAACTAACAAACGAAGTATCCATTTAACGAACGGACGGAACCAAATCTTACAGATAAGAAAATATAATAAAATAATACTTTTGAAACTACATATTGGTTCAATAAAATATTTAACCATTAAACCAAAACGAAACGAACATTGAAAAACTTATATAATCAGAAGCAATTACTAAAAACTTGACCTAATAAATCAGGTTTCAAGCCGGAGACGTTTATCAACTTCATTTAACTTTGTTTTCCATCCAGACTACTCAGGTGAGTTCATAGTCCCACTATTTTTCATACGTTTTCCAAACTTGTGGGGAGATACATGCTACTAAACCGAACACAAGTATTTTCTGTATGCTATCTTGATCTGGTATTGCCTAAGTTAAACGTTTTTGCCATTAAAAGTCCCTCATATCATGAACCATTAATCACTTGCGAGTGAACGCGAATATAGTGAATAGATCTATTGGCAGTTGACGCCCCATTTGTGTTGCCGGATAGGTGGCCAAATGCACTTTATTTGAGAACTACTAGGAAGTTGGCAAGCTTCCTACTCGAGGGCACCATTACGTTATAGCTCATTACTATAATGTCCAAACTGTTAAGGTTTGAGTTCATGAGGCTTAGTGCAATACGCTGCGTTACTACGTTTTATAACTATATGACTTGTGTTCAAACTATTACTTAATTACAAACGCTGTGAATTCACTCAACCGTTGTGTTGACTTTTTAGCATGTTTATCTCAGGTCCATAACAAGCAAGGATGGCATGGAAGGGCATGGATACGGAAGGAAGGCTAAGATTTTATTATTCTTTGATAACTTATTTGACAAATTGTAACACTACTGGGACCTCATTTTGTAAACTCTGATATTTGAATAATAAAATTTCTAAAATAACGCAATTAGAGATTTTTTTCTATTATTATAACTGTTGTGCCGTCGAGTAACACCCAGCTTTAATTCCGCTGCGTATCCCAAATTTGGGGGTGTTACAGTAGCTCTTCTTAGTGAACACCGATCTTAGTGCATATCAGTGGAGTGAAGTTGTAACGGTTTGTAATCCACCAAAAGGATTATACTAGAGTAATAGTATCGGTGTCGTGGATTCGCAACTGGACGTACGGATGGTATAAACCCCCCATCCCGAACCAGTATATATTGTGGTGTCATTTACTCGCTTTATATACTTTGTTGTGATTGTGTTTGTGGTTGGTTTCTTATACAACCACTTGGTGTTCTTCTTGGCCTAAAGTTTTTAAACATCTAAGAAGCCGAAGAAACCGTATTCATCCCCCCCCCCCCCCTCTACGGTTCTACAATTGGTATCAGAGCGGAATACTCAAGTTTTTTAGCGTTAAAACCTTCCCGAGAAGTCGTTTTAAGTCAAAAACTTCTTTCCCAAAAGTCTAAAATCCTAACTAAGATTTTTGGTAAAGTAGAGTATAGATCCATGGCTCAAGAGAACTATGTAGAGGGATGTTCTATGCAAAGACCACCTTTGCTAGAAACCAATGGGTTTTGTTTTTGGAAAACCCGGTTTGAGACCTATGTTAGGTCCAAAGATCTTGATTTGTGGGAAATCATCTAAAATGGCAATTTTGTGTTTATGGTGGAAGACCCCGAAACAAAGTTGTTGGTGAAAAAGCCACATTCGGATCTAAAAGATGATGAGAGGAGGAAGCTTGGTAAAAATGATGAAGCAAAGATGATGATCTACAATTCTCTACCTCGAAGGGAGTTCGAGAGAGTCCACGTTTGCAAGACCGTCAAGGAGATTTGGCACTCACTCATCAAGGGAATTCACAAGTCAAGGATTGCAAGATCGACTTACTCATTCAACAATATGAGAAGTTTTTGATCTCGGATGAAGAAACCACTGACAATGGTTACACACGGTTCAATGCTATTATCACAAGCCTCACGGCTCTAGATCCTAGCTTTTACAACAAGAACCATGTGAGAAAGTTTCTTCGAGCTCTTCCAGTTAAGTGGAGGCCAAAGGTGACGGCTATTGAAGAAGCCAAGAACTTCGCGGAACTTCCTCTTGACGAGCTAATCGGCAACCTCAAAGTGTATGAAATGATTTTAGAAAATGACAAGGTTGTTTCTAAAGAAAAGAAGAAAGAGGTTAAGTCACTAGCCCTCAAAGCTAAAGTCACTAGGGAACAAACTAGTGATGATAATGATGAAGGAAGTGATGAAGATGATGAAGAGCTCAACCTTATGGCAAGGAACTTTAGGAAGTTCTTTAGACGAGAAGGTAACCCTAGGCAAGGTAATCGGTTTGATAACCAAGGTGATAGTAATGGTAGAAAGCTTGGAAGAGATCGTGACTTTAATAATAAAGGTGGTAGAAGCTCAAGGCGCGAACGCGAGTGCTACAATTGTGGAGGCAAGAATCACTTTATAAGTGAATGTCCAAAGCCTAAAGAAAATAGGGCATTCGTCGGCGGATGGAGTGATAGTGAAGACGGGGATCATTCGGAAAAGAATGCAACGTGTCTCATGGCGTTTGAAACTCAAAAGGTATCTCCGAACTCCTCTACTTCTAATAAAGATTTAAATATTCGTAATTTGCAAAAAGAGAATGAGGAACTTTTTAAAACTATTGAAAAACTTGTTGAGGAGAAACACTCTCTGAATGACAAGGTGTTTGAACTTGAACGAGAAGTAAAGAGACTTACTCAATGCAAAGAGGTGGTTGAACCTTGCACAAGTTGTGAAAAACTTGTACATGAGGTTAACTCTTTGAATGACAAAGTATCAAAACTTCAAAAAGAGTCATTAAGTTTTTCTAAATTTAAGAAAAGTAGCAATGATTTGGATGACATGTTAAGTCAACAAAAATTGTCCCAAGATAAGGAAGGTCTTGGATTTTCAAAAATTGAGAAAACCACTTCCGTAAGTTTAAGCAAACCAATAATGTTTGTAAAAGAAGGACAAAATGAAAAACCAAATGTTTTGTCTAATGTTCTTGATAAACCAATTGTTCCTCAAACTCCTTTTGCAAATACTCGAGGTACTCAAACACTCTTTACAAGAAGAGAAACCCCAAAACAATTTTACAACCCGGTTTCACGTAATGGACTTGGATACACACAAGCTCGAGTCGACCATAAACCTATCTTGCCCACACCAAATATGAAACCGTCATATAGCCAAAGACATTCCTATCAAAAGAATTAATCATCGTGAAGAAGAAACTTTAATAAAAACCAAAGATCTTCACATCATGAATATAACTCATACCAAAGGAGAGAAAACTCCTACCCAAACCAAGGATTTTTTAGACCACACAATCATCAAAACTTTGGACCAAGATTTCAAAACCAAAGTAATTCTTTAAACAACCCTTGGTCTATGTTTTCAAACTATGGTCTTGAAACACTAAGTATCTTGCTTCATGACCCAAGGATGTTCAACTTGGGAGTGCTTTATGCTAACAACAATGGACCCAAAAAACATTGGGGACTAAGTTTTTGAGTTATATGTTTGCTAGGTATTAGCTTGGACCGATCTTTTAGATTGTTGAAAGTGGCTGTTCCAAGCACATGACGTTTTAGAAGATTGTTTACTTCATTAGAAGCATGATGGTGTACATAAGTAAACTTTGAAGAAGGTCGTCGATTGTCTTAACATCAATGGTGAATCTTTATCTCGTGGTCATGAAACAAAAATCATCCATTAAAGTTGAGCTAAGTTCTTCCTTATGCTTATTAATCTTTATGTGCCTTAAATGTTAGTTGTTAAAAATGCTATGTGTTTAAGAAATATAGTTATGTGCTTAAAACTTGCATAACTTGAACACATCATAATCTAAGTCCTAGATCTTTAAGAACATCTAAAAACAATCAACAACTAAACCCAAAAGAAGAAATAAAGTTTTAAAAGATGCTTTAGTATTTTGATCATAATTTCTTCATCCGAACTCCGATTTAGTTGATTCAAAAGGCCACAGAAAGAGAAAAAGGAGATCTACATGATAAGAGTAAGTTGGGGTCTGTTCCTGGTGCATCGACGCGTGGGTAACGCGCCAGCCGCGGTAAAGTTTTGCAAAAATTTTGAAAAACTTTCGTTTTGAGTTCGTGAGTCTTAAAACTTGTTTTACACACTCCATTGGAACCCTATTAAGTCTTTCTAAACATAAAACAAGTCAAAAGTAATTAGAAACAGGAAAACAATCTTTCAAACTGAAGTAAGATGTCTAGTTGGTCATTTGTAAGGTCCTTTTGTGTGCTCTTAGAGCGTTTGTGCTTATATGAGAAATATGTTTTGGTTCTATTTGCTTATATGCCCACTTGCCATGATGATAGATGATTTAGTACATATTGCTAACATGTTAATTGCCTGCAACTATTAAAGATAGTAGATCATGTCATCACAACTTTCAAGTATTATATTTAATTAGACACTAAATGCACATTTACGTAATACTTAGACAAACAAGGTCTTGCAAGCAATTGGATTAGTAAAGCAATTTCAACTAATAAAGTTTTAGAATTACCACATATCGATTTGTTTGGTTCATCACATATTTGAAGTTACAAAGGCAACTTCCATACTTTAATGACAATTGATGACTATTCACATTATATATGGACTCTATTTCTAGGTGCTAAGGAAGTTGCCCTAGATAAGTTTAGAATCTTAGGAAGAAGATTTGGTAAACCTACTTAAGCTTTGATTCAAGTTAATCATGGTAATAAATTTAAACGTAGGGTGCAATTTGGTATTTTGTAAACAACATGGAATCTCACATAACTTCTCGGACATTAGTCCTCCTCAAACCAATGACGTCGTCCAAAGGAAGGACAAGAAGTTACAAGAGATGTCTTGTGTATTTAGCCGAGCAATCCAATTCGCAAACGTTTTGGTGACATGCTTTAAAAACCACGTGTTTCACTTTAAGAAAATGCTTCACCTAGTAGGAAATCATCACTATAGTTCCTTAGGAAATTTGAGACTATGGGTTATGACTAATTTAATTCCTAAGAAGTAGGAAATGTTTTAATGGAGTTTACATCATATAGGTATTTTCTTTGCAAGATTGAATTAATCTTAAGTTAGGGTTATACACGATGTTTCTCACTCACTTAGAAATCTTCTTATGTCTTGTCTTGTTAGTAAGTAGTAACTTGTGATGTTACAAATTAAGTCTAGGCACGCGTGCACTTAAATGTAATTGAATATCTATCACATCTTACCTTGAAGATTTTGGTCTTGCTTTACATTTTTAAAAGTGTTTATATGTGAAACTATGTGCTCTAATTTAATTTGGTGTTATGCCCACTTGTGTATGTGATATGTTTATGATTGATTGATTGATAGACCCATTCTATGAACATCTATTTGATGGTGCTATGTATGTGTTAATCAACATTTGGGATACAATGCGTTGAATATGTATTGTATGCATAGGCTATGATGAATTGTGCGTAAATGTATATGATGCTATCCTTTGACTAACCCATGTCGCAAGTATCCAAATGGTTACCTAACCCATCTTGGACTTCCACATATGAGGATTTTCTTGGTTGTTGCATGTTGTGGTGTTTTAATGTAGCTAGGCCACCGCAAAAGGTGAGGCTCTTGACCCATGGATCCCCGCCTTAAAACAAGGGGGAGCAACGATCTAGAGGATGCTATGTTCAAGGGGGAGCACGTTCGGGTGCTATTGGAACAAGCTACTTTCCAATTCTAATGGAAGTCCCACCTTTTTGATTCGACAAAAGGGGGAGAAAGAAAGCAAGAGCGTGAAGACCATTCAAGAAATGTTAAAGGCTTCACCAAATTACAAGGCAAAGGTCAAGACGCTAGCTACACCAGAGGTGCGCTTTGTCTTCGCTAAGTTTTGTAATTTTATTTGCTTTCGGTTTTTATTTGTCATCATCAAAAAGGGGGAGATTGTTGAGGCAACATGATCGAGATCTCTTTATATTTTAATGATGACAAACAAACCATCGAAACACATAAAATAACAAACGTTAGCCAAAATTCCCCGAATCACACATCTGCTGCTGGCGCGCCACCCACGCGTCAACGCGTGGGTAACGCGCCAGGCGTCTGTGAATTTCCGGATGAATTTTGAAAGTCGGCTTTCCCCTTACCCGACAAATGTGGATCTTTCAATACAGGTATGAATATGTTATGTGCTTAATTGAGAACACTCGAAACGAGTTTTGGGATTAGAGAGATCCAACTTTTAAAGCACCCATTTACGGGAAAATGCCAACTCATGTTTTCTAGCTATCGCCTCTAGGCAAGGCTTTTCTAAACTTAGGGAGCTTATATATTTCACATAACATCATGTGAAAGCATCCATATGCTCATAACCCGTGCTTACGTCTTCTCTAATTACGTAACGGGTTTACTCCCTTATTGATCAAACTAAGTCAAAGGTCACTTTGCGTAAACGCATCCTTTCCCACTTGGGTTATGCTTTACATTGAGGCAAAGCACTTAACCTGTTTGAACCAAGGTATTAGTTGAGAACGTCGAGTCGTAAAATGTCACGAGATATGAAACTATGGATTCTCAACGTTGTGTTACTTGAACTAATAAGTAACTTATGATTTTCTCAACTTATAATCTTAATTGTCTAACCTCTTAATGACAATTAGATTATTTTCTTCTTAATTACTTTTCCTAATTATCTTCTTCATCAAAATACCACTTAACCCAAAACCATCAAACCCAATACCACCAAATCTCCAACAATCCTTCCCAAATATCCTTTTCCAAAATTCCCTTACACCACTTACACAAAGTATACTCTTGTCTCCCACACTTTTGATCCTAGCCATTCATTTCAAATCAAACTCATCTCAACCATCCATTCCCTTACAACATCACATCGCTTACACATCTCTTATATTCCTTACACATCTTCAATATCAACCATTCAATTTAAATTAAACACATCTCAACCATCCATTCAACCTCTTCTCTATTTTAACACATGTGTTTAATCTCAACCATCCAATTCAAACTTAAACCAATCTTAACCATTGATCACACTTCCTCCCCAAGCAAAAAGGCTCCTTTGATCTCATCAATCCAATTCAAATCAAAACCATCTTAACCATTCAATCTCTTACAACACATCTTAACCATCTATTTCAAACCAAAACTCATCTCAACCCTCCATTTACCCTTTTCCCCCAAGCAAAGGAATATACCTTTGGAATATTCCTTCCTTAACCCAACCATGGTTCATCTCACCCAACCATGGTTAGCTCTCAACACACAACCCTAACCCAACCTTGGTTAACCTAACCAACATAAAACTGAACCCAACTATGGTTACCTCTCTATACCCAACTATGGTTAACTCTTAACCATTCCAAGGATGGAACATTCCCTTGGATACACTCTTTAACCTAACCATGGTTATTCTCTATACCTAACCATGGTTACTTCTCAACACTTCTTTCTATACCTAACCATGGTTAACCTCTAAACCTTCAACCTAACCATAGTTACACCTTAACCCTTCCCTTGAGGAATATCCCATGGCATATTCTTTTCTCTATTATTCCATGTGAGGAATACCATTTCTACCCCTACCAAACTACCCTTCTACTTTTCTACCCTTGGTATTTGGTTTTCTTATAAACACTTCACAAATGATTTTCCAAATTGGCTATTTGAGTTGGTAAACCTTAGATTTATTAATGTTAAGGTTTATTATGAAGTACAATTAGGGGTTTAGCAAGGTAAGGCATTTATAATGCCAAACACCCAAAGCCTCGGGAATATTTTCCCTGGGTGTCTGGCGCGCCTCCTACGCGTCAACTCGTGGGTGACGCGCCGGCCTCGGTAAAATATTCCCAAGTTTGGGTTTTGCCTATAAATATCATGCCTTGCCTCTTGTAGTCCTCACCCCTTACCATTATTTTTCTCTCTATATTCTTTCTCTTTAATCTCTCTATCTCTACTCTTGTGTTCTTAATCTTTCACACTAACATCTATTGGAAGAACACATCTCATTGCAAGGGAAGAATCACAAGAACCTAATCCACTCTTGTGATTGTGTCGAGGGTCTTCTATCTTTACCCTTTCTACTACAATCAAGTCTCTAGATTAGGTTTGGGCTTGGTTGAATAAACAAACAACTTATTCTTTCTATTTGTTTGTGAGGGAAGTCTTGTGTCTTAGTGACCAAGCCTAGATCATTGGGAATCTAGATTGAAGTCTTGTGTCTTGGTGACCAAGCCTAGATCATTGGGGGATCTAGTTAGGGTTTGATACTTCTGGTGGGAAGTCTTAGTGGTCTTTGTGGTTAAGTCAAATCACGAGATTCTTTTGGGCGGTTTCCGAGGGCGGAATACCGTTGGGGAGTAGCTCTTCTTAGTGAGCACCGATCTTAGTGCATATCGGTGGAGTGAAGTTGTAACGGTTTGTAATCCACCAAAAGGTTTATACTAGAGTAATAGTATCGGTTTCGTGGATTCGCAACTGGACGTACGGATGGTATAAACCCCCCATCCCGAACCAGTATATATCGTGGTGTCATTTACTCGCTTTATATACTTTGTTGTGATTGTGTTTGTGGTTGGTTTCTTATACACCACTTGGTGTTATTCTTTGCCTAAAGTTTTTAAACATCTAAAAAGCCGAAGAAACCGTATTCACCCCCCCCCCTCTACGGTTCTACAATGGGCGATAACAAAGGTGCGATAGATTTAAGTAAAAATCTGGTTCAACACTCTAGGACTAAACATATAGAAATACGCCACCACTTCCTTAGGGATAGTGTACAGAAAGGAAACATATATATACTTTGTTGTGATTGTGTTTGTGGTTGGTTTCTTATACACCACTTGGTGTTATTCTTTGCCTAAAGTTTTTAAACATCTAAAAAGCCGAAGAAACCGTATTCACCCCCCCCCCCCCCTCTATGGTTCTACAATGGGCGATAACAAAGGTGCGATAGATTTAAGTAAAAATCCGGTTCAACACTCTAGGACTAAACATATAGAAATACGCCACCACTTCCTTAGGGATAGTGTACAGAAAGGAAACATATCTATAGAAAAGGTTGCATCGGAAGATAACATTGCGGATATATTCACTAAACCCCTTAAGCGTAAATTATTCAACCACTTGCGATTAGGATTAGGAATGATGGAACAAGTTGACTGAATTCTATTGTATTTACACTAATTTTTACTTGCATAAAATTTATTTTTCTTCCACCTCTCCATATCTGAGTCTAGGAATCTATTTCGCACAAAATTAAAGATTGGGAAACCTCATTTTTATTGCATATACTCTCTTGTAAAACCCAATCAAATTTTCTTTAAAACTATTCTTACATCTAGGAATTACATGAAAATTATTTTCCTTGCATTGTTGACAAATGCTAAAAACTTTTTTTTTTCTTAAATCATGCATAAAAATCTTACATGAATTGTCAAAGTATATAATCTAATATATAACATTGACATTCATGAATCGAGCAAAAATCGAATCAAGGAGATTTTGGATTGTTTCTTAGGAAGTTTACTTATTTGCATTTAGGAGTCGAAACAATCACAACTCCACATTTGTTGCATATAGGCACACACTAGGACAAAATCACTCACAATATTGTCATTTTGTTCTATCACTAGTTTTTCACTCACTAGTTGCCTTTGCCTTTGATTTAAGATAGTTACTCTAGGAAGATTAAGTGCCCTTGCCTTTACTTGTCTCTTCTAGATTATTATTTATTGCTTGTTTGCTCTATTAATTAAATGTTATGCATGCATGCTATATTATGATTAGATTAGATGCTATATTGCCTCAAAGAGTTGAACTTGCTTGAATCCAAATCCTAAAAACACAACCTTTCTTCAAATTTTATGCCAAAAACCCAATTCTGGCAATCTGGAAAACACCAGATGGGCGGCCCCCTTAATTATGTAAGGCGGCCCCCTTAATCATAATGGGGACCGCCCCCTAATTAAGGGGATTGGCCATCTGATGGTCGGGTTTACAGAATCTTTTCTGCTTTTTAGCCCATTTCAACCTACATTTCCCAATTTTCACCAACATATTTTGTCCTAATCTCCCAAACAAACCTTATCCATCCATAAACACACAAATCTTACACTATAAATATCCTAATCTTCAAAACTCTCCATTCATCTCATCATGACCTCTCCAAACAAACCAAAACCAAAAGCCTCAAGGTTAGCAAGGATGACAGAGAAACCCATTTGGCGAAGAAAAAGCCCTCGAAACAAATCCATCATAACCAATGAAGTTGGAAATCACTCAACACCTCCAACTACTTACTTCCCAAACTTTACACCAAACCCACAAGGACATTCCTTTGATCCTCTTTACAAACCATACAACATTGGCCAAACATCCACTTTCATGCCAAACTACACATCTCAACCTCCAACCACTTATAATGATCCATACAAGTTTGATCAACCATCAAACTACACTTCCAACAATTTCAATTCCAACTACACAACCCCAATTCATCCATATCAACACAATGATTCTCTCCACACTGCCACGGAAAAGCAAAAGTTTTGTGATGAAATAAACCAAATCCATGATCTTAGTGATCTCCTTGCTATGCATCTTGCACAACGCAACAAAGGGCAACCTCCATCATCACCCTATGCAAATTTCCTACCCCACTCTCTCAACTTGGATCAAGTTACAAACCACACTCACTTTTTCCCTTGTTGCATCTTCCTTCAAAAACAAATCCTCTACTTGAGTGAAGATATTTCTTGGATGGAATATCTTCTCACTCGTCCTCATCCAATACCACCCCTTGACACGATACAACTTCGTGAGATCCACCTCTTCTGTTCCATACCCCACTCCATATCCTTCTCCATCAAACAACTAAGCTTTATGCTTATGTTCCCCTCAAGCAAATAAAACACTCAACCATGGGTTGCAAGCAAGTCCAAGTGCTCTCTTTGGCAATTTAGGACTATGTTGTTTCTTTTGTTTTATTATAATCAATATGCTTCAAGCATATTGAATATTGTAATGATGATCATTTCTATGTTCATCTCATATATGCTTGAATGAATCTACTTTTATTTGCATTGTTGTTGCTTTGCATATATATATATGTCTTGTTCTCCACACATATTTTTTTTAGCCAAGCATTCCATAGCTCATTTCCTTGGTGCTCTCAAATGAGGGGGAGCATACATCAAGGGGGAGCTTTCAACTCGTTTAACTTCTTTCATGAAGCTTAATCGACATAACCTTTTTGATTTTACAAAAAGGGGGAGAAGTGAATATAAACTCTAAATACTTGTTTAAAAATTAATTTTTAGTTTTAAAGAGTTTAAAGTTTTGTAATCATCAAAAAGGGGGAGATTGTTGACATAAATAATGTCTAAAAACATTGTTAACATTCATCGACATCTCTATGTTTTGATAATCACAAAACATAAATTCAATAAACTAAAACTATTGTCGTAAACAAGTATTTAGAGATAAATATTTCACTTTGCATCCAAATCACTTAAGGTATGAATAAACAAAGTGTTTATTGCATTCTATGATCAAAGGAAATTTTTCTATAATCTCTAGAACTTTTATAAAATGTCATAAACATTTTATATCTTTTACAAAATCATTTTTGGAATTAAAAGAATATGTTTAAATCATTATAAATATATGATTTCAAATTTCCAACCAAAAATGGCAAATATTATCCAGAAAAACCTTCCCCACAAAAGGACAAACAAATCCAACGTTCCGGGGGGGGGGGGGGGGGGGGGCTTTAATAATTAAGGGGACCGCCCCCTAATTAAGGGGACCGGCCACGCTCCAGAACAGTAATTTGTTGCCCTATAAATACTGGTTCATTTCACAGATTTTTCTCACCTTTTGCACTCCTAAACTTTCTGTTCTAGATCTCTATTTCTATTCTTTAAATCCTTTGATCATACATACATAAATCTTTGTTTCAAAGTGATCCAAACATCAACCTCTCAAGTGCAAGAGAATAATACTTCTAGCCTCCAAGACAAGAAGTATTACAACTTGTTGTGACCTCCACATCCAAGTTGTTAGAGCATCATTCATTACATATATTTTGTTGTGTTATTTGTTGTGAAAATTTGGTAGAAGATAGATTAGATTAGTGTATAGATAGAGTGATTGTTTAGAAGATTGTTTTGAAGTAGATAGTTGGAAAGTAGATTGTTGTGAAGAAGATTGTTGTGATGTAGACAGTTGTGAAGTAGACAGATAGTTGTGAAGTAGATAGGTGTGAAGATAGATAGGTGTGAAGTAGTTGTGTATAAGGTGTGATCAAGTTGTGACGAAGTTGTGGTGTGTATATTGGTGTGTAAGGTTTTCTCCGCCATAAGGGAGCTTGTTGACATAGTGAAGAAAACTCTCGAGTTAGGTGCTCGGGGAGTGGAGTAGGGCAAGGAAGGTGTCCTTGTAGCCGAACTACTATAAATCTCTTGTCTCGCGGTTCGATCTTTCCATCTCTCATTTATTTCTTTACTTACATTATTATTGCTATATCATACATATTTGTTGTTGTTTATATTGTGCAAGACTTGAGATCACATAATATCGAATCTAAATTTTTGAAAGTAAAGAAAACACGAAAACAATCTTTTATAAATTAAAAAGACGTAAAACTATTCAACCCCCCTTCTAGTTTTCCACATCATCCATGGTGTTGGGTCAGGTCTTTACCCACTGTCAGCACGAACCATAGCCTACGTGAGGCGTTTATGTAATAAGTATAAATACCCTCTCCCACGAAAGGAGATGGTTGGAGCTTTTCATTAGTTAATCTAATACACACAACTTTCTCTCACTAGAAAACTCCCACTTCTCCTCTCTTTCTATCTCTAACAAATTCGGCCTATACATCAATATTTGAGTGTGTTATGTTATTTGATATCTTACAAGGACTTTAACTTAAGTCTAATTGTCACAAAAAAGGAGTTTTTGAATGATTTAATTAAACTAATAAAATAACAAAAATTAAATTGAAAGTGAATCATTGGGAAAAAGATATGATAGCCTAGCTACTAATCTTAGTACACCATGACTTAGTTTTCCTAACATTGTCTATTATCGGTTTATGTGGTGGTTAAATGTCACTAGGATCAGTTGGTCAAATCTCTTAACCTATGATACCCAAACCCGCCTCCTTTTGTCAATTCAGCCGTACAGTCCGATTTTCAGTCATTAAGTACCATCTATCAATCTAGACCTATTATGTACCAAGGTGTGTGGTCCTTTAGTCAATTTTCTCACATATGTCAAGGTCCCGCATCTCTTCTCTATGTTTTCTAGGATAGGTAGTCCTTTGGTCATTCTTACGTTGGTGATGTGTAGTCTTTTGGTTAATTCTTACACTCCTCGCAACCTACCGGCTAGGATCATTTGGTCAATTCAAACTAGCCTAAATAGGTACTACCTAGCATTCACATATCCAAAATGCGGGGTTCATAGAAAGGCTAGACTGATAAACACATAAAACGCACAATAAACAGGAAAACAATTATCATGGAAATAATGATTTCATAATTAGGCTAACACATAAAGTGTTTAGCCTCTCATATTAATAAATGGAGCAAAAGTAATGTAAAATGTCATAATGAAAGTAAACATTGGATTCGATACAGTTACAAGATTTAATGCTAAAGCTAATGAGTATATGATTCGATTTCTCCCTTGGAATGAGGTTGAGAGTTGTAGAGATTCGTCCTTGATAAAGCCCTAATTCATCCCTTAAAGTTGTGGTGGAAAATTTATAACCTCGACATGGTTACGGCGTAACCTTAAGTAAAGGGTTACGCCGTAACCCTCATATCTTAGATGATCTTATCTTTATAATAATACTTACGGTGTAATCTCAAGAAGATGTTACAACCGTAGAAGCCTCGTTAACATTTTATTGGGTTTCTACGCCGTAACCCTATGAATGAGTTGCGACATAATCTTCTTGATCCCTGGATTTGTCTAAGTCCTTGGATATCTACGGCGTAACTATGTCGATAGAGTTACTCCGTAACCTTCAGTAGTCGTTGGCTTAGTCTTCTAGTAATAAAATATGTTACAGTGGTAGGTAAAATAACTGTTCTACATCGTAACTTTCCCCTAGTCAGCAACCTCTTGAATGACTTAATCAGTTATCCTTTCAAATCCGCGTTTCTTCGTTCCGGTGCTCATATCTACCCTGAAATAAAACAATAAGAAATAAGAGTATATATCCCTGTAAAACATATACAAATGATGAGAATTTTAAGGGGAAATTGACACTAAATAATCAGGACTATTTGATAATCAAATATCCCCCACTTGAACTCTACTTGCCTTCAAGTAGACTTTATTATAACCGTTCTCAAAAGATAACCCTCAAGTTAGCTCGGAAGATATGAATCTAAAAGTCTCCTATTCTACATCTTATCTTTATAATAATACTTACGGCGTAACCTCAAGAAGAGGTTACAACCTTATCTTCATTGGATCTTTATAAAATGTTAGATCTATATTAAACTTTTCTCATCAATCATAAGTTTCTGATCATACATATATTTAGATTATATAAATATGCGTTTATAGTATTGTGTCCAATCATTAGAATATCAAATAAAATCTTGAAACAAAACTTTAAATAACAGGGGTCACACACAAATATTAAAAATTCGCTTTATCATAGACTATCTATTACCACATGACTGAACCGATCTATCCGATTATAATGTGTAAAGATTTAGTTATCATAGACTCGTACAAATTAGTTACTTAACATATCTAACTATCTTATAATGCATAATGAACTACTATAATTAGAATACTTAAAATTAAGCCTTACAAATTTAGAAGCTTAAAGTACACGTGATTCAAACACAATTAGACAATTAATACCATAAATGAAATATAATTAGACATTTACAAGTTTAGAAGCTTAAAGTATACACCAATTTGTTTTTTCTATTAAAGTTTAAAATTAATGACTTAAAATTGATCATTATTTATATTAAATACATTAATTAAATAGTCAATAAATACAATTAATACACTTATTAAAACACCCCTTACAAAATAAATACAAATTATCAAGCATATTGTACAACCAACTTAAATACAATTCCTGCATTAAATGTCATTAATACAAATAATAAAGCATATTTTAAGTCCGAACGGGCAATGGACCAAATGGGCTTGAGCCCGAACGGGCACAGGTCAAACGGGCTCGAGCCCGAATGGACACGAGCTAAACAAAATTTTTGATATCCGTAAATTTATTGTCAAAAAGAATATAATAAACTAAAATATGTTCACATATTGTACAAACCAAGCAAACTACTAAACAAAAACATAAAATAAATAATAAATAAAATAATACAAACAAAGCAAAATTTCATCAAACTTTTGCAAAAAAAAACTAATCAGTAAAGTTATTGCCAAAAGATGTATAAATAAAATAAATTATTAATCGAAAAAATTAAATTACAGGGTGCCCGCAGCTGCATCGCGCGGGGACCCTGCTAGTGTATAATTATAGAATAAAGAACGTACCCTTTGATCACATCTTAGAGCATGCTGATAACGTGTTATAAAATGTCAAAAACAAGAGTAAAGATATTGAAGAAAATGAGAGAATTATTATTGTATTATTTAATGGTGATTAGAAGAGGTTACAAATGTGTAATACGTATAAAATAGATTAGTACATATAAAAACATGATTAACTACTAACATAATGATAAATATACATAAACTCATAATAAATATTTGAAACAAAAAATACAAAATAAGACATCCCACGTCTAATTAGGCAAATTAAATGGGTAAAGAGAACCAAAGTACATACCAAATACCAAACCACTAGGTGCTATCAATCATTTTAAGGGGGTGGCAGTCATGATTAGAGATGACAAAAAAATCCGTACTCGACGGGGACCCGATCCCCAAACCCAATTTGACTGGGGAATCCCCGAGTTAACCGGGGGATGGGGACGGGGACGGGGAATACCCGAATTATGAAACCGGGGATGGGGCGGGTACGGGGATAACATAAATCCCCGACCCCAAACTCATGTACAAACATGTATAAATTTTATGTATATTAATACTAAATGTACTTGTATATGTATATGTTACTAAGTATTGACAATTATTATACGTGGAAGTTTATTTTTATGTATATGTGATATTTAATCGATAAAAATCATCAAATATTTTAGAATGTTAAGTACTAAATGCGTATTATTCAACCAATATTTTGTCCGAATGCACTCATTCGATGCACTTTATTTTTATATTATATGTGATGTTTCAATACAAACAATGCTTTAAAGTTGAATGACATTTTAATTAATCCAACTATGTATAATGTACGGTTTTTAAGATATTTTATCGGCCAATTCTTTATATTTTCGATTAGTTATGTAATTTTTATGTTTTATTCATATGCAACAAAAATACCCGAATCCTCATGGGGATCCTCGATCCCCGTTGGGGACGGGGATGGGGATGCAAAACGATTCCCCGATGGGGTTGGGGGCGGGGATGGGGATGGGAGTGAGAAACGGGGATGGGATAGTAAATACGATCCCCGATATTTCCCGCCTCGTTGCCATCCCTAGTCATGATTTCATGCCTCCCCCATGCCTCACCACCCACCAATAATATCCGGCCACCTCATTTCATGCCTCTCTCAAGTCTCACCATATTTTTTTAGTGTCAATCATGATTCTATGTCTCACCTAATTTTATTTTCTATTTTTTATATTCATAATTATATTAAACAATTTAATAATAACATAATACTTCATTAATAATTAAAAGAAAATTACATAATAGTTAGAAAAATAACTTTCAATAATAAATATGGGCAATTATTTTTAACACATACCCTCTTTTTTATTATTGTAGGCTTGCCTAGTTTCAACTTTATTAATTACTACTGTATTCCTATGATTCTATCCCAATGCCTCTACAAGGTGTTAAGTGGTATTTTGTTTAAAAAAAAATGGTCGTCTTCTTCCTTCCCACCTGCAAAACAACAAAAAAACACACACACATCAAACTATCACACAAACACAAACACATCACAAGCATAAACAAAATACACGTATAAATGATTTTTTTTTTAAACCAAACAGTCCATAAAAGAGCCGTTCAACGGCTATATTTTCCTTCCTCCTCTCCCATGATTCAACGGCAATTCATGCCGAGGTCCTCCATGCCAAATCCATGCCGCATAGGTGGCAGCGGTATTGACTAGCGGCATGCTCCATGCCAAGCATCATGAGCCCACTGCCACCCCTAAATGAACACTATGCTATCTGAGAAATGAAATATAGGACCAAAACAAAACAATAGAACCAAACGCTGACATTAAAAGACGAGGCCCACAAGAGAATAACTTCTCCCATGAAATCTGGACCACCAATGTGCACTAACAGCCAATGAACAACTACATTCCAGTTTTAGATTGCTTCTCTAGATTCTAAGCTAGCAGACGATTTTAACAAGGCAAAAATTACTTGAGATAACCACTCCCGAAGTGTGTTGTAAAACGAGGACTAATTTTTTTGAATTTATCCATTTGGACCTAAATTTCGTTACTTAAAATAGGTGCGGTTTCGAGATACATGTATCCACACCACAATAGATCACGTCTTCCAATTTTAAAGAAATAACCAGACCAAAAATTTTCCCATGACCCACACCCATACCATCTCATATATTGCGTAAGAAATGAGGTGTAAGTCACGTAATACTAAAAAATTGCTAGTGGCCTAGAATAGCGTGTCTATTTAATTAAGTATGATATGCTTGGTTTTTCTTATTTTTTTTTATTTTTATTATTATTTTTTTAACAATATGGGTTTAAAAAATGATTATTTGCAAACTTTGGACATTAGTTAATATATGTATATGTTGTAAATATTTGTGTTGGTTAATGGATTTGCGTTCTCCTTGAAGTGACGTTCGCAAAAAAATAAAAAGTGTCTAAAATAGAGTTAATATGAAAAGGCATCCCGAGAACCACACACTTGATCATCTGCAATATTTCACAAGCTTTTTAATGACATGGAAAAACTAGGCTTGGAGTAGTTTAAACCAGTTTAGCATTTCCAAATGTAATTCCTATGCTTTCAATGTTTAAACGTTTATCGATCTCTTATGCTTTAATGTTTGAAAACCATAACAAATAAACCATATCCCCAAAATAAAACCCATTTTGTATTTCAAGTGACTCACTTTGAGACACGATATCTTATTAATATTAACTACATTTTGGATAATCTTTAATTCGTTAGGAAGCTCTGTTCAAGGAGAACACAAATCCACTATATTTACAACATGTACATATTTAAACAGTGTCCAAAATTTGCAAATAATCATTTTGGCAACCTATTTTGTATTTCAAGTGACTCACTTTAATAAACGATATTTTATTCATATTAACTTCATTTTGGACACTCTTTAGTTTGTTGTGAACCTCATTTCAAGGAGAACGCAAATCAACTAACCAACACAAATATTTACAAAATATACATATATTTAATAGTATTCAAAGTTTGCATAATCATTTTTTTTTCAACCCATTTTGTTAAAAAAAATAATAAATAAAAAATAAATAAATAAATAACCTATCTTACTTAATTTAATAAGAACGCTATTCTTGGCCAATACCAATTTTCTAATCTAATACTACGTGACCTACACCCCATTTTGCTAAATATGTGATGCCATGGGTGTGGGCCATGGGGTAGTTTTTGGTAGATTATTTCTTTAAAATAGGGGGCATGGTCCATTGTGGTGTGGACATGTGTGCCTCGTGACCACACCTATTTTGGATCACGAAATACAGATCCAAATTAGTAAATGCAAAAAAGTTGTTCCTAATTTTATAACACAATTTTTTAGTGTCCTTTTAAGTAATTTTCACTGTAAGTAGACCAATGATAATAGAGCAAATTCCATTTTTGTCACAAAACCAAAAACATAATTTAATAAAGAGAAAAAAAATTAATGAAACCTTTTTGGTAGATTATGAAAATGGACAGCACCTAATGAACTTTTGAGCAATGATCTATTGGATATACTATACATCGCTCATCCAACGGTTCAAGTGTGCCACACACATTACTTAACTGGCCAAGTGCGCCTAAAGTTACTTCGAAAATAGCTAAGCGTGCATCAAACTGCTAAACGCATCTGAAATGTTAAGCGCGCTAGGCTTCTATTTACACGACCAAAAGAAAAAATGTATAAAAATTATATAAAGTGAAAAATTGAAGCGCGCTTTAAAATAAATAAACTCATGTGATACATGTGGTCTTTCACAAACTCATGTGTGCTTCAAGCGTCCGTAATGCAAAAAACTAACAAAAGCCTTTCGAAAATGTTTTTACGCATTGCATCAAAAACGTTTCGAAAAACTTTTTACAAAGACCGATAAACTTAAGTATTTGCTAAAAGGCTTCTCTCTTGATGCCTCAAATCACTAAATGCATTAATTGCATTTATATTGCTCATGCTCTTAGCTATTTTCATGTGCATAGAATGTTTGACAATGAACTCATGCGTATCTTAAGTCAACCTCCATGCAAAAGTGAATACACAAGTGAAATTAATGCCTGCAAAAGTTACTATGACATATTGATATTAAATATTGGATGACTATAAATCAGGCATGCTTGGATGGCTATGATTCACTCTGTTCTATTAGAGCGCTGGGTGCAGTGGCAAGCCCCAAGCTCCCCATTTGGGCCTCACCATGCCACATCACAAAAACACCCCAACTTCAACAAACCACAACAAACCCCCCCCACCAAACAACAAACCTCCACTTTCCCATTCGGGCCCCACCTCTTACACATTTATTTTTTTTATTCATTTCATTAAAAAAAATTAAATTCTTTTCACAAATACTTAAAAATAACACAACACATTAATTTTATTTCATCAAAATTTAAAAAATAAATAAATAAAAACTCAACTGTGTAACAAAAAAAAAAAAAAAAAAAAACTAAACTGTAACAAACCTGCTGCTTCTTCCTTTCGTGAAAAAAAAAAAAAAAAAAAAAAAAAAAAAAAACAAACAAACAAACCTGCGCTTCTTCTTCTCCAACCAAAACATACACAAACACACACTAAACTCACACACGCAAACAACCAAAACCAAAACACCTGCTAATATGTCTGCTAATATGTCAGACGTTTGCTTCGCCGTGGCCACGACGAGTTTGCCAACGGCGAGCCTCATCCGGTGTGGCGGCGAGCAACGGCTCGCCGTTGGAGTTGCCAGCTCGGACGGCGAACCCCCATTCGTCGACCATACCCAGTGCTCTTAGAGTCCGTTTAGTTTTTAGATGGTTTAGATTAGGATTTGGATTTAAATCTAAAGTTGTAGATTAAGGACCCGTTTGGTTTATAGGTGGGTTTAGGATTTGAATTTTGAATTTGGATTTGGATTAAGATTAGGATTAGGATTTAGATTTAAATTTAATATTAGAGAGTGAAATAAAATTTTAAAAAATAAAATTTGTATTTAAATCATTAAATAATCCACTTTTATCTTTAATATACATTTTTTCTTTAATGGGACCAAACAATTGAGAGATAAAGTTGTAGTGGGTCCACCCTAAAATGAAAACCCACCTTACCCCCTTTCTTTATAAATATGTGAGCCTATTGGGGTTGAGTCCCAATTTTGAATCTCAATTTTTTAAACAAACATCTTATTTGGTCATCAATCCTAAATCTTAAAAAGACAGATATCAAGCAAACGCACCTTAAAATTTGGATTTAGGGTTTAAATTAAATAAGGAAAGAGAAATATATAATAAAATAATCTATTATATATATTATTAAAATATGAGATACCTATTTGAAATGATATTTATATTAGTAAAAGATAGTAGGAAAAATATAAGAAAGAAATTGTGTGGCTACGAATTGAATAGGACTCACAAAAAATTGTATTTTTGTTGTAAACCAGGGTAGGGGCTAAGGTTTTGTGGAGACCCTCATATTTGGACATCAATACACTAATCAAACCTCATATAAATATACCAAACAACTTATTCTACCTTGATACCAAATCTAAATGTCAAATACTGGATACCCAACCGGCCCTCAGTTCTATTACTTTTGTAATTGTAAATGGGGTTAAAATCATGCATGCGGACGGCTATGATTCAGTCTTTTCTGTTAGCTATATTATTTTGCTACTTGAAAATGGGGTTAAAATCATGCATGCTGCTATGATTCAATCTTCTCTATTAACTCTATTATTTTAGGAACGTGATTTGGTTCATTTTGATAAAACCATGAAAAAAGGTTCATTCTCGTAAATAGGGTATGAAAGAAGTTTATTTTGGTAATGTGTTTTTAAAGAAATATCCCGATGTGACTTGTGCGGCTCCATTAAAAAATTGACATGTGTCCTCTAAGAAAATCTTCAATTACATGTTGTTTAAGTAATGTGTAAGTTAATGTTGTATTTAATTTTTTGTGCCACTTATAACTTAAAAAAGTTAATTAGATAATCAAACCTAACCATCACCACCACCCGCCACCCACCACCACCACCGCCCATAACCCCACTACCACTGCCCTCTACCTTCCACCGCCCTCCGCGGCCCTCCGCCATCTTTTAAACCCTTAGTCGCACAAGAAATTAAATACAACAACACTATCTTACAAATTACTTACGCAACATGTACTTGAAGATTCTCCTAAAGGACACGTGTCAATTTTTTAATGGAGTCGCACAACCGCATCGTGGCAAATGTAAAGTCACTTTTTTTCGTAATCTTTTAATCAAGCTTTTGATTTTGGGGCAATTATGAAATTCGCTCAATGATATAACCGAGTTCCTGGTGTTGACATTCATTTACCAAAATTTGTAAATCAACAAGTATCAAACTTAAACAACCTAAGTATTTAAGGCCCAAAAACAATCCTAGGGGAGAAAGAGAAAGATCCTGGCCAAAACATCAGAAAAGGAAATTGGCAAACACGAGTTTTGCCCTTTGTCCAAAACCCGATTAACCATGCAAATTTCGTCAAAATTCCTCTTCGAATATCAACATCAACAAAATAGGAACAAGGAACATTATGTCATTCGGATTTATGTCATCATGAATGTTTTTCTTTCCTTGCATCATCTCATTATTTCTTTAATACATCTTTGCCCTTTAACCTCTTATTTTATTATTCAAAGGGTTGTTGTCTTTACACATACGGAACAACGTACATACTCCTTGCTGCCTAGTGCCTACATATATACCATCTTCTTCTTCTACTTGATGATTTGATTTTATTTCTATTTGTTATATAGTTCCAACTTATTTTCGTTTGAATTTCTCTTATTGGGTTGTATTCTACTTTATTCACAAGGTGGTGACCATTGACTCTAGCTAATCAAAGTTTTCTTGCTTTGTTTGCTCACACGCATCAAGCGGGAATATCCTTTTACAGTGGTGGTTCCGAGAACCAAAACCATGTGATTACTTAACTTAGTTGAGTCAATAAAATAAATTGCTTAAACGGGTCATCATATCACTAATACCATCTGAATTCATATACAGTTTATGTGAGATATCAGATATTTACTTAATATAATAGTATGAATGTCACTTGTTCACGCTCAAGTCTAGTAGAACACATATAGGAATGGACGTGAAATCATGAATACTTGATTAAACTTCCCTTTAATTATACATTCCATGCATCAAGAAAATAACTTTGTTTGTATCCATCCATATTCCTTTATGTAGATGTTAAAACACAAACTAAGAAATATTAAAACAAGCTTCTGATTTGGAAAGAAGTGTGACTCGAGATGAGATTCGATCGGCTGTTTGGAGTTGTGGGGAGAATAAATCTCCTGGTCCGGACGGGTACACATTTGAGTTTTTTAAGAAATACTGGAACTTTGTAGGACCTGATCTATGTGAGGCAGTCGAACACTTTTTTGAGACCGGCTTGTCTTCAAAGGGGTGCAACTCGTCATTCATTGCCTTAATTCCGAAAGTCGCGGAAGCCAAATTTGTTAATGATTTTCGGCCTATAAGTTTTATTGGGTGCGTTTATAAGGTTGTCACGAAGGTCCTTGCTAATCGGTTGGCTTTGGTTATTGCGGACCTGGTTTCCGATACCCAATCTGCGTTTGTTGCTAACAGACAAATCTTGGATGGTCCTTTTATTTTAAATGAGATCCTTCACTGGTGTAAAAGGAAGAAAAAACAAGTCATGTTCTTTAAGGTTGACTTTGTTAAGGCTTACGACTCGGTTCAATGGGACTTTTTATTAGATGTTCTCGAGGCTTTTGGGTTTGGTCAAACTTAGTGTAATTGGATTCGTGGTGCTTTTAGCTCTGCAAGGGATTCGGTTTTGGTTAATGGTAGCCCATCAAACGAATTTTCCTTCCATTGTGGGCTTAAGCAAGGCGACCCTCTGTCTAATTTCTTATTCATTCTCATTATGGAATCACTTCATCTGTCGTTCTCTCGAGCAGTAGATGAAGGCGTGTTTTAAGGGGTCCATTTAAATGGGTCAATATCTATATCTCATCAGTTTTATGCAGACGATGCTATGTTTATTGGGGAATGGTTTGATGCAAATTTGAAAGGTATCATTAATATTCTTCAATGTTTTTTTCTTGCTTCAGGCTTGAAAATTAACATTCATAAGAGTCAAGTGTTGGGAGTGGGAATTCCGCGTTATATTGTGATGCAGGCGGCGGCTTCTTTAGGCTGTGCTGTCATGCCTAACCAGTTTCGATATTTAGGAGTGACGGTGGGAAAGTGTATGTCTCGGCATCAAGCTTGGGAGGATATGGTGCTTAAATTAAGATCATGCTTGTCTAACTGGAAGGTAAAAACCCTGTCTATTGGCGGTAGATTGACTCTATTGAAATCGGTTCTTGGCACCTCTCCGCTATATAATATGTCCATCTTTAAGGTTCCTAAAGGAATCTTGAAAAATATGGAGTCGATTCGTAGTAATTTTTTCGACGGTTTTGATTCTTCGGAAAAGAAAATCACGTGGGCTGCGTGGGACAAAATTTTAGCTTCCAAGAATAATGGTGGTTTAGGCGTGACGAGCTTTTTATTTCTCAAGATGGTTCGCTTTGGTTTCGTGTGATTCAAGCTTTGTATGGGCCTGCTATTGATTCTCATCCGGTTAAGTTCTATTCTAATTAGTGTTCAATTGTTCGTGAATTCACCTTCTGTCGGGGAAAGGTTTTGATTTTTGTCCTTTTGCAAAAAACGCATAGGGGATGGGAATGGTACGCGTTTCTGGTTCGATATTTGGATTGGCAATAAGCCCCTTCAGGTGATCTTCCCCCGTTTGTTTGCGCTTTAGCTAGACAAGGAGATCTTGGTTGCGGACAAAATGAAGGTTGAGTTGGATCACTCCTTTAGACGTCAAGTACGGGACGGTTCTGAACACCAACAGTTGGTAGATTTATACTCGCGTCTGGAATTGGTGTCTCTTTCTCAGTCTAATGATTGATGGGTTTGCGACTTGTCAGGTGATGGCGAATTTTGAGTGAGAGAGGTTCGTAATTTTCTTGATAACTTATTCCTTCCTTCTCGCTCGGAACCCACGAGATGGATTAAGTATATCCCCATCAAGGTTAACATTTTTGTTTGGCGAGCTCGTCGTGATTATCTTCCAACTAGAGCTAACCTGAATCGTAGAGGAGTTATCTTGGAGTCTTCTTTGTGTCCGGTATGTCATTCAGAGGAGGAGGATATCAACCATGTTCTTTTCACATGTGAAGTGGCTCAGATTATTGTTCATCGTATATGTCGATGGTGGGATTTGGATTGGCTTGATATTAAGTCTTTTTCAGACTAGCTTAACTGGTTTTCTTCGATTCATCTTTCGACCAAGGTTAAGAATATATTGGAAGGCGTGTTTTGTGTTGCTTGGTGGTATATTTAGGGTCTGAGAAACCGCTTTATTTTCAATAAGACGCCTCTGAGAAGATCAGTGATTTTTGACGACATTGTGTCGTATTCTTTTACTTAGTGTTCAAATCGTTGTAATAGGATCTTTTCGTGGGATTCTTGGTTAAAAAAACCCACATTTAATTTTTTTTGTAATGTTTCTTCTAGCTTCTTACTAGTTTTTTAAAGTTTGTCATTCTAAAAAAAAATATTTTACTGTTTATATATGAATGTTTTGAACAACACAACATTAAATATGTTATTTATATTTGATCGACCATACATAGATGTTCGAATTATTTCAAAAAATATATATACAAGTTAGAACATGTACAAACATGGGCGGAGCTATAGCTAGACAGGAAAGGGTGCTGGCCCCTCTTGAATTAGGCCCGCTAATGTATAATCTTTTGCATTTGGGTTATTTCTACATATAGGTAATGAACTTTGAAAATTTTCCTATGTTAGGTAATTTACTCTCGAAAATACTAAGTTAGGTAATGAAACTTTAATCTTTGTTTAATGTTAGGTATTGGGTATTTTTGCAATTGGTGACCTGCTAAACCGGTAAGTTGAAGGGTATGTTTTTTTGGGAAAATGATTGAGAGACCTAAATGTGTGCCTAATTTAATGTCTAAATGGATGTGGAAGTTGTTTATTGGTTTATGAAAAGTGGGTCCCTTTGCTGTCAACAATGAGATGCTGACACACATGATTAGGCATACATTTAGGCATACCAATTAGGCATGCCAATCAATGCTCTTTTTTTTGGTAAGTTGAAGGGTATATTTGTCTTTTCATGTAAATGTATTAGCATTTGATTAGTAACAGTACAGTACTGTACCTAAGGAGTTTTCGAAAGTGGTCCCTCAGGTTAGCTGTAAATCGCGCCGTTAGTCCCCCGTTACCAATCTTTTGCAAATTTAGTCCTTAATAACAAAAATAAATTTTTGTACGATCGTTTTATTCCGAGTTTAAATTAAGCACAACATTCCTACAGCAACGCGCGGGTGCCCCGCTCGTTTTATCTAGTTAAACAAACAATTGACTCTTTATTCAATCACTTCATTTACTTCTCATTGATTTCCTTTGACCTGTGACCTGTCCTCACACTCACCGAAAAACTTCACTAGAAAATCAAGAAACCCATCCCTTCAACAATGGTGTCGTGGTGGTTTTGATGATGATGATGATGGTGTCCAGATTTGTGGCGGCATGGTGGTTTTGATGATGATGATGATGATGATGATGGTGTCGTGGAAGGAACGGCAAAGGCGGTATTGCTCCTCCATGACTGTCGTCTTGCTTGTGCACTCCGACGGCCACACAGTTCTCGATGATGACCTATGTGTTTGTTATACCACACAGTTCTCAATGATGACCTATGTGTTTGTTATACCTTTAATTTTCAAAAATAGAAACACTAGCATATAGATCTTGTGTTGTGATATGTCACTCGATTGTTGTATAATGGGTTTTATATTCATGAAAGAATATTTAGAATTTTTTTATTTTTTTTATTGTTGAATATGTCCCTTTTATTGGTTCTTGATTTTATAGAATTTGTTTATGTGCTTGTGTTTCTGGGATTTTGTGGTACACATTTATGAGTTCTTGGATTTAATTATTTGAGTTTACTTATAGTTGTATTTTCTTTGTCCAAGTTTCTGCATTTTTTGGATCTAGTTTCTGGATCTAGTTTTTGTATTATAGATAGCTTTATCATGACCTACGAGTGGTGGCATTTTTTGGCCGGAGTGGTGGTGGCCTTAAAAGAGAGAACCACTTGAAAAGACCAAAATACCCATTAAAGTAATTAACTCTTTTAATTATAACTGGACACAAGTGGCCCCAACAAGCTGACATAGCACCAAAACCGGTTATATTGTCTAATATTGAAAGTTGCCATAAATTTGATTACCTAACTTAGTATTTTCGAGAGTAAATTACATAACATAGGAAATTTTTCAAAGTTCGTTACCTATATGTAGAAATAAACCTTTGCATTTCATGTGCCCAAGCCCTAACTATTATTTAAGTGATACCAAAAAGCTCCCAAATATATAAGTATGTTGATGTTTATTCGGGAAAATTTTTGTTTCGGCACTCCCACAAAAAACTTTCTGGCTCCGCCACTGTACAAACACATTATCGAACGTCAATGGAATTAAATCTCATTCATTCAACTAGATGAGCATAAAAGCTTGTTTGTATTCTATCATTTTATAAATAGTAAACTGTAAGATCATTCCATGTGGTTTGTTATTTTTGGTAGAAACCATTCTGTTCATAAACTAAACTGTTGACATGAATTATCGACCTTAATTATAACAAA
The DNA here is from genome assembly GCA_030686995.1 of Artemisia argyi. NCBI lineage: Eukaryota > Viridiplantae > Streptophyta > Magnoliopsida > Asterales > Asteraceae > Artemisia > Artemisia argyi. The sequence continues at coordinate 109,003,313 of CM060708.1, forward strand.
AAAATGAGTGATTGAGAGACTTAAAGATATGCTTAAATTCATGTATAAACTTGCATGACACATCCTATTTTAAGTCTACCAATCATTTTCCTAACAAAAATCCTCTTAAGGATGATTTTCATTAGACAATTGACCACTTGAAAATTCTGTCATGCCAATAATTTCTTTAAAAAAAAAAGGAAAAAAAGAAAAAAATATTCCCGCCAAAAACAAGCCTCTTTAAAGGTATTTTGCAGAATTGCAGTATACACTTATATAAGGAATGTAAATAACTAAATAAGTCTCCGCTATTGCTCTATGGCAGTATGGCTCTTCATTTTCTCTTAATCATATTTCATCTCGACTCAAGAGACTGGACATCATGTCACCACCTCATATATTCTTTTCGGTGACTAACAACGCCATCTTAATCCCTCTTTCTAATTTATGCCTGCACGTATTCTTCGGGACTCTTATCACATTATTTTCTTAGCAAGTAGATTCATAATTATCGTCAATAACATAATTACATTCACCTGAAAGAATTTGTATTATCATCTATCACCATCCACCCAAAAGTATTGTTCATTTTTTTTTCTTTGCCGAAAAACAAGAAATAAATTAACGGCTATTCTTTTTAACGGAATTGAAGTGTAGAATATTACAATGAGAGAACAGGGAACATTAAGGATTAAGAATCCTACCCATAATTTCCTGATCTAGGAAAGGATTCATCATTCATTGAACTAAATTAATTGCTATATATTCTTTTGTCATTTGGGACTAGGGATGGCAAAAGCACCCGAAACTGACGGGGAAAACTGAAACCCGAACTGGTTGGGTCGGGTTCTGGGGCGGGTTGGCAGGTTTGGATGCGGGTTTGGGTATTGATATACTCCCCCCGTCTCAAAATTATTGTCTATTTACTTTTTCGGTATTTCTTTCTCAACTTTGACTATAAATATTTTAATTTGTGTTATACAATTTTTTATAAAAATTATATCAAATGAAAACACATTTAAAACTCAATTTGTTCATATATTTTGTATCAAGTATTATGTAATATAAACAAAAAATACTTAAGGTCAAAGTTGAAAAGTAAAGACCGAAAAAATCAATAGGGACAATAATTTTGGGACGGAGGTAGTAATTTTTTTGCCGGGTACGGGTTTGGGTACGGGTTCTAATAATACTCGTCCAATTACCCGTACCCGTACCCGTATCCGTATCCGTATCCGTATCCGTTTACCCGAATCTATACCCGCTTGATTGTTATTATAATTAACTAGAATATATATACATTATATACAATTTCTTCCATTATATTCTTTTATATACACATCTCTATTACATAACATATTTTATTATGCACATGAATTATTTAAAAGTGTTAAATCGTTTGATACGATATTCGTTTTCTTTAACTTAAAAACAATGATTATTTTAGAGTGTTTTCCTTTATTTTCTCGGTAGATTTTAGTGTTACTTAATATTAATACTGCCATTTTGTCCATATAATATTCAAATGGGGATAACCGAAACCCACGGGGAAACCCGAAAAACCAATGGATAATATTAATCGGGTACCCGTCGGATAATGGGGCGGATACGGGTTTGGATATTATAAACGGGTTTGGTTACGGGTACACTAAAACCCGCCCCAAACCCGACCCGTTGCCATCCCTATTTGGGACATCTATAATACATATAATAGACAAAGCACTCTCTCTCCAAAATTTTCAGATTTACAAGAAATAATGTAAGGTTTACAACACTTTAATGCACTCAATTTTCTTATTTACAACAAAGTAAGCATATTGTACAACAAAAATAAGCATAATATCATTTTCAGACCAAATTTCCATAATCACTGATGCATGGGAATTGCACCAAGCTTTACCTCTCGAGGGATCTCGAGAAGCTTACAACCCCCACCAGGCAGTGTACCTGATCGATGTAGTATAGTATAATGACAAGTACCGGGGGATTGATCGTTCAACTTAGGAATAATGTCGCTAGGATTAGAAAACCTAAAGACTAGGTCTAGAGATGAGGGATGATTCTTTTTGTATTTTTATATTTTTTTATAAAAGCAAGTAAAATCTCGGTTTTGAAGGAATTAGGCGGAATTATTTGCTAGTCAACTAACCCAATAACTAAGATGCAATCAAAATAAAATACTAAAATTGAAATTAAACTAAATTATACTAGAGGTGTGAGCAATATATGGGAGAATTGTGTTTACTTAGGTTTCACTACTCCCTAGATATCTTTTACAGGTTAATTACTTGTTACAGTTGCGTGGATGACGGATTGTATTCCTTAATACCATTCATGGGGTGGCGTACTTACTTCCCCAATCCTATAAGCTCCTACTTCACTCCTATGTCGAGCCGGCTAAGAAGCTCCTAACATGGGATCACTAGAATTCGCTCATGCATTAAATACAATCATAAAAACCTAGTACACATCGGTTCATGTTTCTTAAGACGTTCAAGCAAGTTACACAATGGAGATCTGCCAGTTTTCTTAAGCCTAACATTGAAATCATTCATCCATTACAACTATAAACAAGCAATCAACCTATAATTAACATCTAGGTTTCATTACATCTACGCAAACACATGAAAGATCTAGCCTAGCATGTTGAAATCAAGACAAGCATAAGATATATTCAAACAACACATAGACATATTAAATGAATTGAAAGAGGACTTATCTTAATTGAACATGAAAGGTTTCAAGGGGTAAAAACCCTTGAAAATACTGTTACAAACGACCTAGGGTTTATTAGGTTCGACCCTAGTATTCTCCACACCAGTTCCTCTTTTATGAATGAAAAATAGAAAAGTATATATAGATTTTGTGAGGTGACAGCGTCAAGAGTAAATGTCTGACGCCGTCATCTCACCTCCAATAAACTCCTCGGACTTCCTAGATCTAGATTTGACGCTGTCACGTGTAGTCCATCTTCAGGCCGTCACCAATTTAACTCTTGACGCCCTTCTCTTGACGCCTTCAGGTTTTCACTGGGTCGTCATGGATTTTACTCCTGACGCAATCACAATTTCCTTCTTGACGCCGTCAGGTACTGTTCTCAGCATGGAAAATTAAGTCTTTTCCGTTTTCTTCACTTTTATGCTCCAAAAACGTCCAAAATGCTTCCTTTTCCATAACTCACTCATAAAGTACCTAAAATCAAAAAAGGAACGATTTAGGGCAATATTTGATCAAATAAATTCAATTCCGGGCTTAAATGACCCCCTAAAAATGGTCATTTCTCGCCTCATCATATACCCTTACACTTGAGATTTGCTTGTCCTCAAGCAAATGCGCTTTTATTCTAGTCAAAATACAAGTTAGGGGTCATTTAACACTAATATAAAAGTAATTACGACAAATAATCGTTCCACTAAAGACCAAAGACAAGCACGGAGGTCATATACTAGCACCTCACAAATAGTGTTTAGATACTCACATATCTCGTGTGTAATAAAGTAATATCACAATATGGAAATGGAAAACATCTCTCACTACCTGTCATAGCAAAATAGATTACCATAGGCTTGGAAAAGGATCAAACCTCCACCACATGGCGTAAGCACCTAGGATAAACTATCAAAGAGGTCTTTTAAAGGGTTGTAACGTTAGGTGTAGGGATATGGAATACACGGTTTTGTTGGATATAGGCAGTCTTTACTGGTGACGAGTTAACCATCTTGGTTAATTACATGTACAATATGGCGTTGCTAAGCCAAGACTAGACTCGACTTAAGCTAATAAATGAAAATAACAAAAACATAAAATAAACATAGAATGGAAACGGGATGGTAGTCCGTATGTTTTTTTCACTTTTTCTTTTTCTATTTTTTTTCTTTTTCTTGATTTTTCGATTTTTTTTTTTTTTTTTTTTTTTTTTTTTTTTTTTTTTTTTTTTTTTGCATACACTCTTACCCTACCATCCAAAATAATACATCATAGGGAATGAACATTCCCCTTACACTTGAATTTTTACATACTTTACAATAAACTAATCTAATGACTCGAATTAAGATAATCAAAACACTTGGAGTACTTTTAAGATTAACGCACATATGGGGGTAATATATGATGTTCTTCCCCATTACTCCATAACATAAGTACTTTACCCATGAGTCCCAATTGTCCCAAAACAATATGTACAAGGATATGACTCGACTTAGCAACCATGTAATCAATTAGACAATTAACTAAGGGTTTAACAAATAACAATAATGCACTAAAGATGAGTGCATACACGGAAGGCTAAGGCGATTTGGTTGTACATTTAAGTGGGGTGTAACAAATTCTTCCTTTAAGTAATATGCTTAAAGTTAGAAACGAAAAGATAGACTCGGAGGGGTGTACTAGGGGTTTCGTGTACTAAAAATGAGTACAACGCTAAGATGCGGGAAAAATTAATTGACTTAACTAGCCAAGAAATATGACTTAAATGGTCAAGTAATTATGATACGGGTTTAACACAAGGGTGATCCTAATGCCTCTTATCATGTAGTAAATCCTACTACACGAATGTAGTCTCATTAGCGGTCTCGGGATGCATCACTAACGCAAGTTCTAGAATCTAAATGCTACCGGTACACTCATAAGCACTAATAGTAAATGCTTTTCCTATCAAATCTAAAGGCGAACCTCACATATTTGGGTGGAAAATTTTTCTGAATTATACGGTTTTGTGCTAGTCATACAATCTCCTATCCATGAGACGCTTGCTATGGCTAAAGTTTCACTCCTAAATATTGTAAAAATTTTAAAATTGGTGCTAAAATTACACTAACAAGTATTTCTCATAGTTTTATTACACATCTACCATCAAACAAACAAACTCAAGCGAAAGTGTATCTGTAAGGTATCATCATTTTACCCTCCCCTTACACTTAGGATGAACATTGTCCCCAATGTTCAAGTAAAGAATGTAAAAGTGAAATAAGTAAAAAGAATGAAATCAAATACTCCCCTGATTCACTCAGTATGGATAATAAGGTGGCCAGGTTAGATCTTCCTCCAAGAAAATGAACAATCAAAGCTTCCCTTCCAGAATATAAATCATCTTCTTGTCATACATAACCTGTTAAACCTGAGAAAACAGATAAGGCAACCTCGCGTAAAATCGGCGGCAATCTATATATGCTAACAAATCCTAAAAATCAAAGTAAGATATAATGCTTGTGGAATGACGTTTGCAGATTTTTGGAGATTATAAAACTAAAGATTCAACAAAAACTTTAAGACTCCGTTAGAAAAACAAAACTGGTAAAATTTCCAGAATTTTACACGTGACGCCGTCAGGAATTAACTCCTGACGCCGTCAGAAGTGACCTGCAGAAATTCTTATGTTAAGTTTCCGGAAAATTTCTGGAAAAACTTTGTCCTACTTCCTGAAAATCCTGCAAAACATCATTATGACTCGATGCAAGCATTTGACTCTAACAAATACGAATATACATGTTCACTTAATATTGTGGAGATTCATGATCGGTTTTGTTTCTTGAAAACATATTTGGGGTTTCCCCTTACACTTATCTTTTGCGAAATACCTTTGGATGAAGTTAAGACTAATCCAAACAACAAAATAAAGTATTTTCACCATTTTAGTTTGAAACATGATCTACCAACAATAAAAATAAAGCATGCATACGGAAGCAAATAACAATCAAACAAATAAAAATCACACAAAACATGGGTTGCCTCCTAAGAAGTGCTTTTCTTTATTTACGAGTCTTGTAGCTAGACTCAAGGTCATGGGTTACTACGTGATATGGGTGAGTTCCTCATTGAGGACATCTTTGGGATCAAACTTAGGTTTCAACTTCCTATCGGTTTTCTTAGTACGGTATGACCTTTCAAACTTTTCTCCATCCGGATCATACAAAATCATCTTTATATGCCATGACCCGTCACCTTCCTTAGGTGGCTTGTCCCACCTCCATTTACAATTATCCCCCTCTCTTTTCCACTTGTTCATCTCTATATTAATAGGCATTACGCTTAAGAACTCAATCATTTTCCTAAAGACTAGGGGGTCCTCAAAAGGGTCTAGCTCTTCATCTCTAGCTATGAGTTGTTCCACCGAATGTGTCTTATCGATGAAATCTTTTTCTAGATAGAATGGGCGTTGAGGTCCTATAAAGTTTCTTTCTATCCAAGGTCCATATCTAGATGGTCTTCTATTCATATCTACCCAATGTGGTGTCGGTTCATCCTCACAATCATAGCTATGTTTCTTAACATCATATACCGACCAAGTATCGCCCTCACCTACCGCTATCTTAGACTCCTTACAATCTATCATGGCGCTAGCGGTTGCTAAAAATCCTCTTCCTACTAATAGTGGGCATGTAGTATCACTAACCATATCTAGGACGTGGAAGTCCGCTAAGATAGTTAACTTCCCTACGTGAACAACTACATCCTTAATCATTCCAACCGGGTGGGCAATACTCCCATCCGCTAGACCAATTAAAACCTCCATCTCCTCTAACTTCCCTAGCTTGAGAGTGGTGAAAAGGGACAAGGGAATCAAATTGAGGCTTGATCCTAAATCGGCTAGTGTGTCGAAAGCTTCGGATCTTCCTATCTTACAAGGCAAAACAAATATACCCGGATCATCAAGCTTTTTAGGCAACTTGTTTTGAACGAAGGCGGTCCCATTTTTAGCTAGTTTAAATTTCTTATACTTTTCTAGGAGGGCACTATAGTAGGGAGCACGGGCTAAGAAAGCAATGACGGGGCGTTCAAGGTGGAGCTCCTTGAATTCATCGTCAAGGTCTTGCGTAGGAGGTGTTTCAGCTATGCTTTTGACCGGTTTTATATCGGGTGTTTTGTTTGATTGGTCCTTTTAAAAGAATTTGGTTTTGTTTGAAACACGTACTCATTGATTTGACCGAGTAGTATTGCGGACAAGAAGTGGGTGACGAAACTGATGATATGGAATTAACGTTTAGTTTCGGGTTTTTAACCGTGTCGCTTGGGAGTGCTCCCATTTCTCGGTCATTGAGAACTTTCAACAATGTGTCAATTTTGGTGGTCATCTCACTTTGCTTTTGTTTTAAATCGGCTTCAAACTTAGATATGCGAGCTTCTTGAGATGCCATAAACTTGGACATCAATCCTTCAAGATTGTTGGTACTACCATAATTGTTAGAAGGATTGTTGTTGAAAGTACGGTTGGATGGTGGACCGTTTGGTTGGTAACGATTAGGCGGATTGGAAGAATTGGTTTGGTTTTGTTTCCACCTAAGGTTTGGGTGATTTTTCCAAGAAGGGTTGTAGGAATCACCATAAGGGTTTGGCTCGGGTTTGAAAGTGTACCACTTATCTCCCGCTTCGTCCGTATGCGAGGATGCGTAGTCCGCAAAAGCTGTTCCGGGGAGTTCCACACAATCACGAGTGTCATGGGGACCACTACATAATTCGCATGAAGAAGTGATTTTGTTCACTTGGCTTGAAGGCTTAGGAGCTTCGTAAGATTTCATGAGAAACTTGACTTGGTCTTCAAGTTCCATGATCCTACGGTCTGGAGTGCTAGAATTGTTCGAAGGCAAAGATATTGCCTTGACCGTTTTGTTCAAATCACGGGGATCATCCCAACATTCGTTGTCATAGAGAGCAAGATCTTCTATGAGTTCCCATGATTCTTCCGCACTTAGATCACGTAGCTTACCACCGGCCGATTGGTCAATGGTTCGCCTCGTGGAGAGATCGATATGGTCATAGAAGATTTGGACTTGGAGCCAAATATCTATGCCATGGTGAGGGACTTTTTGGAGTAAGTCCTTGAAACGAGTCCATGCTTCATATAGAGTTTCACCTTGATGTTGTTGGAACATCAAGATATCATTTCTAAGCTTGGTTGTTCTCCCCGGTGGGAAAAATTGAGCAAGGAAACGAGTGGTGAGATCATCCCATGAGGTGATGGATCCCGCGGGTAAACGCTCAAGCCATTGACTAGCTTGATCACGTAGAGAGAATTGGAATAGGCGTAATCGGGTTGACTCTCTAGTTGTAGCATCAAGGTCTATAGAATCTACGATTTTAAAGAAGTCCTTGAGATGTTGATTTGGATTTTCAGAACGAATTCCATGGAATGCACATCCGCTTTGCACCAACCGGATGGTGTTGGATCGCAAGGGAGACACATTGGCTCCTTGGGTGAGCTCAATGGTGTTTCGATTGCCTTGGTGGCTAGGTCGAGAGTACTCTCCTAGGGTTCGGGGCCTAAATGGTTGGTTAGCTAGTGGTGGGTTTTATGGGTGGTCTTGTTGTGGTGGGTTGATGGGTTCAAAGATGTTACCATCTTCCATGATGTCTGATGGTAAAGTGTTACGAACAAAAACACGAAGAAATAAGATAGACTAAAGAAAACCTAAAAATAAAAATAAAATCTTACTAGAAAGGAATCTAGCAAGTAGACCTAATAAAAAGAAATCCTAACCTAGACAATAACTATTCCCCGGCAGCGGCGCCAAAAACTTGATGCGTGGGAATTGCACCAGGCTTTACCTCTCGAGGGATCTCGAGAAGCTTACAACCCCCACTAGGCAGTGTACCTGATCGATGTAGTATAGTATAATGACAAGTACCGAGGGATTGATCGTTCAACTTAGGAATAGTGTCGCTAGGATTAGAAAACCTAAAGACTAGGTCTAGAGATGAGGGATAATTCTTTTTGTATTTTTATATTTTTTTTATAAAAGCAAGTAAAATCTCGGTTTTGAAGGAGTTGGGCGGAATTAGTTGCTAGTCAACTAACCCAATAACTAAGATGCATTCAAAATAAAATACTAAAAATGAAATTAAACTAAATTATACTAGAGGTGTGAGCAATATATGGGTGAATTGTGTTTACTTAGGTTACACTACTCCCTAGATATCTTTTACAGGTTAATTACTTGGTACAGTTGCGTGGATGACGGATTGAATTCCTTAATACCATTCATGGGGTGGCGTACTTACTTCCCCAATCCTATAAGCTCCTACTTCACTCCTATGTCTAGCCGGCTAAGAAGCTCCTAACATGGGATCACTAGAATTCGCTCATGCATTAAACACAATCATAAAAACCTAGTACACATCGGTTCATGTTTCTTAAGATGTTCAAGCAAGTTACACAAAGGAGATCTGCCAGTTTTCTTAAGCCTAACATTGAAATCATTCATCCATTACAACTATAAACAAGCAATCAACCTATAATTAACATCTAGGTTTCATTTCATCTAAGCAAACACATGAAAGATCTAGCCTAGCATGTTGAAATCAAGACAAGCATAAGATATATTCAAACAACACATAGACATATTGAATGAATTGAAAGAGGACTTATCTTAATTGAACATGAAGGTTTCAAGGGGTAAAAACCCTTGAAAATACTGTTACAAATGACCTAGGGTTTATTAGGTTTAACCCTAGTATTCTCCACACCAGTTCCTCTTTTATGAATGAAAAATAGAAAAGTATATATAGATTTTGTGAGGTGACGGCGTCAAGAGTAAATGTCTGACGCCGTCATCTCGCCGCCAATAAACTCCTCGGACTGCCTAGATCTAGATTTGGCGCATCTTCAGGCCGTCACCAATTTAACTTTTGACGCCCTTCTCTTGACGCCTTCAGGTTTTCACTGGGTCGTCATGGATTTTACTCCTGACGCCGTCACAATTTCCTTCTTGACGCCGTCAGGTATTGTTCTCAGCATGGAAAATTAAGTCTTTGCCGTTTTCTTCACTTTTATGCTCCAAAAACGTCCAAAATGCTTCCTTTTCCAGAATTCACTCCCAAAGTACCTAAAATCATAAAAGGAACAATTTAAGGCAATATTTGATCAAATAAATTCAATTCCGGGCTTAAATGACCCCCTAAAAACGGTTCATTTTACGCCTCATCAATCACAACATTAATGCTATTAAAAACACCCCTTTACCAAAAATTTACAACTATTTAAGCACAATGTACAATAGCTGCAACCCTCTATTAAAACCCATCCATATTAATTACCAAGCAAGCTGCTTAAATTAATTAAAAACGTATTTCAAACTACAAAAACCAAATACTCCGTAATATTTAGTTCAATAAAAATAAAAACATAAAAGAGGGAATATATCTGATTGATCATGATTATGCTTCCTATCAAGTTATAAAAGAGTGATTTAAGTAAATGTAACATGACCTATGCCGTGTCTTCTATTCTAGGAAAATGATAACTACGTAAACACAAGTCCAGCAAAGAAAACTTATGACCTTTAAACACAAGTCCAACGTAAACACAAATAAATATTGATCTCAGCTTACCAAGTTTCGTGTTATTCAAGATAACTCATGACCTTTAAAGATCAAATACACGTAACGCAGACTATCATTGATCATTTTGAAGCAAAACCTCTTTCATATATTCGAATTAAAAAGAAATGACACCAACAATTATGTTCCATTATTCCTTTAAATCGGTCAAGTTCTATAAACGAAAAAGAATACAAATGCCTACCCGAGACCTTGGTTACCAAGATCTTAGTCGAGAACATACACAAATTGCATGTTTTATCTGCAGCTCGATTGGAGAATAAATAATGAAAAGGTCTTCGGATTAGCTGTAGGAAACAAATCAGGGTTGTTGTTGATTCGATCTTCATAAACTATAAGATGGATTATGTAGTAGAAGTAGTTTGTTGTGTGCTACATGTGTTTGAAGAGAGAAATGGGATTCGATGGTGGCTGTGTTTTTCATTGTGTGTGTTTTTGGCTGCACACAATGTTTTAGGGTTACCAAATAACTAAACATTAGGGTTGTGGTCTCTATCCCTAAAACTTAGGGTGTGGGTTAGACAAGTTGATGGGTTATACTTGGATTTGGTTAGTATTGGGTTGGAGTTGGACAGTGTGTGTATTTGTAACTAGGGCCTGGTCTAACAAGGAGCTTTGGGCTGTCATACTATCGGGCCGTCTTGGCTGCAAATTGTGTATTATGGCTAATACTTGGTTTTTATGCTAAATATTGGTATAATCTTGGTTAGTGGGTTTTTTTGAACTTACTAATTTTTGAGGTTATGTGTTATTGACGAGATCGGGAGTAAACCATTACCAAGATTTATTTTAAATCATAAAAAGGCTAGATTGGGTATTTAAAAGTGAGAAATGACTACAGGGTTAATTCATTATTACTTATTTGAAGTTGAAGTGGGATTTCAGGAGTTCATGTACTTAGTATTTCCATAGTTGGGGTTAGTTGGATGCATGATTTTTAGTATCTCCATTGTTTTTTGTTTATAATGTCGCTACATATCTAGCAAAAAAAAGCGGCGGGTACCATGCTAGTTCACTATGATACATTTAATTTAAAGTTGAAATATATGATACCCGTATCATATACTTCCAAACGAAGTTAGAAGAGTCTTGTATGTTGTGCATTGAAGTAAAGCTAAAGCTAAACTATTGAAGTTTCAAGCTTTAGAGGTAATCTAGCTAAAAATAATTGTAACACCCCAACCCGGCAAGGGTCAAAATGTCACATTATGGTGCCAAATCAGAACATACAAACACAAGCGGAAGACTTATAAACATAAAGTTACAAAGGTATTCTAAGGTTACAAAAGAAATGCTAACTCTATAGAAGATGAAATATAAATCCAAACAGAAATCTAATCGAATCCAAATCCAAGTCTAATCCAGATGTGAATGGGCTTCTAAACATCGGGGTAGTCTACTAACGCTCTTATGCACTCTTCACCCAAACCCAGCTTCCGACCTAAAACCTGCCGCAGGAAAAGAAAATGCGGCTGAGTTTAAAAAGCCCAGTGAACAAATATATAACAAAACGAATAATCGGAACATATATAAGTATAAGAAAAGAAATCATAAGTTCCTGCTGAAGCGATTATCATTTGTCAAACGCATAAGAGATCAATGATAAATGAACAAATATCATAAGTCAAATAAATAATGAGTACGAAGAGTCAAGTGATAATATGAATCATATAGTAACCAGAATCAAAGAGCACATATCAACAAAGGCTTGTCTACCCGAGCCACTTGAATAGACACAAAGAAATATAGGAAAGCCACGAGCCGACCTACCAGAGCCACTCGAATAGGTATCAAATCACATAATCACATATCCGTCAATTCATAGGGTGTACATAGAGTAGCTAGCTCCAATGTACCATACGTGAAATGGGTACAAGGCACGTACAACCAGTCACTAAACCAAATCGTATCATATCATATCATATCATATCAAAACAAATCCTAGGATGCATCCATACGCCCCCCACAAACAAATCATATACAAAGTGGCCAAGAGATCTCATATCATATCATAATCAGACGGGGATGCTAGGGACTAATCACACCGCTCCAGATAGTGTCATGCTATTGGTGCCTCAATGACACGCCCATGGTACCTCCATGAGTAGACTAAAAACTCGGGCATCAGAACAGAACATATCAGAACAAAAAAAGCAAGGCTATCCATAACAAAATGCTCCCAGAGCATGACAGAACAGAATGCTCCCAGAGCATAATATAACATAATCTCGCAATCACATAATCATAATCAAAGTGGATAGCAAATCAGAATCAAATCAGAGGTATCATAGCAAGGCTCATATCAAATAGATCATATCAACGAATCATATCAAATGTGTTGGGAATTAAATAATCAGAAGAATTAGCATAAAAGCTCAAGGAAATACATCAAGTATGTTCCTGATAATAAAACTCAAAGTACGTTCCTGCTGATAAACACAAGAGTGTTTCTGCTGAAGAATGTTTCTACTGAAGGTATTTCTGCTAATGGATTCTGCTGCTGCTATGACTCATTCAAACAGTTGTGTAGATAAGTACGACTTATTCTACTGATACATATACAAGAAAATATCTTTGTTGTAGTCATCAAATTGAACACTCCAAGTGAGTTGTAATCCTAGATACATGTTGTATCTTAATGACTGACATGATAAGTCATCATCTAGCTAGAATTAAGATTAGTCATAAGCTAGTAATTAGATGAGTCATATAGATTGTAAAAGATCTTTCCTTGGACTATAAAAGGAAGATCTTAGATATGACTTAAGAAGCGATATATGTGAGTAGAGCTATACATAGAAAAAAACAATAGAACAAAACACAAGATTCAAGGTCTTTGTAACCCTAGTGATAGTGAAGATCACTCGTATTATTTTGAAAATATTGAATCGTTTGGTGAAATACTTTCATTGTTCTTTGTTAAATAAACACAAGCATCACAGTTCCATTTCCAATAAACATTCTAAGTGTGGTTAAGTAGATTTCGCATACTTAATCATATTCACTCAAAGTATCACATATACACATTACAAAGGTCCAACACCTCACAGTGTGTGATCAAATCAAGTGATCCTCTCAATTGGTATCAGAGCCAGGTTGATATCTTTGATTTAGAAGAAGAAGAAGAAGAAATGGACACATAATCTATTCAAACAAATGTTGCTGCAAAGTTGCCAGTTCTCAAACAGAATGAGTTTGAATTGTAGAGGTTAAGAATAGAACAATTTTTCCAAGTGCAGGATTACACTCTCTAGGAAATCATTGAAGATGGAAACTCTTTCCAACCTACAACCACTACATCAACAGTTGAAGGTAAGGCTATAACAACTATTCAAACTATCCCTACAACTGCTGATGAAAGAATAAAGAAGAAGAATGACCTCAAGGCCAGAAGTATGCTGATGATGACCATTCCAAATGATCAACTTATAAACTTCAGCAAATTCAAAGATGCCAAGTGTCACACCCCCAATTTACCTGACTTGCAGCGGAATGGAATACCTGGGGGTGTCTGTCATAGCACCACAGTTACAGTTACATTGAACGACCTAAAGTGTCGTTTGGAAAATACCGCATTTGATCATTGAAATAATTCAGAGTTTACAACATGAGGTCCCCAAAATGTGTTGCATGTTTATGAAAAACAAGTCGTACTAGATCAAATGTTTACATAAGTGCATGAAATAATGATGAGACGCGTCGACTCCGCGACTCCATGAAGGTCCAAATGCATGTCACATGAGCTACCTTAATAACCTGAAATACATTGCTAAAACGTCAACACGAATGTTGGTGAATTCCATAGGTTTGTAAAATGTACTGATGTACGGCCACCACAAGTAAAAGTGCAAGATAAAAATCTCATGAAAATTGTACAATAGCCTTAAGCTCATGACACCGAAGCTATGACTGATGAAATTCTATGCCCCTCCCGAATGTTCTGCCGAAACATTCAAATGTAAAAGACATGACATGCATCCGCTTACTGTTGGTATCCACTACCACGGATGGAGGCGTCACCCTCGATAGATCTATCCACTCACTCTCGCTTAACGGTAAATTAACGGTTCATGATGTTACAGGGGACTTTTCACATGGCAAGGTAACTTAAGCTATGTACATGTTTGAATACTTGGGCTCGTACTGAAAAGATTGATGCAATGTATTCCCCCCGTGGGATTTGAAAACAATCAAAATGTTGAATTGAAAACGGGGCTATGAAAACTCACCTCAACTGATGAAACCGTGATGAAATGAAATGAACACCAATGAACAATTTGCTGTCGTAACCCAATATGATGGTACCATGAACATGTACTGAGCTGAAAAACAAGGCGCGCATACTAGCCGCAACCTAATATGAATGATGTACGATCTACTTTAGATCATGAAATGATGTTTCGAATGTCCATGCACATGTTTACTATACCACTCTACTCTACTCTTTGGAAAACACTTGTATTGTCAAAAATATATAATCCAAGAATTTGGAAAATATTGCTATTAGAAAATATAAATGGCTAGTTATAATATATATACTTATATATATATAACGTAAGTTTCCTTGTTAGCGTTGAAATACTCGGGTTGTAATCCTTGAAATGATGAAAACATACTCATAATAACTAATACTACGTTAGTTATAAAGCTCGGTACTTGACATTATGTTTAGCTTAAAAATGCACTTCGTAGTTTTTGCGCCAAATTATATTAAAAGCTGTCAATTATAAAAGGGTTTTAGCCGATATTCAAACGAGTATATCTTTGTCGTTACTTGTCCGTTTTACTTGTTCTTTATATCCACGGTTTCGTCTTAGTATGTAGTAATATATTTTGGAAAGCTCGGCTCCTCCGGGTTACGTTTAAAGCCTCTTTTTGTACCATGAAAAACGTCCAACAGCAACTATTTTCAGAAAAATACTTTTCGTCAACAATCTTGCAAAAATCATAACTTCTTCGTTATAAACTCTTTTTAATCCGTTCTTTCGCCTACGGATTCGTTTTTGAAAGTATTTTCTAAAAATTTTGCCAAAGTTCCCTTGGTGTTTACTGATTTTCCAGATTTTTACAAAACGGGACAGCATGTCTAAAATAGGTTCTAAATCAAGTTTCCAAGGTTAAAAACCAATTTCTACCATCACCAAACCTCTTGTAATCACCACATGACTAATCTAATCTTACCATACACCTTCTTAGGGTGCCATGGACTCCTAACCAAGTTATTAGAGCTAGGGGATTCATAACAAATAAGTTAGGGTTTGTATGCTTCTTTTTAGCCAAAATAAAGTGTGGTATAGCTACTTGTACATGGTTTTTAGCATGATACTTATATAATACATGTAAAAATAGGATGATCCATGAAAAAATAAAGATGAAAACTTACTTGACCAAATGAGATGATTATTGGATGATTATGCTTGATGTTCTTGTGTTTTTGTTGCTTGATTCTTGATTAGACTTGTAAAATGAACAACTTTTGTGTTTTACTTCATGAAAAATGATCACTTGATCTATGGGATTGATTATGGTCGTGGGTTTCAAGAGGAGGAAGAAGAGAAAGATGAACTTTGTTCTTTGTTGAAAAGATGAATTATGATTTGTAATTTTAGTAAAGTTAAGGTTTAAGAGGTTTATTAGTTAAATAAGGTTTAGTTAATGCAATGGGTTAAAAATGGGGCACATGGCCGGTTTTATCAAGGGGTGAAGGGGGTAGCCAAAACGGTTTTGATCACTTGGGAAATGTAGTGTAGCGTTACGTGTTATTCCGTGTTATTCGTTAAAATCGGGTACCGGTTTTAATAGCAATAAACGTTCACGAAGTTAACCGGGATGAAATAAAAGTCATAATAATGTTAAAAACATATTAAAAATATGTTGGGTACATTTACTGAGTGATCGGGTGATTATTGTTTAGTTTTAACGAAAACCGTCGTTATATTCATACGCGTACGTTATAAATAAAATAAATTTCCAAAATACTGGGTAACTGAATGTTATAACTTTTATGATGTTAAAATGGATATAAAAATATGTCGGGACCATTGTGGGAATATTTAGATATATTCGTCGTGTATAAACCGTGTATTAACGTTTATTTGGAAATCATAATACGTAAAACGTTAATTATACTGAATATAGAAATTTGAAAATCCTAAGAGTGGTATAACATGAAAATGCTGTTATGATGATATGCAGACTATCTCCAGTCCGTATGCAGTGTTCTCAACACTAATGAAATGAATTCGCACCTAACCCAATACGGTTACGCGAATTTGAATACCCGTAAACTAAATTTACGATGAAATGTGTAATGCACGTGAATGATGAAATCTTTTCCCGCAATGAATAGTGTTCCGTGAATAGTAAATTTCCCAAAAGTTTCTCAGAATATCAAATTGAC
This sequence comes from Artemisia argyi, assembly GCA_030686995.1. Taxonomy (NCBI): domain Eukaryota; kingdom Viridiplantae; phylum Streptophyta; class Magnoliopsida; order Asterales; family Asteraceae; genus Artemisia; species Artemisia argyi. The sequence continues at coordinate 109,020,024 of CM060708.1, forward strand.
CTCGAAAACGATGAATAGTAAACTGATGAATAGTGTTTTGATGAATAGTGTTTTGATGAATAGTGTTTTTCCAAAGTTCGGGAAATGACCTGAAATGACCTGAAATGGTGAGTTGTGACACCAAGTCATTATTTGAGGCAATTGTTGCAAGGTATGGAGGAAATGAAGCCACCAAGAAGACCCAGAAAACTCTTCTTAAGCAGCAGTTTGAAAATTTCTCGTCAACCATTAATGAATCTCTTGACCACATGTTTACAAGGCTACAGAAAATTGTGAGCCAACTTGCTGTTCTTGGGGTTGACATACCTCAAGAAGATTTAAACTCAAAATTTCTGAGAAGCTTACCTGAAGGCACAACAAGCCTTTTCATTCAATATACCAAAAGTACTGCTTGATGAACTAGCAGCACTAATTCCATTATCAACCTTTTCATCTTTAACTGGGTTTGAGATACTATGAGATGACATAAAAGCCATGTTCCCAATATATGAACTAGAGACACCAGTTTTCTTTACTTCTTGTTCCACAATTTTAAAGTTGCTATATAAATCCATAAGATCCATAGTGTCTATGTCTAGTTTATTCTTCCAGACAACAACATGCATAGCCCACTCTTAGAAATCAATGATGATGATTTAGAAGAGATGGACCTAAAATGGCAAATTTCTCTTCTTAGCATGAGGGCTAAGAAATTCTATCAGAGGACGAGGAAGAAACTCACCATCAGCAGCAATGATACTGCTGGTTTTGACAAGTCAAAGATAGAATGCTATAATTGTTATATGTTGGGGCACTTCTCAAGAGAATGTAGAAGGCCAAGGCAGCAAGATATCAAGAATAGAGGTTTTGGAAGCAAGTCCAAAACAGGGGAATCAACCAATCCAAAGGCTATGGTAGCTATTGATGGATTAGGATTTGATTGGAGCTTTACAGCTGATGAAGAAGAAGCTTCTCCTCAGACAGCTCTTACGGCTTTCTCTACAAAGGTACAATCTGATAAAGTTTGTTCAAATAATTGTTCTGCTCTTAAAAGTTTAGAAACCTTAACCAAACGTTATGAGAATCAAAGGACAGAGTTAATTGATACAGCTCATAGCTTAACAAATCATAAAAGAGGTTTAGCTATTCTAGAGGAACAAGTCATACATTTTCAAACAAATGAATCTACCTTTACTGATGTTAAAATTCTTCTTGAAAGAGAAATAATGTTCAAAGATGTTGACATTAGTAACTTAAAAGCTGAAGTAGATAGGCTTAGTTAGGCAAAAGAAAACATTCAAATGAGTGTAGAAACACTAGATTATGCATCTAAGGGTGTGACCAACTTAATTGAATGTCAAGTAATTAATAAAGCTAAGTCTGGTGTTGGATACAAATCTATTCCTCCACCATATAGAGGTATTCCTTCACCCCCAGGAATTGACCTAGAACACACAGGCTTACCTGAATTTCAACTACCTAAATTAAAATATGGTGCTCAACCAAAAACTAATGTAGTTGATAATAAACCTTTAAAAGAAAGTGATAGTTTAAGTAAAACTTCACTTCCTAAGGACAAGGTGTGTTCTTATAGAAAGTCAGATGATCCAATCATTAAGGACTTAACATCTGATGATAAAAAGGTTAAATAGTTTATGTCTAAACTTGAAGTGGTTAAGAAAGCAGGAACAAGTGTTCCTAGGATAGTAAAACATAGTACTGAAAAGCCTAAAAACAATGTTAAACATGTTAGGCAACCAGTAAGATATTGTGAACAATATAGAACCATAAACAAGCCTAGAGGCAACCAAAGGAATTGGTATAGCCTCAAGTCTCTCCAACAAAGAGATAACAAAGCTTGTTACACATGTGGTAGTTTTGACCATCTTGCAGCTTTCTGTAATCACTAGGTATATGTGTATACAAACAATAGGGTGAATCTAAAAAGGCAAACACCTAAAAGTCACTCAAACTTTACTAGAACAAAACCCAAAACAGTTTCAGTTCCTACTGATAGGAAAATGGTTTCTGCTGATAGACCATATCTGACTGTTTACCCAAAAACAACAGTTAAAAGTGCTAAAACAACTTTCAAATATGCATTAAATGTTGTTGAAAGACCCATTCTAACAAAGGCATTAGTCCAAAAACAAGTTTGGAAACCAAAGGATTCAACTTCAAAGCCATCAGTTTCTGCTGATAGCCAAACAGTTCATATCACTGCTAAGGGAAACAGGGCAAATGCTGTCAAGGCCTCAGCATGTTGGATTCTTAAATCCAATGTTGCATCAACAATTCTCAAAAGATTACATTTCATTGATGCAAGAGGCGGATCCAAGTCAGAAATGGTTTGCATCCCAAAACAAAACTAATTCCTTTATTTTTGTGCAGGGACATTCATCAGCAGATGATGAAGATCAAGGATTCTCATATAGTGGATGTTCAAGGCACATGACAGGCAACAAGTCTTATCTTTCAAATTTTCAATCAGTAGATGGAGGCTATGTTACCTTTGGAGGAGGAATTGGAGGAAAAATTACTGGTAAAGGTGCTATTAAAACCGGTAAACTAGATTTTGAAGATGTATACTATGTGCAAGAGCTTAAGTATAATCTTTTTAGTGTCTCACAAATGTGTGACAAAAAGAACAAAGTTCTTTTTACTGACACTGAATGTCTTGTATTTTCTTCTGATTTTAAGATGCCTGATGAAAGTCAAGCACTTCTTAGATTTCCAAGAAAAGGAAACATGTACAGTGTTGATATGAAGAAGATTGTTCCAAAAGATTCTCTTACTTGTCTTATTGCTAAGGCCACATTGGATGAATCTATGAAATGGCATAGGAGGCTTGGTCATATTAACTTTAAAACCATAAATAAGATTGTCAAAGATGGTTTGGTAAGAGGTTTACCTCAAAAACGATTTGAAAATGATCAAACATGCATTGCTTGTCTTAAAGGCAAACAACATAAAGCCACTTGTAAGCCCAAAATTTTTAACTCTATCAATCAATCATTTTTTATGCTGCATATGGACTTATTTGGTCCTACAAATGTCAGAAGTTTGTTGCATAAGAGATATTGTCTAGTCATTACTGATGACTTTAGTAGATTTACATGGGTATTCTCTTTAGGTACTAAGGATGAGACTTCTAGCATCCTTAAGACCTTCATTACAAAGATAGAAAACCTAGTAAGCAAAAGAGTAAAAGTCATTAAATGTGATAATGGGACAGAATTTAAGAATAGAGTTATGGATGATTTCTGCAAAGAAAAAGGTATTAAAAGAGAATTTAGTGTTGCAAGAACTCCACAACATAATGGAGTTGCTGAAATAGAATACTAATAGAAGCTGCTAGAACTATGTTAGCTGACTCTAAGTTGCCTATAACTTTTTGGGCAGAAGCAGTCAACACTGCTTGCTATGTTCAAAATAGATTTTTAGTTGTAAAACCTCACAATAAGACATCATATGAACTTTTTAAAGGTAGAACTCCTGAAATAGGATTTCTTAGACCTTTTGGATGTCATGTGACAATTCTGAATACCATAGACCATCTTGGAAAGTTTGATGGTAAAGCAGATGAAGGATTCTTAGTTAGATATTCTATCAATAGCAAAGCATTCAGAGTATACAACATGAGAACTAGAAGAGTAGAGGAAAATATACATGTGAAGTTTTTGGAAAATAAAACAAATGTAGAAGGTCAAGGTCCCAAATGGCTATTTGATCTTGAATCTCTATCCAAATCAATGAATTATGTGCCTTTTGTTGCAGAAACTAATGAATTTTCAGGTTCACAAACTGCTGATGCAACAAATGGAGAAGGATTAGAGAAGGAGGCAAATCAAGATTATGTGATGATGCCAATATGGACAAATTCAAGTGTGGATTCAACTTCAATAAATGGTAAATCTTCTTCTGGTAAATCTAAAGAAGATGTTGAAGATGAATACAAGGAAGATAGAACTGAGGAACAAGAGTTTCAAATCAGAAGTAACACTGCTGATAAGCAAATCGTTCCCATTGATGAGCAAAATGTTCCTACTGATGGACCATCAGAAGAAACACAAGCAAATCTCTCAGAAAATGAGGTGGATTTCAACAACCTTCCACCTGATTATCAAGTTCTTTCTACTCCACACTCAAGGATTCACAAAGTCCACTCCTTGGAAAATGTAATTGGAGATGTACAATCAGGAGTAAAGACAAGACAACAATTGATGTCTTCAGATCAACAAGGGCTTCTTGATGCCCTTTATGCTTCAAAACAGCCTGCGTTTCAAACTCTTGCTTATTTGTATGTTTTCTCTCACAAGATGAACCAAAGAATATTCATAAAGCCCTAGAGAATTCAAGCTGGTTGGAGGCTATGCAAGAGGAGCTTCTTCAGTTTAAGATTCAAAAGGTATGGGTGCTAGTTGATTTACCAAGTGGTGTAAGAGTAATTGGCACTAGATGGGTTTTTAGGAATAAAAGGGATGAAAGGGGCATAGTGATAAGAAATAAAGCTAGATTAGTAGCTCAAGGGTACACACAAGAAGAAGGGATAGACTATGAAGAAGTTTTCGCTCCAGTAGCAAGGATTGAAGCCATTAGACTCTTTTTGGCTTATGCTTCATTTATGGGATTCACAGTTTATCAAATGGATGTCAAGAGTGCTTTCTTATATGGTACTATTGAAGAGCAGGTATATGTCTCACAACCTCCTGGTTTTGTTGATCCTGACCATCCAGACAAAGTGTACAAGGTTGTTAAAGCTCTATATGGCCTACATCAGGCACCAAGAGCTTGGTATGAAACACTGGCTTCCTACTTAATTTAAAATGGATTTCAAAGAGGCAAGATAGATCAGACACTTTTCACCAAGAAGCATAAGAAGGATCTTTTTCTAGTTCAAGTGTATGTGGATGATATCATCTTTGGATCTACAAGGAAGGAGATGTGTTTGGAGTTTGAGAAGCTTATGCACAATAAGTTTCAGATAAGTTCCATAGGGGAACTTACATTCTTTTTGGGTCTGCAGGTTAAACAATCAAGAGAAGGAATCTTTATTAGTCAAGACAAATATGTTGCAGAGATTCTTAGAAAGTTTCAATTTGCTGATTCCAAAATAGCAAGCACTCCAATGGACCCTGGGAAGCCACTTCTTAAAGATGTAGAAGGAACTAATGTGGATGTACACACATACAGATCTATGATAGGTTCTTTGATATATCTCACATCATCAAGACCTGATATCATGTTCTCTGTTTGTGCTTGTGCAAGATATCAAGTAACTCCTAAGGTTTCTCATTTAACAGCAGTCAAGAGAATTTTTAGATATCTCAAGGGTCAACCTAGGCTGGGTCTGTGGTATTCTAAGGAGTCATCTTTTGACTTGGTAGCATACTCAGATAGTGATTATGCTGGTGCTAGCTTGGACAGAAAGTCAACAACTGGAGGATGTCAATTCCTTGGGTGTAGACTTATCTCATGGCAGTGTAAGAAGCAGACAATGGTGGCTACTTCAACAACTGAAGCTGAATATGTAGCTGCTGCAAATTGTTGTGGTCAAGTTCTATGACTTCAAAACCAACTTCTTGACTATGGGTACAATTTCTTACATACCATTATTCATATTGATAATAGTAGTACAATTTGCATTATTAAAAATCCAGTGCAACATTCAAAAACAAAACACATTGAAATTAGACATCATTTTATTAGAGATTGCAATGAAAAGAGGTTAATTCAAGTAATGAAAATTACTTCAGAACAAAACTTTACAGATCTTCTTAAAAAAGCTTTTGATGTTGGAAGATTTCAGTACTTGGTAGCAAGTATTGGAATGCTTAATCTTTAAATTTTTCAATATAATGTGTTCTTGTATATAGATTTTGTTAATGCATCTAACTTTGTCATTTAAAACTACTATTACCAATTTAAAGTTATTCATACACTTAGTCCTATGCATAATTCTAAATTTGAGACAAGTACTTTGTACTTTGTTCTTTTGGTTTTAGACTAACAATTTCAGGTATGAATGTTTGAGCTCAAAGGCTATTTCAAGTGAAATCTGTAAGCAACAAATTTCTGATCATTGCTGCTGATATAATAGGTTCGTGATAGAAAGAGTTTGGGATTTCAAAACTCCTTAAAACTTCTTTCTTGGAACCTGATTATGATGTTTCACATTGAATTGATGATTTATTTGATCAGTAAATAACTGATACAACTCACTTTCTATCATTTTATACTCTCAAGTATAATGTGACTAATCTACGGATATCGGATAGAAAGAACAGCGAGCAACAGTGAATCTAACACTTGTGTTAGAGGTAACAAATGCCACGAGCTGGAAACCTGTAAAGAAAGCCTTTTGAATATGTTTATCTGTACACAGGCAGTTATTTATAACTGAAAACATTGGTTCTCACACAACCAGAGGTTGCTTTAAACCGAAATATTGATTAAGTGATAGTTACCACACTTAATCCCTTCAAAATGGTTGGAAGCAGTATGATTTTTAATCATAAAATCATGTTCATACTGCTAAGTCAAATATTTCTTAAAAAGGATTTTCAAAAAGAGGCTCAGAAAATCATCTAATGATGGATTATGAGTCAATGCTCAGTGATTCACCACTCATAGGAGGTTACACACCTAGAAGTGATGAGGGCAGCATTTAAACTCTTAAGGAATTGATGGCTTCATGTACAAATTATCTGAAAACATGGAAATTGCTAGATCAGATGATTGTGATATGATATGATTGTGAGAGATCTTCTAAACATGGGAAATTGCTCAGGAGAGAAATAAATCTCAGGGGAGGTTACAAAAGCCCTTTAAAGGAAGTTTAACCAAATAAAAAGAAGGAAAAGATAAGAGAATACAAGATGATGACATGGTTTCTACTGATAAATAACAAGAACAGAGCTGATAGGAGAAAGTTCTATCTAGATTAAAAGATGAAAGGTTTCAATTTCAGTTCACTATGTTTGTTCATCACTTCCAAAGACATGCTGAAAGATGATTTCTACTTCTTGGAACAAGCATCCAAGATACACAGCATCATTGCCTCTTATAATTCTTCAAGTTGAATATTGCACCATCTTTTAGTCTAAGATTGGAGCAAAGAACATAAAGTAGATGAGTTACAGAGAAAGACATTCAATCACTCAAAAGAGAAGAAAGTTCATATCAACAGTCTGACAATGAATTGTTTGAAAGATCTTCACAAAGTCCTCATTTAATTCAGAAAAACATGTTTGAATGTAATTCACATGTTTAGGGGAGGATTGTTGGGAATTAAATAATCAGAAGAATTAACATAAAAGCTCAAGGAAATACATCAAGTATGTTCCTGATAATAAAACTCAAAGTACGTTCCTGCTGATAAACACAAGAGTGTTTCTGCTGAAGAATGTTTCTACTGAAGGTATTTCTGCTGATGGATTCTGCTGCTGCTATGACTTATTCAAACAGCTGTGTAGATAAGTACGACTTATTCTACTGATACATATACAAGAAAATATCTTTGTTGTAGTCATCAAATTGAACACTCCAAGTGAGTTGTAATCCTAGATACATGTTGTATCTTAATGACTGACATGATAAGTCATCATCTAGCTAGAATGAAGATTAGTCATAAGCTAGTAATTAGATGAGTCATATAGATTGTAAAAGATCTTTCCTTGGACTATAAAAGGAAGATCTTAGATATGACTTAAGAAGCGATATATGTGAGTAGAGATATACATAGAGAAAAACAATAGAACAAAACACAAGATTCAAGGTCTTTGTAACCCTAGTGATAGTGAAGATCACTCGTATTATTTTGAATAATATTGAATCGTTTGGTGAAATACTTTCATTGTTCTTTGTTAAATAAACACAAGCATCACAGTTCCATATCCAATAAACATTCTAAGTGTGGTTAAGTAGATTCCGCATACTTAATCATATTCACTCAAAGTATCACATATACACATTAGAAAGGTCCAACACCTCATAGTGTGTGATCAAATCAAGTGATCCTCTTAAAATGGATCATATCAGAAGCTCATATCAAAGGATCATATCCAAAGATCATAACAGAGGGATCATATCAATGGCATATCAAAAGGGATCATAGCAGTGTCAAGGATCAAGAGATTCATGAGAAGTCCCTACTGAAAAGGGAAGAATATTTGTACCTTAAACCGCAAATGACACCATATCAGAACATAAGGATCAAAAATTACTCCTTCTTCAGCGAATCTACACGAATTAATGATCGTCTTATTACTTAATGCTTATAGTTAATCAGATTACACATTTCATGTTTCTTTCTATTTTTAGAAACTTTCTATTTTTTGTAACTTGCCATTTTTAGTAAATTTCCCGAATTAGTAACTTGCATACTTTAAGGTTATAATTGACAATTAATACAGTAATATTTAAGGGTTAAAATGACCAATATAATGGTTTAGGGTTAATCTTGTCAATTTAGTAAAGTTTAAGGTTAAATATGACACTTATCATAGTTTAGGGTTTAAATGTTATTTTAGCAAAGTTTAGGTTTTAATGTGTAAATTATAGTTTTAAGACTTCTTATTTACTGAAATAGTTTTAACCATTTTACGTGAATACCAAACTAGACTTAAACTCTATTCATACGCATACTAAACTCATGAATTGATACATATAATTCCACACACGCCACACCACATGCAACTAAGGTTTTACGAGACCAAACAAAATCAAAACGACCCATTTCTTGACCGACCCAATACCACGCCTTAGACCCTTTTTAAACTAGTTTGTAAATATGTTTAACAACTCTTTCGACCACCCACAACTCGTACACAAGCACACTATTTGACAGCCTTTACTAGTCGAGACAAAAACATGAATTAATAAGACTCCTTTCCAGATTTGATCACACACTCATGCACACGTTTCATGACACTACAAACTCACACACATGCATGCAATCTCTCTTTTATATACATACACTCACACTCGACATACAGTCACCACATATTTACCTTTGACCTCCATACATACGACACCCAACCATGCACGTATAAAAACAATAACAATTCAGTCCAAGCCTTTTTCAGAAAACGCATGTACTACATCCCAAAAGATCACTCACAAAATATCACATATTATCATGTCATTTAACCATGCATGCTACTGAACCCATACTTATTGAGTTATTTCTTGCATTTATATCCAGGTTTTAGTTCATGTTTTTAACGTTATAATAGGATCTTAATGACCACATCAAATACGTATATTAACCTCTTCGAACAGCAAAACCAATTTGAGATTGACCATGTTATACGTTTCGTTATTTTTATGTGACTAACCATGATTTCATGTGTTCTTTATATGCGTTAATATGAAATCGATTTAAAGACAAATTGACATCTTCGAATCAGAAAACATAAGAAGAGGATTATAGAACAAGGTTGTGAGACTTTACCCTCGTAGTCGTGTCGAAGCAAAGGAGACAACAAGAAAGACACATGATCGAGTACCACATCCATCACCAGCCGAGACATGAACAAAACCCTCGTCTTTCAAGAACACCCACGATTCAACAAACTCTCTCGAACCAGAATAAACACCCACGTACGCTAAGCCCTAGTCGAACCAGTAATAGCCCACGATCATCCACCACCTTGGAAACTACCTCGTCGCACTACCTTTCTTCACAACTCGAATCAAAAGAACTAGCAGCCGACTGGTTTTTATTTTTAGCGTTTAGTATAGGTGTTGTTGTTGTGTGAAATAATTTGGTCAAATAGATAAGAGAAAGTGTGAGATATAGGGGGAGAGTCTGCCGAGCTTTAGGGGAGTGAAAGACTTCTTCAAGTTTTTAAATCTTTCATGTATCTAGTCCTCATTCAAATTCTCTTAGTTGTGCACAAGTTTATAAATATTTCGGCCCCCATGTTGACATCTTATACGTGTGATATTTCCTTGGTACAAAGTTGTGTCAAGCTTAAAATATAAGTTATGTCTTTACTTTATTAGACAAGATCATAAATTTGGTATAATCTTAAGTTTAGAATTTTCATTTCATACTTTTACTCATCTATAAACATTTAAGTTAATCCAGAGTACAAAAGGGCTCATGACATATTCGAATTAATGTTCAAAAATTATCCCGGATTTTAGGTTGTTATAATAATACTCCCTCCATAATAATTGTCTATCGATAAAAAATATATAGTTTGAGAAAAACAAAGTTATTACTGATTTCTTTTTCTTACTTTTTTGCAGGATAACAATTTTATCATTTACTAATTAATTAATATTTTCTTTAAAATTTGTAATATTAATTTCAACAAAAGGTAATATAGTTAGTAAACTCGATCAAACTTCTCTATCTATACTATTTATAAATGATGAATGCCTATTTTTGAAATATTAAATTTTGAAAACTTAAATGAATGAATGTAGCTTGCCTAAATAACATTTAATTATCTTTAAAACTTGGCATCTTTTCAAATTTGGTAAGTTAAATTAGGTATTTTCTTGATCAATTCTAAATTTGTCAACTCTTCAAACTTACAAACTGTATTAATTTAAAAAAGGTCGAACCAGAATCGCGATTTCATAAGTATAATTATTTGTCGCTATACACAGTCGCTTTGTGCGGTTATGCATTTAGTTTAGTTTTAAGAGTTGACAATTAAATCGGGACATAAAAAAATGTAAACTATTAGTTTGAGATGGGGGAGTAATTCTTTTTTAGCAGATTATAATAGGAGTGTTCATCGGTTCGATTCTCGGGTTAATCGGTTTATTCGGTTCGGGTTGTTCGGTTAATTGTTTTTTGGTCATAATCAAAAATCGAACCGAACCGAAAATATCTGTGAACGAACAGAACCGAATTTCGGTTCGGTTATGGGTCAACACCGAATTTTCTACTTGAATTACACCATTTATGTATTTTTTTTAAACTTAATTATATAGATTTTTGGCAAAAAAAACTATTTCAACCATAAAAAATGTTTTTTATATTAGGATAAAATTTGAATAGTATATATATATATATATATATATATATATATATATATATATATATATATATATATATATATATATATATATATATATATATCTTTACTACCAATGAATTTAGGACATCTAAATTTAGAAGTTTAAAAAAAAATAAGACAAAAAACATTTCCACAAAAAGAAAGTTACATATAAAGAGGTTTCAACTCAAAGTTAAATGTATTAATTTTGCTATTAAAAATTCAGACTTGTAACATCCTGAAAATTAAATGTATATAAGTGTCGACTTGTAATTGCATTCGAATATTTATACTGTCCATAAAAATTGTCACAGGGTACCCGCCGCCGCATTGGGTTTTCGGTTCAGAGAGCCAAAACAATATCCAAACCGAAAACCGAATTCTTAGTACGGTTCGGTTATAAGTTTAGTTCGATTTTTTTGGGTTCCGTTCATTTCGTTTTTCGATTTATTCGGTTTATTACTCGAACCATGAAAAACCTATAAATATAACTAAAAATAATGTAGATAGTTTTTACGGTGTGCAAATGGGGCTAGTGCATATAGCCCATAGAGTTTTGAGGGCTTCAATTCTATCTTTTAGGTATATCAATACAAGTGTTCATTTATATGGAGCCCATATGAAGGCCCAAGTTAATATAGTTTTATATACGAGATTTATCAGAGTGGAGTTCATGCCAATATGCCTATTTTTGTGCCTGACATTAAAATTTTTAGACACAAATCTCAATTGCTAGATTATATTTTGTTAGCAAACAGCAGTTATTCTTTTAGCATGAAAAAGTAGAATTTTGATGTTATTACTCTACTGAACACTGAATAGGTTCTTGATGTTAATTGTTAAATCATTATAAAAATGATGGCTCCTTAGTACAGGTGGTAACAAGTCGAGTGATCTTGCCAGAGCTCGATCTCAACTCGTGTAAGTTTTATAAAGCTAGATCTCGGCTCAGTTCGATCCTTGTCTTTTTAGCTCGAGATCGGCTCGTGGTATATTATACATGCTTGAGCTCGGCTTCGGTTCGGCTCATTCTTACGATGCGCCAATAAAAAAAATAAAGCTTGGCTCGAGCTCGGCTCATAGTATATCTAATTTGAGATCCTTAATAAGCTTGCTATTAAGCTCGTTAATAAGCTCGCCTACAATACAAATGTATAACGTATCATATATGTTTAATATATAAAATATTCTAGTATTTTTAGGTTTATTTAGGCTTTATAGAGCTCGGGCTTGAGCTCGATTAATAAATGGGCTGCAACATAGGCTCGAACTCGGGTTCGAGCACGTTTAGGCTCGGCTTGTTCGAGCTTTTTACCGATCCAATCATTAGCTTTTCACGAGCAGCCAAACATCATTTCCACCGCCCGCTACTGGTAATATCAAAACATAAATCTGGGTGTGCGATTTTTTTTATTTTTATTTTTTTTTTTATTTTTATTTTATTTTTTTTTTTGGAACTATAAGTAAGAGAGGTGATTCGCACACCAACTTTTTTTATTTTTGTATTATTTTCTGTGTGTTACAGTGTTGTATAGTGTACTCTCTGTGTAATACAGTGTTGTACAAAATGATGTGTTTAAAAAAAAAATGGTGTGAATCAATCCCCTATAAAATATGCGATGTTAAGTGGACTAAATCTGTGATCCAAAAATTTGTCGCTACGTGGAGCGAAAATATTCCTAAAAGCATTGTTTAGAATAAATCGTGAGTAGCGATTTTGGTGGTTATAACACCTAAAGCATTTAGGTTTTTTTTTTTTTTTTTTTTTTTTTTTTTTTTTTTGTATTTGTAAAACTAAAGTTTCAATTTTGGGATCTTGCAGGAAATGTCAAATAGAGGACGCATTTTTAATATATCTTTTTTACAAAAGAAACGCCCATCTTTGACAATTTAACCCTATACTTTTCATTATGGGTGTATTTCATTATAACCCTATACTTTTGAAATTTATCATGCATTAACCGTGTCAAAACATACCCTTTACATCTGTTGATCATTGGCAATGGCTTATATGGGGCTTGGACTTTTAAAATAAGTCGGCTAATTAAATAATCCTTGTTTGTCATGAGGCTTATGGAAAGGCTTATAAAATAAGTCGGCTAAAAACTTTAGCCCCATAAAAGGGGCTAAAAACTTTAGCCCGTGGCTTTTGAAGAATAAATTACTTATTTACTTGAAAATATATTTAACATATACAAAAACCATTAAATGTTATTTTTAGTAATTTTGCAATAATAAGCCTAAGCCCCAGCCCCAGCCCATTTGCTAAACAAGTTTATAAAAATACACCCATTTTAATTTCGCCTTATAATATAAGTCTCAGCCCCTGCCCAAGCCCCAGCTCTAGCCCCAGCCCCAGCCCATTTCGCCAAACATACCCTATAACTAATATCTTGCAAACTGGTAGCACTATGTATTATTCCCTCCGTCCCATATTTATAGTCCACATTTCCTTTTCGGGTTGTCCCAAAATAATTATCCACTTTCCTTATTAAGTAAAAACTAGAGAATCTAGTGAAGGAATATTCTTTTTTACTGGTTGAAAATTAAAGTGCCCCCACTTTTATTAAACTTTGTGATTTCTCTCTCATGACAATAATTTTTGAACGGAGGGAGTAATTTACAATAAATTTTAAAAAACTACAAAATCACCCCTTCAATTGCGAACAGCAAACAATACACCCTAACCCATAAATCTTTATATTACACATGCTTTTAACTTTGTCACCGTACAAAATAGCCCCCTAAATACATTAATCTTTCTATGTAAACATCTTTAGCATTTAAAAACACGACTTTAAGGTGTCTCGCGTTATTTGTGTGTGACCCTTAGACAGTGGCGGACCCAGCCACTAAACTAAGGTGGTTCTTTGGCTTGAAGACAATAATATCAATGTGTCAATCAGTCAACGAATCAGGTCGCTACAATTTAACATAACTAACCGGGTCGGGTACAATTTAACATAACTGCATTATTATAAAACATAAAAATGTTTGCACATTGTGCTCAAATGTTCTTGTTTTCCCATACAAACCTTTGAATCCAACTTTTACAAGATCTTCTAATCCACCCTGTCACAAGTTTTGATCTTCAGTGCAAATATATAAAGAATCATATACCTATTTAAACTTTATTCATGCTAATTATTATAATTATAAATTGTGATAACATATTTATTAGTATCTAAACTTCATCATTTTAGATAGACAAATAAAAAGTTTTTAAGAGTGTTGCAGTATTCTTAAAACAAGCAAAACAACTAAGGTTTCAAATTTTGAAAAACTAACACTAAAAGCATCCACTATGGTAAATCTTTTACAAAGGTTTATAGAATAATACATCAATAATTTGTAGGTCTTTTGTTATTATAAACCTATCTTCATTGTAATATAAACCTTTACAACTTAATAAAATGTCTTATGTAACAAATGCATTAAATGTATTGAATTCATAAAGAGGTTCAAAAATTAAGACCTCTTAAAACAATATAGACATGAAATAAGTATCTATTCTGGTTAAAATGAAGCATCAACCTTTTCATCTTTTTTTAAACCTTCACTAATGTTTTTACTTTTTCTAAAACTGTTGTCATTGCACGTGACAAAATACGTACTACATTTTCTTTCTTACATTAACTTTATCTTCTCTTTCTTACCTCTACTTCTTCTTTCTCATATTACACCACCACCTCCCTCCATCTCCATTAACAAGCTTATGTAAAACTTCTCACAACAAAAATTGTTTCCCCCTTTAAATCTCTGTTGGGAACACACTTTACGTATTATCAACTCTCGGTCATTTATATTATGTAATAGGTTGCTTTAGTTAATTATATCTTAAGTTTATGTATAATGGGCTAGTGTGTGAAATCCCATCAAGGCTTAAAGCCCACGTATTAACAAGAATGGGAGATAGGGAGTGTTGCCCTAGCTTCTCCTTATAAATACTGCATGTATGGTTACATTTCACTTGTTGGTTATTTTGATATCATAGTGAAACTCTCGCTTATTTACTTCTCATATATCACATAATCATCCAAACCTTATATCTATCTCATTCTTGCTTGTGTACTCTTAATATGGGAACCTAACAAGTGGTACCAATCGCTAGAAGAAGGTGGTGAAGCTTATTTGGTGTTTCGTCGAGCTTATTTTAGTGTTTTCCTTCATTATTTTTCGAGTTTTTGTCAATAGTTTGCAATTTTTGTGTTTATTTCTTGGTTTTAAACATATTTTTGATTACAAACTTGCGTTATAACCCAAAACAAACAAGAAAGACTCGACCTTTTGTCAAATATTTAGTTTTTCTCTATTTAGTTTTTTTGTCATATTTTCGAATTTATAAAAACTTTCTCAAAAAATTTCAAGTTTGCAACTTTCCTTTAGATTTGGTAGTTTTAAGGTTAGTTGTACAAGAATTTTGGATTCTAAACTTGTTTTGAGGGTGCTTTTATCAAATTCAAATTTTGGCCAAATTTCGAAATAGTGAAACCCTAAGTTTTTGTGAAAACCCTATACTTTCGAAAAGTTTCATTTGGACCTGTAAATTGAATTCGTTGATTACTCAGTGTTTCTCTTACTTGTACAAGTTAGAAAAACACTTTGACTCGTGGATACTTTCTAAATTATACAATTTAGAAAGTTTGTGCAAACTTTCGAAGAAAACTAAAAAGTTTCGAGAAGTTGTGAATTTTTTCAAAACTCTTCAAAAGTTTCTAAATTCTCCAAAGCTTCGAAATAACTCTAAGTTTTCGAAATCTAATTCAAAAGTTTCAAGATATCTTAACTTTTCGAAAGTTCTCATAACATTTCAAAAATTTCTCAAAGTTTCGAAATTATCGGATTAGACCAAGTTTCAAAAAGTTGACTCTTCATAACCTTCTACAAGATTCATTATTACACAAGAACTACAATCATGTCTCAACCTCCATATTACAACTTCTACAATCAACAACCGTAACATCAACAACAACCTTATCAATCCTAACAACCTTTTCATCCACAACAATCTTATCCTCAACATCACCTCATGATGCAACAACACCAAATCATACCTCATCAACCTCCATACCTAATGCAATAACAACCAATGCAACAAATAATCTTCCTCCAAACAACCTCATTGGTTTGATCAAATGTGCGAAGTAATCATTACTCAGCAATCACGTCATGAAGCAGGATCACTTGACACACCCCCTATGCTAACACCTGGAAACTATGTTCAATGGGCAAGTCGATTCCTATGGTTTATTGAACTCAAGAAAACCCCATGGCAAATACATGAGAAAGGTTAACCTTGAAGGTCCATTTCAGTGGCCAACTCAAACAATTCCTGGCGATGATGAAAGACCTGCATCTGTAGCTCCGGTCCCTGGGTCTCAACTTTCTGCTGAACAACTACTTCATCGTGAAGCAGAGGAATATGCTATGATTTATAATATTCAAGGAATACCGAATCCGATCTTTCGAAGCATTGATGCTCAGAACACTGCTAAAGCTATTTGGGAACATGTTCATCTCTTAATGGAAGTCATTGAACTGAATCAAGAGGATATGGAATCTAAACTTTACATGGAATACACAAACTTCATGATTGAACCTGAGGAGACACTTAAGTCTTACTACCACCGCTTCACCAACATCATCAATGATCTGGACAGACACGACATCAAGTTACCTAAGTTCGCCGTTAATACAAACTTCATAAGTTGTCTTGGTCCAGATTGGCAGAAGTACGTGACATTTGTTTGAAAAGTAAAAAATCTTCACAATGCACCATATGGTTTGTTGTATGACTATCAAAAGCACCATCAGTCTGAAGTTGACATGGATCAAGCTCTTCGAGGAAGCTATTCACATCCTACATCATCAAACTCCTTGGCTCTAGTTGCTCAATCTAAAGCTACTCCTCCTTCGATGTCAAACCATTCTTATGTCCAAGGACAAAACTACTTTAACTATCCTCATCAAAGCACCTCTCACTAACTATCTTCTTATGATTCACCAATGTGATCTCAATCAAATCAACTAGTTTCTTATGAGAACCATGATACTGTGTACTACACCAACACTTCATATGATGATGATGATGATGAGGAATTCAAAGACTTGAATCAAGGACTTGCACTCATTGCTCGAGCTTTCAGCAAATTCTTAAACAAGTCTAACAACCGTCTTCGTACTTCATCAAACACAAGGAATCAAGCTATTGTTCAAGATGTACGAGTTGAGATATAGAATCATAACAATGGAAGATCTGGTTCAGGTGGTTATATGGGAAATACAGGAAATGGACGACGATTTAACAATGCTGGGGGGATATAGGAATAATATTGATGCTCCTTAGAAAAAGGGTTGAAATTGTTGAAACATGGAATTCTGAATCTGGCAATACTATGGTGAGGTGCTATGGAAAAGGGCATTTGGCTACTACATGTCCTAAACCAAGAACTCGAGGCAGCAAGTTTCATAAGCAAGCATTACTTCTAGCTCTTAAAGATGAAGCTAATGTTGATGGTCTGTCTCAGGTACATGATCCAAACACGTGTCTAATACATGAAACTGCATCTCCATCTACATCTGCATCTGACAAGGAGCAAGTTGTTCAAAATAACTCAGTTTTACCTCCTTAAGAGGATGAACAAATGAACACGGTTGTTACATTTGACGATGATGATCAAATTAACCCAGTTGTTTCTTTTAATGATCTAATTGATGATTATAACAATGATTACATTGAACAAAATTAACCTTTTTCTAATCCAGATTTAGATCTCAAGACCTTACTTTTGACCACCCAATCCAATGGCCAGAAATGCAATGAACTCAACTTGAAATTAAAAGCAAAAATTGCATTATTGACTAAGGACCTTGAGTGCTATAAATCATAATTAACAATTTTTGAAAACAAAGAAAAACGTGAAAAAAGTATTGAAGCTACATTTCAAGAATATTACAACAAAGAACAAAATCTTCAGCATCAATTGAGGAAATTAATTGAGTCTAACAGCAAGTTGGTTTCTCAATTGGAAAATGAAAAATGTAAGCTCAAACAACAAGTTGAACAACTTAAAACTGAGCTTTCAAAAACAAAAACAAAGTTTTCAACTTGTCAAACCTATTTTAGTTGGGAAAGAACGGCGAAGTCCATCCGAACCGTCCAATGAAGAATAAGAGGAGAGCAAAGCGCTAATGGCGCGCGAAGCGCATGCGGAACGGGCACGGAGAAAAGGAAGGAAGTTTGGAGGAGAAGCAGCCGAGCTCATTCCCTTCTCTTCCTGGGCCCAAAGCAGTGCAGTCTTTCCTGGCCAAATCAAGGATTTGGGGACCAAGAATAATTCAGAGGGTCATTTTGGTTTTGGATCTAGGACAATAGGTTCAAGAGATGAGAGAATTAAGGATACCCACCAGAAAGACTAATCCAAGCCATAATGATGTACCAGAAAATACAACATTTTTGTTACTTGACCAACCATCAATTTTTCTGAACATAAAAAGTTGAAAAGGAAAACTGAGGATTCATTAATTGGTCAAATTGTAGATCTTCAACGCCAGCTCAAAGAATTTCAAAATATTGTTTATAAAACTGGTGGATCTGTCACAACAATTCAAAAGTTTACTTTGAAACCAAATCTGTGGAAAACTAGAAGGGGGGGTTGAATAGTTTTGCGTCTTTTTCGTTTAATAAAAGTTCACTTTCAAAGAATTGATAATAATTTGTAAAAACCTTTGAAGCTAAAGTATAGATACAAATTAATTCACATATGTCACATGGATACTACTTATTTAAAGTGTTGAATAGAAATTATAATTTCATATATCTCACTTGATTATAAGTTTGTATTTATATATGTATATGTCTTTTAATGATTGTATATACTTTTAATTTACTAATGTATAATTAATGTTTTGAATGGAACCTAGTTTGATCTTTATGTGAAACCAATATATGCACAACACACACTAATAATAATGTACGAGAAGCAAGTAAGTAAATATGTAAAGAATGAGAGTTGGAAAGATCAAACCGAGAGACAAAGGATTTATAGTGGTTCGGCTACAAGGACACCTTCCTTGCCCTACTCCACTCCCTGAGCACCGAACTCGAGAGTTTTCTTCACTAAGTCAATAACCTCCCTTATGGCGGAGAAAACCGTACACACCAAATGCTTACACCAATTAACGTCACAAAGCAAGATGTCGAGTTCTAATCGTAGCTAGAACCAATCTCACACCAAATAACACACCACAACTTCTTCACACCTTTTACTTCTTCAATACGTCTTCACACCACGAGTATCTTCACGCCTTCACAAAATACTTCGCGACTTCAATGTCTTGCTACTTCACAACTTCAAAGCACCAATGTCTTCACAACTTTAAACCAATAATATCTTTGCACCTTCAAGCCACTAGAGTCTTCACAACTTTAGTCTACTAATGTCTTCAAGTCTTCTCCACTTGGAAGCTTCAATTTCTTCACTACTAGTCACTCTTGCCACTCTATCCTATCTTCACTACTATCCAACACTACTTCTTCACTTCAAACTCTACTTCACACTTACAACAATTCTAGATTCTACAACTAAAACTAGCAAACTAATACATTCACCTTATTCACCAAGATATGAAAGATCAACAAGATGAAACAAACAAACAACTTAGAAAGCAAGATGATACTAAGTTGTAATACTTCTAATAGAAGTATTCTTCTCTTTGCACTTGAGTGTTGAGGCTTGAATCACTTTGAAACAAAGATCAAAGTATATAAGATCAAAGGATTTTTAGAGGATAGAGAGGGATGTTTAGATCAGAAAGTTTTTAGTGCAAAAAGGTAAGAAAAATATGTGGAATGATCCAATATTTATAGGGCCAGAAAATACTGTTCTGGAGCGTGCTGGTCCCCTTAATTAGGGGGCGGTCCCCTTAATGATTAAGGGGGCCGCCTAGTATAATTAAGGGGGCCGCCCTCCTGAACGTTGGATTTTCTTGTCCTTTTGTGTGAGGAATTTTTCTGGATTAGATTTGCCATTTTTGGTTGAAAATTTGAATTCACAAATTTGTAATGGATAAAACATATTCTTTTAATTCCAAAAATGTTTTACAAAGGATATAAAATGTTTTGTGACATTTTATAAATATCTAGTGATTAACAAAAATGTTCCTTTGATCTTGTAATACATTAGACACTTTGTTTATCCATACCTTAAGTGATTTAATGGTAAAGATGAGTATTTACTACTAAATACTTGTTTATGTCATAATCTTTGGTTTGATGAGTTTTCGTTTTGTGATTATCAAAACATAGAGATATCAAAAGATATGAATAACGTTTTTAGTCATTTATTTATATCAACAATCTCCCCCTTTTTGATGATTACAAAACCTAAACTCATTAAATCCAAAAATTAATTTTTAGACAAGTATTTAGTGAGTTTATATTCACTTCTCCCCTTTTTTGTAAAATCAAAAAGGTTTAAGCCAAAAGGAAGTAAGCTCCCCCTTGATGTATGCTCCCCCTCGTTTGAGGGCACCAAGGGTTCGAGAATTGGGATTCTTGCAAGAAAAATATTAGAAGCACAAGCATAGCAAAAGCAAACACATATATCATAATACCAACAAGTAATAAGCATGACAAAAGATAATAAGGAACACATATTAAGTCATTCATTGATAGAAAATGATTATGTCAACCCATAATCATTGTTACAAAAGCCATAAATATAGAATACTAAGACTAAGTATAGCATTCTATTGTGCTAACAAGGAGTGTCACCAAACTTTCTTGAATCCTAAAATGGTTGAAAGGTTTTATTTGAAAATGAGAAACATAAGCATATAAATTGCTTGGTGGTTTAGTGGAGATAAACTTTTGGTTGCATGGATGTTGGTGAGTTTGGAGATGTGGAACTTGTAGGTGGTGGGTTAGAGATAGGGTTTGTTGATTGAGGGTTTTGATGTTGTTCAAGTGATGATGTTTGTTGAGATCTTGTAAGAAGATACTCAATCCAAGTGAAGTGCTCATTCAAGGCAATGGTTTGTTGTTGAAGGAAGATGCAACAAGGGCAATTGTTGACATGCTTCTCAACTTGGTTGATGTTGTGTGGTAATGATGGTGAGCTTGATTGGGTTGGATCCAAATTGCGTTGCGCAAGATGTAATGCTAAAAGAGCACTAAGCTCATGAGCCTCTTTTAGCTCCTCAACGAACTTCAAGTGTTCGGAGGAAGGTGATGATGGTGGAACATGATGGTTGTCTTGGGTGAAGGTTTGAACATGCAACATAGGAATGGCATGTGAGGTTGTAGGATGTGGTGGTGGTACTCTTGGTGGTGGAGACATGGTTGAGCTTGGGTAGTCATGAAAACATGAAATGGGTGGAAGAGGTTCTCCAAGAGTGAGTGGTGTTTTTGTTGAATGAGCAACATGTAAAGTATTGATTGAGAGATTGGGATTGTTGTTTTGGGATTGAGCATGCTCATCATAAGAAGAAGCAAGAATGAGGGAATGAGTGGGTGATAGGTTGTGAGATGAGTCATTATTGTGGGTTTGAGGTTTAGTAGTTGGTTGACTTGGAACAACATCACTTGAACTATGACAAGAATCAAGTTTCCTCCTCCAAACGGGTTTGACGGAGATCCTTGCGGTTCTTGAAATCTTAGGTTTTTGGTTGTTGGGAGATGACATGTTTGGGTGTGATGGCATTAATGATGGGAAGAGGGTATTTATAGTGTATGAGAAATGTGGTTTAGGAAGGTAAATTTTGAGGGATAGCATGGGACAAAATATGTTTGTGAATTTTGGGAAGTATAGGCTGAAATGGGTCAAAAAGTGATAAAGAAAACAATATCCCCGACCATCAGATGGCCGGTCCCCTTAATTAAGGGCCGATCCCCTTAATCATTAAGGGGGCCGCCTTATATAATTAAGGGGGCCGCCCATCTGGTGATTCCCAGAATGCCAGAAATGGGTTTTTGGCAGAAAATTTTCAAAAAGGTTGTGTTTTTGGATTTGGATTCAAGTAAGTTCAACTCTTTGAGGCAATATAGGGCATACTATTCATGAATGTAGAGAGTGATATAGAATTAATTAAAATAGGCAATTAATTTCTAATAATCATGCTATCTATTAATTTATCAATTAAGATATGCAACAAAGGAGGCAATAAGGCAAATAAGTTAAATGTGTAACAATATGAATTTGATAACATTTAGTCTAGAGCAAACATATTGATGATTGTTAACAAGTAACAAATAGGTGGACATGATTATATGGACTTCAAGACTTGTTACAAACAAGATCCATATGGGCAAGCCATGATTCTCATGAAATGATTTGATTAAATTGTGAATGTCATTTCCAATAGAAGTGTATGACACATGTGAGAAACTTAAATGTGTTTTAAGCAAAACATTTTTAGTTTTATTCAACAATGTTTTGAAGTAAATTCAAGTGTGCATTACAATAACATAGATTGAATTTTGCTTCATAACGTGTAACAAAAATTTTCAATCTTGTTTTTGATTAAAATAATGGTTATGAAAGAAATTTTAGTTAAGTAAATTGTTTCAAGAAAAATAAAAAAATATTTCATTCAAAAAGAGAGAAGTTTTAAACATGATGTTTTGATCATGATAATCAAGAAGTTGCAAGTGAAGGATTTGAAATGGAAGCTTATCATGCTCAAGAGAATCAATTAAGCCCATTGTCACTCATAATCATCTTTAATGACACCTAAAGATATTAAAGTGAAATGATAGATACTTATGATCTAAATGCAATGGGACAGGAAGGAGCAAGGTAAATAGTTCATGGATACAAGATAGACATGTGTATATATATATATATATATATATATATATGTATACAAAGAACATCATAATATCAAGTTGCAAACAAATCTCAATTATAATACATCTATTAATGCAACTAGTAAGATCATATAGCTTAAGTGGAAGGGTTCTACTATAGATCATAGAAGATTAAGAAAAATGATAATAGACTAAACAACAAGAAGGTTAATAATGCTAATATCATATATGCATATATTAGTGTTAATAATCTAAAAGCATGGCAACTTATCAGTTAAATCATATTCACATACTAATTGAAGCATTCAAAAATATAATGTAATATTGGCATGTTTTTGAAAAGAGAACTTATCTCATGTCCAGCTTTTCTTTAAGAGTGGGCATGAGGGTAATGGAAGAAATCATAGAAGTATGTCCAAAACATGTCGAAGTAGCCAAGTAACATTCCAACGCAATAGAAATCAAGGGAGCTAGATCCGAGATGCTTAATCGATCACATCAATCATCACAAGTCGTGAAGGCTAATAAAAATTGTAATATGGAGGCTTCATCTTGAAATAGTAACGGACACACCATGATACCAATACTCCAAGAGCGAAGAACAAAGTGCCGAGACAAGAAGATTCCTGCAACAACGTCATAGGCGAAACGATTGCAGAATGTGAAATAACGTGATAGAAACCAATAGCCGTCAAAGGTAATAGAGCGAGATGAGTAAATCAACACGTAATAGACTCTTCGTTCGTTAATTACCTAAACATGATAAAAAGCTTGGTACCCAGATTCTCATGGGTCCTAGTTGGTTAGATGAGAACATCCATTGCATTTGAATGCACATTATAAGGATGTCGTCGATAAGTACAAGAATTCACCAATGGTTTGTTTTAATTAACAAACAATGACTTTCTTGAGTAGAGCAATAGATAATGAGTGTTAATAGTATTAGTTCTAAATTTATTCACTAAGTTTAACAAATTTTATTTGTTTTGATACATTTGTTGAAGGATTATTTACGATAAATCCTAAGCCGGTTTTATCATAAAATGACTTTTGAATGTTGAGAAGATATTTTAAAGATTTAGAACTATTTTCGAATTTTGCCAATGTTTTTGCTCTTTCATTTTCCATTTTAATTTCATGTTTGTAGTCTTGACATTTTTTACATTCAAGATCAATTTTAATATTACTTTCAAGTCTAGACATTTTATCTTCTAAAATTATTTCTTTTTCAAAGTTGTTTTCAGCGGATGTTGAAGATTCATTTTTAAAAATAATATTTGAGTCAATGTTGCAAAAATGTTTGAAGTTGTTTTCCATTTTTGAAAATTCTAATATAAATTGATAATAGCAAAAATGTTTGGTTTTGGATTGTACCTTATTTGTAGTTTTACATTCTTCACATGCTATACGGTGATCAATTCCATTGTCCATGTTGCTCCATGTTTTGTTTGTAGTTTCGCTTGGATCTAGAAGCATGTAGTTCTTGCCATCAGTACTTGTGTTCGCATTTGTTTGAATATTCTCATAAGCCGTATTATCATCGTCATCTTTGCACTTGTTACACCATGATTTATTCACGCTCTTTCTTCGGATTTGGCTCATGTATTCTTCGTTATAGATACCTTCAATGATCACATTTGAACTAGTAGTACATGTGTTTGTTTCAACTAAATATTTATTTACTAAATTTTCTAGATTAACTATTTCTTGTGCAATATCAAGTTTATCATCTTTGATTCTACATTACTCTTGGTGAAACTTTAAAAGACATTTCCAAATATCATTTTCCGTTTTACAACGAAATAATCTTTCATATTTAACTCTTGGTAGAGTTTTAAAAATAAGTAATTTGGCTTTAGTATTTTTATCAATTTTGGTTTGAAGATTATTATATTGATTTTCAAAATCTATTTTGGTTGGTTTAAGATCACCAATTGAAATGATATGCCAAAGATCATGATCTATTGATTTCACATAATTTTCAAATTTGTTTTTCCATTCAAGAAAATGATCATTTTTAAAATAAAAGTGGTTGTTGTGCAAATTTCCTTTCTAAATATTTTTCAAATTCCATAGATCGTTACAAGTTTTAAAATACAATCTATTTTAAAAATCTTGCTAGACGTGGCTCTGATACCAATTGTGGAAAACTAGAAGGGGGGTTGAATAGTTTTGCGTCTTTTTCGTTTAATAAAAGTTCACTTTCAAAGAATTGATAATAATTTGTAAAAACCTTTGAAGCTAAAGTATAGATACAAATTAATTCACATTTGTCACATAGACACTACTTATTTAAAGCGTTAAATAGAAATTATAATTTCATATATCTCACTTGATTATAAGTTTGTATTTATATATGTATATGTGTTTTAATGATTGTATATACTTTTAATTTACTAATGTATAATTAATGTTTTGAATGGAACCTAGTTTGATCTTTATGTGAAACCAATATATGCACAACACACACTAATAATAATGTACGAGAAGCAAGTAAGTAAATATGTAAAGAATGAGAGTTGGAAAGATCAAACCGAGAGACAAAGGATTTATAGTGGTTCGGCTACAAGGACACCTTCCTTGCCCTACTCCACTCCCCGAGCACCGAACTCGAGAGTTTTCTTCACTAAGTCAATAACCTCCCTTATGGCGGAGAAAACCGTACACACCAAATGGTTACACCAATTAACGACACAAAGCAAGATGTCGAGTTCTAATCGCAGCTAGAACCAATCTCACACCAAATAACACACCACAACTTCTTCACACCTTTTACTTCTTCAATACGTCTTCACACAACGAGTATCTTCACGCCTTCATAAAATACTTTACGACTTCAATGTCTTGCTACTTCACAACTTCAAAGCACCAATGTCTTCACAACTTCAAACCAATAATATCTTTGCACCTTCAAGCCACTAGAGTCTTCACAACTTTAGTCTACTAATGTCTTCAAGTCTTCTCCACTTGGAAGCTTCAATTTCTTCACTACTAGTCACTCTTGCCACTCTATCCTATCTTCACTACTATCCAACACTACTTATTCACTTCAAACTCTACTTCACACTTACAACAATTCTAGATT
Source organism: Artemisia argyi (assembly GCA_030686995.1). NCBI lineage: Eukaryota > Viridiplantae > Streptophyta > Magnoliopsida > Asterales > Asteraceae > Artemisia > Artemisia argyi. The sequence continues at coordinate 109,045,915 of CM060708.1, forward strand.
CTACAACTAAAACTAGTAAACTAATACATTCACCTTATTCACCAAGATATGAAAGATCAACAAGATGAAACAAACAAACAACTTAGATAGCAAGATGATACTAAGTTGTAATACTTCTAATAGAAGTATTCTTCTCTTTGCACTTGAGTGTTGAGGCTTGAATCACTTTGAAACAAAGATCAAAGTATATAAGATCAAAGGATTTTTAGAGGATGGAGAGGGATGTTTAGATCAGAAAGTTTTTAGTGCAAAAAGGTGTGAAAAATATGTGGAATGATCCAATATTTATAGGACTAGAAAATACTGTTCTGGAGCGTGCCGGTCCCCTTAATTAGGGGGCGGTCCCCTTAATGATTAAGGGGGCCGCCTAGTATAATTAAGGGGGCCGCCCTCCTGAACGTTGGATTTTCTTGTCCTTTTGTGAGGGGAATTTTTCTGGATTAGATTTGCCATTTTTGGTTGAAAATTTGAATTCACAAATTTGTAATGAATAAAACATATTCTTTTAATTCCAAAAATGTTTTACAAAAGATATAAAATGTTTTGTGACATTTTATAAATATCTAGTGATTAACAAAAATGTTCCTTTGATCTTGTAATACATTAGACACTTTGTTTATCCATACCTTAAGTGATTTAATGGTAAAGATGAGTATTTACTACTAAATACTTGTTTATGTCATAATCTTTGGTTTGATGAGTTTTCGTTTTGTGATTATCAAAACATAGAGATATCGAAAGATATGAATAACGTTTTTAGTCATTTATTTATATCAACAAAATCCTAGCGGAGGCTTTGCTCTTGGTGACAACAAACCACGTTTTCTTCACTCAGCACTCAAGGAAATCCAAAAATATACAATATTGAAAAAATGCTTGATGATTCTCTTATACGTGTTGTTGTGCATGATACTGAGGAAGAAGAGGAAATTGAAGAAGAGAGTCGATCGAAACTGAGTCTTAAACAGTTTTGTAAACCGTATGATTATTCAAAAGCCCCTCATATTTCAAAATCTTTTGTTCCTCAAAAAGAAAAGCCTAAGCAATCATGGTATGTGACAGAATCATATATCTCATTTTCAAATGTTGCTCCTGTTCAAACTGTGGCACAATTAAGTGGTCCTTTACCATCTTCTGGTGAAATTACTCCCTTGCCTATAAGTTGTCTTGTACTTAAGTACTTCGACTCGTTTATGCAAGATATTGAAATTTTTGAAAATTCAATTGAACGTAACTCAGAGATAAAAGTTGCCGCTTTTCAATCTGCATATGAAAGAGAAAAGAAAGAAATTTTTCAAAAACAATTTTTGCCATTTGTTTAACGTTTACGTATTTGTGCTACACGTTGGGAACAGGAACTCCAAAAAGAAGTCACATCCGTGATAAATATTTTTAAAGCAATGAAAATGCATTTTTGGCACAAAAGCAAAGAAACAAGGTTTTACAAAATGATGCTGATCGACTCTTGGAACAACTTCTCAATGCTGATATGATTTCTGTTATCATGAATGCTCTTTATGAATCTGGCACTTCTATGATAGTTGATGATCACACTACTGACAATGATTTGTTGAAAAATGAAATTGAGACATTAAAACAAGAAAATGATAGATTAAGAAAAACCAATGATGCTATGCAAAGTAAACTTTCAAATGAAAATTTGAAACTCAATCAAAAGCTTTAATGGTGTCAAACTCAAAGTCTTAATTTTCAATTGAAATTGCAGAATCAAAATGTTTCAAAGGCATGTCAAAACTGCAATGACAATGAGTTTTTCCAAAATCAGTGTTTCAAATATGAGAAAGAAATTGAGGAATTAAAAGTTGAAAATGTTGAATGGCAACAAAACCGCGATGACATTACTTATTTCAACAGAAAACTTGAGTCTCAAATTCAAGATAAAAAACACATTATCATTGAATTAAAAGAGAAAATTAAGCTACTTGAAAAAGGAAAGTGTGTTGACACAACTGTGATAGCACCAGGAATGTATCAAATAGATAAAACATCTAGGGTAAATGACACTCAGACAGTCAGACTACTAATTTGCATCCTTCAACTTCTACAGGAATAGTCTCCACTACTAGCGTTAGCAGATCAAAGCGTAAAAGTAACAAGAATAATAGGATCTTGCAACGTAAAAGAGGAACACTAGAAGCCCAAGAATTAGAAGATCAACTTAGAATTTGAACAAAAAACATGTTGCATCTGATTTAGATTCTAATTTGGCAAATTGTAATCAAACTATCAGTCTAACAAATGATGAACCTTTGAATGTTTTGAATGTTAATGCATCTTGTATGTTTTCTCATAAAAGTATGATATCTGGTGATCATGCAAAATATGTAGCTAATTCTCTTTTAAATTGTAAAAAGAAAAGTACATTTGGAATTCCGTCTAGGCCCACTATTGCTTCTAAGTATGTGCTAGGAAAACCACCAAGTGTACTTTCTAAGACTGCCGTAGTTAACCCATAGTTGCAAACAACAAAGCTAAGAATATACCCTCACCTAGCGAATTCACTAAGAAGAAAGCACGAACTAGTTGGATTTGGCAACAATGGTTACAAAGAACACCTAATTTTAAATGGATGCCTAAAATGCTTAATGTGTGTGCTTCTAACCCAACGGAACCCACAACTTCTTTGGTTTCCACCCTTACCGTCATTCCACCTTTGTCTTCTTCGTGTGATGCAGGTGGTTCAAATTGTTCTTTGGATTGTTGATAGCGGATGAACCCGACACATGACAGGAAACCTCAAATTGTTAGTAAACTTTGTTTCAAAGTTCATCGGCACTGTCAGATTCAGGAATGATAATTACGCTCTAATTATGGGATATGGTGATTACGTCAGTCAGAACATCAAAATTAGTCGAGTCTATTATGTTGAAGGCCTTGGTCACAATCTCTTTTCTGTCGGCCAATTTTGTGATGGGGATTTGGAAGTAGCCTTTCGGGAGAAAACTTGCTTTGTTCGTGACTTACAAGGAAATGATCTTATGTCAGGCTCTCGTGCAACAAGTCTTTACACTATCTCAATGTCTGATATGATTGCTACTTCTCCGATATGTCTACTCTCCAAAGCAAAATCTACAAAATCATCGTTATGGCACAAACGGCTTTCTCATCTTAACTTCAAGACCATGACTAACCTTGCTCGTCACAAACTTGTTGATGGTCTTCCAAGGTTTCGTTATGCAAAAGATCACTTATGTCCACCTTGTGAACAAGGAAAAAAATACTCGTGCACATTTTCCTTCTAAAAATGAACACAATACTAATCATGTTCTTCAACTTCTTCATATGGATTTGTGTGGTCCAATGCGTATTCAATCTATCAACGGTAAACGTTACATCCTAGTAATTGTTGATGACTATTCAAGATGGACTTGGGTTTATTTTCTTCGAAGTAAAGATCAAGCTCCCTCCATGATCATCACCTTTGATGCGTGGTTTTGCAACCTTGCAAAAGGTTTTACTTCTCAAGGGATCTTGAGAAGCTTACAATCCCCACCAGGCAGTGTACCTGACCGATGTAGCATAGTAAGTGGCAAGTACTGAGGGATTGATCGTTCTCTGGGAGAATAGTGTCGTTAGGATTGAAAGTTAAGTCACTAGGTCTAAAGGTGAGGGATGATTCTTTTTGTATTTTTTATGTTTTTATTAAAGCGATAAAATCTCGGTTTTGAAAGAAGTAGGCAGAATTAGTTGTTAATCAACTAACCCAAAAGCTACTATCTAAACTAATGTGCAAGAAAAATAAATTAGGTTTTTACAAGGTGAGTAAAGCATATCTACCTATGATATATTACTCCTTGCTAGCTATCCAATTCTACCTATTGAATGTTATGCCTTGTTGTAACTGAAGGGTTGCCTTCCTTAATACCAGTCGTAGGGGCGTGTACGTCCTTCCCCACCTCTATAAGCTTCTATCTATTCCTATGATGACACGTTTAGTATCCTATCATGTCCTCCTTAATAGTCACTTATGCATTAAAAACAACCAATAAAACCGTAGTACACATCTGATTGCCTTTCTAAGACGTTCAAGCCTATTACCATAGGAGGTTGGCCTGTTTTCTTAGACGTAATGTGAATCAATCAATTAAACAAGAGACAGTAGGAAGCAAGAATTATAAACTAAACCAATTAGATTCATTAAGAAACAATGAGATCTAATTAATTATAAACAAGTTTCATAGAATCATAGGTAAACAAAAGGTGAATTAGCCAAACATAATTAATGAAGAACAAGCAACAATAATGATAATTGAAGACATGAATTAAGGTAGAATCAACAAACCAATACAAGATGTTTATGGAGTGATTGAAACCCTCTAAGTTGCTAGAAAAACACCTACCCTAACCCTAGAATCAGACTTAGGGTTTGGGGCTTGCAAAAAGTGAAGTTATGAAGTTATAATTATAAGCAATTTTTCTGTCGGCAAGGCCTGACGGCGTCACCTTCTAATTCTTCTGGGCCATCTCTCTTTAAATTATAACCAGATCGCCTATTCCCAAATACACCTGACGCCGTCACATTATAGCTCTTCTGGGCAATCTCTCTTTAAATTATAACCAGATGGCATACTCCCAAATACACTTGACCCCTTTAGGTTATAAATCACCAAACTCTTTCTGGGGCATCACGTGTTAATTTCATCAGCTCCAATCTTCAAGTGACGTCGTCAGCACCCAAAGCTTGACGCTGTCAGGTGTAAATCCTGACATTTTCTTAACTTTCTTGTTTTCTTCATTCTTGAGTACAAAAACGTCCAAAATGCTCCATATTCCAGAAATCACGTCCCAAGTACCTAAAATGAGAAAAGAAGTGATTTGAGGTAATATTTGACCATATATTTAAGATTTAGGGCTTAAATGACCCCCTAAAAGCGTATCAAATAAATCCTTATCAAATATCCCTACACTTGGGGTTTGCTTATCCTTAAGCAAATGAGCTTTTATACCAATCAAAATACAAGTTATGGGTCATTTAACATTAATATAAAAGTAATTACAACAAATGATCGTTCCACCTTAGTCAAAATAAGCACATAAATTATACACTAGCACCTCACATTAAGTGTTTGGATACTCTCATCTCTTGGATGTTATATATTTATATATCACAAATTGAAATGGAAAATATCACTCACTACTTGTCATAGTAAATAGATTAGCATAGGCTTGGGAAAGGATCAAAACCTCCACCACTTGGCGTAAGCACCTAGGATAACTATCAAAGAGGACTTGGCAAAATAAACCCTTGGTGAGAACTTGGAAAATCTTACCCCTGGAATAACTTTGGAGCAATACAAATTTTACCCCTCAAGTTTCTAAAATTTACAAAATGGGCCCTTGTAATAATTTCCTAAACCAAACGGACCCTATTATTATTATTAAAACAAAGTCCAATCCAAACACAACCATCACCACCCCTGATCTACCCATAAACCCTATCCAACATCCAAGCCCAATCACCCAGGCCCAACTCCCTTTCCCTTTTAATAAAAACGCAGGGTCAAACCATGCGTTGACCCTGCCTTTCCCTCCCACCTCCATCACCACTTGACCTGCAAAACATCACCTCGCCACCCCCCACCATCTCAGTCACATCCCACCGCCCCATCCACTATCCCACACCCTTCACCTCAGCATTTAATGCCACCCCCCCAATTGCATTTTCTCAGTAGCAATTTGGCCTAACCATTTTGGCGCCAAAACTCCTCAAAGGTCAAGATTGAGTTTAAGCCATCCAATGGCTTGTATTATTGCTGGGATATGATCAGAGGGACCCACAAAACCCTAAAATACCCTATAAATTGAAGAAGAAGATGAAGTAGAAGTGTAGTAGATTATTAGTGTAGTTGTAAAATCGTTTTAGTAAAACTAAAGTTTCTCTTTTATTTAATCCAGTGTCAAACGTGTACTCTTAGCTTATTGAGTGTAATTTCAAGTTCTATTAATAAAATTCTCAAGTTATTTCAACAATTTCAGTTTTCATTCAAGTTTCTTTTGTTTAGCACAAATATGGTTTAAGCTCTTTAAGTTGTCACATTTGTTTCATAAGTTCACTTAAGCTCTCTGACATAAAAGGAAATAATAAAAAGCAGATAAAATCAAAGAACAAAATAATCACAGGGTACCTTTGCACTGGACTGTGGAAGCTTTTGGAAGTGCCAAGTAATGGAATTAGTAGATGGACTTTACCTAGCTTATCTTTGATAAGCTAGGAGCTTGTTTCTGATAAAGAGGCCCTAGTAAAAGCTAGGACAAGGTGCAAAGCTATTTCTCTAAAAAAATTAAATTTCTAGTGTAAATTAGCATAATTTGTTGTAGTGATTATTTGTGCTTAATTGTTGCTTATTTCTGCTTACCCTGTCTCATTATTGCTTATTAGATAAGTCCTAGTCATTAGATTAAGCTTTGGTTTTAGATTTCTCAAGTTTCTTAAAAATCACAAAGTATAAGGTCTGTTTGGATTAGTCTGTTTCTAGGTGATCCTATAGTTGTTTTGTTGGTGTTTTGACTTAAATAGACTACAATTGATCACATTAGGTCAGCTCAAGCATAAAATCCAGTACTCATTTGTTAAAAAGTCAATTTCACATTTAATCTCACCTTATGAGTTAACTGTTAAGTTTCTTGGTACCATAATCATTCAAAACCTTTCACAAGTTGATAAAATAGCTTAGACTAGTCTTCAAATAGCTTAACATCTCAATTTCAGTCATTAGAATAGGATCAAAGTTCACTAAATTCAAAGTATTGGATAAATCCAAAAAGTCAAAATTGCATGGTTTAGTAGAAAGTCATTTTTTGCAAGATTTTTCCTGAATTTTGTGTTACAAATTAATCTTTGAAATTTTTGGAGGTTGAAATATACCGGCTTAACTTTTGAAATTTACCTCTGGCTTATTTTTAAGAATTCTCCTGTGGCTTATGCAACACCCTCTTTGAGGCTACAGGGCAAACACCCTCCCCTGCACCAGGGTTTTCCCCCAACTTTCAAAAGCTCACTCTGGCTTAACCAGTGGACCCCAGCCCTCACCCTTAGCTTTTTTGAAAGCTCATCAATATAGATTTTTAGATTTTAGCTTATTTTGGACCTCAGTTCTCTGCTTGTTAGCTTATCTGTGCTTAAAAGATGCCTTAATCATACCTTGTATACTGATTGGTCAGTATAGATCACCAAAGTTCAATTGGGTATATCTTGCTTAATAATGGACCCCACTTAGTGATTCTTGGCCTTTTGGAAAGTCCATAAGCCCATCTTTAAGGTTCAGGGCTTATTAACTGCTTTCTAGCTTATTTGGTAGGCCTGCGTAGAGCTTTTAGTTTGCCTCATTCCATGATATACACTGAGTGATCAGTGTGAATAGCCCTACTTCACAAGCCTCTCTAGTGCTTGTTATTGGGATCCATTGCTTAAGTCTTGGCTTTTTGAAAAGCCCTTCTGGCTAGCTTTTTGGATCAAGTCTTAACTTGGATTCCTGATCACCCCTGTGGGCCTCACAAGGCCTGCAAGTTGGCCATTTTTGGCCTATGTTAGTGTTTAGGATTTGGATTTTGCTTATTTGCTTATTACAGCGTATCCTATGTTCTTATCTCTTTCCTTTTTGCTTATTTCTAGTTATTATAACCTGTTGTAGCTTATTTATCTTTGAGAAATCATATTATAGCTTTTTGGTCAACTTTTTCAAGCATCAAAGTCCTAATAAGCTAATTGTATTGATTGTTAAGCTCATTAGCTTTCAAAGTGCTTATTTTTAAGCTCCAATCAAAGTGTCTTTGCAAAAGTTTCATATTTTCAGTAATAAAATAATTTGGTAAAAGAAAATTAAAAAAAACCAAATTTAAAAATAGTGATAGCTTCTATTTAAGCCACTTGGCTTATTGCTCAGCTTTTTCAAAAAGCAGTTTTCATTTTTATAATTTTCCTAAGTGTCTAATATATTAAAATAGTTTAGGAAAAGTTTTCATAATTTTCTGAGTTAATTTAGTATTTATAATAATTAAATTAAGTTTAATTAGTTTTAATTAAAAAAGCCAAAAATTAATTTCCTTTCTGCTTATTATTAAGCAAAAGTAGCTTTTTATATTTTTCCTAGGTCTTATAATTAGTAAAGTATTTTTTAGAAAAATTTTCAGAATCTGCACTGTTCATTTAGTATTTTTCACAATTAAATTAGTTTAAATAGGATTTAATTATTAAATAAGTAAATAATTAGTAAATTAGTTTGAAAATACTTTTTATAAACTTTACATAATTTTTTAGGATTCATGTAACGGTTAATTAGTTTTGTAAAAATTTTCACATTTTTCTAAGTCACTTTAGTATTTTTCTTAAATTTAAATTAGTTTTAATTAATTATTAGTTAGTTTAAATTAGTTTTTAATTAATATTAAATAATAAAATAATAAAAAAAATGATTTTGTTTTTAATTAAATTTTCTTTTAATTTTAAGTTTCTAAAAATTTCAATTTCACCCCCTCCAGTTTAAATTTCTTCAAAACTCACGTTTATTCACATATGTAATTCTGTTATTACTGTTTATTTATCTGAATATCAATCAATCAGTAGTGTAATAAAATCCAAATCATCATATGTTACTATTCCCAAATCACTGATTCCCGTAAACGTTTCAAAAACACAATTTCAATCTCGTTAGGACTTAAAGACCCGAGGATTTCCCTGTACTTCCACGGATTTATTATCTTGCACTCCTCTCCCTCAGGTTTGACCTGTTGGCCATCCTTTGTTCATTTGGACTGACTATAAGGGAGGAGTCAAATTTTGGCGCCGCTGCCGGGGAGGTTGTTGCATGTTTCAAAACGTTTTTAGATTTAGTGATTTTCAAAACCCTCCTTGTACAAATTTCACCACTTTTGTAAATTTTTGTAAAAATCTTAATCATATCAGAAAAAGTCATTAACACTTTTCCTAAAGTGTTAAAAACACCAAAAAACAAAATCATAAACAACAGAACAAATCGTGAAGTTAAATTACTTCAATTTCTTTAAGATTACAACCTATACAGGTGGTAAACAGAAGTTCTGACATTAAATTGCGAACTGAAGAGAGATCCATTCTTCTCTCCCGCTACCCTGCGATTAATTTTAAAGAAAACGATTTCGGTTAACGAATCGATGCCAAAAATATTTTCCAAAAGTTTTTTGCACACACACCCAAAAAGCCAAAAACATTTTGTTTTTCTGTTAATAATTGATACGTGGGGATCGCACCCTCGCAACAGGTTTTACCTCTCAAGGGATCTCGAGAAGCTTACAACCCCACCAGGCAGGGTACCTGATCGTTGTAGTATAGTATAGTGACAAGTACCGGGGGATTGATCGTTCAACTCAGGAATAGTGTCGCTAGGATTAGAAAGCCTACTAAACTAGGTCTAGAGGTGAGGGATGATTATTTTTGTATTTTTATATTTTTAGGAAAGCAATTAAAATCTCGGTTTTTGGAAGAGTTGGCAGAATTAGTTGCTAGCCAACTAACCCAATTTACTACTAATGCAATCAAAATAAAATAACAGAAATGAAAATTAAGCTAATTATACTAGTGGTGGAAACAATAATGAGGAAAATTGTGTTTACTTAGGTATCATTACTCCCTAGTTATCTTTTACAGGTTGATAGCTTGTTACAATTGCATGGATGACGGGTCATATTCCTTAATACTAGTCGTATGTCCGTGTACAATATTCCCTAACTCTATAGGATCCTACTTCACTCCTATGTCGATCCGTTAGAAGCTCCTAACATGGGATCATTAGAATTCTCCTACGTATTAAATACAATCCAAAATCGTAGTACACCTTCGATCATGTTTCTTAAGACGTTCAAGCAAGTTACCAATGGAAGTCTGCCAGTTTTCTTAAGCCTAACATCGAATACAATCATCCGTAACAACTATAAACAAACAATCAACCCATAATTAACATCTAGGTTTCACTACATCTAAGCAAACACAAGAGAAATCTAGCATAGCATGTTAAATAGAAGACAAGTGTAAGATATAATCAAACAACACATAGACATATTGAATGATTTGAAAGAGTACTTATCTTTAATTGAACATAAAAGATTCTAGGGGTTGAAACCCTTGAAAAGCTGATAAAATTCGGACTAGGGTTTATTCCCTCAAAGTTGCACACTAATGAGTGAAATTTGGAAAACTATATATAGATTACATAGCGTGACGGCGTCATGTATTGGATTGTGACGCCGTCAACTCGCTGCCATAATGAAATCATATTTCCTAGATCTACTTCTGACGCCGTCATGTAGGATTTTCCTCAAGGCCATCACTAATACTTGGACCTTGACGGCCTTGGGTGACGTCGTCATCTCCTATGCAAAAAAACTCTCTGGATCATCACGTGTATTTTCCACATCCACCTCCTTTGTAACTCTTGACGCCGTCACGTAGAGAGCCTTGACGCCGTCAGGTAGTGTTCCCAGCAAGGAAAATTGAGACTTTGCCATTTTCTTACTTTTATGCTCCAAAAACGTCCAAAATGCTTCCTTTTCCAGATTTCTCTCCAAAAGTACCTAAAATGACAAAAGGAACGATTTAGGGAAATAATTGATCGAATAATCTCAAATTCGGGCTTAAATGACCCCTTAAAAGTGGTTGACTTTTCGGCTCATCAAATACCCTTACACTTGAGATTTGCTTGTCCTCAAGCAAATGCGCTTTTATTCTAATCAAAATACAAGTTAAGGGTCATTTAACACTAATATAAAAGTAATTACAACAAATAATCATTCCACTAAAAACCAAAAACCAGCACGGAGGTCATACACTAGCACCTCACAAATAGTGTTTAGATACTCACATCTCTCGGGTGTAAAAAAGTATATATCACAATATGGAAATGGAAAACATCTCTCACTACCTGTCATAGCAAATAGATTACCATAGGCTTGAGAAAGGATCAAACCTCCAGCACTTGGCGTAAGCACCTAGGATAAACTATCAAAGAGGTCTTTTAAAGGGTTATAACGTTAGGTGTAGGGATATGGAATACACAGTTTTGTCTGATAAAGGAAATATTTACTGGTCGCGAGTTAATCATCTTGGTTAATTACATGTACAATATGGCGTTGCTAAGCCTAGACTAGACTCGACTTAAGCTAATAAATCAAAAATAACAAAAACATAAAGCAAACGTAGAATGAAACGGGATGGTAATCCGTATGTTTTTCTCTTTTTCTTTTTCTTTATTTATTTATTTATTTTTTTTATTTATTTTTTTTTTTTTCATACACTCTTACCCTACCATCCAAAATAATACATCATAGGGAATGTACATTCCCCTTACACTTGAATTTTTACATACTTTACAATAAACTACTCTAATGACTCGAATCAAGATAATCAGAACACTTGGAGTACTTTTTAAGATTAATGCACATATGGGGGTAATATATGATGTTCTTCCCTATTACTTCATAACACAAGTACTTTACCCATTAGTCCCAATTGTCCCAAAACAATATGTACAAGATATGACTCGACTTAGCAACCATGTAATCAATTAGATAATTAATTAAGGGTTTAAACATGTAACAATAATGCACTAAAGATGAGTGCATACACGGAAGGCTAAGGCGATTTGGTTGCACATTTGGGTGGGTTGTAACAAATTCTTCCTTTAAGTAAGATGCTTAAAGTTAGAAATGAAAAGATAGGCTCGGAGGGGTGTACTAAGGGTTTCGTGTACTAAAAATGAGTAGAACGCTAAGGTGTGGGAAAAATTAATTGACTTTACTAGTCAAGTAATATGACTTAAATGGTCAAGTAATTATGATACAGGTTTAAACACAAGGGTGATCCTAATGTCTCTTATCATGTAGTAAATCCTACTACACGAATGTAGTCTCACTAGCGGTCTCGGGATGCATCACTAACGCAAGTTCTCGAATCTAAATGCTACCGGTACACTCATAAGCACTAATAATGAATGCTTTTCCTATCAAATCTAAAGGCGAACCTCACATATTTGGGTGGAAAATTTTTCTGAATGGCACGGTTTTGTGCTAGTCATACAACTCCTATCCATGAGACGCTTGCTGAGGCTAAAGTTTCACTCCTAAATGTTGTAAAAAATTTTAAATTTGGCGCTAAAATTACACTAACAAGTATTTCTCTTAGTTTTATTACACACCTATCATCAAACAAACAAACTCAAGTGCAATTGTATCGTATAAGGTATCATCATTTACCCTCCCCTTACACTTAGGATGAACATTGTCCCCAATGTTCAATTAAAGAATGTAAAAGTAAAACAGGTAAAAGAATGAACACAAATACTCCCCTGATTCGTTCGGTTTGAATAGTGTGTCAACAAGGTTAGATCTTCCTCCAAGAAAATGAACATTCAAAGCTTCCCTTCCAGAAATATAAATCATCTTCTTGTCATATATAACCTGTTAAACCTGAGAAAACAAACAAGGCAACCTCGCATAAAATCGGTGACAATCTATATATACTAACAAGTCCTAGAAAGCAAATTAAGATATAAATCATCTTCTTGAATAGTGTGTCAACAAGGTTAGATCTTCCTCCAAGAAAATGAACATTCAAAGCTTCCCTTCCAGAAATATAAATCATCTTCTTGTCATATAGAACCTGTTAAACATGAGAAAACAAACAAGGCAACCTCACGTAAAATCGGTGACAATCTATATATACTAACAAGTCCTAGAAAGCGAATTAAGATATAATGCTTGTGGAATGAATGTTTGCAGATTTCCTGGAGTTTATAAAACTAAAGAATTAACAAAAACTTTAAGACTCCGTTAGAAAAACAAAACTCGCAAAATTTCCAGAATTTTATACATGACGCCGTCAGGAGTTAACTCCTGACGCCGTCAGAAGTGACCTGCAGAAATCCTTACGTTAAGTTTCCAGAAAATTTCTGGAAAAACTTATGTCCTACTTCCTGGAAAATCCTGCAAAACATCATTATGACTCGACACAAGCATTTGACTCTAACAAATACTAATACAAATGTTCATTTAATATTGTGGCGAATTATGATCATTTTTCGTTCTTAAAAACAAATTTGGGGTTTCCCCTTACACTTAGCTTTTGCAAAATACCTTTATATGAAGTTAAGACGAAGTTAAACAACAAAATAAAGCATTTTTACAATTTAGTTTGAAACATGATCTACCAACAATAAAAATAAAGCATGCATACAGAAGCAATAACAATCAAACAATTAAAAATCACACAAAACATGGGTTGCCTCCCAAGAAGCGCTTTTCTTTATTTACGAGTCTTGTAGCTAGAATCAAGGTCATGGGCTATCCTATATGTGTGAGCTCCTCGTTAAGGACATCTTTAGGATCAAACTTGGGTTTCAACTTCCTATCGGTTTTCTTGGTACGGTATGACCTCTCAAACTTTTCTCTATCCGGATCATATAAAATCATCTTCATATGCCATGATCCGTCACCTTCCTTAGGTGGCTTGTCCAACTTCCATTTACACTTATCCCCTTTCCTTTTCCATTTGTTCATATCTAGGTTAATAGGCATTACGCTTAAGAACTCAATTATTTTCCTAAAGACTAGGGGATCCTCAAAAGGGTCTAGTTCCTCATCTCTAGCTATGAGTTGTTCCACCGAATGTGTTTTATGTATGAAATATTTTTCTAGATAGAATGGGTGTTGAGGTCCTATAAAGTTTCTTTCTATCCAAGGCCCATATCTAGATGGTCTCCTATTCATCTCTACCCAATGTGGTGTCGGTTCGTCCTCACAATCGTAGCTATGCTTCCTAACATCATAAACCGATCAAGTCTCACCCTCCCCTACCGCTATCTTAGACTCCTTACAATATATCATGGCACTAGCGTATAACACCCCCAAAAACGAACAATACAGCGGAAGACTTATATTGACAACGGAAGACATTTGGGGTATTATATCGAGGATCTTTGTCACAATTATGGAAAACGACTCAAATGAGACGTTTTAAGTTTTATTTAAAATACCAAATATTCATGTTTCCAATAGGTTTCATTATTCAACAATAAGTTTTTATTCAAAGAGAAATAAACGTTTCTTTATTTGCCCACTTCGTGCCTTTGCCATCCATTCCATTTAGTTACCTGAGATAAACATGCTAAAAGTCAACAAAAGTTGAGTGAAATTCATCGGTTTATAATTAATAGTTTGAACACAAGAAATAGATGTTTATTGTATATCGATGCAAATAAACAAGTTAGAAATCACATTCATTATTGCCTTAAGCTCATGACACTCAACGATTCAACAGACATCAAAATTATCCATAATAATGTTGTGAAATAAGTTGCCCCCAAGATAGGTATTTGCCAGTAACTTATGATATCAAATAAATTGCATTTGGTGACTTTCCTCTAGCAACCAAATGGGGATTGTCAATCCCTAATAGATCTATTCACAATTATTTATGTTCACCCTTCAAGTGATTAAGGTTCATGATCGAGGGACTTTTGGCAATAGCTACTTAAGCAATAATAATATCGGGAAAAGACTTGTGTTCGGTTTTTGAGTATTAATAATATCGGGAAAAGACTTGTGTTCGGTTTTTGAGTATGTATCCCCCCAACAAAAACAAGCTAAATGTGGGCTATGAACTCACCTTAGTAGTACAGTAGAATAATCGTAATCTCAACGATGCAAGGCAACAGCTTCACATACAACCTAAAAGATATGGCAAGTTTCAGTTTCTAAGTCTCGTTTTATTGCGAACATTTATTATTAGTCATGAATAATCCATAATGTGCATAGGTGATGTGTTACGTCATAGATGTAAAAAGAAAGTAATTACGTATTGTTTCATCATCTAAAATTTAATTATAGTTATATAAATTTTATACGTATATATATATATATATATATATATATATATATATATATATATATATATATATATATATATAAAAGTTACGTTTATAATTTCTATTATCTCAATAAATATATATATATATATATATATATATATATATATATATATATATATATATATATATATATATAAATTTATTATTCAAAATCAATATTACTATTCGATCCTTTAAGTTTCTCCAATTTACACATTTTACCCTTAACGGAATATATTTACGTCGTTAGTCCAAAGTTATATATTATTACGTTTTAGGTCCAATCACATCAATATTTACATTTATTAGCACCAAGTTTCCATATTAACAGTTTATACCCTTAGAAAATAGTTTTGACAGTTTTTATCCAAAGTTTATAATTTTGACATTATTAGTCCCTCGTTAATGAAATTTTGCAAAATTAGTTCAAAAATTATCAAATTCAAAACTTAACATTTTTAATATTCCAATAAGCTTAGAATGTTCAAAACAGCTTATTTCCACAGCTTATTAGTTCTAAAATCCTTATTTTCACTTAAATGGGCCTAACGAGACTATTACAAAGGCCCATTAGTGTTTTTCGATCCAAAGGGTTTGGGGGAACACTAGCTTTATCAAAATCTATCATTTTGGCCATCAGTTTGAGGGTGGTATGCGGTGCTCATATCTAGTTTAGTTCCTAAGGTTTTTTGTAAGGATTTCCATAAATGAGAGGTGAAACGACTATCTCGATCCAAGATGATTGAAATTGGCACTCCATGTCGAGTGACAATTTCCTTCACATACAGCTGAGCAAGTGTATTCATCTCATCGGTTTCTTTGATGGGTAGAAAATGAGCGGATTTTGTGAGACGATCAACAATAACCCATATGGTGTCGTATCCGGATGAAGTTCTTGGAAGTTTGGTGATGAAGTCCATAGTGATTCGTTCCCATTTCCACATAGGAAGTTCAGGTTGTACAAGTAGACCTGATGGTTTCTGATGTTCTGCCTTTACTCTTGAACATGTCAAACATTTACTAACATATTCTGCGATGTTAGCCTTCATGTTTGGCCACCAATATAGTTTCTTTAAATCCTGATACATCTTGTAGGAACCTGGGTGAATGGAGTATTTTGACTTGTGGGACTCATGCATGATGAGCTCACGAATACCTCTAACCAGAGGGATCCAACTTCTGTCCTTGAAACACAGTGTTCCATCGGATTTCTTCACGAAACCATTCTTATTCTCGGGCATGCCGTAAATCTTTTCCTTGGGTCGGTTTTCTTCTTTAAGGGCTTTGTTCTGCGCTGTAAGGATTTGGGATGGAAGGGGTGAGTGAATAGTCATCCCTAGTGATCTAACTCGGAGTGGTTTCAATCGTTCTTTTTGGCTTAACGCATCTGCTACTACATTAGCTTTTCCTGGGTGGTAACGTATCTCACAATCATAATCACTGAGTAGTTCTAACCAGCGACGTTGTCTCATACTTAAATCCTTTTGATCCAAAATATGCTGGAGACTTTTGTGGTCTGTGTATACGGTACATTTGGTGCCATACAAGTAGTGTCTCCATAACTTGAGCGCAAACACTACAGCTCCTAACTCCAAGTCATGAGTCGTGTAGTTTTCCTCATGTTTCTTTAATTGTCGAGATGCATAAGCTATCAATTTGCTTCTTTGCATCAAAACTGCTCCTAGTCCATGATAAGATGCGTCGCAATATACTATAAAGTCCTCATTTCCTTCTGGGAGGGCTAATATTGGAGCTTCACAAAGCTTTCGTTTTAACAACTGGAAGGCTGCTTCTTCCTTTTCTTCCCAGATGTACTTCTCGTTCTTTTGGGTTAACATAGTCAAAGGTTTTGCAATCTTGGAAAATCCTTCAATAAATCTTCGGTAGTAACCTGCGAGACCTAAAAATTGACGTATCTCCGTGGGGTTTGTAGGATACGACCAACCTTTTACAGCCTCAATATTTGTAGGGTCTACGTGAATGCCTTGACTATCTATGATGTGTCCTAGAAATTGCACGGTGCGAATCCAAAAGTCGCATTTGGAGAACTTAGCGTACAGTTCTTCTTTCTTGAGTAGTTCTAGAATGATTCGCAAATGTTCCGCGTGTTCTTCTTCATTGTGAGAGTAGATCAAAATATCGTCGATGAATACTATTACAAACTTATCCAAGTAAGGTTTGCACACTCGATTCATTAAGTCCATGAAAACTGCTGGTGCATTGGTCAAACCGAACGGCATTACTTGAAACTCGTAGTGACCATAGCGTGTTTTGAATGCAGTTTTCGGAATATCCTCTTCTCGAACTCTTAATTGATGATATCCCGATCTCAGATCAATTTCTGAGTATACACTCGATCCTTGTAATTGATCAAACAGGTCATCAATTCGAGGCAATGGGTATCGATTCTTTACCGTATGTTTATTCAACTCCCGGTAGTCGATGCACATCCGAAATGATCCATCCTTCTTCTTAACAAATAAAACTGGAGCTCCCCAGGGTGATGAGCTTGGTCGAATAAATCCTTTTTCGGACAATTCCTTTAATTGTTCTGACAATTCCTCCATTTCATATGGCGCTAGCCTATAAGGTGCTTTGGCCACTGGTGCCGCTCCAGGCACTAGTTCAATCTGAAATTCTACTTGACGCGCAGGTGGAATACCAGGTAATTCTTCAGGGAATACTTCAGGAAAATCCCTAACGATAGGAACGTCATCAAGCTGCTTTTCGGATGACTTAATTTTCGTAACATGAGTCATGAATACCTGACACCCTTCCTTCATGTATTTTATCACTCGCATACATGAGATAATTCCATATCGAGGTTTACTTTTGTCGCCTTGGACAATGAGTGTTTCATCCTTGAGTGGTATATGAACGGCCTTTTCGTCACAGTGGATCCTAGCACGATGGTGGGATAGCCAATCCATGGCGACGATAGCATCAAAACTACCAAGTTGAACCGGCATAAGATCAATGGCAAAAGGTTTTTATGATAGGGTTAGGGTACAATCTTTCATGATAGTATTGGTATCTATTAAATTCCCGTCAGCCATCTCGACTTCGTAAGTGGTGTTCAGCTTAGAGGGGGTAACATTAAGTAAATGGGCAAACGTATCTGATATAAAACTCTTGTCTGCGCCCGAATCAAACAATACCCTAGCATTATGATGGTTTAGTAGAAACGTATCGGTGACTACATCAGGTCCGTTTCCATCTCCAAGAAGGTATACTCTAGCTTGAGCGTTGGCTGGTTCATTTCCTTTTGGGCAGTTCCTCCGGATGTGTCCAACTTCTCCGCATCCGTAACAAGTGGGTGATACAACCTGTGTGTTGCTTCCTGTAGCCGGAATCCTTCAATTTCTAGTTTGATGATCGATATTACGACATTTGTCACTCCGGATGGTACAACGACCCTCGTGATGAAGTTTGCATCATTGACATTGGGGTTTCTAACCGTTGTATCCTACACCTTCCGTAGCGGCATAGACTCGGGGGTTCTCTTGTCTTCGACTCTGCTATTGAGTGCTCCGGTTGTTGTGATATTGTTGGTGGTTCCGATTATTGTTACGGTGATGACTCTTGTTGCTTTGTCGGTTGTTGTTGTGATGGTGGGTGGTTCTCTTATCGTCCAACTTCCTTTTAAGCTCATTGTATTTAACTTCTCGGTCTAGAAGTTTCTGAGCAAGTTCCATTGCTGCTTCCAAGGTTGGCGGGTTTGCTGAGGTGACATTTCCTTCAATACTCCGAGGGAGTCCTTCGACATATTTCTCTAGGGTCTTCTCATGATCAGGTACCATGGAAGGGCATAATACTTTGAGTTCTTGAAATCTCCTGTTGTAACTTCTCAAGTCACGCCTTTCACCATTAAGGCATGGAACTCATCCTCTAGTTTTCGTAGTTCGGAACGGGGACAATAGTTCTTTAGTATTTTAGCCTTGAATTCAGTCCAAGTAAGTTGATATGCTGCCTCTGTTCCTAGTGTTTGAATGGTAGAGTTCCACCAGGATAGAGCATCTTGCATCAGTGTTCCCGTTACGAAGCTAACTTTGTTGTTTTCCGAGCATCCACTTCTTTGGAAAACTGTTTCACTTCTTTCAAACCATTGAGCTAATTCCGACACTCCTTCAGTTCCTTTGAAATATGTTGGTTGGCATGCTATAAAGTCCTTATAAGTGCAGTAGCGGGGTGTAGGCGCATTTCCATCTCTATTGCGGGCTTGTCCAGCTAAAATGGCATTGACACCATCAGCAATTGCTTGCTGTATCGCTGCTGGGGTCATGACTTCAGGGTTTGTTGGTGTAGCGGTCGTGGTTGTTCTCCTAGTTCTAGCCATGTTGCTATTATAAAAGAAGGTATATCATTAGAACATTTATAATAGTCCTATTACGTTGAAATATATATCGAGTAATGATGAGGTGAAAAATGATCCGTTTTTAGGGGGTCATTTAAGCCCGAATTCGAATTTATTTGATCAAATATTGCCCTAAATCGTTCCTTTTGTGATTTTAGGTACTTTGGGAGAGAAATCTGGAAAAGGAAGCAATTCGGACGTTTTTGGAGCATAAAAGTGAAGAAAACGCCAAGTCTTAATTTTCCATGCTGGGAACAGTAGGTGACGGCGTCAAGAGTAACTCTCTGACGGCGTCAAGAGCAGAAGTCCATGACGACCCAGTACAGATCTGACAGCGTCACGAAGGTAGGGCGTCAAGAGTAAAAAGTCATGACGGCCTGGAAATGAATAAGTCTTGACGGCGTCAGATGTAGATCAAGGCAGTCCGAGAAGAGTTTTGGCGGCGAGGTGACGGCGTCACAAGTTTATTCTTGACGCCGTCAGACCCATTTTTCTATATATAGTTTTCTAATTTTCACACATTATAGAGAGAAGTTTTTGAGAAACCCTAAGTACGATTTTAGTACAACTTTTACAGGTTTTTCAAGGGTTCCAAACCCTTGATACCTTTCATTGTAATTGAGATAAGTGTTCCTTTAATTCAATCAATATGTCTATGTGTTGGTTGTCTATATCTTGTTCTTATCTTAATTCCATCATGCTAGGCTAGATCTATCTTGTGTTTGCTTAGATCTAATGAAACCTAGATGTTAATTATGTGTTGATTACTTGTTTATTCTTGTCCTGGATGAATGATTTATATGTTAGGCTTAAGAAAAATGGCAGATCTCCAATTGGTAACATGCTTGAACGTCTTAAGAGACATGAACCGAGGCGCACTAGGTCTTTATTGGTTGTATTTAATGCATGAGCCACTGTTTACAATCCCTATAGTTGTGCTGGGCATGGTGTAGGAGGAGATAAGAGCTCATAGAATTGGGGAGTTATGTGTGCCACCCCATGAATGGTATTAAGGAATACGATCCGTCATCCATGCAATTATAACAAGTAATTAACGTGTAAAAGATGTCTAGGGAGTAGTGAAATCTAAGTAAACACATTTGCTCCAATTACTGCTCACAACTTTAGTATAATTTAGTTTAATTTCATTTTTAGTATTTTATTTTGATTGCATCTTTAGTATTGGGTTAGTTGACTAGCAACTAATTCCGCCCAAATCCTTCAAACCCGAGATATTTACTTGCTTTCATAAAAATATAAAAACACAAAAATAATCATCCCTCACCTTTAGAACTAGTATTTAGGTTTTCTAATCCTAGCGACACTATTCCTAAGCTGAACGATCAATCTCCCGGTACTTGTCACTATACTATACTACAACGATCAGGTACACTGCCTGGTGGGGGTTGTAAGCTTCTCGAGATCCCTCGAGAGGTAAAGCCTGTTGCGATTCCCACGCATCAAGTTTTTGGCACCGCAGCCCGGGGAATATTTATTGTCTAGGTTAGAATTTCTTTTTATTAGGTCTACTTGCTAGATTCCTTTCTAGTAAGATTTTATTTTTATTTTTAGGTTTCTTTAGTCTATCTATTTCTTTGTGCCTTTGTTCGTAACCACCCGACATCATGGACAACGGGAACATCTTTGAACCCGTCATCCCACCACAACAAAACCCACCATTAGAACCCCTTAGGCCCCGAACCTTAGGAGAGTATTCCCGACCTAGCCACCAAGGCTACCGAAACACCATTGAGCTCACCGGAGACAATGTGACCCCCTTGCGATCCGACACCATCCGGTTGGTGCAAAGCGGATGTGCATTCCATGGACTTCGTTCCGAAGATCCAAACCAACATCTTAAGGATTTCCTCAAAATCGTAGATTCCATAGACCTAGATGTTGCAACTAGAGAGACAACCCGATTACGCCTATTCCAATTCTCTCTACGGGATCAAGCTAGTCAATGGCTTGAGCGTTTACCCGCGGGATCCATCACCACATGGGATGATCTCACCACTCATTTCCTTGCTTAATTTTTCCCACCGGGGAGAACTACTAAGCTTAGAAATGACATCTTGATGTTCCAACAACGTCAAAATGAATCCTTTTATGAAGCATGGACTCGATATACAGACTTGCTCCGAAAAGTCCCTCATCATGGCATCGAACAATGGCTCCAGATCCAAATCTTTTACGATAAAGTTGACTATCAAACAAGGAGAGCCATTGATTACGCAACCAAGGGCAAGCTAAATAGACTTAGTATTGACGAGTGCTGGAAAGTTCTTGAGGAGTTGGCGCAATACGAAGAGGAAGGATGGGAGGACCCGATGTTCCCAAGCAAGGGAAAACTTGACTACGCATACGCCACCCAAGAACAGTTGTTAGGAAGCATCGAGAAGCAGGTAAAAGAATTAATGAGTATTGAGAAGCTTGCTGCTGAACCCATGTGGAATCCTAACTTACGTAGGAATACGGTTATCGACCACAATTTTCCTGAACGTTCACGACAAGAGGAATTCGAAGGGATAATGGTAACCTTCATGGATAATCAGGAAAAAAAAATCCAGCACCTAGAAGCACGCATGGAAAGCACTCATAAAGCTTTTATGAATTTCGCAGACCAATTCATATCAAGGGTCAAAGAAAAGATCAAAGAAAATTCCGTACCTAAAAAAATTGAAAAAGTCTTCGAGGTCTCAACCCCTTTGGTGTTTGATCAGAAGGATAGCGGGAAATTTTCCCCAAGTGCTTCACCATTAACTATCCCCCGTTCTCATGAGCGACCCCACGAAGAGAAGAGTTCGCAATTCCATAACATTTTCGTTGGATGTTTGCGAACCACATTCCCGAACTTACCCAAAAGACGTTCTTTTGGTTTTAAACCCGGTGTAAAGAGGTTGCACCTCAAAAACACCACTGATTTGAAACCTTCTATGGAACAACATCTCTTTTTTCACACCGATGACCCGTGCACAGGTTTCAACTTAGCCAAAACGTCACCCAACCCCTTCTACAACCTTACCTCTTTCCGTGACAGTAATGAAACATTCGACCCTGGTGGACCTTGTTAACGGAATAGCTACTCATGGTTTTACTAATGATTAGCTATTCACACAAAGTGCAGGGACTAAATGTGGAATTATTCCATTCCTCTCTTCACACGGGCATCTGACGGCGTCAGACAATTGCTCTTGACGCCGTCAGCTCGATGGATCAGCAATATTAACCCAAAACCATTCACTTTCAACCCATACCCCACAAATCTCACCTAAAGTGCTGCTGCTACTCCGATTCTCCACCCTTCAATTCGACGTCTTCCGCATCCAATCTTCACTTGGTAAGTGATTTTTCTTCATCCCTTTTCGATCAATTGTCCTTAGGATCCATCAATTTGGAAAACCCCTTTCGTCCGAAACCCCATTCTTGACCCATTATTAACAAATCGTAATGCCATCCATTTGGTGATTTATAAACATGGGGTTACCTGTTGATTATGTTATCCCACTCAAATCATGCATTAGTCTAGGGAAAGCCACTCATGCCACGGATTCTTTGACCCCCCACCCATGTTTTCTGATTAAAGGAGCGTTTGGGTAATGGGTTAAGAGTTTGAAAATTGATTTTTCCCTCACATTTGCATGATTCCGATTCTGATCAATCTGACGGTGTCAGGACTACTCCTGACGGCGTCAGATGTGTCTGACAGCACTAAAATCATTTGAATTCTCGTTCTAATCGTTTCCGTTCACTCCACCTTTTTCCAGGAAAATGAGCAAAATATCTCGTCAACATAGGGGCAGTTCCTCTAGGTCTCAAAGAATCAATTATGGAGAATTAGTCCATAGTTGGAGCGAGTTTGACACTGATGGAGCCACCACCAAGTATGCAGAACTTTGTAACCACCATATTGATGTTGGGGCTGTTGTTGATTGGGAGTTTCTTAGGGCTCAGGGGTTGGAGGTTGCGTTTTTGGAAAGGATCTACACCGATGGGTTTGCGGGTCCTCAGTGGGAGAGGTTGTTTAGGATGAGGGATACGGTGTATAGTGAGTTGGTGAGGGAGTTCTTTGCGACCTTCCATTTTGATCAGGCTGAGGCTATGACGGATGTGGGGGGCACCACTATCTATTTTAGGTTAGGGGGGAAGTGAGGTCGTGTTCGGTCGCTGAGTTTGGTTGGAGGATTGGGTTGTATACTAGGGAGGAGGTTGATGGGACTCTTATGCAGAGGTTGTTACATGGGGAGACTCAGAGGAGTGAGATGAGGTGTATCAATTTTTGGCCGACCATAGGGGATGGGTTCTACACCTCCACTACTGGGGCTGCATCCATCAGGGACCCCATAATTAGATTGGTACATAGGTGCATCACTTACAGCCTGTCAGGACGTCATGGCACCACTCACCGTGTCACTGCTTCAGACCTGTTCTACTTGTACACCATCTTTTCAGCGGATGTCTACTGCAACATCCTATTTTGGGTGGCCAGTTATTTGAGGACCAGTATGGGTGAGAGGGATATTGACAAGGTGTATGGGGGAATGTTCGTGACCCGGTTGGCTCGTTCCTATGATCTTCTTACTCCTCAGATCCTAGGGTACTTGAGCGACTGTGGGGCCTGCAGGGTAGTGAGGGTTAAATCCCTCAGGCAGATGAGCATTGTGATGCCAGAGAGGCATGGGACCTATAACTGGTATGCGGCAGGGGGTCCAGATGTTGAGGAGGATGCTGATGATGAGGTAGATCCCCAGCAGCATCAGTTCCAGGGTTATGAGGAGGGGACAACTGACTACTACCGACACATGAGTCAGGGAGATTGGCAGGCACACCAGGGTGCCTGGATGGGTCAGATGGACACATGGCGGACCACCACTGACCAGCGCTTTGATCGGATGTATGATCACACCATCCGCCAGATGCAGCACCTCTCCACCCGAGATCAGCTTGAGCCTCACCTGCAGATTGATCCCTTCCCAGGCCGTGAGACTGACTACCCTCCCTACGGGTACACTGACACCTACCCCCAGGCTATGACTACCGTTTCGGTCCTCCTCCCCAGTGACTCCTCTTGATTTCTGTTATTTCTGAACAATTCATTGATGGTCATGTAATTTGAAACATTTGGTATTGTAATAGCTTAGGAAGCGGCCTCTGTTGGCCTTGAACAATTTACTTTCATGTTCACGTTTGTTTGAGATAATTTGTGGTGCTCATGGTGATGTTATTCATTTTGTGTGTTTTTATTTGTGTGATTTTATTTGTTTATTTGTTATTTGCTTCCGTATGCATGCTTAATTTTTATTGTTGGTTGATCATGTTTCTAAACTAAATAGTGGAAATACTTTACTTTGTTTTTTTGGCTTAGTCTTAACTCCACCTAAAGGTATTTTTGCAAAAGATAAGTGTAAGGGGAAACCCCAAATATGTTTTTAAGAAACAAACCGATCATGATTCTCCACAATATTAAATGAACATGTGAATTCGTATTTGTTAGAGTCAAATGATTGTATTGAGTCATAATGAAGTTTTGCAGGATTTTCCAGGAAGTAGGACCAAGTTTTTCCAGAAATTTTCCGGAAACTTAACATAAGAATTTCTGCAGGTCAATTCTGACGGCGTCAGAAGTTTACTCTTGACGGCGTCAGGTGTAAAAATCTAGAAATTTTACCGGTTTTGTTTTTCTAACGGAGTCTTATGGTTTTTGTGAATTATTAAGTTTTATAATCTCCAGGAGATCTGCAAACTTCATTCCACAAGCATTATATCTTATCTTGTTTTCTAGGAGTTAGTAACTTATATAGGATGCCGCCGATTTTACGCGAGGTTGTCTTGTCTATTTTATCAGGTTTTACAGGTTATGTATGACAAGAAGATGATTTATATTCTGGAAGGGAAGCTTTGAATGTTTATTTTCTTGGAGGAAGATTTAACCTGGCCACCCTATTATCCATATCGAGCGAATCAGGGGAGTATTTGATTTCATTCTCTTTACTTTTTCACTTTTACATTCTTTACTTGAACATTGGGGACAATGTTCATCTTAATTGTAAGGGGAGGGTAAAAAGATGATACCTTACATATGCACTTTCGCTTGAGTTTGTTTTGTTTAATGGTAGATGTGTAATAAAACTATGAGAAATACTTGTTAGTGCAATTTTAGCGCCAAATTTAAATTTTTTTACAACATTTAGGAGTGAAACTTTAGCCATAGCAAGCGTCTCATGGATAGGAGATTGTATGACTAGCACATAACCGTATATTCAGAAAAATTTTCCACCCAAATATGCGAGGTTCGCCTTTAGATTTCATAGGAAAAACATTTACTATTAGTGCTTATGAGTGTACCGGTAGCATTTAGATTCTAGAACTTGCGTTAGTGATGCATCCCGAGACCGCTAGTGAGACTACATTCGTGTAGTAGGATTTACTACATGATAAGAGGCATTAGGATCACCCTTGTATTAAACCCGTATCATAATTACTTGACCATTTAAGTCATATTACTTGGCTAGTTAAGTCAACTAATTTTTCCCACACCCTTAGCGTTGTACTCATTTTTAGTACACGAAACCCCTAGTACACCCCTCCGAGCCTATCTTTTCGTTTCTAACTTTAAGCATCTTACTTAAAGGAAGAATTTGTTACACCCCACTTAAATGTACAACCAAATTGCCTTAGCCTTCCGTGTATGCGCTCATTTTTAGTGCATTATCGTTATTTGTTAAACCCTAAGTTAACTTTCTAATTGATTACATGGTTGCTAAGTCGAGTCATATCCTTGTACATATTGTTTTGGGACGATTGGGACTCATGGGTAAGTACTTATTTTATGGAGTAATGGGGAAGAATATCATTTATTACCCCCATATGTACGTTAATCTTAAAAGTGCTCCAAGTGTTTTGATTTTCTTAATTCGAGTCATTAGTTTAGTTAAATGTAAAATATGTAAAGATTCAAGTGTAAGGGAAATGTTCATTCCCTATGATGTATTATTTTGGATGGTAGGGTAAGAGTGTATGTAAAAAAAAAAAAAAAAAAAAAAAATAAAAAATAAAAAATAAAAAAAAAAAGAAAAAAAATCGAAAAAAAATAGAAAAATCAAGAAAAAGAGAAAAAAAATAGAAAAAGGAAAAAGAGAAAAAAAAAACATACGGACTACCATCTCTTTTTATTCTATGTTCATTTTATGTTTTTGTTATTTTTCATTTATTAGCTTAAGTCGAGTCTAGTCTTGGCTTAGCAACGCCATATTGTACATGTAATTAACTAAGATTGTTAACTCGCCACCAGTAAAACTTCCTTTATCCAACAAAACCGTGTATTTCATATCCCTATACCTAACATTACAACCCTTTAAAAGACCTCTTTGATAGTTTATCCTAGGTGCTTACGCCATGTGGTGGAGGTTTGATCCTTTCCCAAGCCTATGGTAATCTATTTTGCTATGACAGGTAGTGAGAGATATCTTCCGTTTCCATATTGTAATTTACACTTTATTACACCTGAGAGATGTGAGTATCTAAACACTATTTGTGAGGTGCTAGTATATGACCTCCGTGCTTGTCTATTGGTCTTTAGTGGAACGATTATTTGTTGTAATTACTTTTATATTAGTGTTAAATGACCCCTAACTTGTCTTTTGAGTAGAATAAAAGCGCATTTGCTTGAGGACAAGCAAATCTCAAGTGTAAGGGTATATGATGAGGCGAAAAATGATCCGTTTTTAGGGGGTCATTTAAGCCCGAATTCGAATTTATTTGATCAAATATTGCTCTAAATCGTTCCTTTTGAGATTTTAGGTACTTTGGGAGAGAAATCTGGAAAAGGAAGCAATTCAGACGTTTTTGGAGCATAAAAGTGAAGAAAACGCCAAAGTCTTAATTTTCCATGCTGGGAACAGTAGGTGACGGCGTCAAGAGTAATTCTCTGACGGCGTCAAGAGCAGAAGTCCATGACGACCCAGTACAGATCTGACGGCGTCACGAAGGTAGGGCGTCAAGAGTAAAAAGTCATGACGGCCTGGAAATGAATAAGTCTTGACAGCGTCAGATGTAGATCAAGGCAGTCCGAGAAGAGTTTTGGCGGCGAGGTGACGGCATCACAAGTTTATTCTTGACGCCGTCAGACCCATTTTTCTATATATAGTTTTCTAATTTTCACACATTAGAGAGAAAAGTTTTTGAGAAACCCTAAGTACGATTTTGGTACAACTTTTACAGGTTTTTCAAGGGTTCCAAACCATTGATACCTTTCATTGTAATTGAGATAAGTGTTCCTTTAATTCAATCAATATGTCTATGTGTTGGTTGTCTATATCTTGTTCTTATCTTAATTCCATCATGCTAGGCTAGATCTATCTTGTGTTTGCTTAGATCTAATGAAACCTAGATGTTAATTATGTGTTGATTACTTGTTTATTCTTGTCTTGGATGAATGATTTATTCTTGTCTTGGATGAATGATTTATATGTTTATTCTTGTGTTGGTTGTCTATATTGGGTTAGTTGACTAGCAACTAATTCCGCCCAAATCCTTCAAACCCGAGATATTTACTTGCTTTCATAAAAATATAAAAACACAAAAATAATCATCCCTTACCTTTAGAACTAGTATTTAGGTTTTCTAATCCTAGTAACACTATTCCTAAGCTGAACGATCAATCTCCCGGTACTTGTCACTATACTATACTACAACGATCAGGTACACTGCCTGGTGGGGGTTGTAAGCTTCTCGAGATCCCTCGAGAGGTAAAGCCTGTTGCGATTCCCACGCATCAAGTAATAAATAGTAAATATGGGTCATAGTTACAATGATTTGATCATTGAAAAGGTCTAAGTCGTAATTATCATATGTTGGAATGACATACATAGGAATTACGAATAAGTTTGACCTGCATAAACCAATATATTACGATATAATGTATAAGGTTTGCAACGTAAATAATGATAAAATAAATTTCCATAAATCAATGTCAAGGTGTTACAACACTTATTGATACTTGTGCAAATGTTTACAAAACATGACAAGATTCCTTTATTGGTAGGACATTGATTACACTAACAAGGCGATGGTCTCATGGTTTCCCTAAGGCTTTGTCTAGGCAGTTTTGGAGTTCTTGGATCGCAGTGGACATGTTTTCCATTCTTTGATCTCTAGTCCTTTCCCTTTCTCGATATTCTAGCAAGGCTTGCCTAAGGTGTAGGTTCTCAGTGTTAATCTTTTCAAGTTCTCGGTCTAAAGTTCCCATCATTATTTCTGTTGAAGTGTTAGCCCCACATAGTGCTCCTATGAATTCCATTGACTCCCAAAATAGAGAATCCAACTTTTCAACCTTATCTTCCAAAGCAAGATGACCAATTATGAGACTGTTCATATCATCTTCAAAGGTTTCTAGATGCTCATGAGGGATCTTGTTGAGTATGCTAGCGATGGAATCAAGCCGATCTTCGTGTCGAACCATTCTTGCTGCTAACAATGGTATGGTGTGATGTATGGGTTCCCCAGTGACTGGAAGAACTCGTGAGGTGGAGTAAGAACTTTCCCCAAGTTCCCTTGTTGTTGGTGTTCCTTCTTGAGATCTCCAATATCGCATGATTGGCAACAAGAACGACCATTTACGAGCATCCACTTGCTTATGGGTCCTTCGGCGTCTGCGGTGAACACAAGATTCTGAGGTTGTTGGGCGGATTGGGTAAGTCCTTTGGTGAGGTGATATTGGGACACTTCGGTAAGGTGCAGGTGGTGATGCTAGTGGAGGAGATTGTCACAACCCGCTATTTCCCAGGTCAATACTAATTTCTAAACTAGAATTTAAATTCTTGACGTTTGATTTGAAACATTTTTTTTTTACATGAGCCTTTTACTTGAACCGACGCGAATTTCTAATTAAATTCTAAGTACTCTAGGACTTAGGTTAATTTTAATCCACAACGCTCCGGTACCTTGCTCCTTCCCCAGTTCACCATTTTATTCTATAAAACGAATTTCTATTCTTTAAATACTTACGGTTTTTAAATCCTACATAACGTTAATTTTTATTCAAGAATGTAACACTTGACATACCCGACTTTCTCAACAATTATTTTTAGGGTATTTTTATACTTCCAAAACTATTACCAAAGTCCTAAAAATATTTTTCGATGTCCAAGATAAATTCTTTATATCTTACGTTTAATTACGTATAACTTCCGTTAACTACCAAACTAATACCCAATACATATTTTTACTACCCAATACATTCAATATATACATTTTATACAAATAAAAACCATTTTCTTCCTATCCTAGACATATGAGCCGCCCCCCCCCCCCCTACAATGTATAAAACTAGCACTACAAAATCTAATAAAATTTCAATCTTATTATCATTAGAGACATGCAATTAATGAGGGTGGCTAAGGCAACTTTTTGTCCCCCCTCCTTTCCCATGAAAACCGGCCATCACAAGGACCAAGTCCTTGTGATATTTTTGACCACTTTGACCACATTGCTATATATATGTGTACACCTAAACTAGTCTTCATTTTAGTTAAAAAGAAAACACACTCACCTCCCCACACATACTCACCATTCGATCCACCCAAGGAGCAAGGAAGAAAAGAGAGCTTGTTGGTTACTTACAAGAGTACTAAGGGTAGTTTAACAAGGGTTTGGACAACTAATCTTGGGGTCACACTAGTGTTTTACAACCCTCATCTCACTAATCACCTTTGTAAGTGATTTTTTTTACACTACTAATACTTCATGATTTTTTTATGCTTGTCTAGTATATATACTTAGTATCACTTGGTACATGTTGAAACATTTTACATCCACCTTGATCTTTTAGCAAGAAAATATATTTTGTACAAGTTTTGATCACAAGAAAATTTGTTAGTAAAAATCTCTAAAAGAAGTTGAAGATGAAAACATTATATATCTAGATGTTAGTAAACTAGTAGTTTTAAGCATCCTTGATGATCTTTTACTTGGACTCTTGACTATTGCTAAGTTTAGGTTTAGATCATTAATTTCTAGTGGAGATGATGATGGATGAACTAGTATTATTTTTGGAGATGTTGTTAAATAAGTAGGATGACAAAAAGGATTTGGTAAATATAGTTTGGCATTTTAGATGTCAAATCTGTCCCCTCCGACCCTTCACAGAAAAATCAGCACTTTGGCGACTATATTGGGCTAGAAATATAGAAACTAGACTTAACAACGAAAACATAGCCGCTTGAATGGGTTGAAACGGCCTTATAACGAAAAAGATATGCTATTTTCAAGATTTACGACGAAAACTATATTTTTCTGAAAAATGGTTTCTGTCCCGAATTTTTGAGCTAGGAAAACTGAGGTTAGATGACATTTAGACTAGCCGAGACCTTGAAAAATCAAAAGTATACTTGATTACCTTCGCGGGAATATATAGAACTTGAAAAACGGAGTTACGACGCAAAAGTTATAGTCCAAAGAAGTTACAACGAAATAATAAATTTTGACAGCTTATTATTTGCTATTAGAAAAGCTGTTAGAATATATAAAATGGATTTTTAGACACTTTAGAGTGTATTTTGGCTAAAATGACGTACATATAAATGGTAGGACATAGTGTATACTTAGTAGGTGCGTTAGAGTTTTTCAAAATATACATTTACAAGACGACTAATATTTGGTCGTGAGATTTACAAGCTACGTTTTCTAAAATGGTGGATAACTTAAATACGAAATCACTTTGATTACCTACATTTTTGACGATAAAAATTTCAACAACATGTACAAGTGATAATATAGTGTATGACTTGCATGCTTAACCTTGTTTTCGAATCTAAGGCATATGTACTATCTAGGTTGCGTTTAGAGTTACCGGACCTTATTTCCTACTACTTTGTCTATCGGATTTGCTTTTGCTAAGGTGAGTCATAGCCCCACTTGTACACTTTTAATACTTGATTTCAAATACTTGGGGTGGAAATACATTGCTTTACTTTATTGCGGACATGAGTATAAAACTGTTACATTGCCTGAGTTACCGATTACTGCCACTAAAGTCCCCTTTATCATGAACCGTTAATTACATGCGTGTAAGCGCGAATGCTGTGGATAGATCTATTTGGGTTGACACCCCGTCCGAGTTGGTCGCGCCAACCTGTTAAACGGACGCATATCATTCGGATTATTTCCGAGTGTCTGGCAAACACTTACTAGGGGCATTATTATGATTGATTTCATGTGATTACGTCGAGCTTCGGGGTCATGAGCTCATGGCATTGTATTTTATTTTTGAGTTAACATTGTATTTGTTATAATGGTTATCTCCACTGAAAATCTTGTGTTCCGCTAAATACTTGTTTACTTAAACCTATGAACTCACCAACAATTATGTTGACGTTTTAGCGTGTATTTTCAGGTAACTAAATGAAGTTTGCATAAGTATGTATGGACCACGCTAGAGTCACGTTATGGATGCACATCATGATGAAGATGTCTTTACTTTACTTAGCGTTTGATTTTGTGTTTTGAACGTGAACTCTGATGTTTTGTAAAACTTTATGTTAAACCAAACGCTTGTTTTAAAATGACTCACTTAGAGGTCATTCTTTATTTCCTTGTACTTTGATTGCCATGAAAGTTGCGCCCTCGGGTTCCATTCCGCTGCGACCCAAATCTGGGGGTGTGACAGATTGGTACCAGAGCCAAGGTTATAGAGAACTAGGATGCATCATTGACCCTAGACTATAACCACTAGGTCACGACACTTCACTACATCATGATGTGCGTAGGCGATTACTATACATGCTTTCATTTACTCATTTTATACAAATTACTTATACTTGTACTTATACTATACTTATACTCATACGTATGTATTTTTTTTTTTTATTGACCTGGTCACAGCGACATGTCCTCATCCACTAATCCCATTATCATTCCCTCAGACTCGGACATTGAGGATACCTCATCATCCCCTACCGTTCCAGTATCACCTGCTATTCCATCCCTCACACCCTCTGGCGACGTCTCCGCAGAGACTGAGCCATTTGAGGACGACGAGACTGCACCTACTCCACCATCAGTACCAGTTACCTCTACTCTCCCATCACCATCGATTACACCATCTTCATTACCATTACCTTTCTCTACTACCCCTCAGACTACAGCTGTCCCATCACCATCTCCTGTCTACGGACCACTGACATATGACCAGTACCTAGAGACTCAGCAGTGGCTATCACCTGATGATGTTGCACCATTACCTGCTTCATCCTTCCGACCACCTCCATATATGTTACCCTCTTATGTTACACCACCAGTCTTCACCTACCGTCAGACTACTACTGTTCCACTATCACCATCATCCGGAGCTATTCCAGACACTGTTCTACCACCTCGTAAGAGGTCTTTCACCATACTACCCTCACCATCGGACCCTTACGTCCAGGCTGCTGCTGAGGCATCTGATCGACCCAAGGCACGTCGTAGAGTCGACGCGCGCATGTGGTCATTCATTCCAGATACTCTTAGTGATTGGAGGTATGAGGAGGGTACACCTAGTACCTATGAGTTAGGTGAGAGCTCATCTATGGCTGGTGCCCGAGTCCTTCCGGTCACTCGAGAGCCTATTCATCATACTATCCCTCTATTGATTGCTAGGTTGGTTCGTCATGAGGACCGACTTGACCGAGTCTGTGATCGTCTCCATGATTTCCCTTTGGGTCGTATCTATGACTTAGAGGGGGATGTTGCACTCTTGTTGGATGGTCGAGGTGACATCCAACAGACTGTCGCTGGATTAGGGACTACTCTGGACCAGACTCTTGAGCAGGTTGCAGATTTACAGGGGCAGCTCGCACAGCATCAGGAGGATCAGTATTCCTCAGCTGCAGATGCCCATGATGAGCGAGAGGCACTTAGAGACCGACTAGAGATTGCTACGGCACGTATTGTTGAGTTGGAGGAGCGAGATGCTCGCAGGAGAGATGAGATCTTAGAGCTTCGTGAGAGTATCCAGCATGAGCGTCACATGAGGGGACGTCTCACAGATCAGCAGCTCTTGAGTCGTACTCGGATTACCACTTTGGAGCAGACTGTTGAGGATTCCCAGACCCGCCAGGGACTGACTGATGACATCATAGCTAGCTTGACCAGGCAGATCAGAGAGCTCCAGAGTCGCTTGGGTGTTCCACTAGGTGGTAGCTAGACTAGACTAGTATCTTATGTAGCTTTTGTATCCATATCCTAGCCACGGGGTGTGTGGCATGACTAAAGACGCTTGTGATATTTTGTATGTTGTACAAAACCGTAACAAGTTATGTAGACTTATGGTATGATGCTATATGATGATATCGGCCTATGTTAGCCGAGATTTTCCATGTATTATTCGGATATGTTGTGGTTGATCTACGCATATTAGGATTATGTCTATGGTTGACTCTTATCACAGTATACTTTTATCATGATTTATCCTTGTCGCGATATATTTCTATCATTTTCATGGTTGTATCTACTCATGATGTGAATATATTATGGCTATGGCGATTTATTATGGTTGATTGTTGTTCCCATCGTGATTCATTCTTGTTATGAATTACTTCTATCCTTGTGGTTGCTCCTATTGTGGTTTGTATACGTCATGGCTATATGTATACGCTTGTGATGACTTTTGTTGCTTATGGACACTAACCATTGTTATTTCTTGTGATTAGAAGAACAATGCCACCAAAGAAACAAAACATGAGTGCCGCAGCCATTGATCGACTTGTTGCTCAACGAGTTGCTGAACAAGTTGCTGCTGCTATGGCTGAATACGAAACTAATCGCAACAGTGGCAATGGCGGGGAAGCTAGTGGAATTGCGACTAGAGTTGAACCTGCAGCTCGTGGATGTACTTACAGGGAATTTTCGGCTTGCAAGCCACAGACTTTTAGTGGCACTGAAGGAGCCGTTGGTTTGGTAAGATGGTTCGAGAAGTTGGAATCGGTTTTTCGTACGAGTAAGTGCGCAGAGGACTGTAAGGTGGCATATGCTACAGGTACCTTGCTGGACGGTGCCTTATCGTGGTGGAATTCTTATGCCCAATCAGTGGGAATTGATACTGCTTTTGAAACACCATGGGCTGATTTTAAGGAAATGATGATGGCTGAGTATTGTCCAAGAAATGAAGTTCAAAAGATGGAAGTTGAATTTTGGAACTTAGCTGTGAAAGGAGTTGACATTGCTGCTTATACTAAGCGACACCATGAATTGTCTACTCTTTGTCCTGAGATGGTTTCCACTACACGGAAAAGGATTGAAAGGTACATCTGGGGACTTCCGCCTAATATTCAGGGAAATGTCACATCTTCTAAGCCAAGTACTCTGGATGAGGCAATTCGAATGTCTCACAATTTAATGGACCAAGTTGTTCGAGCAAGGGCTGCTCGAGATGGCAATACTAGTAACCGCAACAACTACAACAATCGCTACAACAATCGAAACAACAAGAGGAAATGGAATACAACTCAGGAAGGAAATGCTACACCACAACCAAACAAGAAACAAGAAGTGGTTAAGGCTTATGCAACAGGCCCAGCTGAGAAAAAGGGATATGGCGGAACTCTTCCTAAATGTGACAATTGCCAACGTCACCACAATCCAGGTCCATGCCCTCCAATATGTGGTAACTGCAAAAAGATGGGTCACATGACCAAGGACTGCAGAATTCCTACTCCCGCAACAAATCAGAGGATTCCTGGTACATGTTTCGGATGCGGAGAAACGGGACATTACAAGAATAATTGCCCAAAGGATAAGAACAAGGGTGCGGAGACTCAGAATAATGGAGCTCGGGGAAGAGTCTACAATCTCCGAGGAAGGGAAGCTAGAGAGGACCCGAACGTTGTTACGGGTACGTTCCTTCTCAATAATCATTATGCTTCAGTTTTATTTGATTCGGGTGCCGATAGAAGTTTTGTGTCTACTACTTTTGCTCCTTTACTTAACATCACACCAACCACTCTAGACACTATCTATAGAATCGAATTAGCTAACGGTGATATAGTTGACTCTGACACCATAATCCGCGGTTGTACCTTTAACTTCCTAAACCATCCGTTTCATATCGACCTTATCCCTGTTGAACTTGGTAGTTTTGACGTCATAATTGGAATGGATTGGCTATCCAAACATCACGCGAGAATTATTTGCAATGAAAAGGTTGTTCATCTTCCTTGTAATGGTGAAACCTTGATTATTCGTGGTGAACGAAGCGGAACTCGATTGAGTATCATATCTTGTATTAAGACCGAAAAGTACATCAAGAAAGGATGTTATGCTTTCCTAGCACACATAACCGAAAAGAAATCGGATAAGAAACGATTGGAAGACGTACCAATTGTCCGAAATTTTCCAGAGGTCTTTCCTGAGGAATTGCCGGGATTACCACCTACCCGACAAGTTGAGTTTCAGATTGATTTGATTCCTGGAGCTGCACCAGTAGCTCGAGCACCATACCGATTAGCACCATCTGAGTTGCAAGAGTTGTCTAATCAGTTACAAGAACTATTAGACAAGGGATTCATCAGACCAAGTTCCTCGCCTTGGGGAGCACCTGTTTTATTTGTAAAGAAGAAGGATGGGTCTTTCCGAATGTGTATAGATTATCGTGAGCTAAACAAGTTAACAGTAAAGAACCGTTACCCACTTCCAAGAATCGATGATTTGTTCGATCAGTTGCAAGGCTCAAAATTTTACTCAAAGATTGATTTGAGGTCGGGTTATCATCAGCTTAGAGTTCGGGAAGAAGATATCCCGAAAACGGCCTTCAGGACTCGTTATGGTCACTACGAGTTCCAAGTGATGCCGTTTGGATTAACTAATGCGCCGGCAGTATTTATGGATCTCATGAATCGCGTGTGCAAGCCGTATTTGGACAAATTTGTAATTGTGTTCATTGACGACATACTAATCTACTCTAAAAGCAAAGAAGAGCATGAAGAACACCTCAAGGCTATTTTAAAATTGCTCAAGAATGAGAAGTTGTATGCGAAGTTTTCCAAGTGCGATTTTTGGATTCGGAAAGTACAATTTTTAGGACACGTAATTGATAGTCAAGGACTGCATGTCGATCCCGCTAAGATCGAGGCTATCAAAGATTGGGAAACCCCTAAGACTCCCACCGAGATTCGCCAATTTCTAGGTCTTGCTGGGTATTATAGAAGATTCATCGAAGGTTTCTCTAAGATAGCTAGTCCTTTGACCAAATTGACACAGAAGAACCAGAAGTACGAATGGGGAGAGAAACAAGAATTCGCCTTCCAGTTGTTGAAACAAAAACTTTGTAGTGCGCCGATTTTGGCATTGCCCGAAGGAATGGAAAATTTTGTAGTCTATTGTGATGCTTCGTATAAAGGGCT
This sequence comes from Artemisia argyi, assembly GCA_030686995.1. NCBI lineage: Eukaryota > Viridiplantae > Streptophyta > Magnoliopsida > Asterales > Asteraceae > Artemisia > Artemisia argyi. The sequence goes on from CM060708.1 coordinate 109,082,538, forward strand.
TGGAGCTGTATTAATGCAGAAAGAAAAAGTCATAGCTTACGCTTCTCGACAACTCAAGGTGCATGAGAAGAATTATACCACTCATGACTTGGAGTTAGGAGCAGTTGTCTTTGCACTAAAGATTTGGAGACATTATCTCTATGGCACTAAGTGTACGGTGTACACGGATCACAAAAGTCTCCAACATATCTTAGATCAGAAAGAGCTTAATATGAGGCAACGCCGTTGGTTAGAATTGCTCAGCGATTATGATTGTGAAATTCGATACCACCCAGGCAAAGCAAATGTCGTAGCAGATGCTCTTAGTAGAAAAGAGCGACTTAAACCTCTAAGAGTAAGATCACTGGGCATGACAATTTGTTCACCACTCCCATCCAAAATTCTTGAGGCCCAGACTGAAGCCCTTAAAGCAGAAAATCGACCTAAGGAAAATATCTACGGTATGCCAGAGAGTAAGAATGGCTTTACAAAAAGAGAAGATGGGACGCTATGTTTAAAAGAAAGAAGTTGGATACCACATTTTGGTGGTTTGCGAGATTTGATCATGCACGAATCCCACAAGTCAAAGTATTCCATACACCCAGGTTCCGATAAGATGTATCAGGACCTTAAGAAGCTTTATTGGTGGCCGAACATGAAGGCTGACATTGCCACTTATGTCAGCAAATGTCTTACTTGTTCCAAGGTTAAGGCCGAATACCAGAAACCGTCGGGTTTACTACAACAACCCGAGCTCCCACAATGGAAATGGGAGCGTATCACCATGGATTTCATCACTAAACTTCCTAAAACTCCGAGCGGTCACGATGCAATTTGGGTGATCGTTGATCGTCTCACCAAGTCAGCTCATTTCATACCTATTAAGGAAACCTATAAGATGGAGAAGTTAGCCAGAATTTACATCAAGGAAATTGTATCTAGACATGGTGTACCAGTTTCGATTATTTCAGATCGAGATAGTCGATTCACTTCAAGATTTTGGGAATTACTTAATGATTCCTTTGGATCCCGTCTTGACATGAGCACGGCCTATCATCCGCAAACCGATGGTCAGAGCGAGAGAACCATCCAAACACTAGAAGACATGCTTCGTGCCTGTGTGATCGATTTCGGGAATAGTTGGGATGATCATTTGCCATTGATCGAGTTTTCCTACAACAATAGTTATCACACGAGCATAAAGGCCGCTCCATTCGAAGCATTATACGGTAGAAAATGTCGATCACCTATCTGTTGGGCCGAAGTCGGAGATGCTCAACTCACCGGTCCGGACATTGTCCACGAAACGACCGAGAAGATTTTTCAGATTCGGAACAGATTAAAGGCTGCTAGAGATCGTCAAAAGAGTTACGCCGATGTGAGACGTAAGCCTTTGGAGTTCAATGTTGGCGACATGGTAATGTTAAAGGTATCGCCTTGGAAAGGCGTTATACGATTTGGAAAACGCGGGAAGTTAAGCCCCAGGTTCATTGGACCATTCAAGATTCTAGCTAGAGTCGGTCCAGTGGCCTACAGACTTGAGCTTCCGCCGGAGCTCAGCAGTGTGCATAATACATTTCATGTTTCTAATCTCAAGAAGTACTTAGCCGACGAATCCCTCATCATTCCGCTAGAAGAGATTCAGCTTGATGACAAGCTTAACTTTATCGAAGAACCGGTCGAGATTATGGACCGTGATGTCAAACAGTTGAAACATAGCCGAATTCCTATCGTCAAAGTTCGCTGGAATTCTCAACGAGGTCCTGAGTTCACTTGGGAACGAGAAGACCAGATTCGTCAGAAGTACCCCCACCTCTTCACCAAAAACACTCCAATGACCAACGCTGACTGAATCTCGCGGACGAGATTCCCTTTTTAGGGGGGTAGAATGTCACAACCCGCTATTTCCCAGGTCAATACTAATTTCTAAACTAGAATTTAAATTCTTGACGTTTGATTTGAAACATTTTTTTTTTACATGAGCCTTTTACTTGAACCGACGCGAATTTCTAATTAAATTCTAAGTACTCTAGGACTTAGGTTAATTTTAATCCACAACGCTCCGGTACCTTGCTCCTTCCCCAGTTCACCATTTTATTCTATAAAACGAATTTCTATTCTTTAAATACTTACGGTTTTTAAATCCTACATAACGTTAATTTTTATTCAAGAATGTAACACTTGACATACCCGACTTTCTCAACAATTATTTTTAGGGTATTTTTATACTTCCAAAACTATTACCAAAGTCCTAAAAATATTTTTCGATGTCCAAGATAAATTCTTTATATCTTACGTTTAATTACGTATAACTTCCGTTAACTACCAAACTAATACCCAATACATATTTTTACTACCCAATACATTCAATATATACATTTTATACAAATAAAAACCATTTTCTTCCTATCCTAGACATATGAGCCGCCCCCCCCCCCCCTACAATGTATAAAACTAGCACTACAAAATCTAATAAAATTTCAATCTTATTATCATTAGAGACATGCAATTAATGAGGGTGGCTAAGGCAACTTTTTGTCCCCCCTCCTTTCCCATGAAAACCGGCCATCACAAGGACCAAGTCCTTGTGATATTTTTGACCACTTTGACCACATTGCTATATATATGTGTACACCTAAACTAGTCTTCATTTTAGTTAAAAAGAAAACACACTCACCTCCCCACACATACTCACCATTCGATCCACCCAAGGAGCAAGGAAGAAAAGAGAGCTTGTTGGTTACTTACAAGAGTACTAAGGGTAGTTTAACAAGGGTTTGGACAACTAATCTTGGGGTCACACTAGTGTTTTACAACCCTCATCTCACTAATCACCTTTGTAAGTGATTTTTTTTACACTACTAATACTTCATGATTTTTTTATGCTTGTCTAGTATATATACTTAGTATCACTTGGTACATGTTGAAACATTTTACATCCACCTTGATCTTTTAGCAAGAAAATATATTTTGTACAAGTTTTGATCACAAGAAAATTTGTTAGTAAAAATCTCTAAAAGAAGTTGAAGATGAAAACATTATATATCTAGATGTTAGTAAACTAGTAGTTTTAAGCATCCTTGATGATCTTTTACTTGGACTCTTGACTATTGCTAAGTTTAGGTTTAGATCATTAATTTCTAGTGGAGATGATGATGGATGAACTAGTATTATTTTTGGAGATGTTGTTAAATAAGTAGGATGACAAAAAGGATTTGGTAAATATAGTTTGGCATTTTAGATGTCAAATCTGTCCCCTCCGACCCTTCACAGAAAAATCAGCACTTTGGCGACTATATTGGGCTAGAAATATAGAAACTAGACTTAACAACGAAAACATAGCCGCTTGAATGGGTTGAAACGGCCTTATAACGAAAAAGATATGCTATTTTCAAGATTTACGACGAAAACTATATTTTTCTGAAAAATGGTTTCTGTCCCGAATTTTTGAGCTAGGAAAACTGAGGTTAGATGACATTTAGACTAGCCGAGACCTTGAAAAATCAAAAGTATACTTGATTACCTTCGCGGGAATATATAGAACTTGAAAAACGGAGTTACGACGCAAAAGTTATAGTCCAAAGAAGTTACAACGAAATAATAAATTTTGACAGCTTATTATTTGCTATTAGAAAAGCTGTTAGAATATATAAAATGGATTTTTAGACACTTTAGAGTGTATTTTGGCTAAAATGACGTACATATAAATGGTAGGACATAGTGTATACTTAGTAGGTGCGTTAGAGTTTTTCAAAATATACATTTACAAGACGACTAATATTTGGTCGTGAGATTTACAAGCTACGTTTTCTAAAATGGTGGATAACTTAAATACGAAATCACTTTGATTACCTACATTTTTGACGATAAAAATTTCAACAACATGTACAAGTGATAATATAGTGTATGACTTGCATGCTTAACCTTGTTTTCGAATCTAAGGCATATGTACTATCTAGGTTGCGTTTAGAGTTACCGGACCTTATTTCCTACTACTTTGTCTATCGGATTTGCTTTTGCTAAGGTGAGTCATAGCCCCACTTGTACACTTTTAATACTTGATTTCAAATACTTGGGGTGGAAATACATTGCTTTACTTTATTGCGGACATGAGTATAAAACTGTTACATTGCCTGAGTTACCGATTACTGCCACTAAAGTCCCCTTTATCATGAACCGTTAATTACATGCGTGTAAGCGCGAATGCTGTGGATAGATCTATTTGGGTTGACACCCCGTCCGAGTTGGTCGCGCCAACCTGTTAAACGGACGCATATCATTCGGATTATTTCCGAGTGTCTGGCAAACACTTACTAGGGGCATTATTATGATTGATTTCATGTGATTACGTCGAGCTTCGGGGTCATGAGCTCATGGCATTGTATTTTATTTTTGAGTTAACATTGTATTTGTTATAATGGTTATCTCCACTGAAAATCTTGTGTTCCGCTAAATACTTGTTTACTTAAACCTATGAACTCACCAACAATTATGTTGACGTTTTAGCGTGTATTTTCAGGTAACTAAATGAAGTTTGCATAAGTATGTATGGACCACGCTAGAGTCACGTTATGGATGCACATCATGATGAAGATGTCTTTACTTTACTTAGCGTTTGATTTTGTGTTTTGAACGTGAACTCTGATGTTTTGTAAAACTTTATGTTAAACCAAACGCTTGTTTTAAAATGACTCACTTAGAGGTCATTCTTTATTTCCTTGTACTTTGATTGCCATGAAAGTTGCGCCCTCGGGTTCCATTCCGCTGCGACCCAAATCTGGGGGTGTGACAGAGATGCTATGGGTGATGGTGTTAGTGGCACAGTAGTAGTTTGGCTGTAGAAGATAGTAGGTAGTGGTGGTGTCATAGGTGGTGCAGGTGGTAGTGGCATAACTGATTCAGGTGGTATGACAAGAGCTGGTGCTGGTACAACAGTACTTGCTTCAAACGGTTGAAGTTGTCTAATTTGCCTAGTTTGGCGAATCGGACCATGGTTGGTTCCGAACGGTCAACTAAGTTCACCAGGTGATGGTCAACCAAGTCAAACGTCAAAAACCAACTAACCAAGGAGTTTAGGGAATCCCCGGGTCGTTATGTCCCGACGAGTCGTGCAATTGTATTTGTGAATGTTTTAAATGATCGGGTGATTAAACAGGAAGGTCAGGAATTTAATTGTTATGATTACACTACGAGATTATGATAGAAGACAATTTAGAAACACCTAATTAACAATTACTGATTATCAGATAACTTAAAAACGTAATTTAACCTAAAAACGCGCGTTTGGGTTTAAAATAAACGCGAACGCGCAAATAAAAAAGTGAAACGAGAGTAAACAAAGTCCTACGAACGTGAAAATGACATTTTTACAATCCTAATGATGTAAGAAAATTTTTAGAAAATTAAAATTATTTTTACAACTATTTAATTAATTACTATTAATTAATTACTAATTATTACTTACTTTTTAATTAACTAAATTATCCTAAATTACAAATAATTATGAAATTTAACTAGAAAAATGGAAATTAAATTTAGAAAAATCTAAAATATTATAAAACTAATTTTAAAACAGAAATTCTATTTTTTATACTTTTTAATTATTTATTATTAATTAAAACTAATTATTTAATTAATTTAAACTAAATTAAGTTATAAAAAGAACTAAATGACAAAGGAAAAATCTGAAAAAATTACTAAAATTATTTTAACCTACAAGGAACCTGGGAAAAATTTAAAAATGAGAAATGCTTATAAATAAGAAGAAAAATAAGCCAAAAGGCTTAAATAGAAGCTATCACTTTATTTATTTTTGGTTTTTTCTAAATTTTCTTTCACAAACTACTTTTATAACTCAAATGATGAACTTTTTACAAAACCACTTTAGCTACAACTCAGAAATAAGCACTTGGGAAACCCAAGTGCTTAACAGGATCTTAATTGAGCTTATTAGGGCTTGTAGATTTGTGAAAAAGCTATAATTAAGCTGCTCTAAGGAAAAATAAACTAAGACAGAAAGATAGTAACTTGAAATAAGGCAAACAAATCCAAATAAGCACAACAAATAAGCTTGTAACACCAAACAAGCACTTTAATACTCCACAGATATATGCAGGCCTTAAACAAGGGTCAATTGACCTCTGTGGGGTCCACAGAACTGAAAGGAAGTCAAAAGAGGGAGTTGACCTCTAAAGTTGACCAGGTCAACTCCAAAATAAGACAATAAGCTTGGCTTATTGCTTATTATTGAACTTTTTATGCACCCTTGAACTTAGTCACAAAACTGATGGGTCAGTATTGGGTCTTGGACAGGTCACAAAGAACAGGTCAAATAAGCTAGTGTACAATAAGCCAAGATATGAAATAAGCTTAGGAGTCAAAAGCTGAACTGTTAAGCTCTTCAAAAAGCCCAAGGGGAGGCTGTGGGGTCCACTGAGTGGCAAGTTGCAAGCCTAAGAAAAATGGCCAATGGCCTGAAGCAGGGGAGGTATCACACCCTACAACCTCAAATAAGCTAGTGCACAGACTAGATAAAAAATCTAAAAAATAAGCTGGTCATGATTACTTGTAGTTGAGGTGGTAAATTTTAAGCAAAACAAATTTCAAGTGGTAACTCATCCCACAAAAATCAGGAAAAATCCCCCAAAAATTGGGATTTTTAACCAAACTACAACTTTGACTTTTTGATTTCTTGGCTAGAGTTGACTAAGATGAACTTTGGTAGGGATTTAATGACTGCAAGTGATGTTCTAGCTTATATTGAGATTAAAGAGACCTAAGTTATCATCATCTAAACTTGAAATGTTGATTTGGAAATCAAAATTCTACACAGTGTGACAGTTAAGCAAATTTAAATGGGATTTTGACTTTTTCTGCATATAAGGTTCACTTTTTAGATTTTGACTATCCTATTGAGGTTTATTGTGACATATTTAAACAAAGTACAATCCCAGAAACGTGCTCAAACCCACAGGTTACAACTTAACCAAACACCCCTTCAACCAACTGTTTACACCATGTTTTGCAGATACAAGAAACAAATCACCAAAGTAGTGTTTAATTTGGTAAACCTATCTATATTTAGAGATGCTTGAACAATTAGTTTCAAAAAATAACAACTAAAACACAAGTATGCAGATTTAATTATGCTACCATGGTTTACTACAAATTCTAAGAAACACTGTCAAATCTATCACTACTGAACCAAGATCAATCTAATGAGCTAAAAGGTCTATGAATAAGCAAAGATTAGCACTAATTATAAAAGAAGAAATGCTACAGTACCTAATAAGCAGAAATAACAAAATTTTGCTTACTTGATGCCTTAGCTGAACAAAGGCCCCAAATTAAAGGCAGCTACAAGCTTGATGAGTGTGTAAATACTCATCATTTCTGTTACATTTAAACTGCAAAAATATATGAAAACACACAGGAATGCCTTAAAATACATAAAATATCCGTGGATTGTGTTTTTATGCAAAAGGATTGAAAACTGATGAAAAATAATACATTTCACATAAATTACAGTTTCAGTCCCTGAACTTTGAAAAATTGGCAAAACTAGTCCCTGGTAAATCAAAAACATGAAAAATATCATCAAATGTCCTTAGGGATTCATAAGTTGTCAAGTATAGTCCTTTAAAGTTAAAAATTGCAAAATGACAACTTTAGTCCCTCAAGTTTGAAAAATGTCAAAAATAGTCCCAAAGGTTTTGTAAATGGAAAAAATGAAAAATAAGCCTTGCACTATTCTTAAATGGCATAAATGGACCTTATGATAACTTTTGAGAAATTACAACATCAACCCTTCAACTTTTAGAAAACTACAAGTTTGGTCCCTAGAGTTTGTGGAATTGGCAGAAAAGGTCCCTGGTATTTAAAAATGAAAAAAATATATCTTTGGTCCTTGGGTTATTCATAAATGACAAATATAGTCCTTATAACTACTTTGGGGAAATTGCAAAACCAGCCCCTCTACAACAACAACAACAACAACATACCCAACCCGCCAGGGCGGGGTATGGGGGAGGTGGGGAGTAGACAGATCTAGCTCCTCTATTTTGTCATAATTACAAAATTGGTCCTTGTTTACAACCTAAACCAACCGGACCCTTTGTTTTATTATAAACCCAAAAAACAAATCCAATCCAAACACTAACCTACCCAGCCCACCCTTTTTGTTTCTAGCCCAAAGCCAAGCCCAGTCCACCCTCTTTAATAAAATGGGGGTTGACCCCGTTGACTCCCTCCTTCCCCAATAACACCACCACTGTACACATCCCTCACCCCCACCCTTCTTCTCCAAACCACCAGATGGTATCACCACCTCACCACACCACCTGTCCACTTCCACCTCACCTCCAAACACAATCATTCCATCCCACAAAGCATTAAATGCTTCTCCACTTTCAAACACTCAACCTCCATGCTACACCCCTGTTTTTGCTACTAAACCTACAACTTGTCCACTAAACCTTTCCAATCTTGTCCCCTCCACCTCCTAGTACCTCCAAAATTCCTTAATTACTCTGAAACTGCTCCAATTCCACGTGTGAGCTTTTGGCGCCAAAAGTATTTTAAACGGTTAAGATGAATTTTAGTGAATCAATGGTCAAGAATGGTGATGGGATTTGCTCTGAAGTCGACAAGGAACACAAGTGGTCAATATATATCAAGTGGGGAGCATTGTGGAAGATTATCTAGTTTAATTTTAATTAATGTATGTCGAATTTTTTATTCTCATGTTTCCAGTATTGTATTAAGTTCTAAGGTACTTTGTTAAGTGTTTTTATATTGTAATCAAGCTGTTTCAAGTACTCAATTACACTGTAAACCTCAATATCAGTTTATGCAAAATTTTGAGTTTCAAAAATCTCATGTGTCTTGATAGTGTTGTTCTTAGTTGATGATACAGACAAAATAAGCTCATATAAGCTCCTATAAAGCTTACAAAAGCTTTTAGTAACTTACAATTAAGTGTAGCTTAAAAAAGTCCATAAACAAAAAATTAGTCAACTAAAGTCAACTATGCAATTTTTGGGTTGAATTCTGAATTGAGAAGTGAATTGGAAGCACAAGAAGCTTTGGATTATGGTTTAGAGACTCATGGGAGTCACATAAGGGTTCTTGGTTCTTGGTTTGGTTCTCACAGTCATACCTTGTAAGCCTCATATTTATTTTAAGCTTCATTTACATAATCATAGTTGTCTTAGTTTAAATCTGAATTATTTATGTTTATTTGAAGTTATTTAGTGATAGTATAACCAGAAATAGCATAGTTGTTCATTGAAATCAAGGGTTGTTTAGTATTTAAATTTTTCAGTTCATTATAGCATTTTGTGGAAATCTGAGTTTTTGTTGGAATTATTGACATAATTGTGCTTGAATAAGTTTAAGTAATCATAAATCATGTGTCTGTATTGGTAGATTTGGTTAAAACCTTCAATTGCTTTGAAAAATTCCACCACAGTCAATATAAAGGAGTGTTTGGTTCTGTGGATTTCATTGAGTCTCAGTAGAATTCTTGGGTTACTTCTATTTGCTACATGTCTCATTAGGTATACATAGGTCATATAAGTCATAAATCTTAGGGTTACTTTGAAAGAAAGTCAAAATTACATGAATAAACCCAACACAGTTAACTGTGTTAGGATTTGAGTACCATAATCACTCACATAAGCTTATCAGTTGTTTCTTAAGCCTAAATTAGCTTCACTTAAGCTTATTATATCATCTATAATCAGTTAGGATTAATTAAACTTCACATAAGTCAATTTAGCTAAAAATTAGAAAAAGTCAAAAAGTGCTTGTGAAGAAAATCTCCAAAATGGCATGAATATTTGTGATTTTTGTGTTATGATCTAGGGTCTGAAATTGCTAGGGTATTTAGTCTATCAGTTGAACTTGTGATTTCCATGTTTTTCATATTTTTGTGATTTTTTCTTGTTGACTTAAATACCCCTGGAACACACTTGCACGGCAAGATGATGCCCTGCTACACAGACTATCACCACCATCACCAACACTTTGGTGGTTGATTGTGACCACCACAGTGTACCCACAAGCTTAAATTTTGGTTCTCATAACCCCCTCCTACCAGGGTTAATTAATTGACCCTTTGTTTGACCTGTGCACCACTGGGACCCACCTGAAATCAGCTTGGAAATCTGTCCCATTTCTGACCCAGAACTTCAATAAGCAGTTGCTTATTTCAGCTTTTTAGCTTATCCACTGAGCTTATATCAGCAAATATAGCTTATTTAAGTCAAAACAACTCATTTGTACCAGGTTTTACCATTGTGGACCCCACATAAGCTCATTTGAGCTCACTTCTTTGTTTGGTCAAACTTAGTCAACTGTTTGGGTAATAAGCACTCATAGTGCTTATTCTGAGTTTCTAAATTATTTTCCTTTATAAAGTTTCTTATTTTAAGTATTTTATTAGTTTTATAAAAGAAAAACCAGAAAAAAACAAACTTAATTATAGTGATAGCTTCAATTTAATAGAAATTATCTATTTAATTTTCTTTTTAGCTTATTTATAAGCACTTCTGTATTTTTATATTTTTTATAAATCTCTCTAATATTAAAGTATTTTTATAAATTTTTCCAGAATTTTCCTTTGTCATTTGGTAATATTTAGAATTAATATTAGTTTAATTAATAATTAATTAATAAATAAGAATTAAATAGCATAATTATATTTTATAAAGTACCACCTAGTTTTTATAATTTTTATAGCTTTTTTATAAGGTAAAACATTTTTATAAATTTTTCTAGGATTTTTACTGTTCATTTTCTATTTTTAATAATTTAATTAGTTTAATTGATAATTAATTAATAAATAGAATAATAATTAATAAATTATATTAAAAATACATCATATAAACTTTTTATAATTTTTTAGGATTCCTGTGATGGTTAATTAGATATATAAAATTTTTCATAATTATCTAAGTCTTTTTATTATTTATAATAATTTAAATCAATATAATTAGTTAAATAATAATTAATTAATAATAATTAGATAAATAGTGTGAAAAATATAATTTTAGTTTTAAAATAAGTTTTATAATATTTTAAACTTTTAGAAATTTTAATTTTATATTTCTAGACTTATTTTACATTTTCTTAATTATTAGTGAATTGTTAAATAATTAATAATAGTTATTAAATAAAAATAATTAATTAAATAATTTAGTAATTATAAAATAAATATTTTAAATTTATTTAATTTGCATTTAAGCCCCTAAGGCTTGGAAACTCCTACTATAGTTAAAGTTGTTTTTGTTTACGTTTAAATATTAAACGTTTATGTTTTCCAGTTCCTTTTCACTTGTACTTATCTAATTTCACGTATTCGTTGATATAGCTTATTAAAGCTATTCACACTTATATTTCAGTAGTACAATCACTTTAACCCTTTTTCTGTTCAAATAACCTGATCTCAAAGTCGTTTTCTTTCAAATTTCACGCCTCGTTGGGATTTAACGATCCGGGGAAACACTAAACTCCACGGAGTATTGGCCTAAGCTATTTGACTTGTTGACCATTACTTGGTTGATATTTTTTGACTGTTTGAGGCCAATCAAAATTTGGCGCCGCTGCCGGGGAGGTGTGCTGCGTAATACGACTTTTTGAAATATCTGTGAGTTTGAATTAATTCACCTTTGTTATATATCATCTTTTTGTCTATATTTCTTTTCTATTTTTAATTTCCTGTCACTCTAAGTAATCTTAGAGTCGTCTCTAGTGCATGCGCACTCGTTCTTCTAGGTCAACAAGCCCTTTCCGTGAGCTTGTCAGAATTCCTCGAAGACGCCGTAGACGTTCTGCCCCAACAGCTGTATCTGAGATACGTGCTGTTTCTCCAAAGAAAGTTATCATGGCGGAAGACCGTCCGATGAATGAGCTTCTCCAAGCACCCATTGAGGGTTACGGAGACGCTATTGTTGTCCCAGCCATTGTGGCTGAATACTTTGAGCTTAAAACCGGGTTACTAAATCTAGTAACCTCAAGCCAATTTTATGGTTTTGAGAGGGATGATCCTCATGCTCATATTCGATGGTTTAATAAAATTACCTCTACCATCAAATACAAGAACGTCCCTTCCGAAGCAGTCAAACTTCTTCTTTTCCCATTTTCTCTTGAGGGGGCAACCCTGATTTGGCTGGAAAAACAACCTCCTTGTTCAATAACGTCATGGGAAGATTTAGTTACCAAATTTGTAAACGAATTTTTCCCCCCGTCCAGAACGACAAGTCTTAAGATTGAAATCATCAAATTTACTCAAAGGTTTGATGAATCGTTTGGTGACGCATGGGATCGTTTCAAAGAATTGCTTCGTCGATGTCCTCATCATGGTTTCACTGAATTAATGCAAATTGACACGTTTTATAATGGTGTGAGTCAATCTGACCAAGATTCTCTGAATGCCTCCGCGGGAGGTAATTTTTTGAGCAAAACCACAAAAGAAGCTTTAGAAATCATTGAAAATAAGTCCAAGGTCCGCACTACACGCACAAAGCCATATAACTCCCAAGTGAGTGCTGGTCCTTCTAATTCATCACCCGTGAGTACTTCTAGCACCGATGCTAAGATAGATAAACTCACGGACGCCATTCAAACTTTGGTTCTCTCAAACCAGAAAAAAGTCACTTTCACACAAAACCCTTCACATGCTGAAGTAAAAAAGGTGGAAGTTTGTGTCACTTGAGGTGGCCCACATGCTTACTACAATTGTACTGCCACTGATGGGAGTCCTTTTGAAGCCAATGCCTTAGCCGGTACTACAAATCAGGGAGGTAATCAATACCGTCCTCAAATGGAACCAAGTTACCATGCTAACACACATATGGGACCACCCGGGTTTAACCAAAACCCAAATTTGCAAAATCGAAACCAGAACCAACCTCGAATGAACCAAGGTTATCAAAACCAAGGGAATTTCAATCCTGGACAGAATCAAGGTTTCCATAATCAAGGAAACTTTAATAGAAACAATTTCAACCCCGGAAATCATTTTCAGGGAAGTGGTAATCCAAATCAGGGAAATTTTCAGCCACAACAAGGTTATAATCAAAATAACCATGTCCAAAATTTCCCCAACCAAACACAAGCCATTCTCCCAGCTCCACAGTCATCATCTGATGAGTTGTTGAAGCAGTTCATGAAAACTCAAGAAGAGACAAACAGGTTGTTGGTCAGCCAGATTTCTGAAATTAAGAAATCTTTAAATGAACAACCCTCGGGCTTTGGAAAACTTCCGAGCAACACGATCGCAAACCCGAGGGGCGATGCAAAGGCGATCACGACCAGGAGCGGAGTTTCATATGATGGACCCACTGTTCCCACTACCACTTCTTCTCCTTCTCCCAAGGTAGTGGAAAATAACGCCGAGGTAAATAAGGACGAAGTACTTCCTACTCATAATGGGGGTACCCAAGACGTCCCACCTCATGTTGTCCCGAAACCCAAACCAAAACCTGGAGTTGTTTTTGAACCCAATGATATTCCAGTTGAAACACCAAAGTCCAAACCTTCTACCTCCTCTATTCCTTACCCCTCACGCGTGAGTGAGCAAAAGCTCCGTGAAAAAGCTAGTCACCAGATGGATAAATTCTTTTAAATCTTCCAAGATTTGCATTTTGACATTAGCTTTGCGGATGCTATTATTCTGATGCCCAAATTTGCATCGACAATCAAACACTTGTTAAGCAACAAGGAGAAACTGTTTGAAATGGCAAAGACTCCCTTGAATGAGAACTGCTCAGCAGTTCTTTTAATGAAGCTTCCTGAGAAGCTGGGAGATCCTGAAAAATTTCTAATACCATGTGTATTTCTGGGAATGGTTGATTGCTATGCCTTGGCCGATCTTGGTGCAAGTTTCAACTTAATGCCATATTCAGTTTGGAAGAAACTTTCTCTTCCTGATCTTACTCCTACCTGCATAACTTTAGAGCTTGCAGACCGATCGATATCTCGTCCTCTTGGCATTGCCGAGGTCGTGTTTGTGAAGGTAGGAGAATTCCATCTCCCCGCTGACTTTGTAGTGGTTGATTTCAATGCAGATCAAAGGGTCCCTCTCATTGTTGGGAGAGGTTTCCTTAGAACGGGTCGTGCTCTTATCGATGTATTTGAGCAAGAAATCACTTTGCGTGTGGGTAATGAAGCTGTTACATTTAACCTCGATCAAACCTCGAGGTACTCCTCCAATTATGATTCTGAAGCAGTTAATCAAATAGATATCATAGACATTGCTTCAGAGGAGTACTCTCAAGAGTTTCTTGGTTATTCTCATAATTAAGTGAGTGGGGATTCCACTCCATCATCTGAACCTATCATTTCCGACTCTTCCCCTTCTCTCACTCTGTTTGAGGGAAGTGATTTCCTTTTGGAAGAGGTCGAGGCTTTTCTCAAAAGTGATTCAGTTCCATCGGGAATTGATAACACTGAGATTGATCTGGAGGGAGATATTCTTCTCCTTGAGAGATTGCTAAACCAAGACAATTCTCCTCCACTCCCTCCTGTACAACTTCATAATCAGGAAATCAAATATGTTGAGAAAACTGATGATTTTCCTGAGGTCGAGCTCAAGGACTTACCTCCTCATCTTGAATACGCATTCTTGGAGGGTGATGATAAATTACACGTCATTATTGCTAAAGGTTTAAGTGATGAGGAGAAGATTGCTCTCATCAAGGTCTTGAAGTCACACAAGCAAGCAATTGCTTGGAAACTCTCCGATATAAAGGGTATTAACCCAAATTTTTGTACACACAAAATCTTGATGGAGGATGACTTCAAGCCTGCAGTGCAACATCAAAGAAGGGTGAATCCAAAAATCCATGATGTGATTATACAAGAGGTTCTTAAACTTCTTGATGCAGGATTGATTTACCCTATCTCTGACAGTCCATGGGTTAGTCCCATTCATTGCATTCCAAAAAAGGGTGGCATTACTGTTGTCACCAATGAGGAAAATGAGTTGATTCCAACTCGGCTGGTTACCGGATGGCGTGTTTGCATTGACTATCGTAAGTTAAATGATGCCACCCGCAAAGACCACTTTCCGCTGCCCTTTATGGACCAGATGCTTGAGAGATTAGCTGGAAACGAGTACTATTGTTTCCTTGATGGTTTCTCAGGATACTTCTAAATCCCCATTGATCCATCGGATCAAGAAAAGACTACCTTTACATGCCCTTATGGAACCTTTGCTTATAAACGTATGCCTTTTGGCTTATGTAATGCTCCAGGTACCTTTCAGAGGTGCATGATGGCCATATTTACCAACATGATCGGTAAAACCATGGAGGTCTTTATGGATGACTTTTTGGTCATTGGGGATTCATTCCAAACATGTCTCACCAATTTAGAAAAAATGTTGAAAAGGTGTGAAGACACCAATCTGTGTCTAAATTGGGAAAAGAGTCACTTTATGGCCAAAGAGGGCATTGTCCTCGGCCATAAGATTTCCAAGAATGGGATTGAGGTTGACAGAGCTAAGGTTGATGTCATTGCAAAACTGCCTCACCCTACTACCGTCAAAGGTATTAGGAGTTTTTTGGGTCATGCCGGTTTCTATCGTCGATTTATACAAGATTTTTCTAAAATCTCACGGCCTATGACTCATCTCCTTGAAAAGGATACTCCTTTTGTCTTCTGACCAGAGTGCATCGAAGCTTTTGAAACATTAAAGAAAAAGCTTACTAAGGCACCCATTCTTATTGCCCCTGACTGGGATTTACCCTTTGAGCTTATGTGCGATGCAAGTGATTTTGCTATCGGTGCAGTCTTGGGGCAACGCAAAACGAAACACTTTCAGCCTATCCACTACACAAGCAAAACTATGAACGAAGCTCAAACTCATTACACCACTACAGAAAAAGAATTATTAGCTGTGGTGTATGCTTTTGAGAAATTTCGGACATACTTAATCTTGACTAAAAGCGTAGTGTATACGGATCACTCGGCTCTAAAATATCTATTTGCAAAACAAGATGCAAAGCCGAGATTGCTCCGTTGGGTTCTCCTCCTCCAGGAATTTGATATCATTATTCGTGATAAAAAAGGAGCTGAGAACCTGGCTGCTGATCATTTGTCCCGATTAGAGAACCCTCATCAAGATGTATATGAGAAAAAGGAAATAAATGAAACATTTCCTCATGAAACACTCAATGCGGTTGCTTTTCGCGGAGATTCTACTACCCCATGGTTTGCCGACTTCGCAAACTACCATGCGGGTAACTTTGTTGTGAAAGGGATGTCAACCCAACAGCAGAATAAATTCTTTAAATATGTTAAACATTACTTCTGGGATGACCCCTACTTATTCAAAATATGTGCGGATCAAGTCATCCGACGGTGTGTATATGGACAGGAAGCCACTGAAATTCTCAAGGCTTGCCATGCTAGACCCATTGGGGGACATCATAGTCCCAATTACACCGCCAAAAAGGTGTTTGATTCCGGATTCTTTTTGCCCACAATTTATAAAGATGCCCAGGATCTCATTAAAACCTGTGACGCTTGTCAACGTCATGGAAACATTTCACAAAGAAATGAGATGCCACAAAATGCTATTCAAGTATGTGAGATATTTGATATCTGGGGCATTGACTTTATGGGGCCATTTCCATCATCTAGAGGAAACAAGTACATACTTGTGGCTGTTGATTATTTATCAAAGTGGGTTGAAGCGAAAGCTTTACCCACGAATGATGCCCGAGTTGTAGTGAAATTCCTTAAATATCTTTTTGCCCGTTTTGGAACTCCACGTGCTATCATAAGTGATCGTGGTACGCATTTCTGCAATGACAAATTTGACAAAGTCATGCAAAAGTATGGTGTAACTCACCGTATTTCTACCGCGTATCACCCACAAACAAGTGGGCAAGTGGAGGTTTCAAATCGTGGTATCAAAAGGATACTTGAGAGGACTGTTGGTGAAAACCGTGCTGCCTGGTCGGATAAATTAGATGACGCACTATGGGCCTTTCGTACAGCTTATAAAACACCCATTGGGTGTACACCTTACAAGCTTGTGTACAGAAAGACATGTCATCTACCGATGGAACTTGAGTACAAAGCCTACTGGGCATTGAAACATGCTAACTTTGACCTCAAAACTGCAGGTGATCACAGAAAAGTTCAAATGAATGAATTAAATGAACTACGTGATCAGGCTTACGAGAACTCTTTAATCTATAAAGAAAAAACAAAGAGAATTCATGACTCAAAAATAAAGAACCGTGTTTTTAACGTTGGTGATCGAGTACTTCTCTTTAATTCTAGATTAAAGATCTTCTCGGGTAAATTAAAAACCCGTTGGACTGGTCCATTTACTATCACTAAGGTTTATCCATATGGTACCGTTGAGTTATCTCAAAATATCGGTCCATGTTTTAAAGTGAATGGCCATCGTGTGAAACACTACTTTGGAGAGGACATACCAAATATGGTTGTCCCGGATCTCCAAACTTTCCCCAAGGACACTTAAATTGGGGTCGAGTCAAGCTAGCGACTCGGTTAACAAAAACAGTAGCTTCCTCATGAACCATTCAATTCGAGGTCGAGTCAAGCTAGCGACTCGGTAATAAAAAACAGTAGCAATATGGGTTTTCACTCATATTTCTGATTTCTTTCTCTTTTCTACCACCTTAGTGTGGGGGAGATGCCCCACATGTTGTATATATGTATGTATCTTAAAAAAAAAAAAAAAAAAAAAAAAAAAGAAGATGTAAATAGCCTAAAATAAAGGTTATTAATATTTCCTTCCTACGTTCTAAGTATCGGTTTAACACCCGGTGTTTTGAATATTGAGGGCAATATTCATTTCTAAGTGTGGGGGGGGGGGGGGGGGGGGATTCTCACGAATTCAAACACATGTTATATCAAGCACCCTCATTTGATCAAAATTTAAAGTTTTTTCACACTTAGAAATGCAATAAATGGTTATCAGTCCGCCATGTCTAACCCACATAAGGATTGGCTAATCCAGGAGCAAACGGCTCTTGGTAAAGATATCTCAAATCCGTTGATGGCTTGCAATTTGCCCAAAATTGTATGGTTCCTCAACTCGCCATATCCTAAAAAGCGAATGAGTTGGCTAGCCCGCAAGATTATGGCTTGTGGTAAAGTCAGTGGAAAAACCATAATTGGTAATCAGCTCACCAAGATGTTGACTATTCCATCAAGAGTTGGCTAGTCCAGAAGCAAACGGCTTTTGGTAAAGACAAATCAAATCCGTTGACAGCTGGTAGTTTGCTAAAAATCACACGGTTATCAGGTGTGCCACAGTTCTTACACCTGGCTACTCCAGAAGTGATGGCTTTTTGTAAAGAGTAAAAATCCATTAAAATTTTCTCAAAAGATTGCTAGGGACTAGCAATAGTTTAGTGTGGGGGATTGATGAGTGTGTAAATACTCATCATTTCTGTTACATTTAAACTGCAAAAACATATGAAAACACACAGGAATGCCTTAAAATACATAAAATATCCCTGAATTGTGTTTTTATGCAAAAGGATTAAAAACTGATGAAAAACAATACATTTCACATAAATTACAATTTCAGTCCCTGAACTTTGAAAAATTGGCAAAACTAGTCCCTGGTAAATCAAAAACATGAAAAATATCATCAAAGGTCCTTAGGGATTCATAAGTTGTTAAGTATAGTCCTTTAAAGTTAAAAATTGCAAAATGACAACTTTAGTCCCTCAAGTTCGAAAAATGTCAAAAATAGTCCCTAAGGTTTTGTAAATGGAAAAAATGAAAAATAAGCCTTGCACTATTCTTAAATGGCATAAATGGACCTTATGATAACTTTTGAGAAATTACAACATCAACCCTTCAACTTTCAGAAAATTACAAGTTTGGACCCTGGAGTTTGTGGAATTGGCAGAAAAGGTCCCTGGTATTTAAAAATGAAAAAAATATGTCTTTGCTCCTTGGGTTATTCATAAGTGACAAATATAGTCCTTATAACTACTTTGGGGAAATTGCAAAACCAGCCCCTCTATTTTGTCATAATTACAAAATTGGTCCTTGTTTACAACCTAAACCAACCGGACCCTTTGTTTTATTATAATCCCCAAAAACAAATCCAATCCAAACACTAACCTACTTAGCCCACCCTTTTTGTTTCTAGCCCAAAGCCAAGCCCAGTCCACCCTTTTTAATAAAACGGGGGTTGACCCCGTTGACTCCCTCCTTCCCCAATACCACCACCACTGTACACATCCCTCACCCCCACCCTTCTTCTCCAAACCACCAGGTGGTATCACCACCTCACCACACCACCTGTCCACTTCCACCTCACCTCCAAACACAATCATTCTATCCCACAAAGCATTAAATGCTTCTCCACTTTCAAACACTCAACCTCCATGCTACACCCCTGTTTTTGCTACTAAACCCACAACTTGTCCACTAAACCTTTCCAATCTTGTCCCCTCCACCTCCTAGTACCACCAAAATTCCTTAATTACTCTGAAACTGCTCTAATTCCACGTGTGAGCTTTTGGCGCCAAAAGTATTTTAAACGGTTAAGATGAATTTTAGTGAATCAATGGTCAAGAATAGTGATGGGATTTGCTCTGAAGTCGACAAGGAACACAAGTGGTCAATATATATCAAGTGGGGAGCATTGTGCAAGATTATCTAGTTTAATTTTAATTAATGTATGTCGAATTTTTTATTCTCATGTTTCCAGTATTGTATTAAGTTCTAAGGTACTTTGTTAAGTGTTTTTATATTGTAATCAAGCTGTTTCAAGTACTCAATTACACTGTAAACCTCAATATCAGTTTATGCAAAATTTTGAGTTTCAAAAATCTCATGTGTCTTGATAGTGTTGTTCTTAGTTGATGATACAGACAAAATAAGCTCATATAAGCTCTTATAAAGCTTACAAAAGCTTTTAGTAACTTACAATTAAGTGTAGCTTAAAAAATTCCATAAACAAAAAATCAGTCAACTAAAGTCAACTGTGCAATTTTTGGGTTGAATTCTGAATTGAGAAGTGAATTGGAAGCACAAGAAGCTTTGGATTATGGTTTAGAGACTCATGGGAGTCACATAAGGGTTCTTGGTTCTTGGTTTGGTTCTCACAATCATACCTTGTAAGCCTCATATTTATTTTAAGCTTCATTTACATAATCATAGTTGTCTTAGTTTAAATCTGAATTATTTATGTTTATTTGAAGTTATTTACTGATAGTATAACCAGAAATAGCATAGTTGTTCATTGAAATCAAGGGTTGTTTAGTATTTAAATTTTCAGTTCATTATAGCATTTTGTAGAAATCTGAGTTTTTGTTGGAATTATTGACATAATTGTGCTTGAATAAGTTTAAGTAATCATAAATCATGTGTCTGTATTGGTAGATTTGGTTAAAACCTTCAATTGCTTTGAAAAATTCCACCACAGTCAATATAAAGGAGTGTTTGGTTCTGTGGATTTCATTGAGTCTCAGTAGAATTCTTGGGTTACTTCTGTTTGCTACATGTCTCATTAGGTATACATAGGTCATATAAGTCATAAATCTTAGGGTTACTTTGAAAGAAAGTCAAAATTACATGAATAAACCCAACACAGTTAACTGTGTTAGGATTTGAGTCCCATAATCACTCACATAAGCTTAACAATTGTTTCTTAAGCCTAAATTAGCTTCACTTAAGCTTATTATATCATCTATAATCATTTAGGATTAATCAAACTTCACATAAGTTAATTTAGCTAAAAATTAGAAAAAGTCAAAAAGTACTTGTGTAGAAAATCTCCAAAATGGCATGAATATTTGTGATTTTTGTGTTATGATCTAGGGTCTGAAATTGCTAGGGTATTTAGTCTATCAGTTGAACTTGTGATTTCCATGTTTTTCATATTTTTGTGATTTTTTCTTGTTGACTAAAATACCCCTGGAACACACTTGCAGGGCAAGATGATGCCCTGCTACACAGACCATCACCACCATCACCACCACTTTGGTAGTTGATTGTGACCACCACAGTGGTCCCACAAGCTTAAATTTTGGTTCTCATAACCCCCCTCCTACCAGGGTTCAGTAATTGACCCTTTGTTTGACCTGTGCACCACTGGGACCCACCTGAAATCAGCTTGGAAATCTGTTTTATTTCTAACCCAGAACTTCAATAAGCAGTTGCTTATTTTAGCTTTTTAGCTTATCCATTGAGCTTATATCAGCAAATCTAGCTTATTTAAGTCAAAACAACTCATTTGTACCAGGTTTTACCATTGCGGACCCCACATAAGCTCATTTGAGCTCACTTCTTTGTTTGGTCAAACTTAGTCAACTGTTTGGGTAATAAGCACTCATAGTGCTTATTCTGAGTTTCTAAATTATTTTCCTTTATAAAAGTTTCTTATTTTAAGTATTTTATTAGTTTTATAAAAGAAAAACCAGAATAAAACAAACTTAATTATAGTGATAGCTTCTATTTAATAGAAATTATCTATTTAATTTTCTTTTTAGCTTATTTATAAGCACTTCTATATTTTTATATTTTTAATAAATATCTCTAATATTAAAGTATTTTTATAAATTTTTCCAGAATTTTCCTTTGTCATTTGGTAATATTTAGAATTAATATTAATTTAATTAATAATTAATTAATAAATAAGAATTAAATAGCATAATTATATTTTATAAAGTACCACCTAGTTTTTATAATTTTTATAGCTTTTTTATAAGGTAAAACATTCTTATAAATTTTTCTAGGTTTTATACTGTTCATTTTCTATTTTTAATAATATAATTAGTTTATTTGATAATTAATTAATAAATATAATAATAATTAATAAATTATATTAAAAATACATCATATAAACTTTTTATAATTTTTTTAGGATTCCTGTTGATGTTAATTAGATATATAAAATTTTTCATAATTATCTAAGTCTTTTTAGTATTTATAATAATTTAAATCAATATAATTAGTTAAATATTAATTAAATAATAATTAATTAATAATAATTAGATAAATAGTGTGAAAAATATAATTTTAGTTTTAAAATAAGTTTTATAATATTTTAAACTTTTAGAAATTTTAATTTTATATTTCTAGACTTATTTTACATTTTCTTAATTATTAGTGAATTGTTAAATAATTAATAATAGTTATTAAATAAAAATAATTATTTAAATAATTTAGTAATTATAAAATAAATATTTTAAATTTATTTAATTTGCATTTAAGCCCCTAAGTCTTGCAAACCCCTACTATAGTTAAAGTTGTTTTTGTTTACGTTTAAATATTAAACGTTTACGTTTTCCAGTTCCTTTTCACTTGTACTTATCTGATTTCACGTATTCGTTGATATAGCTTATTAAAGCTATTCACACTTATATTTCAGTAGTACAATCACTTTAACCCTTTTTCTGTTCAAATCACCTGATCTCAAAGTCGTTTTCTTTCAGATTTCACGCCTCGTTGGGATTTAACGATCCGGGGAAACACTAAACTCCACGGAGTATTGGCCTAAGCTGTTTGACTTGTTGACCATTACTTGGTTGATATTTTCTGACTGTTTGAGGCCAATCAAAGCTCCTAGCTTGTTTCACAACAAGCTAGGTTAAGTCCCCCTGGCCAATCCAAAACGACCACTTCCTAAGCATTCCACAATGTCAAGCATAGGTATCCTGTGGTTTTTTTTGATTCTTTGTTATTTTTTTTTTATTTTTTTTCTTTTCTTTTATATATTTGACATATTGGATTAACTTGAGTGAGTTTGTGAGGGATTTTGAAACAACAACTTAACTTAACAAGAATTTTACTAATAAGCTTTAGCTAATATTGAAACTGAAAAACAAGACTTGGAATAAAAAAAAGAAACTGAAACATGAATTGATTACTGAAAAGATTACAATTACACTAGTTTACTGAATTGAAAAGATTATCTAAAAACTACTTGACTACTTTCTTCTCAGCTTACATTGACATACTTAAATACTAAAAGAATACATAAAAAAGGAAAAACATTGAACCAGGCCTTTGGTCTTCTTTCTTTTTTCACTTTTTTTTGTCTCGTGCTTCGCCTTTTGTTGTCCTTGGAAACATCCCAACCATTGAACTGCTGCTTCCTTCATCTCAGCCCTAGGATTAATTAGGTACCAATTGTAGTGGTCTCTGAGTTGGAGGGGAGGGGTGGTAATGATGATGTTTTGGGGGTTGACTTTCGTTGAGGTGTAGGGTGGTTAGTAGGAGAGGGGAGGGGACAAGATTGTTGGGAGAGCAGGTTATTGGGGCTGGGGGTGTTTTGGTAATGGCGGCAAAAGGTGGGGTGGGGAAGGAGTTGACCTAGCTTTGACCCCATTTTTATTAAAATGGGATGGGGTGGATTGGGCCTTGGTTGGGTGGGCTGGGAACTGGATTTGGATTGGTGTTGGTTTGTTTGGTTTTGGGTAATGTTAATAATACAAAGGTCCGTTTGTATTTAAGTTCACAAATCACAAGGACCAAAATTGTACTTTTGCTAATTTGAAGGACCAATGTTGCCACTTTTTCAAAGTTAACCCAGGGACCAATCTTGCCATATTCCAATTACCAAAGGACCACAAAATATATTTTTCGCTTTTAAAATTCCTAGGGACTGATTTCGCCAAATTCCAAACTACAGGGACCAAAGGTGTAATTTTTCCAAAGTTTTTACCCAAGGACTAAGTTTGATTATTTTTGACTTTTAAAAGCCTTGGGTTGACTTTTCTTTCAAAACAAATGCTCAGGGACTAGTTTTGTAAATTTTTGAAAGTTGGGGGACTAAAATTGCCAATTGTGTAAACTTTGTTCGTTTTTCATTGTTTTTGCTCATTTTGCATCTGAAACGTATAAAATACAATCCCTGGGATATTTTTAGTATTTTGATGCATTTTTGAGCGTTTTCGGATGTTTTGGGAGTTTAAATACGACAAAAATGATGAGTGTTTGAGCACTCATCAATCCCCCACACTAAACTATTGCTAGTCCCTAGCAATCTTTTTGGAAAACATGATGGATCTGAAAAACTCTTTACCAAAAGCCATCACTTCTGGAGTAGCCACGTGTAAGAACTGTGGCACACCTGATAACCGTGTGTTTTTGAGCAAACCACCAGCTCTCAACGGATTTGATTAGTCTTTACCAAAAGCCATTTGCTTCTGGACTAGCCAGCTCTTGATGGAATAGTCAACATCTTGGTTAGCTGATTACCAATTATGGATTTTCCACTGCCTTTACCACAAGCCATAATCTTGCGGGCTAGCCAACTCATTCGCTTTATGGGATATGGCGAGTTGATTTACCATACAATTTTGGGCAAATTGCAAGCCATAAACGGATTTGATGTATCTTTACCAAGAACCGTTTGCTCCTGGATTAGCCAATCCCTTTTGTCATTTAGACACGGCGGACTGATTACCACAAAATTTTTGAAATAAAGTGAAAAAAATTTAAAATTTTAGGCCAAAAACGGGGATTCTAGAGGATATAATGTGATAAAATTTGTCACACCCCCAAAATCGGGTCCAGCGGAAGCATACATGTAGCTGGTGTGTAACTCAATTGGTATTACAACACAAGTTCAAAAAGGGTTTTCACTTGAATCATTTAGAATAAAATAGCTTAATCAAAAATGTTGAATTTACATTTTTAATAGTAGTGCGGAAGTAGGCCCTTAAAATAGTTTAAAACGGTCCCCAAGTGAATAATCAGAGTCTTCTATGACCATGCCATGCCCTGCCAAAACCTCCTGTAGCGTGCCATTGCTTAATACCTGAAAATACATGCTAAAAGTGCCAACACGAGGTTGGTGAGTTCATAAGTTTGTATTAAAACAATAGTGTTGTGACTTCAATAGAGAGTTTTGTGACCATTGTGTGACTCACAATGTCATAAAAATAAAGTTTTGTGACCATTGTGTAACTCACAATGTCATAAAAATAAAGTTTTGTGACCATTGTGTAACTCACAATGTCATAAAAATAAAGTTTACCTTAAAGTAAAATTTGAAGAGTGGACCATGAGTAGAGTATGTGATCATTACAACGAATACAATGCCACAAAAAAAAAGTCTATTACGCTAGCGCTAAGTTCATGCAACCGAAGCTATAACAGTGTGCATGCTCTAGAAGCATGTTAAATATAAAGGCCCGGCAAGTGTTTATCCTGTTACACTTGTAATTCGACATGTTATACGCTCGCGTTTGCCTATCCGGTCAAACCGAACGGGGGAGTCACCACCAATAGATCTATTTATAACATTCGCGCTTCCCGGCAGGAATTGACGGTTCATGAGTTTGGGCATAGTGGGATTCAAGGGCTTAGGCTAATCCGCGTAATAGTTTAAATAAAGCATGAGTTTCAGTATGGTCCATAAAAGTGTTTGCATAAAGGCAATAGTTCATAAAGTGTGTTGCATAAAAGCAAGAGTTCATAAAGTGTGTTGCATAAAAGCAAGAGTTCAAAAAGTGTGTTGCATAAAAGCAAGAGTTCATAAAATGTGTTGCATAAAAGCAATAGTTCATAAAGTGTGTTGCATAAAAGCAATAGTTCATAAAGAGTGTTGCATAACAGCAATGATTCATAAAGTGTGTTGCATGTTTATAAAACACTTGTTTATGTTAGAAAATAATCAAGTATGCAACCGATATACACATAGGTTCATTTGAATAATCAATCAAATATCCAGAGAAACAGTAGTGTTTAAGTATGCAATTGCGCATTCAAATAAACAATCATTGAGTTTAGTTTAAAACGAGCATGTATTCTCCCCCAAAACAGTTATAAAAACAAGTAAAAGTAGGGGGGTATGAACTCACCTGGTGCGATAGCTATGATGACAAAAGTGGATACACTGAAATGAGGCACGATCTCTAATCGCAACCTAATATGAATGATAGTTTCTAATGTAAGAAATGAAATGATGCTACACATGCAAATACGTATGTTATCGATACCACTCGTTAGTTTTGAAAATAGTGTTTACCGTCAAAAATACATTTTTGACGTCTCATTAAGTTAATAACCACTTTTCGTGTAAATATGTTGAAACGGTACTCCACGATCCTTGTTTGGTGTTCAATCGGCAAATATAAGGTTTTCGTCGCACAAATAACATTTTCATTACTTGAAAATATGACCAAAATGGCCTCGCAAAACTAGTCGTGAAATATTGTACGTTAAGTGTTAATGGTCAAGCTCGGCGTTTTTGAAAACCTTGTAACAATATCTTGAAGTCGTGTCATTTAACTTTTGGCTATACGGGTCTTGATCGATGAGAAAATCGACTCTCAATGTTGTGACTTGAAAGTATTATGTTCAATACTTAAGAAATTTCATTATAGTAAAAGTTGTCAAAATATATATAGTTTATCGGGTATATAGATGAGGTCGTAGTTTATTCGTTACGAGTCCAATGATCAAACGGCCAATTGATTTGAAAAGCTTGCTGGAAGATCTTGATTTCATAAAACTACGGCTCGGACTCAAACTGATCCGATCATAAAGAAAAACAGCCGTGAAAGTGGTGTCTCGCAAAGACAGTTTACGTCAAAACTCTATTAGTGTACAAAGCTGATGGAAATATATATATATATCGTCGGATTTCAAACACTTGTATCTTTTTCGTTATAAGCCCGTTTTCTATGTTCTTTATATCCCCGCGAAGGTAATCAAGTATACTTTAGGTTTCTCAAGGTCTCGGCTAGTCAAGATATCATTAAATCTCAGTTTTCCTAGCTAGAAAAATCGGGACAGATTCAATATTTCAGAAAATATAGTTTTCGTCGTAAATCTTGAAAATAGCATATCTTTTTCGTCGTAACTCGGATTTTATCCCCGTTTTCGGCCATAGTTTCGTCTCGGAATGTATTTTCTAAATATTTGGTCCAAAGTTACACCCTAGACCCTGAGTTTCCCACGTTTTACAGAAATGGACAGCAGCTTTTAAAGTTTGTCAAAATCAATTTTTCTAGTTCAAGGGTTGTTCAAAGCTTAACCAAACTATCTCAAATCAACTCCACAAGTACCCAATCCTACCATACACCTTCTTAGGGTGTCATGGGTTCCTAGTCTTCACCAAAAATGGTGGATCTCATGAGATTACTAGTGAAATTTATAGATCCATATTTATAAGCAAAAAAATGAGTAATAAGTGGTATGGCTCTTACATACTTGCATGTTTTACCAATATATCTTGAAAATACATAAAAATATAAAGTATATGAAAGTATGAAAGGATAAAAAGTGTTTTTGAAGCTTACTTGAATATTGAATGATTTGAGGAGAAAATGTATAATAACCTAGGGTTTTTACCACAAAACCCCAACAAGGATCACTAAATGAACTTGAATGTTACTTGATCTTGAAAAATCAATGGTGGATGGTAGTGGTTCTTGTGGTGGCCGAGCATGGGGAAGAGGAAGAGAGGAGATGAGTTGCTAGATTTCTTGAGGTATATAATGGAAGTAATGAGAAAATAATGGATATATGTGTGTATATATATTGCAAGATGTAGTCAAAGGTCAAAAACATTTCTTGGTCTTAGTCCTAGGGGGGGGGGGGGGGGGGCTCAAAAAGGAGGGAAACAAGGAGTGTAGTTTGTGAGCTCATTAAATGAGCTTGTCTCTTGGTTGCAAGTATTAGTTAGGTATTTTGTATTTTAGGTGTTATCGGGTACCGAGTTAGCTTAAAAATAAATGTTACCGAGGTGAAATAAAATACGACGAAGTTGTAAAAGTTGAAAAATATTATTCCTGATGAGAATCGGGTGTTGAAATAATTATCTTATTGAGATAACGCAAACCGACGGAGTTATAAGCTCCGACCGTAAAATATAATAATTGTTTAGAAAACACCGGGTAAAATAATAATATAATTTTTATATTATTATTATGAGTATGTAAATATGTTAGGATCATAGTCGGGAGTATTGGGTATACGTTAGTAGTAAAACTGAGTGGTATCGTTAATTACAAATTAAGCATACGTAAATGGAAATAATGCATATCCGTGTAGTAACTAATGTGATGATGATGTGTAGACTATTCCAGTCTATACGAAATGTCATTAATGAATGATGCATGAATTCGCAGCTAAACCTAACTGGTTACGTGAATTTAAAGACTCGTAAACTCAGTTTACGAAAAGACGAACGTTGATCATGAATAGTGATTTCCCTTCGGGAATAAATAGTGTCACATGAATAGTAAAATTTCTGAACGCTTCTCGGAATCACAAACTGACTCCGAAAACGATGAATAGTAAAATGATGAATAGTGACCGGTGAATAGTAAATGATGAATAGTAACCGATGAATAGTGAATTGGAGAAATGTCCCGAAAATGCGGGTTGTTACAGTCTCACCCCCTTAAAAGGAACTTCGTCCCGAAGTTCAGTTTGTGTTGGTCTCTGAAGTTGTATTGGTGAAAAGGTGATGATTCTTATCGTGTAAGCTATTGAGCTCTAACAAGGTTCAAGTCTGACGGCCACCAGGCCTACTCTGTCAGAAATGTTGAATGATCCAGTGTATATCGGGTTCATGAACGTTTACTGGACTAGTGAGTTGGGCTTTTCCAAATTTCAATCCGTCAATGGTGTAGTCTCTACACTCGTGTGGTGACTAAGGTTGCAACTGAATTTGATTTATGGCAAATGGTTAATCCACCCATTTCTAGTGTCAATCACACCCGATTTGGGCATATCTCCCTATGTTTGAATCAACCTCAAATTCCGACCATTGGTCTGCAGATGATAGGTGGTGTAATCTTAATGAAATCGCTAGGAGTTTGAGGTGAATCAAATTCCTCTATTAGAAATAATTGAAATGGGTATCATGAATCTTGTTTTGAAAGACTTACAAGGTTAAGTCCGTCAAAAGGTGTTGTTGAAAATAATAGATTAGGATAAGGTTGGGATCCTTCGTAGGATGTCGTGAATTGAGTCTTTCTCCACCTACGATGCTTAGTCTCCATTACTAAGGTTTTCCCCAAGCTCTATGTCGTCAAATCACAAACTCCTAAAGGTATAAGTGAGGTAATATAGTGATTGGTTTTCAAAGTTTGTTTTGAGATCGTGTGTTGTTCATAACCTTCCCTGAATAAATAAATTTACAACTTTAAGCAAACGGCTTTTTAAGTAACGTTTTTCTTGATGTTTCAAAATTTAATAGTTATGCAAGATAGGACAATTTTCAACATAAGGTGGATAATATGGTTTACCCAAAATTTATGTTTAAAATTTCCTAACATTCAATAGTTTTGTGAAAGGTTAACCAAAAGGAATTTGCTTGTCAAAATAAGTGCCTCAAAAAAGTATTTCTTACAAGATATATGTTTTGTGTAATGGTAGTTTGGAGAAAAATTCATTTAAAAGTAAAAGTATTAAGAGGATAAAATAGTCGGGTAGGTATGTCTGCACAAATGCATAGATGTCTAACATGTTTGGATAATGTCTATTGGTGAGGACATGTTCAATTGAAGGTTCTATAGTCTTGGTTAGGAGGTTGGATGTATCCCTATAGTGTTGCTTAGTGAGCATTCGCATCAAAACTAATCTTGTAATTCAATCAAGCCAATACTTTCCAGATGGTGGAATTGTGGCAATCAGGCCAGTGTTAGTGATTCGAATGGTTTTGTGGTATCCTGAGATTTCTGTTGAGTTTTGAATGGTTTCAATGTACCGAGGG
The DNA here is from genome assembly GCA_030686995.1 of Artemisia argyi. NCBI lineage: Eukaryota > Viridiplantae > Streptophyta > Magnoliopsida > Asterales > Asteraceae > Artemisia > Artemisia argyi. Next base: position 109,112,200 of record CM060708.1, read on the forward strand.
ATCCTCCTTTTAGATGGTATGGAAAGTCTTTCCTAGGGAGGTCTTTGATAATATCCACTTATCAATATAGGGAGTAGTGAGGGATGAGTGACATCGGAGTCTATAGAGTGTTAGCTAATTCCTTATATATATATATATATATGAAGATGGGGAAGGGAAATGATAGTGATGGTGAGAAGGGAAAAGATTGTGACAACTGCGACAAAATGAGATTGTGATAAAAGAAAATACTGGGATATAAGTGTATCGTGCATAGACGTAAATGTCCATGAGATGAAATGACCAGTTGGCGTGCTTCCAATCGGTGGTTAACGAGATGGTGAAAAGTATGGATGTTCTGCCAACGAGTGTTTACACACGCGTAAATGAAATAATTGGAAATTGAGTAGAGAATTCAATCCAGACATAATTTTATTATAACCATTCTCAGTATTGCAAAATTCATTTCTGAGTCAGACATAGGTGGTCAGCCTATATCTCACTATCCCGGGTTGAATATAGATGACCAGTCTACATTCCACCGAGGTTCCATGAATTTTGAAATACTCAGCTTAGTTATACCATGTCCTTCACAAATACCAAGACGTTCTGAAAGACAAAAGCAAGTGACCAAACTCGAGGTCAAGTTATGAAACTATGCAAGGAACAACATAACGTGGTGACATATACGATACATGAGCATGCTTATATGAAAGACAATTATAGTAATCAACTATAATAAATGAATATAGTATATCAGATAATGAGACACAAATCTCATCACCTAAGTCAGCAACTAACCACAAATGAGGCTTCAGCTTGGCAGGCAGGCACGTGACGGTCATAGGGTTAAGTTTTCGTAAAAGTAGCTATAGTCTAGGTTTTAAAAACACTTAGTTCGCTATAGCCAAAGCTCTGATACCAATCTGTCACACCCCCAAAATCGGGTCCAGCGGAAGCATACATGTAGCTGGTGTGTAACTCAATTGGTATTACAACACAAGTTCAAAAAGGGTTTTCACTTGAATCATTTAGAATAAAATAGCTTAATCAAAAATGTTGAATTTACATTTTTAATAGTAGTGCGGAAGTAGGCCCTTAAAATAGTTTAAAACGGTCCCCAAGTGAATAATCAGAGTCTTCTATGACCATGCCATGCCCTGCCAAAACCTCCTGTAGCGTGCCATTGCTTAATACCTGAAAATACATGCTAAAAGTGCCAACACGAGGTTGGTGAGTTCATAAGTTTGTATTAAAACAATAGTGTTGTGACTTCAATAGAGAGTTTTGTGACCATTGTGTGACTCACAATGTCATAAAAATAAAGTTTTGTGACCATTGTGTAACTCACAATGTCATAAAAATAAAGTTTTGTGACCATTGTGTAACTCACAATGTCATAAAAATAAAGTTTACCTTAAAGTAAAATTTGAAGAGTGGACCATGAGTAGAGTATGTGATCATTACAACGAATACAATGCCACAAAAAAAAAGTCTATTACGCTAGCGCTAAGTTCATGCAACCGAAGCTATAACAGTGTGCATGCTCTAGAAGCATGTTAAATATAAAGGCCCGGCAAGTGTTTATCCTGTTACACTTGTAATTCGACATGTTATACGCTCGCGTTTGCCTATCCGGTCAAACCGAACGGGGGAGTCACCACCAATAGATCTATTTATAACATTCGCGCTTCCCGGCAGGAATTGACGGTTCATGAGTTTGGGCATAGTGGGATTCAAGGGCTTAGGCTAATCCGCGTAATAGTTTAAATAAAGCATGAGTTTCAGTATGGTCCATAAAAGTGTTTGCATAAAGGCAATAGTTCATAAAGTGTGTTGCATAAAAGCAAGAGTTCATAAAGTGTGTTGCATAAAAGCAAGAGTTCATAAAATGTGTTGCATAAAAGCAAGAGTTCATAAAATGTGTTGCATAAAAGCAATAGTTCATAAAGTGTGTTGCATAAAAGCAATAGTTCATAAAGAGTGTTGCATAACAGCAATGATTCATAAAGTGTGTTGCATGTTTATAAAACACTTGTTTATGTTAGAAAATAATCAAGTATGCAACCGATATACACATAGGTTCATTTGAATAATCAATCAAATATCCAGAGAAATAGTAGTGTTTAAGTATGCAATTGCGCATTCAAATAAACAATCATTGAGTTTAGTTTAAAACGAGCATGTATTCTCCCCCAAAACAGTTATAAAAACAAGTAAAAGTAGGGGGGTATGAACTCACCTGGTGCGATAGCTATGATGACAAAAGTGGATACACTAAAATGAGGCACGATCTCTAATCGCAACCTAATATGAATGATAGTTTCTAATGTAAGAAATGAAATGATGCTACACATGCAAATACGTATGTTATCGATACCACTCGTTAGTTTTGAAAATAGTGTTTACCGTCAAAAATACATTTTTGACGTCTCATTAAGTTAATAACCACTTTTCGTGTAAATATGTTGAAACGGTACTCCACGATCCTTGTTTGGTGTTCAATCGGCAAATATAAGGTTTTCGTCGCACAAATAACATTTTCATTACTTGAAAATATGACCAAAATGGCCTCGCAAAACTAGTCGTGAAATATTGTACGTTAAGTGTTAATGGTCAAGCTCGGCGTTTTTGAAAACCTTGTAACAATATCTTGAAGTCGTGTCATTTAACTTTTGGCTATACGGGTCTTGATCGATGAGAAAATCGACTCTCAATGTTGTGACTTGAAAGTATTATGTTCAATACTTAAGAAATTTCATTATAGTAAAAGTTGTCAAAATATATATAGTTTATCGGGTATATAGATGAGGTCGTAGTTTATTCGTTACGAGTCCAATGATCAAACGGCCAATTGATTTGAAAAGCTTGCTGGAAGATCTTGATTTCATAAAACTACGGCTCGGACTCAAACTGATCCGATCATAAAGAAAAACAGCCGTGAAAGTGGTGTCTCGCAAAGACAGTTTACGTCAAAACTCTATTAGTGTACAAAGCTGATGGAAATATATATATATCGTCGGATTTCAAACACTTGTATCTTTTTCGTTATAAGCCTGTTTTCTATGTTCTTTATATCCCCGCGAAGGTAATCAAGTATACTTTAGGTTTCTCAAGGTCTCGGCTAGTCAAGATATCATTAAATCTCAGTTTTCCTAGCTAGAAAAATCGGGACAGATTCAATATTTGTTGGAACCATAGTTTTACTATTTTATCAAGTCTCGGTCATTTGTAATAATAGGTTGCTTTAGTTATTTATTACTTACACTTATGTAATGTCTCAAGTTTACTAGGCTTAAGTTTTATGATCCATGGGCCTTAAAAGCCCACACGTTTTGGAGAAAGGAAGGAGAGGGAGTGTTGCCCTAGCTCCTTCCCTATATATAGTATGCTTAGGTCTATGTAATACTAGGTTGGTTATTTGAAAACATTAAGGAAACTCTTGCATTTCATTTTCTCAAATTTCTCATAATCATCCCACTCTCATTCTCATCTCATTTCTTACATAATCATACTTGTGTTTACAAAATGGTGACCTAACAAGTGGTATCATTCGCCGGAAGAAGGTGTAGTTTTGTTTTCATTGATTTTTTCTTCTCAAATTCGTTTTTTCATACCGAATTTTTTGTTAAATTTGAAACTTTTGCTTTGTTTCTTGGTTTTTCTCACATATTTGCTTACAAACTTGTGTTTACAATCAAAACAAACCATAAAGTTCCAAACTTTTGCAACAAAATTCGATTTCTCATTACTTGTACTATTTTTCGAGATCTTTTTCAAGTTTAAAATTTTTCATAAAGTTTTCTACTTTCCTTAAGATTTACTCATTTTATTCACAAAAGTACAAGTATCTTGAAAGAAAAACGAATTTAAGGATTGCTTTCTTTGAAATACAAAAGCTACTAAGTATCGAGATCTTCATAAGTACTAAGTATCGAGATCTTCTAAAAAGTGCACTCCCTCGTCTTCGTTTGTGTGAACTCGGTATTTTCTTTCTTGTATAAGAAAGTTAAGTACTTCGACTTTTGGGAAAGTTTTCGAAATTGTATAATTTCGAAAACCAAGTTTCGCTATTTCTCGAAATATATCGAGAAAAGTGGTTCAGTATCGAAATCTATTTTTTCGAGAAACTTATCTTTTTATCGAGATCTTCCTTCTCGATAAAATTTCACCAAGGTTCTCGATAAGTTTGCCAAGGTTCTCGATAAAATTTCACCAAGGTTCTCGATAAGTTTGCCAAGATTCTCGATAAAATTTCACCAAGGTTCTCGATAAGTTTGCCAAGGTTCTCGATAAAATTTCACCAAGGTTCTCGATAACATTAACAGTTTCGATAATTTGCCAAGTTTTCGAAAACTCTTTATCGCAATCTTTAGTGAAATTGTGTTTCTCGATAACTGGTTTATTCTACACTTTCTACAAGATCCATTTCTACACAAGTGTTCGAAGATGTCTCAGCCACCTAATTACTACTTTCCTCATATTCAACAACAAACACCTCAGCAACAACAACCTCAGCAGTATCAGCAACAACATTACCTTCCGCACACTATGAATCAACAACCTCCTAAATACAATCCACAACAACAATACCTTATGATGCAACAACAGCTCATTCCTCAACAACTACCATATCAAGTGCCACAACAAACCACTCAGTTTTCCTCCAAACAACCTCACTGGTTTGACAGAATGTGTGAAGTTATTACAACTCAACAATCCCGACATGAGGCAGGATCACTTGAAACACCTCCAATGCTTACACCTGGTAATTATGTGCAATGGTCAAGTCGATTCCTACGATTTCTTGAACTCAAGAAACCTCATGGGCCATTCTTGAAACAAGTGATACTTGAAGGACCATTTGAGTGGCCAACACGATTTGAAGCTGGTGATCCAAATGCAGATCCTCCACGTCCTCCTGGTGATAGACCCCTTCCAGAAACTGCACTCACTGAAGAACAGAAACTACATCGTGAAGCTGATCAGTATGCAATGGCTTATATACTTCAAGGTATACCCAATCCGATCTATCGCAGTGTCGATGCTCAGAAAACGGCCAAAGCAATGTGGGAACACGTTCATCTCCTCATGGAAGGCACTCAATTGAACAAAGATGACATGGAATCCAAGCTTTACATGGAATACACTGACATCACCATTGAACCTGGAGAGTCACTTGAATCATACTATCATCGTTTCACAAATGTGGTTAATGATCTGGAACGTCACAAAATCACTGTACCAAGGATCGCTGTGAACTCCAAATTTGTGGGTAGTCTTGGCCCTGATTGGCATAAATATGTGACATTTGTTCGTCAAACGAAGAATCTTCATGATGCTCCATATGGGTTGCTGTATGATTTTCTGAAACACCATGAACCTGAAGTGGAAAAAGATCGAGCTCTACGAGGAGGATACACACCAACATCAACACCAAATTCCTTGGCTCTCGTAGCTCAATCTCCCTATGCTCCACCACCAATGTCTAATCATGCATATGTTCAAGAGCAGAACTACTTCAGTTATCCACAATCTTCCACCTCGAACCAAATGGTCCCTTATGATTCATCTCCACAAGATTCTTCTACTCAACTTGTTCCGTCAAACAACAATGATGCTGTGTACTACTCCAACTCCAATGATGATGACGATGATGACTTTAATACGTTGAATCAGGGACTTGCTCTTATTGCTCGTGCATTCAGCAAATTCTCCAACAAAACAAACAACCGTCAACGTTCATCTTCAAACACAAGAAATCAAGCTGTTGTTAATGATGGAAGAGTGGAAATTCAGAATCGTAGCTATGGTCGATCTGGTTCAGGAAGCTCTTCTGGAAACTATGGGAATGGTCAGAGGTTTAATAACAATACCGGGTTCAGAAACAACTCAGCATCTCCTCAACAAAGGTCTGATTCAGTTGCTACAAGAAACTCCAGCTCAGGGAATGCAGTTTGGTGCTACAATTGCAATGAACAAGGTCATATAGCTACAGCATGTCCCAAACCGAGAACTCGAGGTAGTAAGTTTCACAAGCAGGCATTACTCATGGCTCTTCAAGATGAAAAGGATGGACATTTCCCTGAACAAGACAACAACTTCATGGCAAATGTACACAATGATGATGACATGGAAGATCTGGAAGCTAATGCAGCTGTGATGCTTATGGCCAACATGCAGGAATTTAAGCTCAATGATTCAGGTCCAGTGTATGACACTGACGGCTTGTCTCAGGTACATGACCTTAATGCATGCTTTATTAATGAAATAGTCTCACCTTCTGCTTCTGAATCAGATACGGCGCAAGTTGTTCCATCTTTATCATCTTCATCCTCTCAAAAAGATGAACAAATAAGCACAATTGTCATATTTGATGATGACACAGTTGTTTCATTTGATGATCCAATTGAGAATGATGAACATGATAATTTAGAACAACATGAACCATCATTTGATCCAGACCCTGACCTCATATTGTTATCTAAACAACTGGATGCTCAACAATTGCAAATACTCAAATGCAATGAGATAAACAAAGTTTTAAAAGAACAAAATGCATCATTTGCAAGAGACATTGAGTGTTATAAAATTCAGCTTTCAAATCAAGATGTAAAGATTAAACACACTAAAAGTTTTGAAAAAGCTTTTCAAGATTCTTACAACAAAGAACAAGATCTTCAACGCAAAATACAAGATTTAATTGAGTCACACGGAAAGTTGATTTCGAAACTTGAAAGTGAGAAGGGTGAATTAAATAAACAGGTTGAATGTCTTCAAGCTGAACTTTCAAAAACAGAAACAAAATTGTCAAGTTGTCAAAAAGATTTTCATGAACATAAAATACGGAAAAGGAAGTACATAGACAACTTACTCGGTGATATTGTTGAACTTGAAAAACAACTCAAAGAATTTCGTCACATTGTTTACAAACACGGGAACTCTGTCACAACAATTCAGAAATTTACTTTAAAACCGAAACCCAATTGCGGTTATGCACTTGGTGATTACAATTCAATGTTTCTACACACGGTATTCAAAGAAATTCCAAAGATTTACAGTATGGATTATTTTCTTGATAATACGGTTGTGCGTGCTGTTGTTTTTGATACTGAGGAGGAAGAAGAACTTGAAGACGAGAGTCGATCTAAAATGAGTCAAGTTCAATATTGGACACCATATGACTATTCAAAAGCTCCTCCACTTTCAAAATCTTTTGTCACTCAAAAGGAATTACCTGAGAAATCATGGTTTATCGAAGAGTCATATGTTTCATCTCACAATGCGGCTCCTGTCCCACCTGTAGCACAAACAAATGGTCCCTTACCATCATCCGGTGAACTTACACGTTTACCAAAATGTCGTGTCTTAAATTATTTCAAAACCTTTATGGAAGACATTGATATTTTGGAGGAAACAATTGAACGCAATTCTGAAATAAAAATTGAAACTTTTCAATCCGCTTACGAGCGAGAAAAGAGAGATATTTTTCAAAAACAAATGAAACCAATTGTTCAACACCTCCGTCTATGTGCTACACGATGGGATCAGGAACTTCAAAAGGAGGTCAAAAATATGATAAACGTTTTTGATACTGCTGAAAATGAGATTTTGGTCCAAAAGCTACAAACTAAAGTTTTCAAAAATGATGCCGATCGACTCTTGGAACAAGTTCTCTGTGCTGATATTTTGTCTGTTATCATGAATGATCTTTATAATTCTGGTACTTCTTTGCTTAAGCATGATCATTGTGTTGATAATATCTTGTTGAATGAGGAAATTGAGACACTTAAACTGGAAAATGAAAAGTTGAGAATTAAAAATGATGATGTGACAAAACAATTTTCAAAAGAAATTTGTCAACTCAATCAAAGGCTTGAATGGTGTCAAGCTAAAAGTCTTGAAAGGGAATTGAAGTTTCAAAGTCAAAATGTTTCAAACTCTTGTCAGATTTGCAAAAACAACGAGTCCTTAAAAGGTCGATGTCTCAAATACGAGAAAGAAATTGCGGATTTAAAAATTGAAAACGCCGAATGGCAACAAAACCGCGACGACATCAAATATTGCAATGGTTTACTTGAGTCTGAAATTCAGGACAAAAATCACATCATCATTGATTTGAAAGAGAAAGTTAAGCTACTTCAAAAAGGAAAAATGGTTGACACCACGGTGATAGCACCAGGAATGTATCAAATAAACAAAACTGATAAAGGAAACGTTGTTCAAAACACTAATGTTGATACCTCCACTTCTACAGGACTAGTCTCCACTTCTAGCGTTAGCAGACCCAAGCGAAAAAGTAAAAAGAAGAATAGGATCTTGCAACGTAAGAGAGGACACCTAGAAGCTCAGGAAGTAGAAGACCAACTTAGGACTTTGAATAAAACTCATGTTGCATCCGATTTAGATTCTAATCTGGCAAATTGTAATCAAAATCTAAATGTAACGAATGATGAACCTTTGAATGTTTTGAATATTAATGCATCTTGTGTATTTTGTCGTAAAAGCGTATCATCTGGTGATCATACAAAATGTTTAGCTAATTCTCTTCTCAATCGTCATAAGAAACGTAGGACACGCATTCCTTTTAGGCCCACTAATGCCTCTAAGTCTAACTTAGGAAAGCCGTCTTCTACGGTTTCTAATGATATCCCAGTTACCCCCATAGGTGCCGAGAACAAATCTAGGACTGAGCCAACTACTAGTGCATTTAACATTAAGAAAGCAAAAACTAGTTGGAACTGGCAACGTTGGTTACAATACAAACCAGATTTTAAATGGATTCCTAAATTGTTAATTACATGTGTTACTAACCAACAGGAACCCGCATTGTCTTTGGGTTCCACCCTTACTTCTGTTCCACCCGTGTCTTCTTCTGGTGATGCAGGTGGTACAGATCGTTCTCTGGATTGTTGATAGCGGATGCACCCGACATATGACAGGCAATCTTAAACTGCTACACAACTTTGTCTCAAAGTTTATTGGAACTGTCAGATTCGGGAATGATCATTACGCTCTTATCATGGGATATGGTGACTATGTAAGTGGGAACATCGAAATAAGCCGTGTTTATTATGTGGAAGGCCTTGGACACAACCTTTTCTCTGTTGGTCAATTCTGTGATGGGGATCTAGAAGTTGCATTTCGTGAGAAAACTTGCTTTGTTCGCGACCTACAAGGAAACGATCTAATGTCTGGCTCACGCGGCTCCAATCTTTATACAATATCAATGTCAGATATGATTGCAACATCTCCGATATGTCTTCTCTCCAAAGCAGAGTCAACTAAATCTTGGTTATGGCACAAACGTCTTTCTCACTTGAATTTCAGAACCATGACTGACCTTGCTCGTTATAAACTTGTCGATGGATTTCCAAGATTCCGTTTCACCAAAGATCACTTATGTCCAGCCTGTGAACAAGGAAAAAGTACTCGTGCTCATTTTCCGTCTAAACCTGAGCAAAGTACGAATCATGTTTTACAACTGCTTCATATGGATTTGTGTGGACCAATGCGTGTTCAAAGTATCAACGGTAAACGGTACATACTCGTAATTGTGGATGACTTCTCCAGATGGACTTGGGTTTATTTTCTACGAAGTAAAGATCAAGCTCCTTCGATGATCATCACCTTTCTCACCAAGATTCAAGTTCAGCTTCGAAACACAGTACGAATCGTCCGAACTGACAATGGTACTGAATTCAAGAATCAGACACTTCGGTCTTACTATGAGAAAGTGGGAATTGAACATCAAACGTCTATACCTAGAAGCCCAGAACAGAATGGTGTGGTTGAAAGACGCAACAGGACGTTAGTGGAAGCTGCTAGAACTATGTTGATTAATGCTCAATTACCAGATTACTTATGGGCAGAAGCTGTTTCAACCGCATGTTATACTCAAAACCGTTGCATGATCACAAAACGTCATCGCAAAACACCATATCAAATTGTTCACAAAAGAAAACCGAACATCGATTACTTTCATGTATTTGGAGCACTTTGCTATCCGAAAAATGATCGTGATGATTTAGGAAAACTCAAAGCTAAGGCTGACATCGGAGTGTTCGTTGGATATTGTGAAAATTCCAAAGGTTTTCGGATATGGAATCGTCGTACAAAAGAAATTCAAGAAACCATTCACGCTAATTTTGATGAACTCACCCAGATGGCTTCTGAGCAACACAGCTTAGGACCCGAATTTAACCGTCTCAACTCTCCGGCATCTTCAGCTGAACCTTTACCACTTAACCGCAAAGAATTAGAAACCTTGTTTGCTCCACTATTTGATGACACGATTGAATATCGTCCTACTGAGGTCTCACCAAATTCCGCTGCTCAACCTGATCACATTCCAGTACTAGACTCACCTCAACAAACTTCAACAAGTGTTGAGAGAGACGGTCCTTCAATTGTATCATCTACAGCAGAACAAACTGGTTCTACTCCCTGCCATCCAGCTGAAGATCCAACACCACAATCAGTTCCACAACCCGCAGAGCATGATCCTGATGCGTTCATTAATCCGTTTGCACCAGCTACTACTGTTCCTGATATAGCTGAGTCGTCAACACGCAACTTGGATCCTGCCAACATGCGAGATTCATATCAACTACACCCGTCAACACACAAATGGACTCGTGACCATCCACTAGTCCATATTATTGGCCATCCAGATGCACCAGTCATGACAAGACAACGACTTCACACCGATGGTGAAACTTGCATCTACGCACTCACAGTTTGTCATGAAGAACCCAAGAACATTAAAGATGCAATGACTTATGACAACTGGATTGAATCTATGCAAGAGGAATTTCAGCAATTCATAAGACTACAAGTCTGGGAATTAGTTGAAAGACCTGACGGAGTCTTTGTCATCGGGTTAAAATGGATCTGGAAGAATAAACTTGATGCAGAAGGAACAGTCATCCGCAACAAATCACGTCTGGTAGCGAAAGGATACTCTCAACTTGAAGGTCTAGACTTTGCTGAATCCTTTGCTCCAGTGGCACGACATGAAGCTGTTCGGATCTTTCTGGCTTATGCTGCTCATAGGAATATGGTGGTTTACCAGATGGATGTGAAAACAGCATTTCTGAATGGAGAACTCCGTGAAGAAGTTTATGTCAGTCAACCTGAAGGCTTCGTTGATCCTGAGCGTCCTAATCATGTCTACCGACTCAAAAAGGCTCTCTACGGACTCAAGCAAGCCCCACGGGCGTGGTATGACAATCTGTCTACTTTCTTATTGGCCAATAAATTTTTTAAAGGATCAGTGGATCCCACACTATTTACAAAAACCTACGGGGAGGACTTACTTGTTGTTCAAATATATGTCGATGATATCATTTTTGCCTCAACAAAACGAAGTTATTCTAATGATTTTGCTAAATTAATGAAAGATAATTTTGAAATGTCCATGATGGGTGAACTTACGTTCTTTTTAGGATTACAAGTTCATCAATCACCCCGTGGAATTTTTGTACATCAGTCCAAATATGCTCTTGAAATATTAAAGAAACATGGAATGATGACTTGTGATACTTATAATACACCAATGGGTTACACCACAAAACTAGATGCTGATTTACATGGGACTCCCGTTGACCCTACCAAATACCGAAGTATGATTGGGTCCCTCATGTATCTCACAGCTAGTAGACCTGATATAGTTTTTGCTGTCTTCATGTGCTCACGTTATCAGTCAAGACCAACTGAAAAACACCTCAATGAGGTCAAAAGAATCCTTCGATACATAAAGGGAACCATTAACTTGGGGATCTGGTATCCGAAGGATTCTGGTTTTGAACTAATTGCTTTTTCAGACGCTGATCATGCAGGATGTTTAGATACACGCAAAAGCACATCTGGTGGATTACAGTTTCTTGGAGACAAACTTGTGTCATGGCAATCTAAGAAGCAGGACTGCACGTCTTTATCATCTACAGAATCTGAATACGTAGCCATGTCGGCTTGTTGTGCTCAAGTCATCTGGATGAGATCACAACTTAAAGACTATGGCTACCTATTCAACAAGATTCCTATCTACTGTGATTCAAAGAGTGCAATTGCTATCTCCTGCAACACTGTGCATCATTGCAAATCCAAACACATTGATCTCCGTTATCATTTCATCAAAGAGCATGTGGAAAGGGGTACAGTTGAACTTTATTTCGTTGGAACTGAATACCAATTGGCGGACTTACTTACCAAATCCTTGGCACCATCCAGGTTTGCTAGTCTAGTTCACCAGATTGGTATGCGATGTTTGACACCAGAGGATCTGGAAAAGTTTTTAAAATACCACTGATCGTCAAACATCACATCTATCATTGTATAATATTTATCTTTCTTTCTTAACTATAAACTAATTAAAACCCAAAAAGATTTTTTCACAATTTTTATTTATTTATTTTTCTTCTTAAAAAAAAAAAAAAAAAAAAAAAAAAAAAAAATGCAAGTATATCGCTTCCTTTCAACACCTTGTTCTTACTTTACAAGTGTTGAGGGGGAGTCACGCGTAAATTTCTTTCACCATTTTTTTAAATAGGTATACTTGCATATTTCTCATAAGCTTTCGGTTCGATGTGTGTGCGGATGGTTTATTTTACAACACCTTGTCTCAAATGGTTTACATCTTCAATAGTTACCTTAACGAATGCACATCTCAACATTTATAGACTTGCTAGGTACTTTAGAGTTCTAGTTTAAGTTCTTTAGAGTTAAGGGACCATAATTGTCAAAGTCTTTAAGGTTATTATAACTTTATGTACACTTGTTGGTTTGTTTTTAAGTTCAAGGACCAAAAGGGGACAAAAGTCAAAATTTCAAAAATATATATAAACAAACAAACCGTATAAACAAACCATCACTAATTCTTAAACCCCTAAACCCTTCTCATAACCTACGGTCCATAATCTCTCTTGCTAACCACGACTCTGATCTTTGAATTGTAAGTTACCTTGGTTTCACTAGGATATATCTTACATAGGATCTTAGTTAATTTGAATTTCAACGGTTAGATCTCTCGATTTGGTGATATCGAGAACTAGGGCTTGATCTTCGAAAATTGTTGATTACATGACATGGTGATTAATTCGTGATGAGGCTTTATTACTTTGCTTGTTTCTAATGATTCCTCATCAGTTAACCACATTTTAACGTGTTTGAAGAGGTTCTCGATTTCAAATAGATTGGGTCGAAGTGGGTTGTTATGAATCTGTGATTATTTGGTTGTGTTTATTGGTGGGATTTGTGTCTTTGTTCTCTAATGTGCATATTTTATCTAGCTTGGATGTCTATCATTGTTCCTTCATGTATCTCGAAATGCTTGTTCATGTGTTCATATCGAAATCTTCGGGTTTGTCTAAGTTACGTTTAATCTAACTTGGTGACAGGCCAATTTAAGTGGTTACATGATTTGTGAAGTATACGAAGATGTAATCTCACGAGTATTCGACTATATTCTTGTATAAGAATATTTTCGAGATAATTGAATTTTATCGAAATCCTCGAAAATTATCGAGAAACTCAAAGTTCTCGATATACTGATGTTTCTCGATAATAATAAAATTGTTCTCGATAAAATTTTCAGTTATCGAAATCTTCGACTTCTCGATAAAAGTTTTCGATAAATATTAAGTTTTCTCGACAAAATTTTCTCGAAAATATTTCTCAATTTATGACAAAATTTTTTCGATAAAACGATTATAGTTTCTCGATAATATGTTTCCATGAATTGAAAAGTTTTTCTCGATAAAAGTTTTCTTTCTCGATAAATTTTTTTCGATAAAGCTTTTTCTCGATAAACTTTCTCGATAATGGTTCTCGAGATGTCACTTTCTCGATGAAATGTCAGTTATCGAAATCTTTCAAAACTTAAATTTTCTCGATAACATCAGTTTCTCGATAGGTTGTTTATAGAATTGATTGATAAGTTGTTTCTCGATAAGTATGGTTCATTAGTGTTGAGTAATGTGATGTAATGTGAATTGTACTTGTCATGTTATGATTATATGCATTTGTGCTTAATTGTTTCAAGTAGATATCTACATCCAATATCTAAATTGTGCTAACTCCTAACACATTTAGATGTTTGATTTATGGTGATATTTTTCAGAAAAACATGGCTGAACACACTGAGAACGTCGCAGAACAACCTCTTCCATTACTCACCTTGGATGACATCACTCCCGAGAACTACAATGTCACAATTGGCAACAACAATCCCAGAGTCGATTTCAACAAGTTGAATATCACAGAGAAATCATGCAAGATTGTGAAAGATATCCTACTGGCACATCCATGCAAACCACTTCTCACCTGCTCAACTTCAGTTCCACTGTTCTATCTTCATCAATTCTGGCTTACTGCTCAGACCAACTTGGATAATGAGTCTTTCACTGTTACCTTAGATAGCCAAGATTACTCTGTAGATCATGACGTTCTTCGAACAGCCCTTCTCATGCCACAAACTGACAACGAATTTGCTCCGATACTACCTGACTTGGAACTTCTTGACTTCTTCATTGAATTAGGATATGAGGTTGATGATGATGAACCTCTAATCAAGCTTTCCAAATTTAATGTCAAGTATATACCTCAGCCTTGGAGAACATTCTGTTTGTTGGTTGTTAGATCTATATCTGGAAGGAAAAGTGGTCATGAACATCCAAGGCTCGAACACCTGCAAACATTCTGGGGAATGGTGACTCTGACACCAATTGACTTTGCAATTCCTATCATGAATGATATCATCTACAGTATTCAGACCGACCGTGTGAAGACTATGATACCATTCACCAGATTCACCAAGCTTATCATTGAACATCTCTGCAAAAGTTCTCCAGAATACATCAAGAGGATGGCTGATCCTAATGAGCCGAAGCACCTCGTCGAGGACGACTTCCCCACATTATTCATCAAATCAACCACTTCCGCTACCAAGAACAAAGGTATGAGGATTTCCGAATACCTTCTGAATGACAACATTAAGAATAGGGCAAACTTCAAGTTGTATGATCTGGCTTACAAAGGGGAACTGGAAGAAGCAACTACAAAGACTCGTAGCAAAGGAAGTGTAAAGTCTGGGAGTACCACGAGCACCACTGGATCACCGCTTACAAGATCTAAGTCTGCTTCAATGGCAAAACCCAAGACTACTACCACACCTAAACCTACATCCAAACCTAAACCTGCTACCAAACCAAAGAAGAAGGCAACTCCTGAGTACTTTATTCGGGATGAACCTACTCCTTCACCTTCTGACACCGAGTCTGAGTTCGATACAGAATCTGACGAAGAAGAACCAGACTATGAACTGAGATACAGAGCACCTGATGAAGGATTTCCAGCTATAGAGATTGCAGTACAACAAAGTCTGGAAACTTATGAAGAAGAGACAAGGAGAAGAAAAGGAGTCACTATCAATGAGCCAAATGATGATGAAGATGCACCAATCGTTGAACCATTAGTTGATAAACGCAAACTTAAGAGTATAGTTGTCGACACTAGAGATGAAGAAAAGCAGCTTAGGAAAGAACAGAGGAAAGCAAGCCTTGAAAGCCGACTTCTATCACACCCTCCAACACCACCACCTATTGATCAGTCAGAACATGTAGGGGCTACAAGCAGTATGATTCCTCCAACAACGTCAGAATCAGCTCCACAACCTGATGACAACGTTAAGGATACAGACAAGACTGAAGATGTCCACATGACAGAGACTGCTACTTTAGAGGAGAATGTTGGCGGTCAAGAGAACTTAGCTACGGATCAGGAACATGAATATCTTATTACTCCAGAGTTTCTTGCACGAGAAGCAGAGGAAGCAGAGGAACGTCGTCGAAAGGAAAACGAAGAGAAGAACGCGTTCGACACCAACATGTTTCTTAAGTCATCTTCTCAGCAGACTTCCTCAGCACAACCTCCACCTCCTCAAGACTCTCCGCCAAAGGATCCAACTCCTCCTGCTTCTTCTTCAGACTCTCACAACGAGTCTTCATCTGAATCATCACCAGAGCACTCATCACCCACACCATCTGAAACCGCATCTAAACAGCATTCGATCAATGAACCAAAACAACAAGTTGATCTTCAGGAGCAAGTGAACAAACTCACCGACATGGTTACCAAACTGACTAAACAAGTTGAGGAATTCCAGGATTCTACGCAGCTGATTGACAAGTTCTTGAAATCTGATTACGAAGGTTTTATCAGAACTGCAACACATGATTTTCTCACTGATAATCTGGTTGAGATGATTACTCCTGAAGTTGCAAACCTTCTCAAACCAATCAATGACAACTTGGATCACAGAATTAGAAGTGTTACGAAGAAAATGTTGTCTACTACACCCTTCACGCTTCACACCGCAAAATCCTCTACTGTGGCTCCAACCGTCCAAGAATTGTCTCTCAATGACATGCTTGTCAAAATCTTCGACAACCTTGCCACCAAAACCACACAGACAGCTGAAGAAAAAGGCCTGTATGATGCTATGGTAGCTTATATGTCAACTGAGTCATGCAAAGATGCTGCTGGATCCCGAAAACGGACAAGAAAAGATGAAGATCCTGACCCAAACTCCAAAGGCAAGAAACCGAAGTCTGGAACAGGTCCCTCATCCTCTCTACAACCACAGAAGGACTCCACTCCTCCTGGAACTCAACAACAACCCTCTGCTACTGGTGAAGGTCAAACCGAAGATGAAGAAATGTTCATGGAACAAACTGATGACTTCCAAGATCAACTTGACACCGATGACCGTGCTCCACCAACTCATGATTCTCATGCTGGTCCATCATCACCGTCCAAAGCCAAAGACAAAGATGCTACATCCAAGTCTAAGAAATCCAAGAAGAAAACACGTCATTCATGGCTCGACAATGATGACAATCCTCAGAATGATTGGCTGACAGAAATGGTCCAAGCTCAACCTCCTCTGGAAGAAGAAGAACCTCTTCCTGGTAACACTCTTCAGTTCACCCAGGTCATTATGAAGGATCTTCACATCAACAAACTCACAAAGGCGGAGCTTAGGAGAATCAATAGGGATGCACAAGAATTCCTCAAGAAAAGATCTGGAAACAAAGTCGAATACGAATATCACATGCAGAATATAGCTAGTGCAATGTCTGCCGACTTTGACTGGTTAAATCCTGAAGTGAATATCGATCTAAGTTCCAAGAATCATGAAAAACCTTACTTCACCGACTGGACCAAACCATTACCGTTGAAAGGATTTCCTGACAAACCGAAGATACCTTACAGCTTCTTCTTCAACAAAGATCTTCGTAACATCCAGCTCACTCAAGAGATATCCAAGAAGAAATATGCTTCCTCACTCACAATCTCAGTACCAGCCGCTAGATACGAAATTCCAGCCATTGAAGAAACCACCCGTATTTTCAGCAACTCCATCGTTGCTTACGACAGAGATGCTCTACACGGAATTCAACATTGGCCTGATCGTCGTCGTCTCAGTTATACAAGCAGATTAGGAGAAACATCATTGGAAAATGTGAAGCAGAAATCAAAGATCATCGCTATCTTGGAAATTCAGCAGTCGAAACGGTTTAACTACTTATTCATGCGTGAAATTGTTGTTAAACGACAAGATGAAAAGAAGTACAAGTTCTCCGAAGCAGACTTTCCCAACCTTTATCTCAATGACATAGAAGATATGTATCTTGAAAAGGTTCAGAATAGAATGCGCGGATTCGATAGAGACGTTCAGTACAACTTCATGGCATCGCTACTTCTTTACATCCGACGACTGATTGTTCAAGAAAGAGTGGAAGATCTTCAGCTTGGAGTGGAAAGTTACCAACAAAAGATCAATTTGACAAAGCCACAGTTCTACTTTGATGGTCTCTATGACACACCACAGTTTACTCTCATCCAAGAACCGTTTGGTTTCACATACATCAACAGCAAAAAGCTACAAAGCTTCATGAGGTTCGATGAGGTACATAAATTCTGTGATGTTACACTCAAGTTTGTTCGTGATGGGCTTGTCAAAAGGTTGAATGATGATCGACGTAAGATAGCTAAGGGGGAACAACCTAGATGGAAATCCAGCTCCAGAAGACAAGTTCGTAACTTTGTCTTAAAGATTGAAGAACGGTTATTTCGACGGGAACAGATCAGACGACTGGAAAGCTACATCGGTGCCAGACCATCATTTCCTGTCAGAAACTTCGAAAGACCAGAACCTCAGTTCACTAACTTCAATGCTCCACTTCCAGACGAAGAATAACTTGGTACATTTGGTCATATTTTTTCAATATCAATTGTTTCATTGATTGAATCATTTTTCCATTATGGTTTGTGCACACATAACAGTGTACAACCCGTGCTTGTACTTAAAGGACCCTGAGGTACGCTTCAGTGCCTCAATCCTAAACAAAAGGAGCGAAGGCTTCTTACTTTTGAGTAGAATTAATCAAACTTTTATGATTTTTCATAATTCTGCTCAAAAGGACAAGTATTTCACCTCAATAAGACCTAATCACTTGTTGAGGGGGAGCACTTGTCAAAACAAAATACTTTGTTCAACATCAAAAGTTCTTTGTGAATCTCCCCGTAAGACTCAAAAGGCATATTTTAATCTAAAAGTTTATCAAAAACACCATTTTATATGCTATTTTTGAGGGGGAGAAAATGAAAAAGTGATTAAAATATGAAAGTTAAAAGTTGCTGTAATGTTTAATCTCATGCGAGCTAGACTCAGATTCACCCAGGAATTGACGAGATAATACAAGTTAGTAACATCGAAAGGACTTATCCTCGACGGGTAATAACTTCAAGTTAGTTACTAGAGCTAGTTGTCACCTAAAAGCTGACAATGCATCTCTTTAACTAACCACGTAAGCGTGTCTCGAAAAGGATATGTCTTAGTAGAAATGTACCGTCTCGAGAAACTTTCTGTGGACTTGATCAGGCCGGGTAATAATTTCAAGCTAGTTTAACTAGTGATGTAAGCGTGTCTCGAATCGGTCGTGTTCACAGAAGGTGGATCAATTCAAAAGTGATTGCTCCTCCCGCATGTGCAAATTTATTTAAACACTTATGAGCACATGTGCTGGGGGAGCCCTTCAAAAGTGTACGCAAAACTCTCAAAGTGTTAACCAAAATATTTGATTATTACAAACACTTTGAGAGATTTTCAATCAAAGGTTTCTTGGCTACTGTCGGAGTTATAAGGTGATTAAGATAGGAATATCCGTCCTATGATCCGCCAGAGCCGGAGGGATCTACCCAAGGACATCTCCCATAGTTAGAATTAGAAGTCCTTAGGTATGATACGAAAAAAAGGAGAAATGAATGAAAGGGAAAGAAGGAGTTGAAGAATTAAAAAGAAAAGTAAAGTAAAGGGTGAAAAGAAATAGCCCTCCAGATGATTCAACCTTAGGGCAGACACCGGGTTCAATACGTATGCTACTGGTTGTTGCTAAGGCGACGCCGGTATTGAAGATTAAGTCGTCATGGACCCAGTGACGCAATGCACTAAACCTTCTTAACCACTCAAGTTCTCTTAAAAGGACTTGTTTCATTCTCACAGGGGAACCCGCGTAACCTATCGACCCATCTCTTAGAGACGGTTGATATTGAAGAAGGACATCCCCAGTCTCCGCATAGGAAACCTAGGTGTGCACTTATTGAGTCTAGAGCCTTGAGATACATCAAAGATCTCTTAGGAACACTTAGTATTTCTACGACTGGTGTTCTACATCAATGGGCATCAGTTGTAAACTATCGAGTCCTTCGCAGATCTTAGCAATCTGCCGAGAACGTTTATGAGAGGATTACGTAAGTATTTCTCAATGATTGAACGGAAACTCCTGTCAGGGTCAACATCAAACAGCCTTGACAGGTCACTTCAGTAATTCCTCGTGAGTTACGCTTAGTGTTTGCGGTGGTTCCATTACGGTCTACAGTCGTGGAGTGATCCCCAGCGACTCACCCAGTCATTGAGCTACCTAGTAGGTCTCGTAAGCTCCTTCGGGAGTATCTGATATGGGAACGGCCTGGATAAGGATTAGAAGGAGTCTTCACACTATGCTGTTGACGAGCTCTAACTCCTTATCTGTAAGTACCGGTTGTTTTATTACTAACTGTTTACTCGCAGGTACATCACTTCCATGATGGTAGATTCCAACATGCTCATACATACATCTTGAAGTCAAAGAAAGCTCCCCCAAAGATCAAAGCAACACAAAGTTCAAAGAAAGATTCTACGCCAAAAAGAAGAATCTACAAAGTATAAAGACAAAGATCTCAATACATGAAAAGGAACTTCTTGTACGTGAAAGTCTAAGTCCAAAGATGTATGAGTATGTTGGAATGGAGCTCAACCACCACAGACGCAGGAGTGACGAATGGCAGATTACTTCATAAAATTATCACTACAACATCATCAAAGAACAAAGTCAAAGAGCAAAGTACATCCATCATTATTTTTATCATTTCTGAAGACGTCTAAAGCTATGAAAGTCAAAGATAAAGATGAAGACGTCAAGCAACCACGATGACCGACCCTTAGGGGGAGATTGTTGGAACCATAGTTTTACTATTTTATCAAGTCTCGGTCATTTGTAATAATAGGTTGCTTTAGTTATTTATTACTTACACTTATGTAATGTCTCAAGTTTACTAGGCTTAAGTTTTATGATCCATGGGCCTTAAAAGCCCACACGTTTTGGAGAAAGGAAGGAGAGGGAGTGTTGCCCTAGCTCCTTCCCTATATATAGTATGCTTAGGTCTATGTAATACTAGGTTGGTTATTTGAAAACATTAAGGAAACTCTTGCATTTCATTTTCTCAAATTTCTCATAATCATCCCACTCTCATTCTCATCTCATTTCTTACATAATCATACTTGTGTTTACAAAATGGTGACCTAACAATATTTCAGAAAATATAGTTTTCGTCGTAAATCTTGAAAATAGCATATCTTTTTCGTCGTAACTCGGATTTTATCCCCGTTTTCGGCCATAGTTTCGTCTCGGAATGTATTTTCTAAATATTTGGTCCAAAGTTACACCCTAGACCCTGAGTTTCCCACGTTTTACAGAAATGGACAGCAGCTTTTAAAGTTTGTCAAAATCAATTTTTCTAGTTCAAGGGTTGTTCAAAGCTTAACCAAACTATCTCAAATCAACTCCACAAGTACCCAATCCTACCATACACCTTCTTAGGGTGTCATGGGTTCCTAGTCTTCACCAAAAATGGTGGATCTCATGAGATTACTAGTGAAATTTATCGATCCATATTTATAAGCAAAAAAATGAGTAATAAGTGGTATGGCTCTTACATACTTGCATGTTTTACCAATATATCTTGAAAATACATAAAAATATAAAGTATATGAAAGTATGAAAGGATAAAAAGTGTTTTTGAAGCTTACTTGAATATTGAATGATTTGAGGAGAAAATGTATAATAACCTAGGGTTTTTACCACAAAACCCCAACAAGGATCACTAAATGAACTTGAATGTTACTTGATCTTGAAAAATCAATGGTGGATGGTAGTGGTTCTTGTGGTGGCCGAGCATGGGGAAGAGGAAGAGAGGAGATGAGTTGCTAGATTTCTTGAGGTATATAATGGAAGTAATGAGAAAATAATGGATATATGTGTGTATATATATTGCAAGATGTAGTCAAAGGTCAAAAACATTTCTTGGTCTTAGTCCTAGGGGGGGGGGGGGGGGGGCTCAAAAAGGAGGGAAACAAGGAGTGTAGTTTGTGAGCTCATTAAATGAGCTTGTCTCTTGGTTGCAAGTATTAGTTAGGTATTTTGTATTTTAGGTGTTATCGGGTACCGAGTTAGCTTAAAAATAAATGTTACCGAGGTGAAATAAAATACGACGAAGTTGTAAAAGTTGAAAAATATTATTCCTGATGAGAATCGGGTGTTGAAATAATTATCTTATTGAGATAACGCAAACCGACGGAGTTATAAGCTCCGACCGTAAAATATAATAATTGTTTAGAAAACACCGGGTAAAATAATAATATAATTTTTATATTATTATTATGAGTATGTAAATATGTTAGGATCATAGTCGGGAGTATTGGGTATACGTTAGTAGTAAAACTGAGTGGTATCGTTAATTACAAATTAAGCATACGTAAATGGAAATAATGCATATCCGTGTAGTAACTAATGTGATGATGATGTGTAGACTATTCCAGTCTATACGAAATGTCATTAATGAATGATGCATGAATTCGCAGCTAAACCTAACTGGTTACGCGAATTTAAAGACTCGTAAACTCAGTTTACGAAAAGACGAACGTTGATCATGAATAGTGATTTCCCTTCGGGAATGAATAGTGTCACATGAATAGTAAAATTTCTGAACGCTTCTCGGAATCACAAACTGACTCCGAAAACGATGAATAGTAAAATGATGAATAGTGACCGGTGAATAGTAAATGATGAATAGTAACCGATGAATAGTGAATAGGAGAAATGTCCCGAAAATGCGGGTTGTTACAAAATTCGCTAGAATTTTCCCCTCCCCCACACTTAGAATTGAATATTGTCCTCAATATTCAAAGTCCCGGCTATTATGCCGAATCATTGAACGTAAGAAGATAATATTAAAAGCTAACTGTGGGAAATCGTTTTGTATTTTTCACTTTATTTATCTGTACATACAAACACACATTTTTTTTTGATGAAACCTTTTATAAATATATACATTTTCAAACAGCGGGGGGTTGGCCATTCCCTCACACTTAGGTGGTAGAAAGTAGAAAGAAATCAGAGATACGGGTGAAAACCTGTATTGGTGCTACTGTTTTTGTTTATCGAGTCTCTAGCTTGACTCGATCTCCGAATTCAATTGTCCTTGGGGAAAGTTTGGAGATCCGGGACAACCATGGATGGTATGTCTTCTCCAAAGTAATGTTTCAAACGATGTCCATTCACTTTGAAATTAGGACCGTCATTTTGAGATAATTCGACGGTACCATAAGGATAAACTTTTGCGATAGTGAATGGACCAGTCCATCAGGTTTTGAGCTTTCCCGAGAAGAGCTTGAGTCTAGAGTTGAAAAGAAGGACTCGATCACCAACGTTGAAAACGCGGTTCTTGATTTTTGAGTCATGAATCTTCTTTGTCTTTTCTTTATAGATCAAAGAGTTCTCGTAAGCTTGATCACGAAGTTCATTTAATTCATTTAGTTGAACTTTCCTGTGATCACCCGCAATTTTGAGGTCAAAATTGGCATGCTTGAGAGCCCAATAGGCTTTGTGCTCAAGCTCGATCGGAAGATGGCACGCTTTCCCGTACACAAGTTTGTAAGGCGTACACCCAATTGGTGTTTTGTAAGCCGTACGGAAAGCCCAAAGTGCATCATCTAATTTGTCCGACCACGATGCACGATTCTCACCTACAGTTCTTTCCAATATTCTCTTAATGCCTCGATTGGAAACTTCTACTTGTCCACTTGTTTGAGGGTGGTACGCAGTGGAAAGACGGTGAGTTACACCATACTTTTGCATGACTTTATCAAATTTGTCATTGCAGAAATGCGTACCACGATCACTAATTATAGCACGTGGAGTTCCAAATCGAGCAAAAAGTGCTTTCAAGAATTTTACAACTACTCGGGCATCATTTGTGGGTAAAGCTTTCGCTTCAACCCATTTTGACAAATAGTCAACAGCCACGAGTATGTACTTATTTCCATGAGATGATGGAAATGGCCCCATAAAATCGATGCCCCACACGTCAAATATTTCACAAACTTGGATTGCATTTTGAGGCATTTCATTCTTTTGTGAAATATTCCCGTGACGTTGACAAGCGTCACAGGATTTGACCAATTCCTGGGCATCCTTATAGATCGTGGGCCAGTAGAAACCGGAATCAAACACCTTTTTGGCGGTGTAGTTTGGATTATGGTGGCCCCCCGTGGGACCAACATGGCAAGCCTTGAGAATTTCAGTGGCTTCTTGACCATATACACACCGCCGGATGACTTGATCCGCACAGATTTTGAAGAGGTAGGGGTCGTCCCAGAAATAATGTTTCACATCCTTAAAGAATTTGTTCTTTTGTTGGGACGACATCCCTTTCACAATAAAGTTACCCGCAAGGTAGTTTGCAAAATCGGCAAACCATGGGGTAATAGAATCTCCGCGAAAGGCAACCGCATTGAGTGTCTCGAGAGGGAGGGTTTCATTAATTTCCTTCTTTTCGAAGACATCTTGGTGGGGGTTTTCTAATCGGGAGAGATGATCAGCAGCTAGGTTCTCAGCTCCTTTTTTATCACGAATTATAATATCAAATTCCTGTAGGAGGAGAACCCAACGGAGTATTCTTGGCTTTGCATCTTGTTTTGCAAAGAGGTACTTCAAAGCCGAGTGATCCGTATACACTATGCTTTTGGTCAATATCAAGTATGGCCGGAATTTTTCAAAGGCATACACCACAGCTAATAATTCTTTTTCAGTGGTGGTGTAATGACTTTGAGCCTTGGTCATAGTTTTGCTCGCATAGTGTATAGGCTGAAAGTGTTTTGTTTTGCGTTGCCCCAAGACTGCCCCAATAGCATAATCACTCGCATCACACATGAATTCAAAGGGCAAGTCCCAATCGGGGGCAACAAGAATCGGTGCCTCGGTAAGCTTTTTCTTTAATGTTTCAAAAGCTTCGATGCACTCAGGAGAGAAGATAAAAGGAGCATCCTTTTCGAGAAGATGGGTCATAGGCCGGGCGATTTTGTAAAAATCTTGAATGAACCTATGGTAAAAACCGGCATGACCCAAAAAGCTCCTAACACCTTTGACGGTGGTGGGATGAGGTAATTTTGCTATGACATCAACTTTGGCTCTGTCAACCTCGATCCCATTCTTTGATATTTTATGGCCGAGGACAATGCCCTCTTTGACCATAAAGTGACTCTTCTCCCAATTTAGACATAACCTTGTGTCTTCACAACGTTTAAGCATGTTGTCTAAATGGGAGAGACATGTTTGAAACAAATCCCCAATGACCGAAAAATCGTCCATAAAGACCTCCATAGTTTTCCCGATCATGTCAGAAAATATGGCCATCATACATCTTTGAAACGTGCCCGGAGCATTACATAAGCCAAATGGCATACGTTTATACGCAAAAGTTCCATAGGGGCACGTGAACGTGGTCTTTTCCTGATCTTGCGGATCAATGGGAATCTGAAAGTAACCCGAGAAACCATCGAGGAAGCAATAGTACTCATTCCCCGCTAATCTCTCGAGCATCTGATCCATAAAGGGCAGAGGAAAATGATCTTTGCGGGTGGCGTCATTTAACTTGCGATAATCAATACAGACACGCCACCCCGTAACCAAACGAGTTGGAATCAACTCATTTTCCTCATTTGTGACAACAGTAATGCCACCCTTTTTTGGAACGCACTGAATTGGGCTAACCCAAGGACTGTCCGAGATAGGGTAAATCAATCCGGCATCAAGGAGTTTTAAAACTTCTTGTTTGATCACCTCATGAATTTTTGGATTCACCCTTCTTTGTTGTTGGACTGCCGGTTTGAAGTCATCCTCCATTAAAATCTTGTGGGTACAAAATTCAGAGTCAATGCCCTTGATGTCGGAGAGTTGCCAAGCAATTGCTTGTTTATGTGACTTCAAAACCTTTATTAGAGCAGCCTTTTCC
Source organism: Artemisia argyi (assembly GCA_030686995.1). Classification (NCBI taxonomy): domain Eukaryota; kingdom Viridiplantae; phylum Streptophyta; class Magnoliopsida; order Asterales; family Asteraceae; genus Artemisia; species Artemisia argyi. The sequence goes on from CM060708.1 coordinate 109,137,850, forward strand.
TCAACACTTAAATCTTTGGCAATTATGACGGGTAATTTATCATCACTCTCCAGAAATGCATATTCAAGATGAGGCGGCAAGTCCTTAAGCTCGACCTCAGGAAAATCATCAGTTTCCTCAACATATTTGATTTCCTGATTATGAAGTTGTTGTGGTAGAACGGGAAGAGGAGAGGGATCTTCGTTTAAAAATTTCTCCAGGAGAAGAATATCCCTCTCGGGGTCAATCACTTGGTTATCGATTCCATCGGGAATCGAATCACTTTTGAGAAAGGACTCAATCTCTTCTAAGATGAAGTCACTTCCCTCAAACGGAGTGAGGGAAGGAGAAGAATTGGCAATGATGGGATAAGAAGACAGAGTGAAATTTTCACTCGTAGAATCATCAACGAAACCTAAAACCTCTTGAGCCTACTCCTCAACCGCAACATCGATGACATCTATTCGGTTTACCGATTCAGAGTCATAATTGGAGGAGTACCTCGATGTTTGATCAAGGTTAAAGGTGATTGCTTCAGTTCCAACACGCAATGTGATCTCATGCTCAAATACATCGATAAGAGCACGCCCAGTTCTAAGGAATCCCCTTCCAAGAATGAGAGGGACCCTTGAATCGGCATCAAAGTCAACAATCACAAAATCTGCTGGAAAATGGAACTTTCCCACTCTAACGAATACGTCCTCGGCTATGCCAAGAGGACGAGAAATCGATCGATCGGCAAGCTCTAAAGTCATGCACATGGGAGTGAGTTCGGGAAGAGATAGTTTCTTCCACACAGAATATGGCATCAGGTTAATACTAGCACCTAGATCGGCCAAGGCGAAGCATTCAACCATACCCGGAAAAATACAAGGAATGAGAAACTTTACGGGGTCTCCAAGCTTTTCGGGAAGCTTTTTCAAGAGCACTGCTGAGCAGTGCTCATTCAACGGAGTTCTAGCCATCTCAAAGAGTTTTTCCTTATTACTTAACAGATTCTTGATTGTTGATGCAAACTTGGGCATCAAGAGAATAGCATCCGCGAAGCTAATGTCAAAATGCAAATCTTGAAAGATTTGGAAAAATTTATCCATTTGGTGACTAGCTTTTTCGTGGAGCTTTTGTTCATTGAGACGTGATGGGTAGGGAATAGAAGGTTTGGATTTAAGGTTGTCCACTGGAGTTTCAGGTGGTTCAAAAACAACTCCAGGCTTGCATCTGGTTTCTGGAATAACCTGAGGTTGGACGTGTGCGGTACTTCGTGAGCTAGGAGTTTGCACCTTGTCCGTGGTCACCTCAGGTTCACGTTCCACTACCTTTGGAGGAGAGAAAGAAGAGGTAGTAGGAATCGCGGGTTCATCATAACAAGCACCACTTCTAATTGTGATCGCCTTAGCATCGCCCCTCGGGTTAGTGATCGTGTTGCTCGGAAGTGTTCCTGAGCTCGAGGGTTGTTCATTTAAAGACTTCTTAATTTCAGAAATCTGGATAACCAACAACTTGTTCATCTCTTCTTGGGACTTCATGAATTGTTTTAATAACTCGTCGGATGAAGGCCTAGTTGGAACAATGGCTTGATTTTGGTTGTTAAAATTTTGAGCACGATTGTTTTGATTGGGGCCTTGATTTTGAAAATTACCCTGATTAGGGTTGTTGTTTCCATGAAAATACCCGGGATTAAAGTTACCCTGACCTTGGTTTCGATTAAAGTTTCCTTGATTTTGATGTTGGAAACCTTGATTTTGGAAACCTTGGTTTTGATTCTGAAAACCGTGACCCTGATGTAAATTACCTTGGTTTTGAAAACCTTGGTTCATTCTATTTTGATTTTGGTTACGGTTTTTGACATTTTGGTTTTGATTAAAACCAGGAGGTCCAGGATAATGATTAGGACGGTAGTTCGGGTCCATAGGAGGGCGGTATTGATTGCCTCCTTGATTAGATGACCCGACTACAACATGAGCTTCAAACGGAGAACCATCAGTAGCTGTGCAATTGTAGTAGGCATGCGGCCCACCACAAGTTACACAGACTTCCACTTTTTTAACCTCAGCAGGTGGAGGATGTTGTGGAAATGAAACTTTCTTAGTTTGGGCGAGAACCAAAGCTTGAATAGCCTCAGTAAGCTTGTCAATCTTAGCATCGGTGCTAGACTGACTCGAAGGAGATGAAGTGGAAGGAACCGCACTAATTTGTGAAACAACCGGCTTGCTTCGTGTAGAGTGGACCTTAGACTTGTTCTCGATGATTGCTAAGGCTTCTTTGGTGGTTCTACTAAAAAAGTTACCTCCCGCGGATGCATTGAAAGAATCCTGATCACCTTGGCTCACGCCATTGTAGAAAGTATCGAGTTGCATCAACTCGGAGAAACCATGATGTGGACACTTGCGAAGTAATTCTTTGAAACGGTTCCACGCTTCACCAAATGATTCATCATATTTCTGAGTGAACTTGGTTATCTCGTTTTTAAGACTCGTGGTCTTAGAAGGTGGGAAGAATTCATTCACAAACTTTTTTACCAGATCTTCCCATGTCTCAATAGATCGAGGGGGTTGTTTCTCAAGCCAAATCCGGGCTTGACCCTCGAGGGAGAATGAGAAGAGAAGAAGCTTGATTGCTTCACACGGGACATTTTTGTACTTGATGGTCGATGTGATTTTATTGAACCATCGAATATGAGCATGAGGATCGTCCCTCTCAAAACCGTAAAATTAACTTGAGGTTACAAGATTAAGTAACCCGGTTTTGAGCTCAAAACTATCAGCCACGATGGCTGGGACAACAATAACGTCTCCGTAACCCTCGATGGGTGCTTGGAGAAGCTCACACATGGGGCGGTCTTTCGCCATGGTAAAAGCAGAAGAGGAAACAGTACGGATCTCAGATCCGACTGTTGGTGCTGAACGTCTACGAGGTCTTCTAGGTTTTCTCACAAGCTCACGTAATGGGCTAGTAGACCTAGAAGAGCGAGTGCGCATGCACTAGTAACAAAAATCAATCGAAACAAAGTCGAGGCAAAACCACAGTGAACTTAAACCAATAATCACAAGTAAGTGGCTTCTTTAAGAAAGGTATACCACCTACAGGGATACAAAGGCAAGTTTTTATCTTTTGTTTGGGAACTTATTATGTTCACACCCCCAGTTAGTAGGTGTTCTGTCTTGGTTTGCGACGGTTTATTTTTATGTAGAATTATTATTCACAAGAAAAGACGAATGTTTTTGGGTTTTTGTGTATGGGTGAAAAACTTTTGGACAATATTTTTGGTATCGTTTCGTTTACCAAAATCGTATCTCTTTAAGAATCACCTTAAAAGAAACGCGATATAGAAAACGTAACGATCTGTTTTGTTTGTTTTTGATTTTTTTTTGTGTTGTTAACACTTTAGGAAAAGTGTTAATGACGTTTTTGTTTTAAGATTAAGATTTACAAAAAGTGGGTGAGTTTATACAATGATGTGAGAAAAATCACTAATCGCTAAAGAACGTGTGCAGATACGCAGAAGCCTCCCCGGCAGCGGCGCCAAATTTTGGTTGGTTCCGAACGGTCAGCTAAGTTCACCAGGTGATGGTCAACCAAGTCAAACGTCAAAAACCAACTAACCAAGGAGTTTAGGGAATCCCCGGGTCGTTATGTCCCGACGAGGAGTGCAATTGTATTTGTGAACGTTTTAAATGATCAGGTGATTAATCAGGAAGGTCAGGAATTTAATTCTTATGATTACACTACGAGATTATGATAGAAGACAATTTAGAAACACCTAATTAACAATTACTGATTATCAGATAACTTAAAAACGTAATTTAACCTAAAAACGCGCGTTTGGGTTTAAAATAAACGCGAACGCACAAATAAAAAAGTGAAACGAGAGTAAACAAAGTCCTACGAACGTGAAAATGACATTTTTACAATCCTAAAGATGTAAGAAAATTTTTAGAAAATTAAAATTATTTTTACAACTATTTAATTAATTACTATTAATTAATTACTAATTATTACTTACTTTTTAATTAACTAAATTACAAATAATTATGAAATTTAACTAGAAAAATGAAAATTAAATTTAGAAAAATCTAAAATATTATAAAACTAATTTTAAAACAGAAATTCTATTTTTTATACTTTTTTATTATTTATTATTAATTAAAACTAATTATTTAATTAATTTAAACTAAATTAAATTATAAAAAGTACTAAATGACAAAAGAAAAATCTGAAAAAATTACTAAAATTATTTTAACCTACAAGGAACCTGGGAAAAATTTAAAAACGAGAAATGCTTATAAATAAGAAGAAAAATAAGCCAAAAGGCTTAAATAGAAGCTATCAGTTTATTTATTTTTGGTTTTTTCTAAATTTTCTTTTACAAACTACTTTTATAACTCAAATGATGAACTTTTTACAAAACCACTTTAGCTACAACTCAGAAATAAGCACTTGGGAAACCCAAGTGCTTGACAGGATCTTAATTGACCTTATTAGGGCTTGTAGATTTGTGAAAAAGCTGTACTTAAGCTGCTCTAAGGAAAAATAAACTAAGACAGAAAGATAGTAACTTGAAATAAGGCAAACAAATCCAAATAAGCACAACAAATAAGCTTGTAACACCAAATAAGCACTTTAATACTCCACAGATATATGCAGGCCTTGAACAAGGGTCAATTGACCTCTGTGGGGTCCACAGAACTGAAAGGAAGTCAAAAGAGGGAGTTGACCTCTAAAGTTGACCAGGTCAACTCCAAAATAAGACAATAAGCTTGGCTTATTGCTTATTATTGAACTTTTTATGCACCCTTGAACTTAGTCACAAAAACTGATGGGTCAGTATTGGATCTTGGACAGGTCACAAAGAACAGGTCAAATAAGCTAGTGTACAATAAGCCAAGATATGAAATAAGCTTAGGAGTCAAAAGCTAAACTGTTAAGCTCTTCAAAAAGCCCAAGAGGAGGCTGTGAGGTCCACTGAGTGTCAAGTTGCAAGCCTAAGAAAAATGGCCAATGGCCTGAAGCAGGGGAGGTATCACCCCCTGCAACCTCAAATAAGCTAGTGCACAGACTAGATAAAAAATCTAAAAAATAAGCTGGTCATGATTACTTGTAGTTGAGGTGGTAAATTTTAAGAAAAAAAAATTTCAAGTCCTAACTCATCCCACAAAAATCAGGAAAAATCCCCCAAAAAGTGGGATTTCTGACCAAACTACAACTTTGACTTTTTGATTTCTTGGCTAGAGTTGACTAAGATGAACTTTGGTAGGGATTTAATGACTGCAAATGATGTTATAGCTTATATTGAGATGAAAGAGACCTAAGTTATCATCATCTAAACTTGAAATGTTGATTTGGAAATCAAAATTCTACACAGTGTGACAGTTAAGCAAATTTAAATGGGATTTTGACTTTTTCTGCAAATAAGGTTCACTTTTTAGATTTTGACTATCCTATTGAGGTTTATTGTGACATATTTAAACAAAGTACAATCCCAGAAACATGCTCAAACCCACAGGTTACAGCTTAACCAAACACCCCTTCAACCAACTGTTTACACCATGTTTTGCAGATACAAGAAACAAATCACCAAACTAGTGTTTAATTTGCTAAACCTATCTATATTTAGAGATGCTTGAACAATTAGTTTCAACAAATAACAACTAAAACACAAGTATGCAGATTTAATTACGCTACCATGGTTTACTACAAATTCTAAGAAACACTGTCAAATCTATCACTACTGAACCAAGATCAACCTAACGAGCTAAAAGGTCTATGAATAAGCAAAGATTAGCACTAATTATAAAAGAAGCAATGCTACAGTACCTAATAAGCAGAAATAACAAAATTTTGCTTACTTGATGCCTTAGCTGAACAAAGGCCCCTAATTAAAGGCAGCTACAAGTTCCTAGCTTGTTTCACAACAAGCTAGGTTAAGTCCCCCTGGCCAATCCAAAACGACCACTTCCTATGCATTCCACATTTTCAAGCATAGGTATCATGTGGTTTTTTTTTTTATTCTTTGTTATTTTTTATTTTTATTTTTTTTCTTTTCTTTTATATATTTGACATATTGGATTAACTTGAGTGAGTTTGTGAGGGATTTTGAAACAACAACTTAACTTAACAAGAATTTTACTAATAAGCTTTAGCTAATATTGAAACTGAAAAACAAGACTTGGAATAAAAAAAAGAAACTGAAAGTTGAATTGATTACTGAAAAGATTACAATTACACTAGTTTACTGAATTGAAAATAAAAACTACTTGACTACATTCTTCTCAGCTTACATTGACATACTTAAATACTAAAAGAATACATAAAAAAGAAAAACGTTGAACCAGGCCTTTTGTCTTCTTTCTTTTTCACTTTTTTTTGTCTCCTGCTTTGCTTTTTGTTGTCCTTGGAAACATCCCAACCATTGAACTGCTGCTTCCTTCATCTCAGCCCTAGGATCAATTAGGTACCAATTGTAGTGGTTTCTGAGTTGGAGGGGAGGGGTGGTAATGATGATGTTTTGGGGGTTGACTTTGGTTTAGGTGTAGGGTGGTTATTAGGAGACGGGAGGGGACAAGATTGTTGGGATAGCAGGTTATTGAGGGCTGGGGGTGTTTTGGTAATGGCGGCAAAAGGTGGGGTGGGGAAG